>OZ024854.1:43856566-44456566 GCA_964017155.1 Oasisia sp. SBJ-2009
GCAAACATGGAACCAATTGTAACTGCTGCTGTAGATCAGTGCGTGTTGACTGTAGATTATATATTTCACCAGGTGACATCTTGGTGCAGCACCAACCCTAGCCATGAGACAACTCGGCAGAGCAGAGAGTCCAGTAGTCGAGAAGACTCTGGCGAGGAGGCAAGCAATTGTCACAGCACACAGTGCCATCCTGTGGGCCATCTTCAATATGATCCTGATGGCAATTATGTACTTCGAAGTGTAAGCATTGCATGTGAATTTGTAAAACCACCCCAGACCAACAAAACATATGCATCATGTGTACAGATGTAAGATGTTGCTATTGCACAGATGATACATACTTAACTTGGGTACTATAAAATTACAATGTATTACTGTAAATATTAATTTAACTAAAAATTACTGCATTAGCATTACTAAAGTTCTGCTAAATTATAGACACACAAAACAATATTTATTGGTGGTACACTGTATGTATATAATGCCTTTTATTTGCCATATACAATTGTATTTATGATTTTCAGAAACTACAAGCTCGTGTTGTCCTATTTTGAGTTGGTTCACCCTTTCTTCTGGTATGCAGGTAAATATCCTTAGAACGCTTTCAAGAAATGTTTGCCTATTGCAGTAACACTGCTTCTTATCCCGTTACATTACAATCTTTCGCCAGACGGCTGATGACACCGACTAACTATTTACAAAATGTTTGTTGATATAATTTGTACTGTAAATAATTACCACAAACACTCTGATTGTGACACAATTTTACAGTCAGCATTGAATACTGGAACCATGAAAGTGGTTACTAGAATGGTTATCAGAATATTAATAAATGACAGAATGATAAAAAAAAAGTGAATGAAAAGTTATTTTCAGAATTAGGTTATGAAAATGTGGTATAATCAAATAAGTGTCTTTTTCAAATGTGTATCAGAATCATTTGTATGACATCACATTGTACCATAGAATTGATAGAATATTTAAAATCTGATTCAAACAGAGCAAGTTTCCTTGCACACATCAGTGGTCATTATTATTATTACTATTGTAATTCACTTTTTCATAATATTGCTATTAAGGATATCACAAAACTACAACGTGTTCAAAATATGCATAGCAAGGGTGGTGACTAGGTCTCCACGCTTTACTCCTTCTAAGCCGCTTCTAAAGTCTCTGCATTGGCTGCCTGTCCAATATCGTATAATGTTTAAGATGTGTACCATTACTTACCAGGCACTTTCTTCTAAGCAGCCATCGTATTTACATACTTTGCTTACTCCTATAAGAAAACCTATTCAACTTCGGTCATCTACTTCTGATTTACTCTTTGTACCAAAGGTCAATACTAATATGGGGACCAGGGCTTTTGCTGTGGGTGTGCCTACTCTATGGAATATGCTTCCTTCTAGCGTGAAATCAGTTGAAAATATTGCTAAATTCCGTCGTCATTTAAAAACATATCTGTACAATCTGGCCTATCCACCATAGCTCCCTGGCGCATCAATCAATCTGATGACAACTTTATTTGTTTACCGACTATGAGATCGATTAATCCTTTTTGTTTTGATGCGCCTCTGAGCTTGGTTTCTAAGGATATAGGCGCAATAGAAGTTAACTAATTATTATTATTTTACAGAATTTTTTTGGGGGGATTTTGACAGATTGTCAACATTTCTTGGCCGTTGTAATTAAATACATTCTTGTGTGCGTATTTGTGTGTTGTTTCTACTTTCCAGAATGTTTCCTGACGCTACTGTTTGCCTGCAATGCCATTGTTGATCTAGCAAACTATATCGTTTCCACGATTTCTTCAACTGTTGTTGAGTTGTCGACGAGACAGAAAAAGCTCCTTGCTGTGTCAAATTCAGGTCAGCTGATGAATACTAACTATTCTCTTAATAATATTATACTGTTATAATAAAATTATGGAATAATTGCATACTTTATTACACATTTTGGCTTCTGGCAGTCATCTATGGATATATTTCTGTGCAGTGCTCCTTATTATAGAAAACAGCAGAGAGTAGTTCAGTCATGGTGCAGAATTAATTACGGCGTTTATGAAAAGGTCTCTAAATTTTGGTTTCAGTGGGGCAGTTCATGTTATAAAATTGTAAAATAAAAAATATCATTCATTCTGTGTCAAATCACATGTTATCCGTTGAAGTCATCATTTATATGTTTAGATACATTGACTTTAGCTGTTGAACTTTGTTTCAAATTTTGTTATAATCTCACCACAATGGTTAGTTTTTATGTTAGATCACACAGATATATATATATGACCAAAGAAACTTGACGAATAGTCTTACACACTCGAAGGTCGTTCATTGTTGGTGTCTTGCTTCTTGTCTTCTGCCGTCACAGAGCAGGGGTTTCGGACGGCGACCCAGCAGAAGACATCGCCGGACCTCAAGTCAGGCCTCTCCTTCAGCCCGAGCAGCTTCACAAGTCAGACGAGCTTCGTGTCCACCTCGAGTCCAGTCTACGCCGCCTCGCACTACATCCCCTACAACACCCCCGTCAGCCCTTTCTCTTCCCCCAACCAGACCTACGGTGGTCTCTCCTCCGTCCACTGGTCTTCCCCCGGTGTTCCTACTGTCTCCCCGGGGGGGTACTACTTCCGTCAGAGTCCGGGAACGTCGCCAGTCACGCAGTCATTTGTTGGATCGCCAGGATCCAGTCCGTTCGTCAAGTCTCCGAGTTACCCGGGACAACATCTCGCGTCCTACGGGAGTCTCTCGTCCTCCCAATCCGGCTCATTCAACAGGGTACGGCGAATACATCCCTACTGTGGAACCTCATTATTACTTAGAACGTTTTGTCCGCCGTGCATTTGCCTGCAGGACCCACTATGGAACAAACTCCCTAGGAATATGCGCGACAACGGCAATCTAGCACAAATTATGAAACAATTAAAAACATTTTTATTTTCTACATAACTAGTTTTGCACAATGAACATTATATTTTAGCTTAACTTTATGTATTTATTTATTTACCTATTTACATGTATGTACACACCCGTGAACATTATATTTTAGCTTAACTGTATTTATTTATTTACATGTATGTACACACCCGTGAACATTATATTTTAGCTTAACTACATTTATTTATTTACTTACCTATTTACATGTATGTACACACCTGTGAACGGGACAGACATACTGGATTTGATGGTGTCAAAATAAAGTTTTATTATTATATTACATACTCTGGATCAAAGTTATCTCGGTGCAAGGTGATCATATCAACGGGATTAACTTCCTGTGCTTTGTAGTTATAGAAAATAATATTTGGGAGTGACTGTAATTTCAGGGTCGCCCTATTGCTGAGATGACTATAACGTGGAATTTACTATGTAGATTTCACCAGTAGTCAAACCAGAAACCGTTTTGTTTCCAACACACCTTTAAATATTGTAGTGATTTAAAAAAACAGATATTTTTGCAAACACACTTGTTATGACAAAGAAATGATGCCGGTTTAATGACGTCATTCTCTCGTGCAGTCCTCGAGTCCTCTCACCCCAACCAGCAACTTGTCGCCTCTCTTCCACGACCCCGCCGATGTCTCAACTCTGCGCAACCGGCTACAGACATCTCTAAACCGCACCTCCCCACGTGAGTATGCTCATGACTGCCCCACGCCGAAAATATCGTATCAAATATCAGTGCAATAAACATTAACTTCATAACTTAATTTTACTAGCAACATTTAGGAACTAGATATTTTGTTTACCATTTAAAAATGTTGCGAGATGGAAATTTGCAAGCATTGTTACGAGCTTCCTGAAGTAATAAAAAACACAACCTGACAGGCAGCATACCCTCGGCATATGTATTACAGGCATAAGACCATAATATTAAATAAAAATTAAAAGCTGGGAGCAGACACTCTCCTTTTGAGTGTGAGTGAGCAGCAGCAACCACTGAGTCTATGACACATGACACTGGTTGCAGTGAAGCCTGAGGACGCAATCACAGACTCGCGGTCGCTGAACGAGTTCCTCAAGCAAAAGGAAGAAGCCGAGATGCGCTCACAGCTCGGTTTGTATTTTTGCGGTGACAGAAATATCCACCTTTGAAGGTGTGAAGTCTGCTTGTTTCCGTCATATCAGTGCATGTACTTTGTATATAATAATATAAACTATATAAGTATATAGAAAGTATATTATAAACAGCAGTGCTATGGTGGAAACGAGCCAACTTCACATCTTCAGAGTTGTGTTTTCTATTATCATTGCTGCCTTGTCATGGCATTACGGTTTATAATGTCCTTTTTATATGTTACAAAGTGTATTATGTATTTTTTTCCCAAATGTATCTTGATGACATAACAGGTAATTAATTTGTGGAGATCAGCCCTGCCGTTCAGAACATTAGACAATATATGTAGCAGCAAACAAAGTTAATCACGGTCTTTAAATGAATCGTACAATATACAATTGTTGTCCTGGAGTGAGGGTGACACCAGGAATTGCAACACCCGAGGAAGTGTTGTTGCCCGAGGGCGAAGCCCGAGGGCAACAACACTTCCGAGGGTCTTGCAATCCTGGTGTCACCCGAACGGAGGGACAATAATTGTTTTGTTATACCAAACTGTCATTAAGTAACAGCAACACGTAAATTATGGTACCAGTACCACCAGTTTAATATTTGTAAACTTCAACAGTTTCCACTCAGAACATGGAATTCTAATGTTAAAAGGACTTATCTAGTGCAACTTTTCAAAGAGCCTCTTATCACATAGATATAACCAGAATACATGGGAACTGCAACATTAAATTTACAATAAAATTGTACAATTTAAATTTACCACATCATATGGTAGCCAATCTCTTGATGTGTGATTAAATCCACAGTAGTAGTTATACAGTACGCCTCTCTTGACGTGTGATTAAATCAACAGTACCGGTAGTACATGTACTAGCAGTCATAATGACAATATGCTTCCACAGTACTATGCACCGAGAGTCCTAAAAATGTAACGACCGCAGCGCCGCCGCTGCGGTGAACAATTGGGATATTGTGCCCCTCTCAGGCTATTGTGCACCTCTCGGCCTATTGTGCCCCTCTCGGCTCATTCATCAGTGTATTACGGTGATTTGCGTCATTCGCGCTTACCATTGAGTGTATTACAGTGAGGTATAACAATATCTGTTGATGAGGATATGTATCTGGAGACTTGTGTTAAATGCATTTGTTGTGTGTCCCAGGAACGACGGAGGCTCTTCCGTCAGGGGGCACGTCTTTCTGGAACTTCAACCGCACGATTTCCGACTACACACCGATGCTTCGAAAATACATCTACCAGGCGGCGCCACGATCGGCACAGTCAAATAAGCTGAAGGACGAAGACAACGATGACAGAGCTGGCTATGGTGGCGGCGATGATGTGAGGGTTTGTTTGTCATCTGAAATATTACCTAACTGGTGTACTTCCTCCTCTCCCTCCTCTTCTTCCTCTTCCTCCTCCTCTTCCTCGTCTTCTTCTTCCTCTTCTTCCTCTTCTTCCTCTTCTTCCTCTTCTTCCTCTTCTTCTGTTGTGACTAGAGTATTGTCGAGCTTGGTTTTCAGAGTTGTCCCCTTCTCTAGAATTAGTGAGTCCACTACAGGTTACACATTTACCCCCTGTGTGGGATCTTTTACTTCCCCTGGAATAGACACCAGATAGAAGGGACCACTGGTTTTAGTGTCTCTTCCAAAAGATACAGGCAAATGTGAGGTGAACGAAATTGCCTAAGTTTTGAAATGGCGGCAGGTGGGATTGAACCACCGTCTTCTCGATTGACAGTCCGGCGCGACCACCGCTCCTCACTTACTTACTAAGTTATACAACGACACACCAATCCACATTATTGGGTATGTGTAAATAAACGTTTATTTACAATATGCACTAAGGTCAATTCATTTTTTCATCAAAATTACATAAATATATATCCATTTTCAGTCAACGTGCAATATCTGGCGATGTGTAGATACGCAGAATAATGGCATGTAATGGAGTAATTTATATCACGTTTTATATTACAGATCTTCAAAAAGTATTCGTCAGACTCTTATTTTGGATTCATAGTATACACCAACCTCATTTATACGTTTTCACCTAACCTTTTAGGAAGAAACACAAACGTTCTCATAACAAAGAAAACTCAGAGTTTCCCCTGAGTAAAATGATGGGCGAGGTGGTAGAATGGGCTGAGCGAGCACCGAAGGCATGATACGGTGTATCCTGTGGCATGGCCACCCAGAACTATTTTTTAAATACATCAAAATGGTGCATTTTGAAGGGTATTTTAACCTCTTCTCTGCTATAGAGAGGGGAAACAGATGCATAAATACAAGGTATTCGGGGTTTAAACATGTTTATAGCAAGAAATAGCTATGAGGTGACAAACTTGGCATGTTTTGAACATCATATAGCAGGGGAAACACTAAAAACTGATTGCTCTGACACCTGTCACATAGTATCAGCCACATTTGACATCATATATAAAGTTAACTACATCAATCCTAACACCTTCACTGCGCAGCTGCCTGATCCACTGGTTACAAGCTGAAGCCCAATATCTCGGGGCTAGAGTACCAGATCCTCAACTGAGAGAGCCTGGGTTCGAATGCTCTGCTGCCATGTCAAACCTTGGTCGAGTTCATTCGTTCTACCTTGCTCTAGTTCACTCATCTCTATCTCATGAATGTCTGGATATAGATAATAAATGATGAATATAAAAATATTCTTCGCACATCCATCTCAATTATCTGGGAAGCGCACAGAATCTTTGTAATCAATGTTTTTATTTTTGCACATTAATTGTGCTGTAGCTGAATCTTTCCAGATACTTTTACACGAGAAAATGTCATAATTTAAAGACAAAAATCACAGCACAGCGACGTCTACTGAAGAGACAGCCAATGTTGTTAGTAATCATACTAATACTCATATACATACGTTCTAAGAATACTGAGAACTAATTACGTGTACATGACCACATATGTTTCTGTGTGCAGTGTTTTCGCCGTTCAGGCTCCCCAGTCGCTGATATTGACAGATGGGTGGAGAATCTACGAAAGGTAAACATTACACCCAACTAATGTCATCTTCAAACCAAGTAATGCTGCATTCCTGTAACGTAGCATACATGGTTCACTAGTTCCCCAGAGCTTTTAATAGGGGATTGGCAAAACCTGGTAGTTGATGAACAGTCATAAAACAACCTAACCACTGGAAAGATAGAAATTGGCTTAACTTATGCAAACAAGTACTAGTTACCAATGCTATTATGACTCTCACAAAGGGACAGTGCTAGGTATTGCTAACTGAGTCGAAACTGAGTCTCCTACAGCATGTGGCAGCTGAAGTTAGACATGTGATCAGGTCCTGTTGCTATGGTTACCATGGGGCATGGACAGCCATGAATAAGAACAAATAAAGGCTTCGAAAGCCAGGAATTTTCTAATCGGCATGGACAAGTTTTCAGAAATAAAATTGCGTGCACCGGTAATGTTCAGTTTCTGCTCTTGGACACTGTCAGAGGTGCCAAACCAGTCACTTTTAGAGGGCAGGGACATGTTTTTAAATATAAAACCAATATAATGATGGCTTGTAACTGCTACTTTGGTATTTCCTATGGGTGTACAAGTGTATGCCAGTATAAATAGGTTGATGGAAGGTATATGTGCTTAAGTATGTATATGTAACTCATAGTAGTCAATAGTAGTCAGTTTTGTCATGGAATTTTTAATGGAAGTCATTAAAGCATGGAAATGGTGTAGGATTTTCCAGTTCCTTAAATATATGGACGATGTATGGACCTCAGGTGTGGTTCCTTAAGTATCTGAACAATGTGTGGACCTCAGGTGTGGTTGGTTAAATATATGGACAATGTGTGGACCTCAGGTGTGGTTACTTAAATATATGGACGATGTGTGGACCTCAGGTGTGGTTGCTTAAATATATGGACAATGTGTGGACCTCAGGTGTGGTTCCTTAAATATATGGACGATGTGTGGACCTCAGATGTGGTTGCTTAAATATATGGACAATGTGTGGACCTCAGGTGTGGTTGCTTAAGTATCTGAACGATGTGTGGACCTCAGGTGTGGTTGCTTAAGTATCTGAACGATGTGTGGATCTCAGGTGTGGTTGCTTAAGTATCTGAACAATGTGTGGACCTCAGTTGTGGTTGCTTAAATACATGGACGATTTCTGGACCTCGGGTGTGGTTGCTTAAATATATGGACGATGTGTGGACCTCAGGTGTGGTTGCTTAAATATATGGACGATCTGTGGACCTCAGGTGTGGTTGCTTAAATATATGAACGATGTGTGGACCTCAGGTGTTGTTGCTTAAATATATAAACAATGTCTGGACTTCAGGTGTGTTTGCTTAAATATATGGATGATGTGTGGACTTCGGGTGTGTTTGCTTAAATATATGAACGATGTGTGGACCTCAGGTGTGTTTGCTTAAATATATGAACGATGTGTGGACTTCAGGTGTGTTTGCTTAAATATATGGATGATGTGTGGACGTCGGGTGTGTTTACTTAAATATATGAACGATGTGTGGACTTCAGGTGTGGTTGCTTAAATATATGAACGATGTGTGGGCCTCAGATGTGGTTGCTTAAAGTGAAAAATAAAGCGACGTTTTGGTGATATAGAGCGAAGAAAAACTAACAATTTCCAACCTCAATCACATTTTTAACGTGTGCGGTTTAGCAGAAAAGAAATGTAGAACATTTAGCCACAGAAAGTCTATGGAAAACGTCATTTTAGAAAAACAGTGACGTATCGGAGGACCCGCCACTGATAGGCCAGTGGTTGTCGTACTACTTCTTGGCAACTCCGTCGGGTGGCGCTGTGACTTTGTGCTCACAAAAGAGCGTAAATAATACGGATTATTTTCTGATTCTTCGTCTGACGGAAATAGCACGGATTCAGAAGTGGCTGGATATAGATTTCAGCCACAAAGACAAAGGCCTGTGCTGTCAGAGAGACCAGATGTCCGTGGTGGTGAAGACCCAAGGGAAATTGAAATGACGAGAAGAGAAACAACCAGTCCCGAGACGGCATCGACTGGTGTCAACAATGACATGTACTGTCCGGCCTAACTATGAAAACGACCGCCAGCAGCCGCCAAACTTCTCCTCACTTGTCTTACATACATATACATACACTATGTTATAAAATAAAATCACTTGCATTCCTCTAACGAAAAAAATTCACAAAAGCAACTCGATCGCAGATCCTAATGGCAACTCAGGCTCTTCGGCTTCGGAGACTTCGGAGGTTACCGTAACATCGCTATAAAAGTTAGCTTTACACAAAATAACGTTAGGCGGCGCGGTGGTGTGCGCGAATATTTATAAACTTAATTTACTGCGTTCGCACGCACGAAATAGTTTAATTAAGCAATATAGTAATAATTAATTATTATCATTACTAACATCTTCAGAAAATGTTATTAAAATACATGCTACCCACAGGTAATATTTTAAAAATAATGCACGTGTCTATAATTAACTAAGTGTCTATTACCCGGGTAATCATAAAAGAGGTATGGAAATTGCGTGTTGTTCGATGATGTCACATTGTTTATTTTAAGAATATTTCTATAAACATCCCGCGTGTACTGCAAGCAAGCAAGCTTATATTATATAAACGATGTTTTAACAATAATAACTAAACAATAACCTTAATATTATTATTTTTAAATGCACCAAAACCTTCTTTTTCTACCACCATATATTTCCCATATTATATTCATATTCTGTTTAAATTTCAGTGATTTATTGTCCCGATAATTAATACAGTGTCTTGTCCAAAAATAATGATTACGATCTGGTGGTGGAAATAGAATTCATAAGTAGAAAAACATATAGCTTCAATAATATTTTCGTATGCATAATGTGTGTATGTGCTGAATGAAAATTATTGTTACGTTGTAATTATTTTACCATTTTAATTATTTGTTACCTTTACATTAATTTATCACTATTGTTGCTATGGAATTTGTATGGGTTCTTTTTAATACTGATAGGTCACTTAGTTAATTATATAGACACATATATTTTCATTATTTATTTTGAAATATTATGTGTGGGTAGTATTCTTATTGTATTTTAAATAGCAGTATTTTGTGAAGCGCCATAACCAATTATGGATGTGACGCTATATAAATAAAATATTATTACATTATAATAAAACTTATAATTCCTGCAAATCATAGTGATGATAATAATTAATTATCACTATATTATTTACAATTAATTAAACTATTTTGCAAATATTCGCGCGCACAAACGTGCCATCTGATGGCATTTTGTGTAAGGCTAACTTATGTTATGGTACCGGGCAGCGGCAGACGAAATTGCCGTCGACATCTGCGTGTTTGTTTTATGGAGTTTCTTCGTTAGAGGAATGCAAGTGATTTTATTTTTTAACGTAGTGTATGTATATGTATGTAAGATAGGTGAGGAGAAGTTTGGCGGCTGTTGGTGGTCCTTTTCATGGTTAGGTCAATCCAACCCGGTCGCCTGGCATCCACGCTGTGTTTGAGACTGTCCCAACGAATCGACTGGACCACTGTTTCAGTTCTGGTCAATTCAAAGGGTAACAAAAAGACAGCTTACTGATACTGTCTTTCACTGTAGTATTGCTACAAGCATATGAGGAACCATGTGGCATATTGCTGTCGCGATTTTGTTGTAATTGTAAACCGACGTAAGGCACTTTTAGCGAACCGCTTGGCTCTCTGTTATGACAGCTGAACCAACGGACGACTCCGCGACGTATTACTTTTCTAAAGTGCAGATATAAGCTGGGTTGTGATTGGTTGCAAGGACCAAGATGGGCCCGTTCATGGTGTCGGTGATTTAGGTAGATTTTCCCACTTTAAGACTACTTTCTGAGGAAACCACTAATGTGAAAAATTTGATTGTAGATGCAAATGATTAGCTTATATAAACTCTTTTAGGTGCATAACACCAAACTATTGCCTTTTGTTTTCACTTTAAATATCTGAACGATCTGTGGACCTCAGGTGTGGTTGCTTAAATATCTGAAGGATGTGTGGACCTCAGGTGTGGTTGCTTAAATATCTGAACGATCTGTGGACCTCAGTTGTGGTTGCTTAAATATCTGAACGATGTGTGGACCTCAGGTGTGGTTGCTTGCAGTGGCTCAGTCAGACAGTGTTGAATCGACTGGTGAATGAAATCAACAGCATCAACAACGTCCTGAGACGCATCGGCTCCGAGGACATGCAGATAGGAGGTAGGTGGACGGCAGAACATGTTAGTGTTGGCTGTGTAACATATAAATGCAGTGTGGATATGTTGACATTGTGAAAAATAACTCATATATTTAGCTGTTAAGTGTTTAACGTACACTGATGACTTGATTGACTAATGTTTTCTTATTAGCAGCCGTAAGATTACGTTTGTACCATATAATATGTAATAATAATAACTTTTTTGCGGCAATATCCTCGAAAATCAAGCTCAGTGGCACGACAAAACCAAGGGATTAATCAATCTCATAATCGAAAGCAATGCGTGAGTCGTCGGGTGTGGTTACTTGTGTATTTCATATGACATATGTCATATGAAATACATGCGACAATTGGACTTTCAAATTAAATAAATTACAGTTCACTTATGTTCTAACTTATGTTACTTTAAAACCATTTCTGTGACCAGGGACTACTAGCTTTTACTGTAGCTATCCTGTGTATGAGATATACACGTGTCATGTGTGGCATGTGTGGCATGTGATGTGTCATATGTGATGTGTCGTGTGTGTCTATGTTAGAGATGAATGTGTCATCTGTGTGATGTGTCATTTGCATCATGTGTCATGTGTGTGACATGTCTGTTAGAGATGTGTCATGTGTGACATGTCTATGTTAGAGGTGAGTGTGTCGACCCTGAGACAGTTGGCCCTGACGAAGGCAGCCCATGTGCCGACCCTCGCCAACATCATCCCTTTCCTGGAGGTGTCCTCCAACCAGGAGTACGTCGTTACCCGCATCAAACGTAAGGCACATTTCATTTGTTGTTCTACCAATAAACCCTAATACAAATATGTATGTGTATATATATATATATGTGTGTGTGTGTGTATATATATATATATATATATATATATATATATATATATATATATATATATATATATATATATATATATATATAGAAACAAACAGAACAGATAGCTTATGTAATAATTTCTTTAAAATTCCAAGAAGCATCAACTCTTGCCTAAATTTTTGCTCATTTAAAATGCATCGCCAGTTGATAAACCAGCCGTAACTGGTTGAAGGAAGTGAGAAGTGAGTGAACGCGGTCAGCGCTCAGCACTGGGCAGGAGATGGACTTACGATGTAACGTACTTAGTATATGATGTATGCATGTGTGTCCCATCAGAGCTGGCAGCCGGGGGCTGTATGAGTGACTACACTTGGAACAAGGGCGGACGACACAAGAAGAAGGACTGGACCGATAAACTGCCGACTGATGCAGCTGTAAGTCACCCTGGTGTCACCAGGTGTCGTGGTCTAATTGTCAGGGTCTGTACAGGGCCTTGAAATCCTTGAATTTTACAAAATTGTCTTGAAAAGTCATGAATTTAATTGTGGTCAATAAAATTTTGTTTTGACGTAATTGTTGTGACAAATAACAGCTAGAAAAGGAAAAGCCTACGCAATCGGCAGTTCATTGTGGTCCGAGCCATTGTTTTCCTAGTCGAGTAAATTTGTTAATGTTAACTTAATGTACAACGCTTAAAAGTACATATGTCGTTAAAACAGTTTTGAATTTCTTTTTCAAATAGCCTTGAATAGTCTTGAATAGCCTTTAATTTCAAATGTCCAAATGTGTATGGACCCTGAATTTCTTAATACCAACCTGCATTTTAAAGCGTATGATTATCATAGATCTGCAAATGTATGACGTTGTGTTTCTATGCATTTGGTCAGCAGTGAACATTGTTTTCATTAGATACAATCTGCGACAAATAGAATGTCATTGTAAAAATAGTGGTCTACAATCTAATGTTAACATGCCATTACTAATGTTTATAATGTATCATATGCTCATCTTATCATAATATCTTATCATTATGCATTTGTGAATGTTGTAGTTCAGTATATTCTTGAACACTGTCAACAATATTCGATATACACATTTAGACATTTGAGAGTTCACAAAAGCATGGTAAACATAATATTAATGCAAGTAAAATTATATATATATATATATATATATATATATATATATATATATAAATATATATACATACATACATACATAGTGTAAACATGACATTTGGAATGAAACATACTAAATTAATTATTTTTTAAATGCTTCATTACAATGGTCATGCTGATAAACTATATCTAGTTTATATCATATAACTGAAAAGTTATGGTAACATTTCAAAATGATGACCTTTGACCTTTTGACACCAGTTGTGTGGTTCGATTGGTTATAAATGGGTCAGCATCATTGTGAGCCTGTTGGTATCACCTAGAGACAGTTTTTCTAACATTGGTACCGGCTCATAAACCTGATTTTGCTGTTTAAAATAAATTGCACTTCTTAAAAGTGATTTTGTTTACGGAAAACAGCCAACAGAAGGAAGCTCCACCGGGACACCGGGTGTCACAGAAATAATGTCCATACTTATATGTCTGCAGCTTTCCACATTTTGAAAAGGCACCGTAAATCTAACAGCGAAATTCAGTCTAATGATGGATTTTATCTCGGTGAAATGTGTGTTACATTTGTATGGGTGTTTTGAAGTTGATTTTGCTCACGTTTGTTTGTTTTTGTTTGTTTGTTTGTTTGTTTGTTTGTTTGTAGCTCGTCATGCACATGCTGTGTTCCTACATGGACTTCCGCTTGCCACCCCATCCCTTCTACCCCGATGGCAAGACTTTCACATGCCAACATTTCCTGAAGACGCCAGAAAAGCCAAGTAAGCTGTTAGTGGTTCTAAACAAAGATGCTTGTCCTGTCACAAACTGATTTGTTGTTGTTGTACAAATATTGTTACAACATCGATTTAATCTTCACATGCTTGAAACACATGAACAAATGTAGACTAATGATTCCCATTCCACTGTGCATAATTAATGCACACTTAATTAATAATTAATTTAATAATTACTGCAGATAATTTGTTTTCTGTTGGACTGGTATTAATGTGTGCAATACCTTCAACACCACAAACTAAACGGACACCAAAACTTCTACTCAGGAAAAAACCTGGCATTATTTCAGTAGTTTTTATCATTATTCAAACATAATTCAGTGTCTGAACATGTCAGGCCAGTAAGTGTCTATACATGCATGACGTCTATGTGGTTTCAGACATGAGAAAGAAGGACTGTCTGTGTATCTACCAGACACGTATCAACCCTCCCCACTATAAGGTCGTCATAGGTGCAGAAGTCTTCAACATTCAGCGGGTGAGTTCTATGTTTGCTTTTCATATAAAGTAACAACTATCATTAAGTGAATGGATAGAATTTTGCAAGTTCAGTTTTAAAAATAGTATTTGATTATTATCTGTTTTGTGTGCATTTTGAGTAGTAGTCATGTTTGTGTTTCCTAAAGTAGCAAAAGTAAGTTCGGTGCAAAGAAGATTATTAGTCAGATTGTGAATGCTGTTGTGTGTGTGCGTGCGTGCGTGCGTGCGTGCGTGCGTGCGTGCGTGCTTGTATGATGCTCAGACTATGGATGTTGTTGAAATCTTATTTAATCCTCAGATACATCATGAATGTTAGCATTTTATGCTTCAGACAGTTATGGATGTTATTACATTTGTGAAGCTCCAGCACGGTCAGAATTTTGCTACATGTTTGCGTAATTATGATTATCCGTCAGAATGTTGTTGTATGTTTGCATATAATCATCACACGGTTGTTGAATGTTACTGTGTGTTACTCTGTGATCATCAGACCTGTTTGAATGTTGTTGCATGTGTTTGGAACGAGTGACAGACACATTTAGAATGTTGGTGAGTTTGTGTCTGATCCTCAGACTCATAACTAATGCTGTACATTGGCAGGGCCGCTGCAACATGTTCCATGCAATTCTTCTCTTCCTGGTTCACATCAAAGTGAAGGAACACGGCATGCTTGGGTAAGAACAATGCACTGATCCAGGGTTTTATGCAGGATAAAATTATTGCCAGTCACACATGTTTTGATGGACACATGGATGTTAACTGTTAAGCTAGTTTACAAACTTTCAAATGTGCCTGATGACCTGAAATGGGCTATAAACACACATATGACACCATTTACATTCACTTTCAAGGCATAACTAACAATATCTATGGTTTTAGAAGACCTTTTTTGCTCCTTCATTTTTGTACCCGTCCACCCATATTTCTACACGTCCATATTCGTTTTTACCCGTCCAAATGACGGGTGGACGGGTCTCTACATAAAGCTATGCACTGATCTCATCTGACGAGATCGAACCTCGTGTATGATCCATATTTTATGTTCATTTCTTTCTTGTTCTGCTCTCTCCATCTGCCATATTCACAGACCCCCCATCCTTCAGTCTCTTCCTCCACACTTCTGCCAATAACTACAAACCTTCCAGCACACAGTCTAGGGACTAAGTAAGTAAGTAATAAACATACAACATTTGTCGGCGAGTTCAAGTATTGTGCTGTAAATGATGCCCTGGTGCTAGCTTCCTGAAGAACGTATGTTGAAGTAGAATCCAAGATGTCTGACCTATGTGATCTTCATTGCAGGCGCGTCAACCTCGGTATGTCTGGAGTGAACATTCTGTGGGTGCTTGGGGAGGACTGAGACAGGCAGGGTACACTGTCACGCACAGCCACTATGAAGATGTATAGTTTGTTGCTATAATTGTCACTTACTGTCGGTATAGTTTCATCCGAAGATGTTCCATAAAGGAGCGATGGATTACAGTGCTTCATATTTATTAGAACTTCTGACTTGGAACTGAGGTGCACATTTGTATTGGAAACTCATTCTAAAAAGAACATGCAATGTTAGTTTGTTTTAGCTTATTGTCAATTGCACACACTGTTTCTAGAATACATATTTGATATAACAAAAACTTCAACATTTGTAGCAGCAGTATAATCACACACGTCTTTCATAGAAAAATGAAACTTCCATGTCTAAACAATCATCAGCAGATGATGTTATGAATTCCAGTGACTGCTTGTAGTGAAGTTAAAAAAACCTATCAACTCTATTTGTATTGACATGTTTATTTCTATGATTAGAACCAGAAACGTTTCCGGCATTTGTCATTACGACTAATGTAGAACCGTCATGAAGCACAAATATGTACTCGCCATTTGGAACTTGACTTTTGTACTTGCGAATCATGCATGTTTTTATACAAAATAAAATGATACTGTATACATTTGTAATGTATTTGAGTTTTCATCACACTTATACACTGTAATGTTTAAAACAAGAAAATTACAAATATTATATTGTTGTGTGTTAATTCTGTTGTGACCATTTTTACAGTAATACATTTGTGTAACTTATTGTGTAGTGGACATACATGTTGAGCAGTATGATCTACCCAGCATGGGTGTGCCGTTATGAGTTCATCATTACACCAGAGTAATTACACTAGTTGAATTACCATGTACTATTTTATTATGCCATTCAGTTAATGATCCTACACAGGAACTGACATCACAATAATTGCTTTACAATAGTGCCTTGCTGTGCCAACATAATATTTGCCTACTTAAGCTGCGCTATATGTGTGTTGCCAATGAATATATTTGGGGTATAATTTCAAGAAAATAACAGACCTAATGTCTGACAGGTTCAGCCATTCTGGTAGATGAAAGGACTCCGTTGCTACGCAATAGCTGACATAGTGGACACCTCTATCCGTCTCCTAAATGTATGATCTGCCTTCCCTGCCGCTGTGGTGGTCTCAGTTTCGACCCAGTCCAAGATTCGACTAAACGCATATCGCGCATGCGCAGCGACCGCTTTTAGCTGTTTTTTACGCGCTGTGACGTAGTGAGGGTGGTCGCTGCCGTAAACGTTGGAACCAATGAAAATAGGTTCCAACAAAAATTCAGTGCGCAGCAACGCTGCACATGTCCGCACTTCCGTTTCTGTGCTACAATATAAAAACCTCCATGGCAACATGGATCGAGCTTGTTTGATATGCGTCTTATTGATGATATGTAACAATACAAGACAGAGAGCCAAGTTGCAAGTGTAATATAGTAACATTTAAAGAAGATGCACGTGTAATGGTTTAATTGCCGGTAACGTCGTTGGTGTTGTTAACTCAAGTTGATGACATCTCGAAATGTTTACCGACTCCAAATCGAGAAAAGTCATTAACCCTTTGCTTTTATGTCGACGCACGCGTGAGCTTGGTTTCTAAGGATTAGCCGCATTAAAACTACCTTATTATTAGTATTTGTTAATTACTGACACGATACTAGTACATAGACTAGAATATGGGCAAGGCACCCCGATTTAGTATATGATATACCTAAAAATATATGTAATACTTACGGGGTCAAATCATTTTGTGTTTAATAATTCTGTGTATATATTTCGGTAATTATTCTGTGTATTAATTGTAATTAATTAACTAATTGTAACTAATAAATATATTAATTATAACTAATTTTTAATTAATAATTACTTATAATTATAACTAATAATCATAAAGTATAACTAATTATTAATTAATTAGTAATGCATTATTTTATTTGTAATTTATATTTCAACAAACATCAACAATATTTTATAACATAAATTTAATAGTTATGCATTAGTTTATTTGCAATTTATATCTTAACAAACATCACATGACTACTGATGTTACACATCATGTAATAGACGAAATGAGTAATAATTAATTAACAAATAAATAATTATTAATTAATTAATAACTATTTAATAATTAATTAGTTAATAACTAATTATTAATTCATTAACAAATTAGAAGTAATAATTATATTAATTAAAAAATTATAACTAATAATTATATTAATTATAAATAATAATTAATTTATTAATACAGTAATAGTTATTAACTAATTAATTAATAATTAGTTATTTATTAATTAATAATTAATTAGTAAATGATTAATTAGTAATTAATTAGTAAATAACTAATTATAATAATAACAAATTAAATGTGTTCGAGTGGGTGACATAAAGTCACTAGTACTTGTTGGCGCCTCAGGGTTGTGTTCTAAGTCCATTTTTGTACACTTTGTATATAAATGACTGTCGGAGTGTTGATCCATCTACCAAATTTGTGAGGTTTTCTGATGATACAGCCATGCTCGCTCTTTTGAGTGATTTTGCCTCATACCAGTCAAGGCAGTCATATCTTTCTTCAGTGGTACGTTTGGTGCAGTAATTTTCTATTGCATCTGAATGTTTCCAAAACGAAAGAAATGTGCATCGACTTCCGACGTAATAGAACTGTCATTAGTTCTATTGTCATCAACGGTGAACCTGTGGAACAGGTTCATTCATTCAATCAAGTACCTCGGTGTTATGTTAGATGAAAAATTGTCATTTACAGAGCAGTGCAAAAGAAATCCCAGCAGCGACTGCCCGTTCTTCGAAAGTTACGAGCTTTCTACGTTGATCCACTACTTCTTCTACGCCTTTACCGTAGCATAATTGAGCCTCTCATAATCTACTGCAGCATTTGTTACTATCCTGCTCTTTCTGTAAAAAACAGTAACAGGCTTCTAAAAATCTCACACGCTTCTGCCAAGATCATTGGCTTACCTACACCAATGCTCTCCGAAATAATCGACCATACAATTTTGAAGAAAGCCCGTGCTATGGCTACTGAGTCTGATCACCCGCTCTCTACGTTCTTCCACGTACTCAAAGGAGATACCGTTGCATAAAATGTAAAACATCTCGCTATAGCAGGAGTTTTGTGCCTGTGGCCATTATAATGCTAAATGAGTCATATTGCTGTCAACCGGTTGAATTGTTCTTGTAGTGGATACATCTGGAATTCACTTGCGTTTTGTTGTGACCATCCCATATATTTTAAATGTGATCATAAGTTGTCATATCCTTTTTAAGGACAACAAAGTGAAATTGAATTGAAATTGAATTATAACTAATAATTGTATTAATTACAAATAATAATTAATTAACGATTAGTTATACTCATAATTGTAACTAATAATTACATTAAACATAATTAATAATTAATTAATTAATAATGCACTATTTTATTTGTAATTTATATCTTAACAAACATCTAATAATAACTAATTATTAATTAATTAGTAAATAACTAATTATTAATTAATTAGTTAATAAATAATAATTAAGTAAGTATTAATTAACAAATTATAACTAATAATTATATTAATTATACATAATTATTAATTAATTAATGATTAGTGATACTTATAATTGTAAGTAATAATTACATTAAGTATAACTAATTATTAATTAATTAATAATGCACTATTTTATTTGTAATTTATATCTTTTTATATCTATAATGTTTGGGGGAGAAATGTCCACCCATGTTTTCCATTATATATCTCCCCGCGAGGAAACGCCTGTCGGCATGACCAATCATACGCAGCGACTGCGTGAGCGTTATTTGAGTTTTGTTGCTGCGCGTATAATAACATTCGCCCCAAAAGTGGTCGGTATGTCGTATGGGGCCGTGGTGTAACGTTTGGTGGGTTTTGGTTTGTTTACTTTTGAAACCTAGGGTTAGGAAAAAACCTACGGTTTCGGTTTTTGAACCCGTAATCCTATCGCGGCGAAACCAACGCCAAAGTGGAGACTTTTTCACTACTATGAACATATGCTAAAATCAGTTCTGTACATATAACAGTTTTCTGCCAATACAGTTTTGCCTTTGAAAAATGTCCTGATTTTGTGACAGTTCAACACAATGTAAAGGATATATCCCACTCCCAGCTTTTCAACGTGAAATGTTGTAACTGTTACTATGTATTGTTCGTTTTACACTAGCATTGTGTTTTACTTGCTCACATAGTTATGACTTTGTTTTCACACTAATTATATGTCCTAATTAAGTTGTTGGGCAATTAAATAGTGCAATTTGAACCAAGTGATATTATTGTTGCGTTTGAAATGTTATTTGTTGTTCATGTAATCAATAAAGCCTTGAATTTGTTTTTGCATATATGTGTTTACTATAATATTAGCATAAATTAAACTCAAGAATGAAGGTAAACTGACCATGTGCAATGGAGATGGATGAGGGTGTTTGCAATTAATGTACACAATATTGTTTTTCCATTATAGCACAAACAGAAGGCTTATTCACACATATAATTGAAAACAGACAATAACAAGAGTGTGGTTGAATAAAGTAAACTTGATTTTATTATTAAAAATAGCACTTCTGACTTCTGTTCCCCTTTACATATACAACATTGAAACAAAATATGCATTCATGTAACAGTAGTCATACTAACACAATTGGCTTAAGCACCAACATACCATGTCATCCATAACATTACACCTTGTCTGCGGTTATGTATTATGTCAGACATACACCAGGGCATGTATAATATTCACAGTACAAAAAATGATGATATCAATAGAAAACGTTATTAGTTGCAACCTCCCCCCCCCCCTACAGCTACCCGAATCACCCATTATGCGTGTGAACCAGTAATGTGACATGCACAAAATAATAAACCATTGACATCTTACATACATACAAATATATTAGGACTACACAGAGCAACAAATGTCTGATGTACCAAATGTATGTCCAATGCGTGTCATTTTAAAATAGATGATGTCAAAACCAGTGACATCCTACTAACAATACACATAAACTATGACCATACTTAAAATACATCCAATGCGTGATACTTTAAGTAAAAAATGTTGACAAAACCAGTGACATCTGGCTTATATTACAAGTAAACTACAATTTATCTTCTTTTGGTCTGTGTCATTGTCAGAGTAAGAAAACAATTGATGCATGGTGCGTTTATGAGGTGGTGTAACAACACATTCACTTGTTGGTGTCTTAAATGCCTTCTAGGAAACATTTTTAAAGTACATGCCAAGTTTTGTTCCATCACAAGCAACACATTTTGGGTTGGCCTGACAGGTGTCACATGTCTGCCGAAATGTCTATGCGAAAGTTTGCCAACCATGAAAATAGCCAATCTGTGAATGTCTGCCTACTCGTAAATGGTATTTTAGAAAAGTAATAGCGGGAATGAAACAGAACAGAAAGCTGTAAGTGAAATCTGACTAATAGTGACAATATTAATATATACAATTACTTGGCTCCTACGGCATTTATTTCCGCCATTTTTAAAGATGGCGGTCGTCAATACAAATGTCCCCATATCTCAAAAACTATGTCACATAGAGCAAAGTTATTGACGTTGTTGGATAGCTTGGTGGATATAGCGATATCAAATATGTTATTCGTTACCTTCAATAACATAATATTTCTATTATATACCAACAAACAAGTACATTACTTAGTCGAGGAGTCGTGGTGTTGAACCTGGTTTTGTCGGATAAAGTTTTTTCTCTGTTGATTCTGGTAGCCTGGGGCATGGTTAATCAGAATCAGGAGGGTGCCCGGTGATATCTATTGGACAACTCTAGATATTAACCCCTTTCTATCGGATACACTCAAATTCAGAAAAAAACGGAAACTCCCATATTTTCATGGTAAAAATTCATATCAATTGAACCCAGTTTGCTTTCTCTGATATTTATTAACATAATACTATAGTGCAGAATCAAATATGGATCAACACTGAATTAATTAACCCTTTTCTAGCCATTTTAAGTAAGGGAAATTCCACGATTTCAGGCATACTTTCGCAGAAAATGGTCAATCAACAGTAGAAAAATTCCAACTTGAAAGAGTCTATGTGATATGTTTTTATCCTTACTGGCAAACACTCAGAAACACTCAGAAACTTCTCTGTGGGTGTAGTATGGTTTACATTCAATACTTTATGTATAACAAACCAACCTAAATTACTGCCAAAATCCTTGACGGAGAGGTTAGTCATGAAACTTGCTGGCAAGTTGGAAAGATTGAAAAACGCTGACAATCTGAATGATGCATGATGGCTAGTTCAGCGGCTACTGTGGTCTAGAGCATCCCATCTTGAAACATGCACAAAACATTGTGCAAGGTAAGCCTTTATTCTTACAACTGCATCTCTTGGTGTTACAGGGGAGTTCAGTTTTGCAGTCACATCTGATCATTTCCAAAATGTAGTCTGGGGCAGGTTTTGTGTCATCTGGTAAACCGATCGGACTCAGTGATGTGTTGTCTGTGTCCATCTTCCAACCAAATTCTTCTGATTTCAGCTGCCTAGGGTCAATATTGATAGTACGCCTCAGCACTGTCTGGAAATGGGCCCTCTTCACATTTTCTATGAATGCCTCTCTCGTTGGTGGAAGAGAAGCCAAGTTTGGAGAAGACGAATGGCCTTTGCCTTTCTTTTTCCCCATACAAGAAGCCTAGTGTGTGACATGTCTGTGCTGTCCTTCATGCCATAACACGCTGAAACAAAACGAGTGGAGGGGTGCATCCAATGCTGGAGGGGTGCATCCACATTGCCAATTGCTGATAAGTCACATCCTTCTTTCAGGTGTTTGATTACTCTGCCTTTGCCAATGCCAAGGTAACATGCCACTGTGTCGCATCCTGATATAGCATGCGCAGGTAGAAGGTTCGTCACAATTTCCTTATGCTTTGCCTGTGTCAACTTGATGTCCAGTATCACCCTTTCTTTGCTTGGGGATTCCATAGTCAGTGGCACTTCCAGTCTTGCCATTTGGTAGTGATGCAGCAGCAAAACAAAAACATCAGTATCATCTGAAATCACTGAGAATGATTGGGCCTCTCCGACACACTTCAAGATTTGTTGGACAATGATGATATCAGCCTCTTCCTGGTGTGTTTCCAGATCGTACCGAGTCCTTCTCTCTTCGTTTTGGATTTCGACGGGGCAAGGATCCTCCCGTGTAACAACCAACTTGTGGTTTCCCGTACTCCGCAGATGAAAAAGCTTGTCTTCTGTCAGCTCTTCACATAGGATCCGAATCAGCTGTTTCTTGTTTTCAACAGAAGACAAGACAACCTTCTGTGCAGGCAACTTTGTTGTCCGTAGCAGATGATGTTTCCTAGTAATTCCGGTCTCTCAGCCATCTCGCGTAGTGGAGTTGATGCTGTACTCATGGTATCTGTCAAACATGAGGTAGACATTACTGTTGGTCAGGTATGAAGCTATCCGTTTCTTGACATTAACGATGAAATCTGCAACAGAACCATCTGCTGACCAATGTACAGTCCATAGAAGGGCTGACCCATCTATGACAGTGGCATCTGCATCACCAGCATTCCTCCGCGAAACTTCAATCTGGAGCGATCTCTTGAGCTTTGACTTAGCTTTACAAATCCACATTCCATCCTTCATGAACATTGCAGTTGGGACAGGTGCAAGTTCATAAGAAAATACATCATTCACGTCGACATCCCAGTCACTAGATAACAATGCAATGACCCTTGAGTAGATTGCATTCAAATCGTAGACTTTAGAGTCACCAATCTTTACAAATTTGCATGATGCCACCATTGTCTCCACTTTCTTGGAGATGGTGCTGTTGAATCCTTGAATCTTCCAACATAGTCTCTCCAATCATCACAGCATTTTCTACATTGACAGATGCTGGGGCTAGCTTCCCCCTAACAATGTTCACAATGCTGCCTTCTGGATGCTCCTTCGAATCCATAGGATCTATGCAATAGTCAAGTTTGCGACGGAGTCCAGCCCTGTCCTTCGCATCCGCTTGCATCCTTGCCTTGGCCTCCTCTTTGTGATACAGTTGAACCCTGGTGGCACCTGTCTCCTCCTCTTCCACCCCCCCCCACCCCTCCCCCCCATGTCAGACTCTATCTTGCAGCAGATATGACGGCTTAGTGCCCATATCTTCAATGCTTTCGACTTTAGCGTGATTCCTATTATTCCGCCAACACTGTGGCCATACCTCATAAAGGTGGATTCTATGAACTGGTCGCTCCACAGACCATTCCATATGCCCTGAATGTGTCGTGTTACATGTTACCCCTTTAGAAAAAGTCTTTTCCACGTGAGGGGGAAGTTTCTCCATGGAACGCAAGTAGTACAAGCCATACAGTGCATAGTTTACATGACCGGCAGTGAAGTAGTATTGAAGCATCTTTTTAAATGTAGCTAGGTGAAGAAGCCAGTCACCCTCGCGTTCCGACCTAACATATGTTATCATCAGCAATACAGGCTTCACTAAGTTCTCAACCCACAGTTTCACTGTCCTCCTCTCACTAGCAATCTGATTCAAGGTTTTCATCAGGTCTACAGTATTCTCAAAATGATGATCCATGAACAGGCCACGAACTACCTCCTCTGCCATCATCCGTACATTTTGTGGGACATTCTTACCACTGAACATCTTTGGAACCCCTCCAAACACTTCGGAAAGGATATCAGATAGCCCGCTTTCAGCCATCAATGAACCCACAGCCCCAGCAAAACTCATCAGAGCATGCATACCCCCAAGACGCAAGTACATATCTTTGAATCTTTTTGGCTGATCCCAAGATACATCCACTGCACGTTAAAAGGCTGAATGTCTGACCGGTTTGCGATGTAAGCTCCTGCACTCTAACCATAGCTGTTAACATCGTATCTGGATCGGATGGCTTCATGTCGATCAGGGGCACATAGATGGCTTTCGTCTTCGGTGGTGGAAGATGACCCTGCTCCCTGCATAGTTTCGTGTTTTAACCATGGAACTCTGGGCAGTGCTCCTTTGCAAGGATGTCCTGTGGGAAACTGTGATTGACCTCCGACGCTCTCCTAACTGCAATTGCTTGGTGGGCAAGCGACTTCAAAGTGGGGATAGCCATTATAGCATGGGATTCAGGCAGTTGTGGCTGTTTCGGTCCCTGGTACCGGTGGATGAGATGCAGTTGTAAGAATAAAGGCTTACCTTGCACAATGGTTTGTGCATGTTTCAAGGTGGAATGCTCTAGACCACAGTAGCTGCTGAACTAGCCATCATGCATCATTCAGATTGTCAGCGTTTTTCAATCTGTCAATCTGACAGCAAGTTTCAGGACTAACCTCTCCGTCAAGGATTTTGGCAGTAATTTAGGTTTGTTTGTTATACATAAAGTATTGCATGTAAACCATACTACACCCACAGAGAAGTTTCTGAGTGTATCTGAGTGTTTGCCAGTAAGGTTAACAACATATCACATAGACTCTTTCAAGTTGGAATTTTCCTACTGTTGATTGACCATTTTCCGCAAAATCATGCCTGAAATCGTGGAATTTCCCTAACTTAAAATGGCTAGAAAAGGGTTAATTCATTCAGTGTTGATCCATGTTTGATTGTGCACTATAGTATTATGTTAATAAATATCAGAGAAAGCAAACTGGGTTCATTTGATATGAGTTTTTACCATGAAAATATGGGAGTTTCCGTTTTTTTCAGAATTTGAGTGTATCCGATAGAAAAGGATTAATATCTAGAGTTGCCCAATAGATATCACCGGGCACCCTCCTGATGCTGATTAAGCATGCCCCATGCTACAAGAATCAACAGAGAAAATAACTTTATCTGACAAAACCAGGTTCACTAAAATATAGGGCTTTGGCTCC
Organism: Oasisia sp. SBJ-2009; assembly: GCA_964017155.1. Taxonomy (NCBI): domain Eukaryota; kingdom Metazoa; phylum Annelida; class Polychaeta; order Sabellida; family Siboglinidae; genus Oasisia; species Oasisia sp. SBJ-2009. The sequence continues at coordinate 43,882,281 of OZ024854.1, forward strand.
TGGACTAACTCTAGCTATTATTATTTAAAACTTTTTTTTCTTGTCTTGCCATATTTCAGATAATTGAAAATAAACGTGGCCATGGACAAAAATACATAATAACTTGAGATACTTCACCTTCGGATTTTCAAGTCTGCTCCTGCCTCTCCTGAATTTAATATATTATTTACATATTGGGCAAGACCGTCGAGCTACTTTATTGTGGGGAGACTAGCAGGAAACGTGCCAGTAAAAAATGACATTATTAACAAAATAATGAAGATTATCGGACCTGACTGCATTCAAGTATCACAATACCCATGCATATGTTATAAACGATAAACTGGTATACGCAATCTCCTGCCTATTTAGGAGGAACCCAGGGTAACTGTTGAGATAAACAAACTATAAGAAGCAACCAACAATCTTTCCACACGTAGCACAAGCTCTCCCCTACCAGGATCCGTGTTTATCCGGAATACATTGATATGGGAGTGATAGGGAGTGATAGGATTCGAGAACAAACGAAAAAAGTGAGGGAAAAGTTCAGAATGTGTAAATACGAAAGCGCAGTGAAATTTCTAGATGCAATTAGATTTTTTTTAATGACGCATTTGTTAGATGCACATACTTGAATACGCCTGAAAGTGTATTTGCTGCTGACAGTCAGAAACAAAATAGGGTCCTCCTCAAACTAAATCGTGGAGGCTTTGTCTCATTTATATCCATTGTACAAAGATGGCTATGGGTTGACAGTTACTGAAATTAAGGATTTCATGTTCAGTTTAGCAGATAGTTATGATACTGAGTTATACAACAAAGATGTAAACACAAATTGTTTGGACAACTATGGTGAAATGACAGAGTTATGTCCTAGTTATCGGGTCGTAGAAAAGAGACATTCTCAGAGAGGCTTTTGAAGAAAGTTGATTTCAAGAGAGGTGAAAAATGGAGTGATGATTATGATGTGAAATAATCATGGGTAAACGTCAGATCAGTTGCTGACTTTCTTTGCCTCGCTCTTTGGCATTAAAAGATCTCGTATGTTTAAAATTGAAATGATGAGTATGATGCCTGAGGGTGATGACGATGAAGTGACGCATGGTGACGACGTTGACCACAAAGAGAGTACTACATACATAGAGTGGATCGTTATTAACCCGCAAACTCAACTCAGTTGCCTCTACCACATATTGCGCTAGCAAATATTCAAGGTTTCAAAAAAGACGCCTGTCAACGTCTGATAATCTCCACACATTCATTTCTCTCATCTTTGCTGCAGTACCTTTTACGCTAATATCTTATGAAAAGCATATTTCATGGGCACATTGAATTGATAACTAGGACATAACTGAATTGTATCATTATAGTTGTCCGATACACGCATCTTAGAATATCTGTTGTATAACGCAGAATTCTCTGCTAAGCTGCATGGACACGAAATTCTTAATTTCAGTAACTGTCAACCCTTAGCCGTCTTTGATGTATGGTACAGTCAATGTAGTCCGGATAAACACGTATTCTGGTCTATGAGAGCTTGTACTGCGTGTGTAAGGATTATGGATTGCTTCTTGTAGTTTGTTTATCTCAACAGTTCCCAGCAAACAACGACCCGTGATTTCACGTTTTCAGTAAGTGAATTCACGAGTTCAACTGGCTCAATTCACGTGTTTTCGGTACGTGAATTCACGGGATTCTGTCGACAAATTTGGTGTGTCGACACGTGTTTACTGCTCGTGAAATCACGAGTTTTTCCATTCGTGAAAAACACGTGTTTTCTGCACGTGTATTCACCTGATTGCCGTACGTGAATTCACGGGATTCTGTCGACAAATTTGGTGTGTCGACACGTGTTTACTGCTCGTGAAATCACGAGTTTTTCCATTCGTGAAAAACACGTGTTTTCTGCACGTGTATTCACCTGATTGCCGTACGTGAATTCACGGGATTCTGTCGACAAATTTGGTGTGTCGACACGTGTTTACTGCTCGTGAAATCACGAGTTTTTCCATTCGTGAAAAACACGTGTTTTCTGCACGTGTATTCACCTGATTGCCGTACGTGAATTCACGCGATTCTGTCAACAAATTTGGTGTGTCGACACGTGTTTACTGCTCGTGAAATCACGAGTTTTTCCATTCGTGAGAATCACGTGTTTTCTGTACGTGTATTCACCTGATTGTCGTACGTGAATTCACGGGATTCTATGAACACATTTGGTGTATCGACACGTGATTACGTCACTAAAATCACGTGTTTCTGTACGTGTATTCACCCGATTGTCGTACGTGAATTCACAGGATTCTATGAACACATTTGGTGTGTAGACACGGTCCGACGCAGAAGTCAACTGATACCTAGTATAGATTAAGACAGACCAACTCGTTGGACACAACGATTTTTATTTAAAGCAAATAATAGCGTATAATAGTTAAACATCACGTCCTCAGTGTGCCTAGCCAACTAAAATAGTCTACAAATAACTTTAAAACATGCACCTAACAACCAGGCTGCCATCAACTCTCATCTACACTAACAGTAGGGGAAGTCCAGAAGGGGTGTAGCCATATTATTCGCCGCTCGCATCACTGTCGACAACTACGTCATGGCCTAGGTCGAGTTCGCCACCACCTTGCAAGTCCGCTGCCACCTGCAAGTAACATATACGTTCAAATAATGTATTTAGTCATTTGGGAAACTAAAATTTCTGTCTGATATGATGAATCACGCATTTCTTTGACATCATGGTCAAGACGAATAATTCTAGCCATAAATCGTACCATTTGGTCAACTTTCAATTAATTAATTTTTAATTAAAATCTGGCGTATGTTCAATTGGGAATTAACACAGCAAGGCTTATTTGTATTTACCCAGAATAAAAAAAGAACACACACATATCCATATACACACACGCGCGCGCGCACACACACACCACTTTTGATATACGATTAACTATGGGTTATTAGCTAAATTTGAGATAGGTATAGCTGAAACATGTATTGGGGAATTCATATTATGTCTCTAAAATGTCTATTGTGTATCTACCTTAACGTCTTTCCTTTTTGAGTAAGACTTCAGTACTTCTGCTGTGTCTCTGAACAAATCCCCACTGGCTATGTCGAGCCGTCGGCCGGCTCCTATAACAGAAGAACAAAGTTGCATTACAGATTGGAAGAATCACTTTCAATGTTATGCTAAACACGTAGGCGTGGTTGAAATGCCCCCCCCCCCCCCCCAAGCATGCCACTATGTTCAAGTCCCTCGACAGATTTCTTACGCTTTGTATGAAGTTAGCTGACGTAAGCTCTAAACTGATTTCGCCGTACCACCGATATGTACAGTGCATACACCTCCTCCACTCGCGACAGAACCCACGAGCTTCAAGAATCACATATCACCACTCTTCCAACCATTCTGTAGAGCCGCTGATCTTGATGAGCATGGCGTGGACATTGAAATAGTTTACACATTTATTTAAGATTTTTTATTTCAGGCTGTGTGAGAGTTCAGTTCCCTGAGCAACACGTTGAATCCCTGGGGAGAGATTTAGTATGGGGTAAATACGTCACGTGAAGAATGTATCAATACAGAAAACTGTACCTACAATTTCCATATTAAATGTGCACATACATGGAGATTGTTGCTATCGGTTTTTATTAGTTTTTACAAAACTTATATTTATGTGAATGTTATAACTATTCGATAAAACTCACAATTGTACATATGATATTTGTAGTGTATTTATACCCTATTTTTAATAATTAATTTAATAACATATTCAGAAAATATCACGACTTATTTATTCATTTATTTTATTTATTTATTTGTATTACCCACTTATTTATTCTTTCATTTGTACCCCATAATTGCTGTAATGGTATTTTATGTATTGCACTCAAGCCCATGTATTTCTATTCGCATAATGTTTACTTATGACCTGATCCAGTATCCGTTTATATAAACACACTATGCATACTCACTCGTTATACATGTGTACAGCGTCAGCGACACGAAGCATCGTTTTGTTTTATTCGTTGTGACGCCATTCAGGATGACCCGGCGTGACTGGCCACGAGCACTAAATAAATTTAGGACCTGCAGCACAGCCAGTTTTTCAAACATCGTTCTCACGATATTCCTGCTTTTCGTACTGGTGCCTGGCTGCACAGTCAGAAAATTTACCTAAACGAAGAGAAGGCCAAACATCATCCATCATAATTATCAGGTCCACATATAACATGTGCGCATTAAAAACAGATTTTACATAAATTATAATTAAATAGCATGCACGTACTACATAATATTATCATCCTCGCGCGCCTGGCACATCCCTATATAACTTCAGGTGATTTCAGCCACACGCGACTCCATAAAAATGACTACATACTTAAGAAAATAACAAAAATATACTTTTTATTACTGATGTATAAGGCTATTCCTTCGGGGGTTGCATTAGGTCGTGAAGCTTGCCTCCATCGCAAAGGTGTCCGCTCATCTATGTCCTGGAGCTGTGAGCCTGTTCTTAATAGAAACACAATAATAAATCCAATAACATGATTTAAGATTACTTGCCTATATCCTCATAAATTCTAATTTCCCATTTACCTTTGTGTAATTGGCAACGGTTTGTCTTTACTTTATATGGTAAAGTTATTGTGCAAATAATATATACACACACACACACACACACACACACACACACACACACACACACACACACACACACACACACACACAAACACACACACACACACACACACACACACACACACACACACACACACACACACATACACACACACACACACACACACACACACACACACACACACACACACATATATATATATATATATCATAAAGTCATGCCACAAATATATCTTTGTTAAGCTAGAAATGTACAAAGGTTTACCACAAAATAAATGATTAAATAAACGTACCTTCTCCACTTTAAGTCCTTGTAACTGTCAATGTTGTCGAGAGGCAGGGAAACAGGTCACCTTCAGTGTTCCTGGCCTGCTCTTAAATGACTAGCAGATGGTGTCACTAGGGATGTAATCACTGAAGCCTCTCCATGGGTATCATTAGGCTAGGCTAAATTTAAGGACCCTGGAGTTCATTGACAGTTCAATCCAAATTTAACTATGCGAGAAAAAGGCTTTGGTGTAGTTTTCTTACAAAATATATACTAATATTGTATTTAATATATTTTCACAAACTGGAATTTCTTTGGGTGTTCGAACTGTTTCTTCTAAAGATTAGTTTTTTTCATATTTGTTTTAAAAAACACTTATTTTCAGAGAATATTATGTAGGTACACCCTTCGCTGTGTTTTAGTAGGCCCTATGGCGGACCGCGGGACAATCGGATTACAGTGGCGCACAGAATATATTGGAAACATTTAATAAATATAACCACATCTAAACTCGCCCAAATTATCTACAAATTATATTCATCACAATTAATGCGATAGGTATTAAATTAGTTTTGCATATATTCATATTTTTGAAGGATATACAAAATTATATTTACTGCCAAACCTTTGCTGCATAACGACATGGCCTATCTTGGACGATATGTCTTGACTAATGCAGCTAGGGCCTCTTGTCATACTATCTTCTTCTATTTTATTTATTGACCGTTCTTTAGGTAGGTTAATTTCCTCCTAAAAACCCTTCCCAATGTCAATAATAGTTCGCTATGATACTTATACAAACACACGGGCCGAGTTGTCTCTAGGAGGGGGCCGAGTTGTCTCACACTGGGCCTGTTTATTGCACCAGCCGCCGTGGCTAGCTGGCATTGTCGACTTGTCAAACAGCATATATGCCTCTGCGTGGACTGTGACTAATGAGAACCCCTGCTGCTCTGGCACAATCAGGACATGAACGTGTCAGATGTCTGTCTACAAGTCAGATGCAGAAGATCAGGTAAACATTGTTTTTAATGTTGATGTTTTGTAATTTAAAACTACACCTAACTAGCGGACCCCCGGTTAATGCGGCCACCGGCCAGAATTGCACCGAGTTGTTGGACTGCGCCGTGGCCACAAATTACCCTTCTCCGATGGCGCTGTTGACTCAGAGAGTTGATACAGCAGGTCGGCAGCAAGGCTATTGACAGATAACGCCAGACCACTCTTGATGTCTTTGTTCTTCGTAAATAAAATGATGTTTACTGTTCGTATGTTTTCTTGTTTCATGCTACATTCATCGACGGTTACCCTACCCAGAGGCCACCCGCCTTATACGGGCACTTTAGATGTGGTATAGCGCTGTGTGTAGCCTAGCTTCAGGTGTCTTTTGATCGTTGTATGTATGTATGTATATATGTATGTATATATATATTGTACATATGGTGTATTTAATGTGTTGCTGTGATAATATGGCTTATTACTACTGAAAGGCATTCGATTTATATGTGTAGTAAACATGAAATAATTTAATCCAAGCGTAATGTAATGTCACAGAAGTAGAACTTTCAAGCTGGTCGCCCAACTTTAAATAACATAAAACTGTATTTCAAAGAGGTGAAAGTGAATTGAATTTGTGTTCTCTAAAACACTTAAATTACTGAAGGTTGATTTGTAACCTGCAACTTGTTTTATAATCAAAGTCAAACTAAACTACTGAACAGCACACGCCTGAAACAATCCATTTGTGAGGGTAATTATCCTCCACTGCAGCTGTGAAAAGCACCCTCCTGGGAGAACGCAAATTAAACGCACGCATTGATGTCAGCAGGAGACGCAAAAGCAATAAACTTACCACTGCAATCATGACAAGAGCATGTCATTCGATCCACTAAGTTGGATAATGCATATAGGGAGAGATTGTTGTGATATGATAGTTTTCCTCACTGAGCAACATCGCAGGACTTGGGTTGTGTTCTCCTTTCTTTGCTGCTTTGTACCAGTAATAATTCGATAAGTTTTATCAGTATTAATGTGTGTGTGTTCGTGCGTGCGTGCTTGTGCGCGTGCGTGCGTGCAACATATGTCTTTGTTTAAATTATTTGCCTGCGTTACATTTGTACATTAGTTTCTTCTGTGTATTTAATATGTAGAAACATAATATATTAGAATACACAACTGCTGAACAGAAATACACGTGATTCCCTTTCCCTACCCTACTCCCAAAAACAGAACCACCAATCAAAAAACACGAAATTCGTTGTGTGTACATTTAATAACTGTTTTAACAAAAAATTAATATATGAAGTACATTGCTTTGATACAGCACTCGTGTATGAGTAACTTGTATAAATATATTTCCAGATTAACAGTCCACAATGACAATACTTTCATCATTAGGCCTATGTTAAATAGCTAGTGCGTAAACAATCATGTCTCGCTCGTAACCATAGCAAGGAACAATGATTTCCCCATGAATCTATTTATCGTTGAGAAGTTCAAGCAAACCAGACACAAACAACACGACAGTTATGTTTGTGTATCTGTTTGAAGGTACGAAACATTGTTAAAATAATTACTTACTGGAAGGTTGTCAGTTGAACTATATCTAACGTCCCAACCATCTAGATGTTGGTGAGATCTATATCTGGCAGAAATGTAACACACCGGAATGGCTGTGTTAGAAATGACAGTGTTTTCCTTCTACATGATGTTACGATTGGAATACTCACATCCTTAAATCGTCTGGCATCCTCACAAGACGTCACATGGCCGATATTATCGACAATGATTGCAGTTGTTGCATTGAAGGTACCGCCTTCTAATGTCTTCCTTTTCCTATCCAGTTTGTCCATTGCAAATATACGTTGATTGTGAGACATATTTTTTGTTCTCCGGAATGTCTTGCTCTATCTGTTGCATGATGGTGGCACATTGTGACGTTAGCTGACGTTTAAGAGTGTTATAATTGATTCCTGTTCCAAGTCTTTTATTCAATGTGATCAATGCTTTAATTGCTCCGTGTCTGGTTTTACACATGATATGCAGTGGCAATGCCCAGAGGGGTGACTATTCCTGAAACATGTTGTATGAGTTGCTGGAACACTATGAGTTTTTATTTTGTGTTGGTTCATCAACTGATATCCGTCCTGAGCTGTGAGCCTCTTCGTCCCCCTGTGGTAATAATCGTGTTTTCGTGCAGAGAAGCATGGCAGTGAAGTTGAAGAGAGATATTGGAACCATCTTTTAAGCAGCAGCGAACGATACCTCGGTTGTCTGTTCACGTCTTCTCTCTCTCCTGCACATATCAATACATGATTGTCTGGCTCCAAAATCCTGAACCTATCAAGAGCATCATCTAGGGGTACATATGATGCGCAAATGAACCCAAAACCGCAACTTTCGTTTAAAAAAAAATGCGCTTGCCGAACCTTTGTTACTCGTACCGCTAGAACCGTACCAGTTTCCCCAGTTAGACACGTGAATGAACTCGTGAATTAACGTGAAAACTCGTACCGCTAGAACCGTACCAATGTCCCCAGTTAGACACGTGTATGAACACGTGAATTCGCGTGAATACTCGTACCGCTAGAAGCGTACCAGTTCCCCCAGTTAGACACGTGAATGAACTCGTGAATTAACGTGAATACTCGTACCGCTAGAACCGTACCAGTTTCCCAAGTCACACACGTGAATGAACCCGTGAATTAACGTGAATACTCGTACCGCTATAACCGTACAAGTTTCCTAAGTCACACACGTGAATAAACCCGTGAATACTCGTACCGCTAGAAGCGTACCACTTTCCCCAGTTAGACACGTGAATGAACACGTGAATTCGCGTGAATACTCGTACCGCTAGAACCGTACCAGTTCCCCCAGTCAGACACGTGAATGAACTCGTGAATTAACGTGAATACTCGTACCGCTAGAACCGTACCAGTTCCCCCAGTCAGACACGTGAATGAACTCGTGAATTAACGTGACTACTCGTACCGCTAGAAGCGTACCCGTTCCCCCAGTCAGACACGTGAATGAACTCGTGAATTAACGTGAATACTCGTACCGCTAGAACCGTACCAGTTCCCCCAGTCAGACACGTGAATGAACTCGTGAATTAACGTGAATACTCGTACCGCTAGAAGCGTACCAGTTCCCCCAGTCAGACACGTGAATGAACTCGTGAATTAACGTGAATACTCGTACCGCTAGAACCGTACCAGTTTCCCCAGTTAGACACGTGAATGAACACGTGAATTCGCGTGAATACTCGTACCGTACAGTTAAATTACCTCCGGTTCCTCCAAAATTAATATGATATTCCGTATATCAGTGTATCGTTTATAACATGCAAACGTATTGTGATAGTTGAATGCACAGTCATGTCCGTGAATCCCTAATACTGTGTTAACAATGTCATCGTTGAGCTCAGCTATGTGACTGACACGTTTCCTGCTAGTCTCCCCACAATAATGTGGCTCGATTGTCTTGCCCAATATGCAAATAATACATCAAGTTCAGACGATGCAGGAGCAGACTTGAAAATTCGAATGTAAATATCTCATGTTATTATGTATTTTTGTTTATAGCTACGTTTATTTTCAATCATCTGAAATATGGCAAGACAAGAAACAAAAAAGTTTGAAATAAAAGTAGGTCAATGACAATGTACTTGTGTGTTGGTATATAATAGAACTGTCTTCAATCAATGAGGAAACCTTGGCTTATAGCCTTATTGTAAACAAATACCCCATTACTACTTCTCTTTTGGGATAGTAATAACAGTGTGGATATATCTCGTAGGCAATTACCACCTGGTTTAAAACATGGCCTAAAACATCATTTGACTGCTCAGTAACTGATAATCTATATAGATCGATGGTAGTCCTGGCCTGACTGATGCAGGCTTAAAGGACAAAAAAAGGCTACGGCTTCGTGTCATACACCTAACAGAGTTTATACAAAGTAACAATTTCCACATATACTCAATTTTTTAACGTCAGCGGTTTACTCAGAATGTGACTTTAAAGTCTAAAATTCGAACGAAATCCACGATGGTCTAGACGCCGCCATAGGTGAAGGGTTAATTTGGCTTGGCCATTCAGCGCACGGCATTCTATATCTCGGTCAGCTTCCGGCGACGCTGTTAAGGGTCAACAACTTCGAGTCTTCGACAGTTCGTTCAGTTGGCGTGACATCTAGCAGCTGCTTATAGACGTATATCTAAATATGTGGTTAAATCTATGGTAAACTTTAGTAATTATGCCTTCGTGTTCGGCATACGGTTGCAATAATAGTTGAAACAACCGGTAGTATTGAAGCAATGGATTCACGTTGGTGATTTGCGGGCGTACTGTTTGGCACTTTGCTCGGTCCATTTTGAGGAGAAATGCTTTGATGTAGACATGTATCATCAGTTGATGGGATGATTTCAGCGATAACAATAATAGACAACTTTATATTTACCGTCATCAGCATGTTACGCGCGTTGCCGAGTTGCAGCCATTTCATGACAACAGCCAAACCCTATGCAGGGAATCTACGTGGAGAGCGCCTCGATCACCGTCGTGACGTCATTCTTCGTCTAAGATGGGGTAGCGCATAGAATTTGGATGGCTATTTTTCTGGTAAACCGCTGGCGTTAAAAAATTGAGTATATGTGGAAGTTGTTACTTTATATTAACTCTATTAGGTGTATGCCACGTAAAAGTTAACTTTGTTTGTCCTTTAAACCTATAAACATGTTTTTCACATGCACCTTTCCATCTGTAATGTGTTCTGGTGATGACACCTTTCAAACATACATGAAATAATTATATTGGCATTTGGTTATATACAGATGACACATCGATTAATGGTCTTGCCATTATGTTCTCATGTATACTGAGCGATAATAGGGAACATATCATATACGGCGTTGAATTCGTCTCAAACTTATAACTAATGTCAACAATGGGTCAAACAGGTCTCCACTGAATACCTGCTATACCCTTCGACGACATGAAGCACTGAAGATGTGGTGAAAGATGGATCTAACTACCGTATTTCTTAAATACGTACATAATGGGCTTTGACAGACGCCATCTTTAAAAATGTCACAAATTGTTATGTTATTGAAGGTAACGAATACCATATTTGATATCGCTATCCACCAAGCTATCCAAAAAACGTCAATACAATTCCTCTAGGTGACGTAGATTTTGGGATATGGGGACATTTGTATTGACGACCGCCATCTTTAAAAATGTCGGAAATAAATGCCATAGGAGCCAAGTAATTGTACATATGAAATCGAAGTCTCCTGAAACATACATTGGCATACCACAATTATTGCTCTACATGCCGTATTTATTCAGATACGGGGATATTGAATTAGGCAGCCATTTTGAAAAATGGCCGTCGCCACGTTATGCCCAGTTTTTGAAATTTCCAGCTAGTAGAATGTTAAAGCCATATGTGTATATTACTCAAATCAACAGTCAAACGTCGACATCTACGAAATGTCTACGGGCCTATAGGGCAGGTCCAGGACTAAAAGGGCAGACGCTATTCACACAGATGCTCAGCGCATACTGGGAGGACTAATATTCGCTCTACCTAGGCTAAGCCACTTTATCGGTACTACACAAACCAGAACAATCTATCACAGTATATCAGTGTGCTATGTCTGTAATTCCATGATTGTTGTTCATAAAAAATATTTTAAAACATTCTTTGGAGTGATGTACTTATACGAATATAAACAGTAAAAGTGCAGATGTTGCAATATATGCTTGCTCTCTAAAACCGTGTATCTTGTTTACACTGTGTAACCAGGAAAAGTCATGTTTGGGTGAGTACTATATGTGACATGTGTATGAGCAATGAGGATTTCATCCCAGATAGTTTTCTAACAAGTATGAGTACTTTTGAAAGTAGTTATATTTGTGATTGATATGAGGATATTGTAAAAAATAAAACATAACAGTTTGGGACTCAAGCTCTAAATATAAGATTGTTTTCATTTTTGTTCATATACCTACTTGATGAAAATTGTATTGTCGGAACATACTTTCCAGTTTACTTATTGCATAACGACAATAATAGTTTGTTCTTGGTTAACCACGAATACTAATAGTACTAACAAGTACTTCAGCCCCCAAGCATGAACACAATCAGACACTGTATTAGTAAATACTTTATTAACTAAAATAAAATATCATGCACATATTCATAATTTTGTCTTCTTTTCTGTATGTATGTTTCACTTATTAAAAACAGAAATCTGTTATTGATAATTCTGTTGTGAAATAGTAAAAAATGAGTGTGTTGATGCTTTATTGGCTTTACAGTTGCATTCTGACATAATTTCCCCTTTTTAACGCATTTTAGAAAAGTCAATGTTCACCATGACCGATATTTGCTTATTAGCATACTTCCTACCACATGTCTCACTTTGTGGATTTATACGTTATTTGATCAAATATAAGTTTGCAACAAACAACGTACGGCTCTGGAGTTTCCCAAAAGTCGATCTATTTTTACCATCGGAACTCTCCGGTCAACGTAAGTAAACGATGGGGCAAACTAAAAGGCGGTTCCACATATCCACGTTAGTCGCTAGAGGCGCCATTAGACAACAATACCCTAGTTATTAAAATCATGCTCAATTAGCCATTGACCGTACAGGCGCGTAGCCAGCGATAGTTTGTATGTGGGCAATTGGGCATGCCGTAAATATGGAGCGTATCGAGCGGTGGCATCTTTGTGAATGTGGTATGCCGTTTCCGTGCGGTCTGCCAATTGTGGTCCGCCTTTTAGTGTGGCCCCCTCATGATCGAACGCAGATGTCGCATCATGAAGGCATGCAGCTTTTTCACCTTTCGTCTGTATATATATATATATATATATATATATATATATATATATATACATATATATATATATATATATATATATATATATATATATATATATATATATATATATATATATATATATATATATATATATATATATATATATATATATATATATATATATATATATATATATATATATATGGTATGCAGGTGTTGCAGTATCCCAGGTACTGCAACAACTCAGGGAGTTTGACGCCCGTGCCATGCAGAGTTGTAAACCACTGCCTTGTGGTACAGGTTCTTGTCAGAACCGAAGGTTAAGGGAGCAAACCCTTACCAGAAACCCATGTCACTGTGGCAGCATTAAGGGCGGTTGATGTATGGAACTCCCAACATCTCTCGACCAGCCACTGCAGGGACAAATAGTTTGCGCCTGTCTTGACATGTTCTTGCCGGTGTGAGACCTCTATTTGTTCCCCGAGAGAGTGTCGCTAGTAACTTGCAAAAGCCAGCGGCACTTCAACACTTTTTGCAAGCAGCTTCCATGAAATGTACAACTGTATGAAACTTCATACCGGATCGGCCGTCGCCTGGGTTACCAAGGACCGCGCTGCTCGACCTCATCTTCTGTCGACAGTGGAAAATCAGCTAGGAAGAAGAAGACAAAGAAGACAACTACTGACAATTGGACAATGGAACGTCAGGACTCTCCTCGACCGAGATGGAGCTTACCGACCAGAAAGACGTACGGCACTAGTAGCAATGGAACTTGCCAAATACAACATCGACATCGCCGCCCTATGTGAAACAAGGTTCTCAGAGTCTGGTAGTCTCGACGATTTGGAATACTCTTTCTTCTGGAGTGGCAAACCCGAAGGAGAAACAAGGGAGGCAGGAGTGGGCTTTGCTATCAAGAAGGATATCGTCACAAAGCTGACAGAAATGTCACGGCCAGTAAGTGACAGAATCATGACGATGAGACTACCTCTGAGCAAGGACAACTTTGCTACAATTATCAGCGTGTACGCTCCAACAATGACAATCCCAGATGAAAACAAGGAGGCCTTCTACAACCAGCTGGCCAGTGTGCTCAGTGGCATCCCTCGTACAGATAAGCTACTGTTGATAGGAGACTTCAGTGCGAGGATAGGAAGAGAAAATGACAAGTGGCCCTTGGTAATGGGCAAACATGGGATTGGGAAATGCAACTCCAATGGCGAGCTTCTACTGGCTCTGTGCTCTGAATTCGAACTGATAGTGACGAACACCATGTTCAAGCAGAAGGATGAACGCAAGACCACCTGGATGCATCCTCGTTCCAGACATTGGTATATGATCGACTTCATCATCACGAGGTGTCGGGATAAGATGGACATCCACAGTACCCGAATCATGCGTGAAGCAAAATGTTGGACCGATCACCAGATGCTGAGGTCAAAAGTTGCTTTCAGAATACGACAAAAGCACAACAGGCAAGGGACAAGTAAGCCAACCAAGCTGAACATTGCAAAACTAAGTACCACCAGCCATAGGGAAAGTATTGAGCAGGAGATGGACAGTGCTCTCGCCCAATGGGAGGAGAATGAAAATTCAACACCAGACGAGGAATGGGCTGCTCTGCAGCAGGTCGTGTACAACACAGCCAAGACATATCTTGGCAAGCCAGACAGAAAACACCAGGACTGGTTCGACCCCAACGACCAGGAGCTACAGATTCTTATGAGCAGAAGAGACCAAGCCCACCAGAGAGTGTCGCAAACCAGGAGCACTAGGTCCACCTCTGCAGCATACAAAGATGCCTGCAGATTTCTACAAAAACACACCCGTGCACTGAAGTCAGACTGGTGGGAAAGGAAGGCAGTGGAGCTGCAGAGAGCTGTTGACAGTAACAACATGAACGGCTTCTACAATGGGCTGAAGGAAGTGTGGGGACCCAAAAAGAAGGGACCTGTTCAACTGAAATCAACAGATGGAATGGAGACCTTCTCTGACAGCAAGAGAGTTGTGGCAAGATGGAGTGAACACGTCCAGAAGCTTCTCAACGTCCCTGGCGACATAGATCACGAAGCTCTGGACAACATCCCGCAGCGCATTATCAAGACAAGCCTCGATGAGATTCCAACTATGGATGAGATGGCTAGAGCAATCGCCGGCCTGAAAGATGGCAAAGCACCTGGAGGAGATGGAATTCCTGCAGAAGTATGGAAGCACGGAGGAGACAATCTGTTGAGCAGACTGCACCAACTAATCACCAATGCCTGGGAGGTGGGTTCTGTACCACAAGCATGGAAGGATGCCAGCATTGTAACCATCTACAAGAAAGGTGATCAAACAGACTGTGGGAACTACAGAGGCATCTCTCTTCTTTCCATAGCGGGCAAGATCTTCGCGAGGATCCTCCTCAACAGAATATCTACCCTCATAACACCAGAGGTAGTTCCGGAGACACAATGTGGCTTCAGAGGTAACCGGAGCACCGTGGATATGATATTTTGTCTCCGACAACTACAAGAAAAGTGCATTGAGCAGGACTGACAACTGTACATGGTATTTGTCGACTTCAGTAAGGCGTTCGATACGGTTGGGAGGACCGGGCTATGGCAGCTACTGAGGTAGTATGGCTGCCCAGAGAAGTTCACAACAATGATCGAGGCACTACATACTGGAATGATGGCGAACGTTAGTGTTGGAGGGGAAGTCTCGGAACCATTCAGTGTCACAAATGGGGTCAAGCACTGTTGTGTACTGGCCCCCACGCTCTTCTCCACCTTCCTATCAGCAATGCTCGACGAGGCTTTCCGAGACATGGGGGGTGGCATCTACATACAGTCCAGACAGAGCGCTGACCTATTCAACGTCGCACACTTCAGAGCAAAGACCAAGACTACTCGGATACTGATGAGAGAGCTGATATTCGCAGATGACAGTGCACTGGTTGCACACTCTGCTGAAGAGATGCAGAAAATAGTGGATGCTTTCTCCGACGCGTCAAAGAAGTTCGGCCTGAAGATTAACTTCAAGAAGACTGAGGTGCTGTACCAATCCAACTCTACAAGAACCCGAGAGGAGGATATCATGGTTGATGGAAACAAGCTGAACTCTGTTCTAGAATTCACCTACCTCGAAAGCACTATATCAAGTGATGGATGCATTGACAACAAAATACAGAGGAGGATGGCCAATGCTAGTGCATCTTTCGGCCGACTACGCCAGAGACTCTGGAACAACCACCATGTGTCCATGCGGGTTAAAAGCAAGATATACCGTGCAATCGTGCTGCCCACCCTCCTATACGGAGCTGAGGCCTGGACAGTGTACAGACGACAGGTGAAAAAGCTGCATGCCTTCATGATGCGACATCTGCGTTCGATCATGAGGATAACCTGGATGGACAAAGTGACAAACAAGGAAATACTAGAACGAACAGGGCTGCCATCTATGGAAGATCTTCTGATCAGAAAGAATCTCCGGTGGACTGGACACCTCATGTGGATGTCACCAGACAGGCTACCGAAGCAGGTTCTCTACTCTCAACTGTCTTCTGGTCACAGAAAAAGAGGGCGCCCTCGTCTCCGGTTCAAAGATACCATCAAGAGAAACGTGAAGATGAGAGACATAAAGATCGGCTCATGGACATCACTCTCACAGCAGAGAGACAAATGGAGAGCAACAGTCAAGTGATGGAAGCAGTCTTTGTCGCTTCGCGACCGACAGCATGATGATGATGATGATATATATATATATATATATATATATATATATA
This sequence comes from Oasisia sp. SBJ-2009, assembly GCA_964017155.1. NCBI lineage: Eukaryota > Metazoa > Annelida > Polychaeta > Sabellida > Siboglinidae > Oasisia > Oasisia sp. SBJ-2009. The sequence continues at coordinate 43,898,777 of OZ024854.1, forward strand.
TATATATATATATATATATATATATATATATATATATATATATACATATAACATGATTACATATGGGGACCGATTTATATATGTCTATACATGTATATGTATGTATGTATGTATATATATATATATATATATATATGTCTATACATTTATATGTATGTATATATATATATATAATATATATATATATACATATAAATATATAGACATATATATATATATATATATATATATATATATATATATATATATATATATATATATTACAAGTGTCTTAAGTAAATGATACCAGTAGCAAACGTCCGTGAGTGTTATGTATATATGGTAAGCAGGCATACTGTTCACCTGCAAGTGTTAGACAGGTCTTTATTACTGTTAAAACTAATAGTAAATATGTTGGCCTTGTACATTAATGCTATAGAAGTGGTTCTGTTGTATTTGAGAGCACTTGTAACCTGGGGAAAGTTTAAAAAAAATGTTTTAATTGTCAAAGTCATGACACATACAGTGAATGGTCGAAATGGTCGAAATACATATATTTGTATAGCTATAACCAAAGATCAACCTCTTTTGTACATTTAGAAGACGTTTTGAGATGATATGAAGATGTTTAGTACAAGTGTCTTAAGTAAATGATACCAGTAACAAACGTCCGTGATTTCTACGCAATTTTATATGACTTTGTATATGTCGGCTATGAGACAACGGTGCTGTTTGTGAGTGCTCTGGACCACATATTTCGTAAAGTAGATATGTCGTACATGGTGTAGAGTGACTTTCATGTGTAAGAGAGCATTTTTGAGTATGCAAGGGTAAAGTAAAAAGTGTTTTCCAAAGATTTGCGCTATTTTCAGTCATCGGTGAAAGTTGATTAGCATATCATTTTAAAGATTCCTTAATGAGCTTATTCATTTTCTGTACTTTCAAACATACATATCATGGCTAGTTATAAACAAAATTTGCAGTTAATCTGATATATTAAAGGGTCTTTAATTGTTGTTCAATTTATTTCGATCACGGACGTTTGCCGATCACATTACGTTTTCTTTGACAATCTCTAAAAACTGAACCGCTAGGATTAAGTCAGTATAATTTGGTGCTAAATGTAGGGAATAAGTTGTTCTTCAAGTGTAATAAAGTTGTTTAAAGTAATTGTGAGTTTTATTATTTTTGCCTGTCCAGCCCCAATTGTACATTTTTCTGTGACCTGACCCATATATATATATATATATATATATATATATATATATATATATATATATATATATATACACACACACCGAGTTTGCTTGGTTGCCGGATGGCCGCTGCAATGCTAAATCCTGGCTACGCCACTGGACTGAAGGTACGTTTTACAAGATTTACACCAGGCGTTTACATGCATATGCATTTGTTCGTGGGGAGATAGCAATTAGCCATCTCCCAATAAAACGAAGCAGGACACCGCGGCTGTGCATATAGACAGCGCCACGCGCAGCCTATTGCTGTAGCCTCGATACTAATTATAACCTCGACTGACGAAAACAACGCTCTAAATAACACAACACGTTCGAGTGAGTGAAAATGATCACATAAGTTAATCTGTTTTTATTAAAGATGTGTGATAATAATATTATATCAATACTTGACGTATTACTAACGGAAACTGCGTTAGTAACAAAGGTCGAATACTGGACCGAGTCGAATCTGGGACCGCTACCGTCGCGGTCCCAGATTCGGTCGAATCCTGGACTGGTCGAAACCTGGACCACCACACCGCCCTCCCTCTACCAACGCCGTTGTTAATGCTCCCACTGGAGTCTTAGATGATATGATGAACTGCTTATGTTATTTATTTATTATTGCTGGCTATGTAAATTATATTCCTTTTTATCATACAATTGTTAGAAGTTGTTTTTACTGTACGATTTTACTGTACTCTATTTATCAATCATTTTCTCGAGCTGTCATTGCATAAGAATTTCCCATGAGGGATAAATACAGGTATTTTGTGATTTGGATATTCAGTGAAGTTTCAATGTACGCGTCTCCCTTTAGCCCGTAGTTCTCGTGCACACGTGATGATTAGATCTCGCTCTCGGATTTACAACCATTTGTAATGCAGACAACGTGTTTAGCACACAAGCAAACGTCACCAGAGACAAAATCATGTTTAGAATCATTTTATTTTATTTATTTCGATATTGCTAGTTTTTCAAAATTGCAAATGTGCAGTGCAATTACGATTTGTTGTATTCATGTTTCGGCATCTAGTAACTTATCCGATGATAATATGAACATTTTATATAGAGTTCAATTCGTATTCGCTCACGCTTCCTCGGTGAATTACCGGCTACACTCGGAGGTCGAACAGTTCGTTATGGCAACGAAAGAGGGTAAGCGACTTGTAGGTATATTGTCTACTGCGCCATTCAAATACATGTTTGTTACCTATTTTCTCCTGGCAGATGGTATTTTCTTTTCCAAGTTGTTGAAGAACGTGCAGTCGTGCTCCGTGGGGTCGTATAAGACCATGTCCCCACAACAACGCTGGGTCGGCAGCTTAGCGTAGATTTTGTTACTGCAGCAGAATTCGTCCGTCTTGTCGTAATAAGTGCCGTCGCAGCCTGCACGGTCAAGGAAACGTCTCATCACACGGGTAATTATCAGCAATGTAAATGCGTAATAATACTTGCACTTGGTGATTGTGTGTGTGTGTGTGTGTGTGTGTGTGTGTGTGTGTGTGTGTGTGTGTGTGTGTGTGTGTGTGTGTGTTTTTGTGTGTTTTTGTGTGTTTTTGTGTGGTTTGTTTGTTTGTGGTGTGTTTGTTTGTGGTGTGTTTGTGGTGTGTGTGTGTGTGTGTGTGTGTGTGTGTGTGTGTGTTTGTGTGTTTTTGTGTGTTTTTGTGTGGTGTGTTTGTTTGTGGTGTGTTTGTGGTGTGTGTGTGTGTGTGTGTGTGTGTGTGTGTGTGTGTGTGTGTGTGTGTGTGTGTGTGTGTGTGGTGTGTGTGTGTGTGTGTGTGGTGTGTGTGTTCGTGGGTTCGTGTGTGATGTGGTGTTCGTGTGTGATGTGGTGTTCGTGTGTGATATGGTGTTGTGTGTGTGTTGGATTTATTTCATGCAACGCAAGCGCATTTAATAACAAAAGATGAATAAATCATATCAACACAAGCATAACGAATAGACGTAACTTTAAAAAATATAAGTTGCAACCACAACTCAAAGAATTGATAGGCATTCGAATGATGGATAATAATCATGTATTCGTGTATACGCCGATCAAATATATACGACGTGCATTTCATCCCGTCATCATTTCGCCTCCTATGCCTCCAACCAAATATGACCAATGCCAATCATGTCGTAAGAACATTAAATTATCAGCAATTCTCCAACTAGGGGTGTTGTCTGTGTACGGTGACCTACCTGTATCATCGTTTATTAACGCTATGCCCAAAATGCAGGTTTTTGCGCGTATGTCGTAAAACTCGCCCGAGCAACATTCAATATTCTGTTGCTTCGTGAACAACCTGTCGTTGCAACACATCTGTGTGTCGGGATCATATCGCTCCCCGTTGCATTCTGAAATGAAAATGTTTTCCTCGGTTAGCAAACACTCGAAGTCTCGAACCAGCTGTTTTTGAAGTGTTTTCCATAATGTTTGCAGACACTCAAATTAGGGGTAATATTATCAAGTCTGTTCTTTAAAATATAAACGGTCTCTTTCGCAATTATTCATCATCGGGTAAGATATGTATTTTCGCGGCACAGTTGCTGTTCTGTTCTGTTCTGTTGTACAGTTCCCCTGTTCTGGCATGAACACCATCTCTTGTTCCCTCTCCCTCCCTCTCTCTCCTTCCCAAATGATATCCTAGAATGGCAACTGCTAAAGCGTCCAACTAAGCTACATTTATTCCACGATGAAGCTTTATTCTTTTCTTTGTCTTTGACCTTTCAATATTCTGACGGTCGTAAACTACTATGATGTACGTGTATACTCTTTGCAAAAAACTCTGAAAAATAATTCTACATAAACTTAAGAGTATACAATAATCCGGTCTAAACTGTGCGTGCGTGCGTGCGTGCGTGCGTGCGTGTGCTTCCTCAAGTGTTCCATGCATTAATTATTACAATCAGTTAAACAGTAGTTATTTATAACATATGGCATGGTAATGGCAAAGTGTTGTGTTGATTACGGAGGTTAGTTATGTTAACACTGTTCCAACTGCGAAGACAAATAACTGAAACGATTATGTTGCCATATTTCGTGTCCAACTCGTAGCGGACGACGAAGTAGCGGAGACTCACGGCTGCCGAAGAAGAACGCGACGCTGCATCTCACAGCAACGACGAACAACGCGACAACGAATACGTTCACACGGTACCTGCAAACAGACATATTAACGTTACCTCCTACAGGCACGTAGTCTGGTGTTCCAGGAAATTGCGCACGTCTTACTTACTCTGGCACGACCTCACTGTAAACATTAGGATCAAAACAATACGCGTACATTTCGACGACTCCCTGCTTTCGATCACGCCAGTGGAGCGAGGTAGTACACGACAACTGATTAATCGAGGGCACGTGGACACAGCCGACTGGTACTTGGTCATAAGTCGACACACTGGAGGACTACCTTATAAACATAGTTTAGATGCTATCGCGCATATGGGGTGAGAGCAGTCACATCAAGTTCGAGTGTTTCACCTGGAAGCCACGTGTATGACTACACTCAACGGCGCATCTAGGTTGTCGGAAAGGAGGGGGGTGGGAGAGCAACGTTTTCGAGCCCGATTAGTGTGCCATGCATATAGTGACGCAATACATTAGTAATAGTATATTTATAAAGCCAAAAGAGGTCATGACCTAATAGCGTCGCTATAACTCCACAGTGTACCCCACGTAGCATGCGAGTAAACTAATGTCTTGTAAATATAGCAAAAGTAAGTGGGAACTAAACGATCGTAATTATCTATTTCATATTGTATATCCACAGCGGCATTTCTGTCTAGTAAGAATTCACTCTCCTGTTGGTACTTGACAGACTGTGAATAAACAACATATTAAAAAACATCATAATTGTTTTGGTGGGCATTTTCAGAACGATACAGCCTTTATCGTGGCAAAATTGAACAATGTAATCGCGAAACATTGTCAACAGCATCGCCTCCAAACAGAATGTCAACATTTTGACCGTCACCACAAATCATCCCAAGCATTCTCTCCGTCGTCTTGTGACGTCAAACCTGATCGGACCGTAACCGGACCGTCAACGGGATGCTGAATAGGTCAGGTCCTCAGTATTAATTTCCTTCTGACCCCATTGCAAGTGAATACACTACCTGATATTGTGAGAAGAAGCAGACAGACTCAGAATTACACACGGTGTTTGTTTATTAAAGTCGATCATTACATTGCAATACTTTTAACCATAGAAATTACAGTACATAATATGTACTTTGACTCAAAGCACACATATTTTACTACGAATAGTGTAAGGATACACCTGCGTAAGTTGCCAAAACAAACCCGATTGACCTTGAGAATTATACATGTCTGACCCTAATCTGCAGTGTAGGTAACTAGCACAATATGCAACAAATGTGCCCTTCAAATCAGGTTCTCTATACTCACAAAGTAACCACATCGTAAGGGCCACTATCAACCGAGTGCTTTGACGTTACTAAAACTATGGTGTGTAAGAACTACTTATTAGATGGCGGAGAGAAACGCGAATAATAATATGCTGGTCTTACAAAGTAACAAATCCTAATTTATATGCTAATGTTTCATCCACAGTTGTCAATGTTGACTTATTGGTTGTACAAAGCGTGCACAAAGAGGACAGTGTGAAGGCCCGCACACAAGAAAATATGGCTATAATGTGTGGTCTTCGCATATACAGGGGCATGACAAAGTTATACACACTTGTAATACGATATCTAAGGGTCCTAATAGTTGCAGTATGTTTTTACCTACTCTACATAATAGTTCATGTATTGATATTCTCAAATATAGAAGGCAGTAACACATTAAAACAACTGCTATTAACACGTTACAAAGAACGTATGTTTGATTATCTTTATTGTGAAGTTCAGTACCATTTCACCTGAAACGACATTTTGTGCGTATTTGATATTAGTCGTTTCGACAAGGTCAATACAACAGAGGTCAGTTTGACCAACCTTTGGCATTGACGCGCTGTGTGTCTATGAAGGATGTCACCACATCCGCACATACGCACACGCACACGCAAACACACAAACAAACAAACAAACAAACAAACAAACAAACAAACAAACAAACAAACAAACAAACAAACAAACAAACAAACAAACACACACACACACACACACACACACACACACATACATTCATATAACATTTGTCTAAAAGGAAAACATTTGCGAAGTAATTATGTGTGATTTAACAAAATCAATAGTTCGTAGCGAAAGTCGAACAAGGTACTTGTGTTGTGAGCTCGTGAGCTGTCAACAATGTACCGAATGCCCATGCCTGAAGTATGGGTTCTTTTCTGAGAATTCTGTTGGGAGATATTCTTCTACCACAACCGAGTAATCACCTTCAGCAGCTTCGTGTGAGCTGATGCTGTAACTAGGAGAGTGGCACCGTAACGAACTACCCAATGCCTCAACAAGAGTGAGCCACTTCATTTAACTACACATCTGACTTCAGCCCCGTTTTTTGATTTTCCACTTTTGTTAACAGACAGTGAGTATTTCCTGACAAATAATACGATGCTCCAGGATGCGAACAGTTGTCTGTAAATTACTAAGCTATTTACTACAGAACTATGTTGTGTGACCACCCCCACCCCCCCCCCTTCCGTATCACCCAGTCTTCAAGTGCATGTCAGCTTACGTGTATGGAACGGTGCGTCAATGTGTGCTCTTGTGAAGAACTTGACCCGTGGTTATGTAGATTGTGGCCAAGTCATTAGAAATGCACTCGTAACTTGGAGTGCCATTCATGATGTGGTGTTCTCACGATATCTATAACAATGCATTAGGTTCGAGAGGCGATTTTCGTTGGCCTTTCACTTGGACATCCTTCGCGTGTGACCACCTTTGTTAACGGTCATGAGACGAGCTGTTTACGGAGAAATCCAAAATAGTAATTGAGCCTCCGAGTCGTTGTATCCTGGTTGTGATACTTAGTAGTGACCTGTGAAGGGGACATCGTCAGCCACCGATGAGTGTAACGCACTTTGGTGCAGCAAGAGTTCATCTGACTTCCACGTTGTGAATAGTAACAATATTTCCAATTCGTCAACAAGAGCACACGCCATGGTAATAATACATTACCTAACACGCACGAGTTCCTTTTGTAGCGACGCCATTTTGCGCAATATATCTGTCGAATGTATGCGATGTAAATGCACGCTCTTTCCACAACGCCGTAACATTTTAAGAGGCAATTGTTGATTTGGCGTTATCAACTTAAATTATGTTCTCGCACACAGCGCTCGAAACACAATAAGTACATATCCCGGCAAAAATGTGACATCGGGGCCACAGTTTCGCCCTTGCAATACTTCTTGCAGCGCTCTTACGATGCATTGCATTTGTTCTTGCACAACCTAGCGCCTGTGGACAGAAACGACGTTTATGATTAAAAATGCAACACCCATATTGGACGAATTTGAATGTAATTTATACCTCTTAGATACTAGAACGCTGGACTTAACAGGTGTGATTAATCGAGTTACTATGAACAAACAAACATGTCAAGCTGCTACTTGATTTTTCAATCGTACTGGCATTCACCATTGATGAAGAAACGCGATTTCTACATGTTAAGCATTGAAAATAAATTCTCGCGGCATTAAATTGATGCTCGCCAAAACGCCTTCAGGTTAACCAAACACCTGAAATTGTATCAAATAAATCCCTTCCCCAACTGATTTGTTGATAGTCCTATCTCCACCCGCACACATTAAAGTTTTTGCACCATAAAATGAACTTCCCCTAAATATTGGCTAATCCGATCTTCAGTACTCCCGTCAATCAAAAACATTTGGAACCTACCCTTCTGATCGCAACGCATAAGTATAATATATTATTTAAGAGAAAACAAATACGTTAATCCATTTTATTATTGCCATTTTAATAGCAAAATATAAACAATATAGAAACCTAGTAATATGTTCTGTGAAACTTGTTTCTGTAGTGACACCAATTAATGTTGTATTCTAAGTTAGGTTACTTTCCTTTTAAAGAATGTGTATATACAACCTAAACATTATTACAATTTTGGTCATACTTACTGCCCAATATGTCACGCTGACATTTGATATGTTAATTGATAAATTATGCATTTACAAAATTACCCTTCGCCAGGTCCGTTTAACGCTGTAATAATCGTATAGCATACGTATATAGCGTTTTTATTTAGCCCTGTTCTATCTTAAAATCATAAATTATTTATACCAACAATTCTAGCAAATTTAAAAACTTGAAGAAAGTTATATACTGTGTACCGGACATGTTCATTTACAGGGCAGTTTTAATTAAAGGATGGGCGATGTCATAATGCAAATCAGATTTAAACACGCTCGCGACAAGGTTAGGATTCCGTTACTTAAACGGATGACCTGATCAAAAGACGTACCTGTAAGTTCAAAGAAGAGCCCTGTACAATGTCCGACAGTGAGGACTAACAACACAACTGTAAGCAGGCGCCTGTCCATCGTGAAATCACGTCATAAACTGCCAGTAGACTAAACGTGTTTTTCTCATTATCTTGCAATACAAAACATGGTGCTCAAATTGTTTATATCCTTTTCTCTTTCTGTTTATTATAATGCCGTGGCCTTTAATTCCGACACTAATTGTCAAGCTGTAAGGCGTATTTTTTTAAATAATAGTATGAATGTACATAGTAATTAATCCACTTAAAGAAGCCTCATCGTTGTCATTGGCTGGCAAAACCGATAACGTATGTGCTACAGGATGCTGGTTTGTTTCTAGTATTGGTAACATATAACAAGACAATTGTCAGTTGTGGATATAGAATTCATTCAAGTGATTCCAGGATTTAGAATCTCCACGTAAGACCTCGATGCGAGGCTACGTTGTTTATGTGTTTATATCATCGGCTTTGTTTTAACTTATATTGATCTGTCAAAAAACGGTGTCACCGTCAAACACAGCAGACAGAAAGCCAACTGTCCGCCCTGCGTTGACTTTGGCAAGTTACCAGACGTAACTAACGACCAACCAACACTGTTTATTACCAAAACCACTACAATTATAGTATCTGCAATATTTACGTATTATATATTTGGTTATAAAATAACCATATTCACGATATGCTAAATCAGATTGATTGATTGATTTTTTATTTTAGTTTAAAATAGGCCTATACGACGTTAGACAAAAAGAGTCGACACTACAAAAAAGTGCCACTATCGCCTTATTGTACACACATTTTAAAATAAGCACATATACTTTTATAAATAAAAGTTCCTTAACTGTGCGGAGAGTGTCCTATTGTATTACTCACGCCAACGCAAGAGAAGCCGACAGAGAACTGGAGGCACGGCACTGATAGAAAATGACATGGGAGTCACGAGTCGTGAATATAATATAAGTAGTTAAACAAATATTTCAAGTGGACGTTTAAATGTTTGCCCTGTTGTGATGTGTGATGCTGAATCGTTTATTAACTCCGTCAAACAAAGGGATTCACCTGTCACGTTCCTGCAGCCAACAGCTATATATATATATATATATATATATATATATATATATATATATATATATATATATATATATATATATATATATACATATATATATACATATATATATATATATATATATATATATATATATATGTGTGTGTGTGTGTGTGTGTGTGTGTGGGTGTGTGTGTGTGTGTGTGTGTGTGTGTGTGTGTGTGTGTGTGTGTGTGTGTGTGTGTGTGTGTGTGTGTGTGTGTGTGTGTGTGTGTGTGTGTGTCATTTGCGGCCAATACCTGACAGAAGATTTTGAAATAAAAACCAATAAGAACGGCAACAGAACCAAAATCCATCTGTTCAATAGTAACGTATTTATTCTGCTGCAGAATCATGGAACGTTACCAAGGGCATATGTCAGATGCCAGAAGTTTGTCAAAATAAGTATCTCAGGGCGATTCTGCGAATCTACTTGCCCAACAAAATGTCGAGCAAGGAACTCCAATAAAGAACTGGCACGCAGCCCATCTCTCTAAAGGTTAAACGATAGATCGGACATATTTGCAGAATGCCGTTGAATCCATTCCAAGTACAGTCATGTGCTGGTGGCAAGAGAGCACGGGGAGACCAAAGGAGACGTGGAGAAGATCAGTGGAGCGGGAGATGAGCACACTCGGATGGAGTTGGGCCAATGATGAAGTTGACAGCGGACATAAAATAGTAGCGTTCTTTGGTTGCGGACATATGCGTAATCCCACACGGAGATGATTAAGTAAGTAAGTGAGTAAGTAAGTAAGTGATATGTACATATATATTTGAATATACAGCTGTATATATATATATATATATATATATATATATATACATACACATACACATACACATACACACAACACACATACACAAACAAAGACACACAAACGCGCGCACACACACACACACACACACACACACACACACACACACACACACACACACACACACACACACACACACACACACACACACACACACACACACACACACACACACACACACACACACACACACACACACACACACACACACACACATTTTCCCCAAACGCCTGTTATGTAATAAATCTCCGGTATCTTCAGCGAATCCAGGGCAAAATCCCCTCCGGACATAATCCCTTCGAACAAACTCCCCTTATTAACATTTCACGACTACCCTCAGACAAGCCATAACCATAGCCCTCACTGAATTAAGGGAGTTTTGTCCGAGGGGATTCTGTCCGGTTACTATCCTCGGCGTGTTGAGGGTATAGGCGAGTCAGCTGAGGGAGAAAGTATAGGCGAGTCAGTTGGAGGGAGAAAGTATAGGCGAGTCAGTTGGAGGGAGAAAGAATAGGCGAGTCAGTTGGAGGGAGAAAGTATAGGCGAGTCAGTTGGAATGAGAAAGTATAGGCGAGTCAGCTGGAGGGAGAAAGAATAGGCGAGTCAGTTGGAGGGAGAAAGTATAGGTGAGTCAGCTGGAGGGAGAAAGTATAGGCGAGTCAGTTGGAGGGAGAAAGTATAGGCGAGTCAGTTGGAGGGAGAGCGTATAGGCGAGTCAGTTGGAGTGAGAAAGTATAGGCGAGTCAGTTGGAGTGAGAAAGTATAGGCGAGTCAGTTGGAGGGAGAAAGTATAGGTGAGACAGTTGGAGGGAGAAAGTATAGGCGAGTCAGTTGGAGGGAGAAAGTATAGGTGAGTCAGCCGAGGGAGAAAGTATAGGCGAGTCAGTTGGAGGGAGAAAGCATAGGCGAGTCAGTTGGAGGGAGAAAGTATAGGCGAGTCAATTGGAGGGAGAAAGTATAGGTGAGTCAACTGAGGGAGAAAGAATAGGCGAGTCAGTTGGAGGAGAAAGTATAGGCGAGTCAGTTGGAGGGAGAAAGTATAGGTGAGTCAGTTGGAGGGAGAGAGTATAGGTGAGTCAGTTGGAGGGAGAAAGTATAGGCGAGTCAGCTGGAGGGAGAAAGTATAAGTGAGTCAGTTGGAGGGAGAAAGTATAGGTGAGTCAGTTGGAGGGAGAAAGTATAGGTGAGTCAGTTGGATGGAGAAAGTATAGGTGAGTCAGTTGGAGGGAGAAAGTATAGGCGAGTCAGTTGGAGGAAGAAAGTATAGGTGAGTCAGTTGGAGGGAGAAAGTATAGGTGAGTCAGTTGGATGGAGAAAGTATAGGTGAGTCAATTGGAGGGAGAAAGTTTAGGCGAGTCAGCTGAGGGAGAAAGTATAGGCGAGTCAGTTGGAGGGAGAGCGTATAGGCAAGTCAGTTGGACGGAGAAAGCATAGGCGAGTCAGTTGGAGGGAGAAAGTATAGGTGAGTCAGTTGAGGGAGAAAGTATAGGCGAGACAGTTGCAGGGAGAAAGCATAGGCGAGTCAGTTGGAGGGAGAAAGTATAGGTGAGTCAGTTGAGGGAGAAAGTATAGGCGAGACAGTTGCAGGGAGAAAGTATAGGCGAGTCAGTTGGAGGGAGAAAGTATAGGTGAGTCAGCTGAGGGAGAAAGTATAGGCGAGTCAGTTGGAGGGAGAAAGCATAGGCGAGTCAGTTGGAGGGAGAGAGTATAGGTGAGTCAGTTGGATGGAGAAAGTATAGGTGAGTCAGCTGAGGGAGAAAGTATAGGCGAGTCAGTTGGAGGGAGAAAGTATAGGCGAGTCAGTTGGAGGGAGAAAGTATAGGTGAGTCAGTTGGAGGGAGAAAGTATAGGCGAGTCAGCTGGAGGGAGAAAGTATAGGCGAGTCAGTTGGAGGGAAAAAGCATAGGCGAGTCAGCTGGAGGGAGAAAGTATAGGCGAGTCAGTTGGAGGGAGAAAGTATAGGTGAGTCAGTTGGAGGGAGAAAGCATAGGCGAGTCAGTTGGAGGGAGAAAGTATAGGTGAGTCAGCTGAGGGAGAAAGTATCGGCGAGTCAGTTGGAGGGAGAAAGTATAGGCGAGTCAGTTGGAGGGAGAAAGAATAGGCGAGTCAGTTGGAAGGAGAAAGTATAGGTGAGTCAGCTGAGGGAGAAAGAATAGGCGAGTCAGTTGGAGGAGAAAGTATAGGCGAGTCAGTTGGAGGGAGAAAGTATAGGTGAGTTAGTTGGAGGGAGAAAGAATAGGCGAGTCAGCTGGAGGGAGAAAGTATAAGTGAGTCAGTTGGAGGGAGAAAGTATAGGTGAGTCAGTTGGAGGGAGAAAGCATAGGTGAGTCAGTTGGATGGAGAAAGTATAGGTGAGTCAGTTGGAGGGAGAAAGAATAGGCGAGACAGTTGGAGGGAGAAAGTATCGGCGAGTCAGCTGAGGGAGAAAGCATAGGCGAGTCAGTTGCAGGGAGAAAGTATAGGCGAGTCAGCTGAGGGAGAAAGTATAGGTGAGTCAGCTGAGGGAAAAAGTATAGGCGAGTCAGCTGGAGGGAGAAAGTATCGGCGAGTCAGTTGGAGGGAGAAAGTATAGGCGAGTCAGCTGGAGGGAGAAAGTATAGGCGAGTCAGTTGGAGGGAGAAAGTATAGGCGAGTCAGTTGGAGGGAGAAAGTATAGGCAAGTCAGCTGAGGGAGAAAGTATAGGTGAGTCAGTTGGAGGGAGAAAGTATAGGCGAGTCAGTTGGAGGGAGAAAGTATAGGTGAGTCAGTTGGAGAGAGAAAGTATAGGCGAGTCAGCTGAGGGAGAAAGTATAGGCGAGTCAGCTGGAGGGAGAAAGTATAGGCGAGTCAGCTGAGTGAGAAAGTATAGGCGAGTCAGTTGGAGGGAGAAAGTATAGGCGAGTCAGCTGGAGGGAGAAAGTATAGGCGAGTCAGTTGGAGGGACAAAGTATAGGCGAATCAGCTGGAGGGAGAAAGTATAGGCGAGTCAGTTGGAGGGAGAAAGTATAGGCGAGTCAGTTCGAGGGAGAAAGTATAGGCGAGTCAGTTGGAGGGAGAAAGTATAGGCGAGTCAGTTGGAGGGAGAAAGTATAGGTGAGTCAGTTGGAGGGAGAAAGTATAGGCAAGTCAGCTGGAGGGAGAAAGTATAGGCGAGCCAGTTGGAGGGAAAAAGCATAGGCGAGTCAGCTGGAGGGAGAAAGTATAGGCGAGTCAGTTGGAGGGAGAAAGTATAGGTGAGTCAGTTGGAGGGAGAAAGTATAGGCGAGTTAGTTGGAGGGAGAAAGTATAGGTGAGTCAGCCGAGGGAGAAAGTATAGGCGAGTCAGTTGGAGGGAGAAAGTATAGGCGAGTCAGTTGGAGGGAGAAAGTATAGGTGAGTCAGCTGAGGGAGAAAGAATAGGCGAGTCAGTTGGAGGAGAAAGTATAGGCGTGTCAGTTGGAGGGAGAAAGTATAGGTGAGTCTGTTGGAGGGAGAGAGAATAGGTGAGTCAGTTGGAGGGAGAAAGTATAGGCGAGTCAGCTGGAGGGAGAAAGTATAAGTGAGTCAGTTGGAGGGAGAAAGTATAGGTGAGTCAGTTGGAGGGAGAAAGTATAGGTGAGTCAGTTGGATGGCGAAAGTATAGGTGAGTCAATTGGAGGGAGAAAGTTTAGGCGAGTCAGCTGAGGGAGAAAGTATAGGCGAGTCAGTTGGAGGGAGAGCGTATAGGCGAGTCAGTTGGAGGGAGAAAGTATAAGTGAGTCAGTTGAGGGAGAAAGTATAGGCGAGACAGTTGCAGGGAGAAAGAATAGGCGAGTCAGTTGGAGGGAGAAAGCATAGGCGAGTCAGTTGGAGGGAGAAAGTATAGGTGAGTCAGTTGGAGGGAGAGAGTATAGGTGAGTCAGTTGGAGGGAGAAAGTATAGGTGAGTCAATTGGAGGGAGAAAGTATAGGCGAGTCAGCTGAGGGAGAAAGTATAGGTGAGTCAGCTGAGGGAAAAAGTATAGGCGAGTCAGCTGGAGGGAGAAAGTATAGGCGAGTCAGTTGGAGGGAGAAAGTATAGGCGAGTCAGCTGGAGGGAGAAAGTATAGGCGAGTCAGTTGGAGGGAGAAAGTATAGGCGAGTCAGCTGAGGGAGAAAGTATAGGTGAGTCAGTTGGAGGGAGAAAGTATAGGCGAGTCAGTTGGAGGGAGAAAGTATAGGTGAGTCAGTTGGAGGGAGAAAGTATAGGCGAGTCAGCTGAGGGAGAAAGTATTGGCGAGTCAACTGGAGGGAGAAAGTATAGGCGAGTCAGCTGAGGGAGAAAGTATCGGCGAGTTAGTTGGAGGTTGAAAGTTTAGGCGAATCAGCTGAGGGAGAAAGTATAGGCGAGTCAGCTGGAGGGAAAAAGTATAGGTGAGTCAGTTGGAGGGAGAAAGTATAGGTGAGTCAGTTGGATGGAGAAAGTATAGGTGAGTCAGTTGGAGGGAGAAAGTATAGGCGAGTCAGTTGGAGGGAGAAAGTTTAGGTGAGTCAGTTGGATGGAGAAAGTATAGGTGAGTCAATTGGAGGGAGAAAGTATAGGCGAGTCAGCTGAGGGAGAAAGTACAGGTGGGTCAGCTGGAGGGAGAAAGCATAGGCGAGTCAGTTGGAGGGAGAAAGTATAGGTGAGTCAGTTGGAGGGAGAAAGTATAGGCGAGTCAGTTGGAGGGAGAAAGTATAGGTGAGTCAGCTGAGGGAGAAAGAATAGGCGAGTCAGTTGGAGGAGAAAGTATAGGCGAGTCAGTTGGAGGGAGAAAGTATAGGTGAGTCAGTTGGAGGGAGAGAGAATAGGTGAGTCAGTTGGAGGGAGAAAGTATAGGCGAGTCAGCTGGAGGGAGAAAGTATAAGTGAGTCAGTTGGAGGGAGAAAGTATAGGTGAGTCAGTTGGAGGGAGAAAGTATAGGTGAGTCAGTTGGATGGAGAAAGTATAGGTGAGTCAATTGGAGGGAGAAAGTTTAGGCGAGTCAGCTGAGGGAGAAAGTATAGGCGAGTCAGTTGGAGGGAGAGCGTATAGGCGAGTCAGTTGGAGGGAGAAAGTTTAAGTGAGTCAGTTGAGGGAGAAAGTATAGGCGAGACAGTTGCAGGGAGAAAGAATAGGCGAGTCAGTTGGAGGGAGAAAGCATAGGCGAGTCAGTTGGAGGGAGAAAGTATAGGTGAGTCAGTTGGAGGGAGAGAGTATAGGTGAGTCAGTTGGAGGGAGAAAGTATAGGCGAGTCAGCTGGAGGGAGAAATTATAGGCGAGTCAGTTGGAGGGAGAAAGTATAGGTGAGTCAGTTGGAGGGAGAAAGCATAGCTGAGTCAGTTGGATGGAGAAAGTATAGGTGAGTCAATTGGAGGGAGAAAGTATAGGCGAGTCAGCTGAGGGAGAAAGTATAGGTGAGTCAGCTGAGGGAAAAAGTATAGGCGAGTCAGCTGGAGGGAGAAAGTATAGGCGAGTCAGTTGGAGGGAGAAAGTATAGGCGAGTCAGCTGGAGGGAGAAAGTACAGGCGAGTCAGTTGGAGGGAGAAAGTATAGGCGAGTCAGCTGAGGGAGAAAGTATAGGTGAGTCAGTTGGAGGGACAAAGTATAGGCGAGTCAGTTGGAGGGAGAAAGTATAGGTGAGTCAGTTGGAGGGAGAAAGTATAGGCGAGTCAGCTGAGGGAGAAAGTATTGGCGAGTCAGCTGGAGGGAGAAAGTATAGGCGAGTCAGCTGAGGGAGAAAGTATCGGCGAGTTAGTTGGAGGTTGAAAGTTTAGGCGAGTCAGCTGAGGGAGAAAGTATAGGCGAGTCAGCTGGAGGGAAAAAGTATAGGTGAGTCAGTTGGAGGGAGAAAGTATAGGTGAGACAGTTGGAGGGAGAAAGTATAGGCGAGTCAGTTGGAGGGAGAAAGTATAGGTGAGTCAGCCGAGGGAGAAAGTATAGGCGAGTCAGTTGGAGGGAGAAAGCATAGGCGAGTCAGTTGGAGGGAGAAAGTATAGGCGAGTCAATTGGAGGGAGAAAGTATAGGTGAGTCAACTGAGGGAGAAAGAATAGGCGAGTCAGTTGGAGGAGAAAGTATAGGCGAGTCAGTTGGAGGGAGAAAGTATAGGTGAGTCAGTTGGAGGGAGAGAGTATAGGTGAGTCAGTTGGAGGGAGAAAGTATAGGCGAGTCAGCTGGAGGGAGAAAGTATAAGTGAGTCAGTTGGAGGGAGAAAGTATAGGTGAGTCAGTTGGAGGGAGAAAGTATAGGTGAGTCAGTTGGATGGAGAAAGTATAGGTGAGTCAGTTGGAGGGAGAAAGTATAGGCGAGTCAGTTGGAGGAAGAAAGTATAGGTGAGTCAGTTGGAGGGAGAAAGTATAGGTGAGTCAGTTGGATGGAGAAAGTATAGGTGAGTCAATTGGAGGGAGAAAGTTTAGGCGAGTCAGCTGAGGGAGAAAGTATACGCGAGTCAGTTGGAGGGAGAGCGTATAGGCAAGTCAGTTGGACGGAGAAAGCATAGGCGAGTCAGTTGGAGGGAGAAAGTATAGGTGAGTCAGTTGAGGGAGAAAGTATAGGCGAGACAGTTGCAGGGAGAAAGCATAGGCGAGTCAGTTGGAGGGAGAAAGTATAGGTGAGTCAGTTGAGGGAGAAAGTATAGGCGAGACAGTTGCAGGGAGAAAGTATAGGCGAGTCAGTTGGAGGGAGAAAGTATAGGTGAGTCAGCTGAGGGAGAAAGTATAGGCGAGTCAGTTGGAGGGAGAAAGCATAGGCGAGTCAGTTGGAGGGAGAGAGTATAGGTGAGTCAGTTGGATGGAGAAAGAATAGGTGAGTCAGCTGAGGGAGAAAGTATAGGCGAGTCAGTTGGAGGGAGAAAGTATAGGCGAGTCAGTTGGAGGGAGAAAGTATAGGTGAGTCAGTTGGAGGGAGAAAGTATAGGCGAGTCAGCTGGAGGGAGAAAGTATAGGCGAGTCAGTTGGAGGGAAAAAGCATAGGCGAGTCAGCTGGAGGGAGAAAGTATAGGCGAGTCAGTTGGAGGGAGAAAGTATAGGTGAGTCAGTTGGAGGGAGAAAGTATAGGCGAGTCAGTTGGAGGGAGAAAGTATAGGTGAGTCAGCTGAGGGAGAAAGTATCGGCGAGTCAGTTGGAGGGAGAAAGTATAGGCGAGTCAGTTGGAGGGAGAAAGAATAGGCGAGTCAGTTGGAAGGAGAAAGTATAGGTGAGTCAGCTGAGGGAGAAAGAATAGGCGAGTCAGTTGGAGGAGAAAGTATAGGCGAGTCAGTTGGAGGGAGAAAGTATAGGTGAGTTAGTTGGAGGGAGAGAGTATAGGTGAGTCAGTTGGAGGGAGAAAGAATAGGCGAGTCAGCTGGAGGGAGAAAGTATAAGTGAGTCAGTTGGAGGGAGAAAGTATAGGTGAGTCAGTTGGAGGGAGAAAGCATAGGTGAGTCAGTTGGATGGAGAAAGTATAGGTGAGTCAGTTGGAGGGAGAAAGAATAGGCGAGACAGTTGGAGGGAGAAAGTATCGGCGAGTCAGCTGAGGGAGAAAGCATAGGCGAGTCAATTGCAGGGAGAAAGTATAGGCGAGTCAGCTGAGGGAGAAAGTATAGGTGAGTCAGCTGAGGGAAAAAGTATAGGCGAGTCAGCTGGAGGGAGAAAGTATAGGCGAGTCAGTTGGAGGGAGAAAGTATAGGCGAGTCAGCTGGAGGGAGAAAGTATAGGCGAGTCAGTTGGAGGGAGAAAGTATAGGCGAGTCAGTTGGAGGGAGAAAGTATAGGCAAGTCAGCTGAGGGAGAAAGTATAGGTGAGTCAGTTGGAGGGAGAAAGTATAGGCGAGTCAGTTGGAGGGAGAAAGTATAGGTGAGTCAGTTGGAGAGAGAAAGTATAGGCGAGTCAGCTGAGGGAGAAAGTATAGGCGAGTCAGCTGGAGGGAGAAAGTATAGGCGAGTCAGCTGAGTGAGAAAGTATGGGCGAGTCAGTTGGAGGGAGAAAGTATAGGCGAGTCAGCTGGAGGGAGAAAGTATAGGCGAGTCAGTTGGAGGGACAAAGTATAGGCGAATCAGCTGGAGGGAGAAAGTATAGGCGAGTCAGTTGGAGGGAGAAAGTATAGGCGAGTCAGTTCGAGGGAGAAAGTATAGGCGAGTCAGTTGGAGGGAGAAAGTATAGGCGAGTCAGTTGGAGGGAGAAAGTATAGGTGAGTCAGTTGGAGGGAGAAAGTATAGGCAAGTCAGCTGGAGGGAGAAAGTATAGGCGAGCCAGTTGGAGGGAAAAAGCATAGGCGAGTCAGCTGGAGGGAGAAAGTATAGGCGAGTCAGTTGGAGGGAGAAAGTATAGGTGAGTCAGTTGGAGGGAGAAAGTATAGGCGAGTTAGTTGGAGGGAGAAAGTATAGGTGAGTCAGCTGAGGGAGAAAGAATAGGCGAGTCAGTTGGAGGAGAAAGTATAGGCGAGTCAGTTGGAGGGAGAAAGTATAGGTGAGTCAGTTGGAGGGAGAGAGAATAGGTGAGTCAGTTGGAGGGAGAAAGTATAGGCGAGTCAGCTGGAGGGAGAAAGTATAAGTGAGTCAGTTGGAGGGAGAAAGTATAGGTGAGTCAGTTGGAGGGAGAAAGTATAGGTGAGTCAGTTGGATGGGGAAAGTATAGGTGAGTCAATTGGAGGGAGAAAGTTTAGGCGAGTCAGCTGAGGGAGAAAGTATAGGCGAGTCAGTTGGAGGGAGAGCGTATAGGCGAGTCAGTTGGAGGGAGAAAGTTTAAGTGAGTCAGTTGAGGGAGAAAGTATAGGCGAGACAGTTGCAGGGAGAAAGAATAGGCGAGTCAGTTGGAGGGAGAAAGCATAGGCGAGTCAGTTGGAGGGAGAAAGTATAGGTGAGTCAGTTGGAGGGAGAGAGTATAGGTGAGTCAGTTGGAGGGAGAAAGTATAGGCGAGTCAGCTGGAGGGAGAAATTATAGGCGAGTCAGTTGGAGGGAGAAAGTATAGGTGAGTCAGTTGGAGGGAGAAAGCATAGCTGAGTCAGTTGGATGGAGAAAGTATAGGTGAGTCAATTGGAGGGAGAAAGTATAGGCGAGTCAGCTGAGGGAGAAAGTATAGGTGAGTCAGCTGAGGGAAAAAGTATAGGCGAGTCAGCTGGAGGGAGAAAGTATAGGCGAGTCAGTTGGAGGGAGAAAGTATAGGCGAGTCAGCTGGAGGGAGAAAGTATAGGCGAGTCAGTTGGAGGGAGAAAGTATAGGCGAGTCAGCTGAGGGAGAAAGTATAGGTGAGTCAGTTGGAGGGACAAAGTATAGGCGAGTCAGTTGGAGGGAGAAAGTATAGGTGAGTCAGTTGGAGGGAGAAAGTATAGGCGAGTCAGCTGAGGGAGAAAGTATTGGCGAGTCAGCTGGAGGGAGAAAGTATAGGCGAGTCAGCTGAGGGAGAAAGTATCGGCGAGTTAGTTGGAGGTTGAAAGTTTAGGCGAGTCAGCTGAGGGAGAAAGTATAGGCGAGTCAGCTGGAGGGAAAAAGTATAGGTGAGTCAGTTGGAGGGAGAAAGTATAGGTGAGACAGTTGGAGGGAGAAAGTATAGGCGAGTCAGTTGGAGGGAGAAAGTATAGGTGAGTCAGCCGAGGGAGAAAGTATAGGCGAGTCAGTTGGAGGGAGAAAGCATAGGCGAGTCAGTTGGAGGGAGAAAGTATAGGCGAGTCAATTGGAGGGAGAAAGTATAGGTGAGTCAACTGAGGGAGAAAGAATAGGCGAGTCAGTTGGAGGAGAAAGTATAGGCGAGTCAGTTGGAGGGAGAAAGTATAGGTGAGTCAGTTGGAGGGAGAGAGTATAGGTGAGTCAGTTGGAGGGAGAAAGTATAGGCGAGTCAGCTGGAGGGAGAAAGTATAAGTGAGTCAGTTGGAGGGAGAAAGTATAGGTGAGTCAGTTGGAGGGAGAAAGTATAGGTGAGTCAGTTGGATGGAGAAAGTATAGGTGAGTCAGTTGGAGGGAGAAAGTATAGGCGAGTCAGTTGGAGGAAGAAAGTATAGGTGAGTCAGTTGGAGGGAGAAAGTATAGGTGAGTCAGTTGGATGGAGAAAGTATAGGTGAGTCAATTGGAGGGAGAAAGTTTAGGCGAGTCAGCTGAGGGAGAAAGTATACGCGAGTCAGTTGGAGGGAGAGCGTATAGGCAAGTCAGTTGGACGGAGAAAGCATAGGCGAGTCAGTTGGAGGGAGAAAGTATAGGTGAGTCAGTTGAGGGAGAAAGTATAGGCGAGACAGTTGCAGGGAGAAAGCATAGGCGAGTCAGTTGGAGGGAGAAAGTATAGGTGAGTCAGTTGAGGGAGAAAGTATAGGCGAGACAGTTGCAGGGAGAAAGTATAGGCGAGTCAGTTGGAGGGAGAAAGTATAGGTGAGTCAGCTGAGGGAGAAAGTATAGGCGAGTCAGTTGGAGGGAGAAAGCATAGGCGAGTCAGTTGGAGGGAGAGAGTATAGGTGAGTCAGTTGGATGGAGAAAGAATAGGTGAGTCAGCTGAGGGAGAAAGTATAGGCGAGTCAGTTGGAGGGAGAAAGTATAGGCGAGTCAGTTGGAGGGAGAAAGTATAGGTGAGTCAGTTGGAGGGAGAAAGTATAGGCGAGTCAGCTGGAGGGAGAAAGTATAGGCGAGTCAGTTGGAGGGAAAAAGCATAGGCGAGTCAGCTGGAGGGAGAAAGTATAGGCGAGTCAGTTGGAGGGAGAAAGTATAGGTGAGTCAGTTGGAGGGAGAAAGTATAGGCGAGTCAGTTGGAGGGAGAAAGTATAGGTGAGTCAGCTGAGGGAGAAAGTATCGGCGAGTCAGTTGGAGGGAGAAAGTATAGGCGAGTCAGTTGGAGGGAGAAAGAATAGGCGAGTCAGTTGGAAGGAGAAAGTATAGGTGAGTCAGCTGAGGGAGAAAGAATAGGCGAGTCAGTTGGAGGAGAAAGTATAGGCGAGTCAGTTGGAGGGAGAAAGTATAGGTGAGTTAGTTGGAGGGAGAGAGTATAGGTGAGTCAGTTGGAGGGAGAAAGAATAGGCGAGTCAGCTGGAGGGAGAAAGTATAAGTGAGTCAGTTGGAGGGAGAAAGTATAGGTGAGTCAGTTGGAGGGAGAAAGCATAGGTGAGTCAGTTGGATGGAGAAAGTATAGGTGAGTCAGTTGGAGGGAGAAAGAATAGGCGAGACAGTTGGAGGGAGAAAGTATCGGCGAGTCAGCTGAGGGAGAAAGCATAGGCGAGTCAATTGCAGGGAGAAAGTATAGGCGAGTCAGCTGAGGGAGAAAGTATAGGTGAGTCAGCTGAGGGAAAAAGTATAGGCGAGTCAGCTGGAGGGAGAAAGTATAGGCGAGTCAGTTGGAGGGAGAAAGTATAGGCGAGTCAGCTGGAGGGAGAAAGTATAGGCGAGTCAGTTGGAGGGAGAAAGTATAGGCGAGTCAGTTGGAGGGAGAAAGTATAGGCAAGTCAGCTGAGGGAGAAAGTATAGGTGAGTCAGTTGGAGGGAGAAAGTATAGGCGAGTCAGTTGGAGGGAGAAAGTATAGGTGAGTCAGTTGGAGAGAGAAAGTATAGGCGAGTCAGCTGAGGGAGAAAGTATAGGCGAGTCAGCTGGAGGGAGAAAGTATAGGCGAGTCAGCTGAGTGAGAAAGTATGGGCGAGTCAGTTGGAGGGAGAAAGTATAGGCGAGTCAGCTGGAGGGAGAAAGTATAGGCGAGTCAGTTGGAGGGACAAAGTATAGGCGAATCAGCTGGAGGGAGAAAGTATAGGCGAGTCAGTTGGAGGGAGAAAGTATAGGCGAGTCAGTTCGAGGGAGAAAGTATAGGCGAGTCAGTTGGAGGGAGAAAGTATAGGCGAGTCAGTTGGAGGGAGAAAGTATAGGTGAGTCAGTTGGAGGGAGAAAGTATAGGCAAGTCAGCTGGAGGGAGAAAGTATAGGCGAGCCAGTTGGAGGGAAAAAGCATAGGCGAGTCAGCTGGAGGGAGAAAGTATAGGCGAGTCAGTTGGAGGGAGAAAGTATAGGTGAGTCAGTTGGAGGGAGAAAGTATAGGCGAGTTAGTTGGAGGGAGAAAGTATAGGTGAGTCAGCTGAGGGAGAAAGAATAGGCGAGTCAGTTGGAGGAGAAAGTATAGGCGAGTCAGTTGGAGGGAGAAAGTATAGGTGAGTCAGTTGGAGGGAGAGAGAATAGGTGAGTCAGTTGGAGGGAGAAAGTATAGGCGAGTCAGCTGGAGGGAGAAAGTATAAGTGAGTCAGTTGGAGGGAGAAAGTATAGGTGAGTCAGTTGGAGGGAGAAAGTATAGGTGAGTCAGTTGGATGGGGAAAGTATAGGTGAGTCAATTGGAGGGAGAAAGTTTAGGCGAGTCAGCTGAGGGAGAAAGTATAGGCGAGTCAGTTGGAGGGAGAGCGTATAGGCGAGTCAGTTGGAGGGAGAAAGTTTAAGTGAGTCAGTTGAGGGAGAAAGTATAGGCGAGACAGTTGCAGGGAGAAAGAATAGGCGAGTCAGTTGGAGGGAGAAAGCATAGGCGAGTCAGTTGGAGGGAGAAAGTATAGGTGAGTCAGTTGGAGGGAGAGAGTATAGGTGAGTCAGTTGGAGGGAGAAAGTATAGGCGAGTCAGCTGGAGGGAGAAATTATAGGCGAGTCAGTTGGAGGGAGAAAGTATAGGTGAGTCAGTTGGAGGGAGAAAGCATAGCTGAGTCAGTTGGATGGAGAAAGTATAGGTGAGTCAATTGGAGGGAGAAAGTATAGGCGAGTCAGCTGAGGGAGAAAGTATAGGTGAGTCAGCTGAGGGAAAAAGTATAGGCGAGTCAGCTGGAGGGAGAAAGTATAGGCGAGTCAGTTGGAGGGAGAAAGTATAGGCGAGTCAGCTGGAGGGAGAAAGTATAGGCGAGTCAGTTGGAGGGAGAAAGTATAGGCGAGTCAGCTGAGGGAGAAAGTATAGGTGAGTCAGTTGGAGGGACAAAGTATAGGCGAGTCAGTTGGAGGGAGAAAGTATAGGTGAGTCAGTTGGAGGGAGAAAGTATAGGCGAGTCAGCTGAGGGAGAAAGTATTGGCGAGTCAGCTGGAGGGAGAAAGTATAGGCGAGTCAGCTGAGGGAGAAAGTATCGGCGAGTTAGTTGGAGGTTGAAAGTTTAGGCGAGTCAGCTGAGGGAGAAAGTATAGGCGAGTCAGCTGGAGGGAAAAAGTATAGGTGAGTCAGTTGGAGGGAGAAAGTATAGGTGAGACAGTTGGAGGGAGAAAGTATAGGCGAGTCAGTTGGAGGGAGAAAGTATAGGTGAGTCAGCCGAGGGAGAAAGTATAGGCGAGTCAGTTGGAGGGAGAAAGCATAGGCGAGTCAGTTGGAGGGAGAAAGTATAGGCGAGTCAATTGGAGGGAGAAAGTATAGGTGAGTCAACTGAGGGAGAAAGAATAGGCGAGTCAGTTGGAGGAGAAAGTATAGGCGAGTCAGTTGGAGGGAGAAAGTATAGGTGAGTCAGTTGGAGGGAGAGAGTATAGGTGAGTCAGTTGGAGGGAGAAAGTATAGGCGAGTCAGCTGGAGGGAGAAAGTATAAGTGAGTCAGTTGGAGGGAGAAAGTATAGGTGAGTCAGTTGGAGGGAGAAAGTATAGGTGAGTCAGTTGGATGGAGAAAGTATAGGTGAGTCAGTTGGAGGGAGAAAGTATAGGCGAGTCAGTTGGAGGAAGAAAGTATAGGTGAGTCAGTTGGAGGGAGAAAGTATAGGTGAGTCAGTTGGATGGAGAAAGTATAGGTGAGTCAATTGGAGGGAGAAAGTTTAGGCGAGTCAGCTGAGGGAGAAAGTATAGGCGAGTCAGTTGGAGGGAGAGCGTATAGGCAAGTCAGTTGGACGGAGAAAGCATAGGCGAGTCAGTTGGAGGGAGAAAGTATAGGTGAGTCAGTTGAGGGAGAAAGTATAGGCGAGACAGTTGCAGGGAGAAAGCATAGGCGAGTCAGTTGGAGGGAGAAAGTATAGGTGAGTCAGTTGAGGGAGAAAGTATAGGCGAGACAGTTGCAGGGAGAAAGTATAGGCGAGTCAGTTGGAGGGAGAAAGTATAGGTGAGTCAGCTGAGGGAGAAAGTATAGGCGAGTCAGTTGGAGGGAGAAAGCATAGGCGAGTCAGTTGGAGGGAGAGAGTATAGGTGAGTCAGTTGGATGGAGAAAGTATAGGTGAGTCAGCTGAGGGAGAAAGTATAGGCGAGTCAGTTGGAGGGAGAAAGTATAGGCGAGTCAGTTGGAGGGAGAAAGTATAGGTGAGTCAGTTGGAGGGAGAAAGTATAGGCGAGTCAGCTGGAGGGAGAAAGTATAGGCGAGTCAGTTGGAGGGAAAAAGCATAGGCGCGTCAGCTGGAGGGAGAAAGTATAGGCGAGTCAGTTGGAGGGAGAAAGTATAGGTGAGTCAGTTGGAGGGAGAAAGTATAGGCGAGTCAGTTGGAGGGAGAAAGTATAGGTGAGTCAGCTGAGGGAGAAAGTATCGGCGAGTCAGTTGGAGGGAGAAAGTATAGGCGAGTCAGTTGGAGGGAGAAAGAATAGGCGAGTCAGTTGGAAGGAGAAAGTATAGGTGAGTCAGCTGAGGGAGAAAGAATAGGCGAGTCAGTTGGAGGAGAAAGTATAGGCGAGTCAGTTGGAGGGAGAAAGTATAGGTGAGTTAGTTGGAGGGAGAGAGTATAGGTGAGTCAGTTGGAGGGAGAAAGAATAGGCGAGTCAGCTGGAGGGAGAAAGTATAAGTGAGTCAGTTGGAGGGAGAAAGTATAGGTGAGTCAGTTGGAGGGAGAAAGCATAGGTGAGTCAGTTGGATGGAGAAAGTATAGGTGAGTCAGTTGGAGGGAGAAAGAATAGGCGAGACAGTTGGAGGGAGAAAGTATCGGCGAGTCAGCTGAGGGAGAAAGCATAGGCGAGTCAGTTGCAGGGAGAAAGTATAGGCGAGTCAGCTGAGGGAGAAAGTATAGGTGAGTCAGCTGAGGGAAAAAGTATAGGCGAGTCAGCTGGAGGGAGAAAGTATAGGCGAGTCAGTTGGAGGGAGAAAGTATAGGCGAGTCAGCTGGAGGGAGAAAGTATAGGCGAGTCAGTTGGAGGGAGAAAGTATAGGCGAGTCAGTTGGAGGGAGAAAGTATAGGCAAGTCAGCTGAGGGAGAAAGTATAGGTGAGTCAGTTGGAGGGAGAAAGTACAGGCGAGTCAGTTGGAGGGAGAAAGTATAGGTGAGTCAGTTGGAGAGAGAAAGTATAGGCGAGTCAGCTGAGGGAGAAAGTATAGGCGAGTCAGCTGGAGGGAGAAAGTATAGGCGAGTCAGCTGAGTGAGAAAGTATAGGCGAGTCAGTTGGAGGGAGAAAGTATAGGCGAGTCAGCTGGAGGGAGAAAGTATAGGCGAGTCAGTTGGAGGGACAAAGTATAGGCGAATCAGCTGGAGGGAGAAAGTATAGGCGAGTCAGTTGGAGGGAGAAAGTATAGGCGAGTCAGTTCGAGGGAGAAAGTATAGGCGAGTCAGTTGGAGGGAGAAAGTATAGGCGAGTCAGTTGGAGGGAGAAAGTATAGGTGAGTCAGTTGGAGGGAGAAAGTATAGGCAAGTCAGCTGGAGGGAGAAAGTATAGGCGAGCCAGTTGGAGGGAAAAAGCATAGGCGAGTCAGCTGGAGGGAGAAAGTATAGGCGAGTCAGTTGGAGGGAGAAAGTATAGGTGAGTCAGTTGGAGGTAGAAAGTATAGGCGAGTTAGTTGGAGGGAGAAAGTATAGGTGAGTCAGCCGAGGGAGAAAGTATAGGCGAGTCAGTTGGAGGGAGAAAGTATAGGCGAGTCAGTTGGAGGGAGAAAGTATAGGTGAGTCAGCTGAGGGAGAAAGAATAGGCGAGTCAGTTGGAGGAGAAAGTATAGGCGTGTCAGTTGGAGGGAGAAAGTATAGGTGAGTCAGTTGGAGGGAGAGAGAATAGGTGAGTCAGTTGGAGGGAGAAAGTATAGGCGAGTCAGCTGGAGGGAGAAAGTATAAGTGAGTCAGTTGGAGGGAGAAAGTATAGGTGAGTCAGTTGGAGGGAGAAAGTATAGGTGAGTCAGTTGGATGGCGAAAGTATAGGTGAGTCAATTGGAGGGAGAAAGTTTAGGCGAGTCAGCTGAGGGAGAAAGTATAGGCGAGTCAGTTGGAGGGAGAGCGTATAGGCGAGTCAGTTGGAGGGAGAAAGTATAAGTGAGTCAGTTGAGGGAGAAAGTATAGGCGAGACAGTTGCAGGGAGAAAGAATAGGCGAGTCAGTTGGAGGGAGAAAGCATAGGCGAGTCAGTTGGAGGGAGAAAGTATAGGTGAGTCAGTTGGAGGGAGAGAGTATAGGTGAGTCAGTTGGAGGGAGAAAGTATAGGTGAGTCAATTGGAGGGAGAAAGTATAGGCGAGTCAGCTGAGGGAGAAAGTATAGGTGAGTCAGCTGAGGGAAAAAGTATAGGCGAGTCAGCTGGAGGGAGAAAGTATAGGCGAGTCAGTTGGAGGGAGAAAGTATAGGCGAGTCAGCTGGAGGGAGAAAGTATAGGCGAGTCAGTTGGAGGGAGAAAGTATAGGCGAGTCAGCTGAGGGAGAAAGTATAGGTGAGTCAGTTGGAGGGAGAAAGTATAGGCGAGTCAGTTGGAGGGAGAAAGTATAGGTGAGTCAGTTGGAGGGAGAAAGTATAGGCGAGTCAGCTGAGGGAGAAAGTATTGGCGAGTCAGCTGGAGGGAGAAAGTATAGGCGAGTCAGCTGAGGGAGAAAGTATCGGCGAGTTAGTTGGAGGTTGAAAGTTTAGGCGAGTCAGCTGAGGGAGAAAGTATAGGCGAGTCAGCTGGAGGGAAAAAGTATAGGTGAGTCAGTTGGAGGGAGAAAGTATAGGTGAGTCAGTTGGATGGAGAAAGTATAGGTGAGTCAGTTGGAGGGAGAAAGTATAGGCGAGTCAGTTGGAGGGAGAAAGTTTAGGTGAGTCAGTTGGATGGAGAAAGTATAGGTGAGTCAATTGGAGGGAGAAAGTATAGGCGAGTCAGCTGAGGGAGAAAGTACAGGTGGGTCAGCTGGAGGGAGAAAGCATAGGCGAGTCAGTTGGAGGGAGAAAGTATAGGTGAGTCAGTTGGAGGGAGAAAGTATAGGCGAGTCAGTTGGAGGGAGAAAGTATAGGTGAGTCAGCTGAGGGAGAAAGAATAGGCGAGTCAGTTGGAGGAGAAAGTATAGGCGAGTCAGTTGGAGGGAGAAAGTATAGGTGAGTCAGTTGGAGGGAGAGAGAATAGGTGAGTCAGTTGGAGGGAGAAAGTATAGGCGAGTCAGCTGGAGGGAGAAAGTATAAGTGAGTCAGTTGGAGGGAGAAAGTATAGGTGAGTCAGTTGGAGGGAGAAAGTATAGGTGAGTCAGTTGGATGGAGAAAGTATAGGTGAGTCAATTGGAGGGAGAAAGTTTAGGCGAGTCAGCTGAGGGAGAAAGTATAGGCGAGTCAGTTGGAGGGAGAGCGTATAGGCGAGTCAGTTGGAGGGAGAAAGTTTAAGTGAGTCAGTTGAGGGAGAAAGTATAGGCGAGACAGTTGCAGGGAGAAAGAATAGGCGAGTCAGTTGGAGGGAGAAAGCATAGGCGAGTCAGTTGGAGGGAGAAAGTATAGGTGAGTCAGTTGGAGGGAGAGAGTATAGGTGAGTCAGTTGGAGGGAGAAAGTATAGGCGAGTCAGCTGGAGGGAGAAATTATAGGCGAGTCAGTTGGAGGGAGAAAGTATAGGTGAGTCAGTTGGAGGGAGAAAGCATAGCTGAGTCAGTTGGATGGAGAAAGTATAGGTGAGTCAATTGGAGGGAGAAAGTATAGGCGAGTCAGCTGAGGGAGAAAGTATAGGTGAGTCAGCTGAGGGAAAAAGTATAGGCGAGTCAGCTGGAGGGAGAAAGTATAGGCGAGTCAGTTGGAGGGAGAAAGTATAGGCGAGTCAGCTGGAGGGAGAAAGTATAGGCGAGTCAGTTGGAGGGAGAAAGTATAGGCGAGTCAGCTGAGGGAGAAAGTATAGGTGAGTCAGTTGGAGGGACAAAGTATAGGCGAGTCAGTCGGAGGGAGAAAGTATAGGTGAGTCAGTTGGAGGGAGAAAGTATAGGCGAGTCAGCTGAGGGAGAAAGTATTGGCGAGTCAGCTGGAGGGAGAAAGTATAGGCGAGTCAGCTGAGGGAGAAAGTATCGGCGAGTTAGTTGGAGGTTGAAAGTTTAGGCGAGTCAGCTGAGGGAGAAAGTATAGGCGAGTCAGCTGGAGGGAAAAAGTATAGGTGAGTCAGTTGGAGGGAGAAAGTATAGGTGAGTCAGTTGGATGGAGAAAGTATAGGTGAGTCAGTTGGAGGGAGAAAGTATAGGCGAGTCAGTTGGAGGGAGAAAGTTTAGGTGAGTCAGTTGGATGGAGAAAGTATAGGTGAGTCAATTGGAGGGAGAAAGTATAGGCGAGTCAGCTGAGGGAGAAAGTATAGGTGGGTCAGCTGGAGGGAGAAAGCATAGGCGAGTCAGTTGGAGGGAGAAAGTATAGGTGAGTCAGCCGAGGGAGAAAGTATAGGCGAGTCAGTTGGAGGGAGAAAGTATAGGCGAGTCAGTTGGAGGGAGAAAGTATAGGCGAGTCAGTTGGAGGGAGAAAGTATAGGTGAGTCAGCTGAGGGAGAAAGAATAGGCGAGTCAGTTGGAGGAGAAAGTATAGGCGAGTCAGTTGGAGGGAGAAAGTATAGGTGAGTCAGTTGGAGGGAGAGAGAATAGGTGAGTCAGTTGGAGGGAGAAAGTATAGGCGAGTCAGCTGGAGGGAGAAAGTATAAGTGAGTCAGTTGGAGTGAGAAAGTATAGGTGAGTCAGTTGGAGGGAGAAAGTATAGGTGAGTCAGTTGGATGGAGAAAGTATAGGTGAGTCAGCTGGAGGGAGAAAGTATAGGCGAGTCAGTTGGAGGGAGAAAGTATAGGTGAGTCAGTTGGAGGGAGAAAGTATAGGCGAGTTAGTTGCAGGGAGAAAGTATAGGTGAGTCAGCCGAGGGAGAAAGTATAGGCGAGTCAGTTGGAGGGAGAAAGTATAGGCGAGTCAGTTGGAGGGAGAAAGTATAGGTGAGTCAGCTGAGGGAGAAAGAATAGGCGAGTCAGTTGGAGGAGAAAGTATAGGCGAGTCAGTTGGAGGGAGAAAGTATAGGTGAGTCAGTTGGAGGGAGAGAGAATAGGTGAGTCAGTTGGAGGGAGAAAGTATAGGCGAGTCAGCTGGAGGGAGAAAGTATAAGTGAGTCAGTTGGAGGGAGAAAGTATAGGTGAGTCAGTTGGAGGGAGAAAGTATAGGTGAGTCAGTTGGATGGCGAAAGTATAGGTGAGTCAATTGGAGGGAGAAAGTTTAGGCGAGTCAGCTGAGGGAGAAAGTATAGGCGAGTCAGTTGGAGGGAGAGCGTATAGGCGAGTCAGTTGGAGGGAGAAAGTATAAGTGAGTCAGTTGAGGGAGAAAGTATAGGCGAGACAGTTGCAGGGAGAAAGAATAGGCGAGTCAGTTGGAGGGAGAAAGCATAGGCGAGTCAGTTGGAGGGAGAAAGTATAGGTGAGTCAGTTGGAGGGAGAGAGTATAGGTGAGTCAGTTGGAGGGAGAAAGTATAGGTGAGTCAATTGGAGGGAGAAAGTATAGGCGAGTCAGCTGAGGGAGAAAGTATAGGTGAGTCAGCTGAGGGAAAAAGTATAGGCGAGTCAGCTGGAGGGAAAAAGTATAGGCGAGTCAGTTGGAGGGAGAAAGTATAGGCGAGTCAGCTGGAGGGAGAAAGTATAGGCGAGTCAGTTGGAGGGAGAAAGTATAGGCGAGTCAGCTGAGGGAGAAAGTATAGGTGAGTCAGTTGGAGGGAGAAAGTATAGGCGAGTCAGTTGGAGGGAGAAAGTATAGGTGAGTCAGTTGGAGGGAGAAAGTATAGGCGAGTCAGCTGAGGGAGAAAGTATTGGCGAGTCAGCTGGAGGGAGAAAGTATAGGCGAGTCAGCTGAGGGAGAAAGTATCGGCGAGTTAGTTGGAGGTTGAAAGTTTAGGCGAGTCAGCTGAGGGAGAAAGTATAGGCGAGTCAGCTGGAGGGAAAAAGTATAGGTGAGTCAGTTGGAGGGAGAAAGTATAGGTGAGTCAGTTGGATGGAGAAAGTATAGGTGAGTCAGTTGGAGGGAGAAAGTATAGGCGAGTCAGTTGGAGGGAGAAAGTTTAGGTGAGTCAGTTGGATGGAGAAAGTATAGGTGAGTCAATTGGAGGGAGAAAGTATAGGCGAGTCAGCTGAGGGAGAAAGTACAGGTGGGTCAGCTGGAGGGAGAAAGCATAGGCGAGTCAGTTGGAGGGAGAAAGTATAGGTGAGTCAGTTGGAGGGAGAAAGTATAGGCGAGTCAGTTGGAGGGAGAAAGTATAGGTGAGTCAGCTGAGGGAGAAAGAATAGGCGAGTCAGTTGGAGGAGAAAGTATAGGCGAGTCAGTTGGAGGGAGAAAGTATAGGTGAGTCAGTTGGAGGGAGAGAGAATAGGTGAGTCAGTTGGAGGGAGAAAGTATAGGCGAGTCAGCTGGAGGGAGAAAGTATAAGTGAGTCAGTTGGAGGGAGAAAGTATAGGTGAGTCAGTTGGAGGGAGAAAGTATAGGTGAGTCAGTTGGATGGAGAAAGTATAGGTGAGTCAATTGGAGGGAGAAAGTTTAGGCGAGTCAGCTGAGGGAGAAAGTATAGGCGAGTCAGTTGGAGGGAGAGCGTATAGGCGAGTCAGTTGGAGGGAGAAAGTTTAAGTGAGTCAGTTGAGGGAGAAAGTATAGGCGAGACAGTTGCAGGGAGAAAGAATAGGCGAGTCAGTTGGAGGGAGAAAGCATAGGCGAGTCAGTTGGAGGGAGAAAGTATAGGTGAGTCAGTTGGAGGGAGAGAGTATAGGTGAGTCAGTTGGAGGGAGAAAGTATAGGCGAGTCAGCTGGAGGGAGAAATTATAGGCGAGTCAGTTGGAGGGAGAAAGTATAGGTGAGTCAGTTGGAGGGAGAAAGCATAGCTGAGTCAGTTGGATGGAGAAAGTATAGGTGAGTCAATTGGAGGGAGAAAGTATAGGCGAGTCAGCTGAGGGAGAAAGTATAGGTGAGTCAGCTGAGGGAAAAAGTATAGGCGAGTCAGCTGGAGGGAGAAAGTATAGGCGAGTCAGTTGGAGGGAGAAAGTATAGGCGAGTCAGCTGGAGGGAGAAAGTATAGGCGAGTCAGTTGGAGGGAGAAAGTATAGGCGAGTCAGCTGAGGGAGAAAGTATAGGTGAGTCAGTTGGAGGGACAAAGTATAGGCGAGTCAGTTGGAGGGAGAAAGTATAGGTGAGTCAGTTGGAGGGAGAAAGTATAGGCGAGTCAGCTGAGGGAGAAAGTATTGGCGAGTCAGCTGGAGGGAGAAAGTATAGGCGAGTCAGCTGAGGGAGAAAGTATCGGCGAGTTAGTTGGAGGTTGAAAGTTTAGGCGAGTCAGCTGAGGGAGAAAGTATAGGCGAGTCAGCTGGAGGGAAAAAGTATAGGTGAGTCAGTTGGAGGGAGAAAGTATAGGTGAGTCAGTTGGATGGAGAAAGCATAGGTGAGTCAGTTGGAGGGAGAAAGTATAGGCGAGTCAGTTGGAGGGAGAAAGTATAGGCGAGTCAGTTGGAGGGAGAAAGTATAGGCGAGTCAGCTGAGGGAGAAAGTATAGGTGAGTCAGTTGGAGGGACAAAGTATAGGCGAGTCAGTTGGAGGGAGAAAGTATAGGTGAGTCAGTTGGAGGGAGAAAGTATAGGCGAGTCAGCTGAGGGAGAAAGTATTGGCGAGTCAGCTGGAGGGAGAAAGTATAGGCGAGTCAGCTGAGGGAGAAAGTATCGGCGAGTTAGTTGGAGGTTGAAAGTTTAGGCGAGTCAGCTGAGGGAGAAAGTATAGGCGAGTCAGCTGGAGGGAAAAAGTATAGGTGAGTCAGTTGGAGGGAGAAAGTATAGGTGAGTCAGTTGGATGGAGAAAGTATAGGTGAGTCAGTTGGAGGGAGAAAGTATAGGCGAGTCAGTTGGAGGGAGAAAGTTTAGGTGAGTCAGTTGGATGGAGAAAGTATAGGTGAGTCAATTGGAGGGAGAAAGTATAGGCGAGTCAGCTGAGGGAGAAAGTATAGGTGGGTCAGCTGGAGGGAGAAAGCATAGGCGAGTCAGTTGGAGGGAGAAAGTATAGGTGAGTCAGCCGAGGGAGAAAGTATAGGCGAGTCAGTTGGAGGGAGAAAGTATAGGCGAGTCAGTTGGAGGGAGAAAGTATAGGCGAGTCAGTTGGAGGGAGAAAGTATAGGTGAGTCAGCTGAGGGAGAAAGAATAGGCGAGTCAGTTGGAGGAGAAAGTATAGGCGAGTCAGTTGGAGGGAGAAAGTATAGGTGAGTCAGTTGGAGGGAGAGAGTATAGGTGAGTCAGTTGGAGGGAGAAAGTATAGGCGAGTCAGCTGGAGGGAGAAAGTATAAGTGAGTCAGTTGGAGTGAGAAAGTATAGGTGAGTCAGTTGGAGGGAGAAAGTATAGGTGAGTCAGTTGGATGGAGAAAGTATAGGTGAGTCAGCTGGAGGGAGAAAGTATAGGCGAGTCAGTTGGAGGGAGAAAGTATAGGTGAGTCAGTTGGAGGGAGAAAGTATAGGCGAGTTAGTTGCAGGGAGAAAGTATAGGTGAGTCAGCCGAGGGAGAAAGTATAGGCGAGTCAGTTGGAGGGAGAAAGTATAGGCGAGTCAGTTGGAGGGAGAAAGTATAGGTGAGTCAGCTGAGGGAGAAAGAATAGGCGAGTCAGTTGGAGGAGAAAGTATAGGCGAGTCAGTTGGAGGGAGAAAGTATAGGTGAGTCAGTTGGAGGGAGAGAGAATAGGTGAGTCAGTTGGAGGGAGAAAGTATAGGCGAGTCAGCTGGAGGGAGAAAGTATAAGTGAGTCAGTTGGAGGGAGAAAGTATAGGTGAGTCAGTTGGAGGGAGAAAGTATAGGTGAGTCAGTTGGATGGCGAAAGTATAGGTGAGTCAATTGGAGGGAGAAAGTTTAGGCGAGTCAGCTGAGGGAGAAAGTATAGGCGAGTCAGTTGGAGGGAGAGCGTATAGGCGAGTCAGTTGGAGGGAGAAAGTATAAGTGAGTCAGTTGAGGGAGAAAGTATAGGCGAGACAGTTGCAGGGAGAAAGAATAGGCGAGTCAGTTGGAGGGAGAAAGCATAGGCGAGTCAGTTGGAGGGAGAAAGTATAGGTGAGTCAGTTGGAGGGAGAGAGTATAGGTGAGTCAGTTGGAGGGAGAAAGTATAGGTGAGTCAATTGGAGGGAGAAAGTATAGGCGAGTCAGCTGAGGGAGAAAGTATAGGTGAGTCAGCTGAGGGAAAAAGTATAGGCGAGTCAGCTGGAGGGAGAAAGTATAGGCGAGTCAGTTGGAGGGAGAAAGAATAGGCGAGTCAGCTGGAGGGAGAAAGTATAGGCGAGTCAGTTGGAGGGAGAAAGTATAGGCGAGTCAGCTGAGGGAGAAAGTATAGGTGAGTCAGTTGGAGGGAGAAAGTATAGGCGAGTCAGTTGGAGGGAGAAAGTATAGGTGAGTCAGTTGGAGGGAGAAAGTATAGGCGAGTCAGCTGAGGGAGAAAGTATTGGCGAGTCAGCTGGAGGGAGAAAGTATAGGCGAGTCAGCTGAGGGAGAAAGTATCGGCGAGTTAGTTGGAGGTTGAAAGTTTAGGCGAGTCAGCTGAGGGAGAAAGTATAGGCGAGTCAGCTGGAGGGAAAAAGTATAGGTGAGTCAGTTGGAGGGAGAAAGTATAGGTGAGTCAGTTGGATGGAGAAAGTATAGGTGAGTCAGTTGGAGGGAGAAAGTATAGGCGAGTCAGTTGGAGGGAGAAAGTTTAGGTGAGTCAGTTGGATGGAGAAAGTATAGGTGAGTCAATTGGAGGGAGAAAGTATAGGCGAGTCAGCTGAGGGAGAAAGTACAGGTGGGTCAGCTGGAGGGAGAAAGCATAGGCGAGTCAGTTGGAGGGAGAAAGTATAGGTGAGTCAGTTGGAGGGAGAAAGTATAGGCGAGTCAGTTGGAGGGAGAAAGTATAGGTGAGTCAGCTGAGGGAGAAAGAATAGGCGAGTCAGTTGGAGGAGAAAGTATAGGCGAGTCAGTTGGAGGGAGAAAGTATAGGTGAGTCAGTTGGAGGGAGAGAGAATAGGTGAGTCAGTTGGAGGGAGAAAGTATAGGCGAGTCAGCTGGAGGGAGAAAGTATAAGTGAGTCAGTTGGAGGGAGAAAGTATAGGTGAGTCAGTTGGAGGGAGAAAGTATAGGTGAGTCAGTTGGATGGAGAAAGTATAGGTGAGTCAATTGGAGGGAGAAAGTTTAGGCGAGTCAGCTGAGGGAGAAAGTATAGGCGAGTCAGTTGGAGGGAGAGCGTATAGGCGAGTCAGTTGGAGGGAGAAAGTTTAAGTGAGTCAGTTGAGGGAGAAAGTATAGGCGAGACAGTTGCAGGGAGAAAGAATAGGCGAGTCAGTTGGAGGGAGAAAGCATAGGCGAGTCAGTTGGAGGGAGAAAGTATAGGTGAGTCAGTTGGAGGGAGAGAGTATAGGTGAGTCAGTTGGAGGGAGAAAGTATAGGCGAGTCAGCTGGAGGGAGAAATTATAGGCGAGTCAGTTGGAGGGAGAAAGTATAGGTGAGTCAGTTGGAGGGAGAAAGCATAGCTGAGTCAGTTGGATGGAGAAAGTATAGGTGAGTCAATTGGAGGGAGAAAGTATAGGCGAGTCAGCTGAGGGAGAAAGTATAGGTGAGTCAGCTGAGGGAAAAAGTATAGGCGAGTCAGCTGGAGGGAGAAAGTATAGGCGAGTCAGTTGGAGGGAGAAAGTATAGGCGAGTCAGCTGGAGGGAGAAAGTATAGGCGAGTCAGTTGGAGGGAGAAAGTATAGGCGAGTCAGCTGAGGGAGAAAGTATAGGTGAGTCAGTTGGAGGGACAAAGTATAGGCGAGTCAGTTGGAGGGAGAAAGTATAGGTGAGTCAGTTGGATGGAGAAAGTATAGGTGAGTCAGTTGGAGGGAGAAAGTATAGGCGAGTCAGTTGGAGGGAGAAAGTTTAGGTGAGTCAGTTGGATGGAGAAAGTATAGGTGAGTCAATTGGAGGGAGAAAGTATAGGCGAGTCAGCTGAGGGAGAAAGTACAGGTGGGTCAGCTGGAGGGAGAAAGCATAGGCGAGTCAGTTGGAGGGAGAAAGTATAGGTGAGTCAGTTGGAGGGAGAAAGTATAGGCGAGTCAGTTGGAGGGAGAAAGTATAGGTGAGTCAGCTGAGGGAGAAAGAATAGGCGAGTCAGTTGGAGGAGAAAGTATAGGCGAGTCAGTTGGAGGGAGAAAGTATAGGTGAGTCAGTTGGAGGGAGAGAGAATAGGTGAGTCAGTTGGAGGGAGAAAGTATAGGCGAGTCAGCTGGAGGGAGAAAGTATAAGTGAGTCAGTTGGAGGGAGAAAGTATAGGTGAGTCAGTTGGAGGGAGAAAGTATAGGTGAGTCAGTTGGATGGAGAAAGTATAGGTGAGTCAATTGGAGGGAGAAAGTTTAGGCGAGTCAGCTGAGGGAGAAAGTATAGGCGAGTCAGTTGGAGGGAGAGCGTATAGGCGAGTCAGTTGGAGGGAGAAAGTTTAAGTGAGTCAGTTGAGGGAGAAAGTATAGGCGAGACAGTTGCAGGGAGAAAGAATAGGCGAGTCAGTTGGAGGGAGAAAGCATAGGCGAGTCAGTTGGAGGGAGAAAGTATAGGTGAGTCAGTTGGAGGGAGAGAGTATAGGTGAGTCAGTTGGAGGGAGAAAGTATAGGCGAGTCAGCTGGAGGGAGAAATTATAGGCGAGTCAGTTGGAGGGAGAAAGTATAGGTGAGTCAGTTGGAGGGAGAAAGCATAGCTGAGTCAGTTGGATGGAGAAAGTATAGGTGAGTCAATTGGAGGGAGAAAGTATAGGCGAGTCAGCTGAGGGAGAAAGTATAGGTGAGTCAGCTGAGGGAAAAAGTATAGGCGAGTCAGCTGGAGGGAGAAAGTATAGGCGAGTCAGTTGGAGGGAGAAAGTATAGGCGAGTCAGCTGGAGGGAGAAAGTATAGGCGAGTCAGTTGGAGGGAGAAAGTATAGGCGAGTCAGCTGAGGGAGAAAGTATAGGTGAGTCAGTTGGAGGGACAAAGTATAGGCGAGTCAGTTGGAGGGAGAAAGTATAGGTGAGTCAGTTGGAGGGAGAAAGTATAGGCGAGTCAGCTGAGGGAGAAAGTATTGGCGAGTCAGCTGGAGGGAGAAAGTATAGGCGAGTCAGCTGAGGGAGAAAGTATCGGCGAGTTAGTTGGAGGTTGAAAGTTTAGGCGAGTCAGCTGAGGGAGAAAGTATAGGCGAGTCAGCTGGAGGGAAAAAGTATAGGTGAGTCAGTTGGAGGGAGAAAGTATAGGTGAGTCAGTTGGATGGAGAAAGCATAGGTGAGTCAGTTGGAGGGAGAAAGTATAGGCGAGTCAGTTGGAGGGAGAAAGTTTAGGTGAGTCAGTTGGATGGAGAAAGTATAGGTGAGTCAATTGGAGGGAGAAAGTATAGGCGAGTCAGCTGAGGGAGAAAGTATAGGTGGGTCAGCTGGAGGGAGAAAGCATAGGCGAGTCAGTTGGAGGGAGAAAGTATAGGTGAGTCAGTTGGAGGGAGAAAGTATAGGCGAGTCAGTTGGAGGGAGAAAGTATAGGTGAGTCAGCCGAGGGAGAAAGTATAGGCGAGTCAGTTGGAGGGAGAAAGTATAGGCGAGTCAGTTGGAGGGAGAAAGTATAGGCGAGTCAGTTGGAGGGAGAAAGTATAGGTGAGTCAGCTGAGGGAGAAAGAATAGGCGAGTCAGTTGGAGGAGAAAGTATAGGCGAGTCAGTTGGAGGGAGAAAGTATAGGTGAGTCAGTTGGAGGGAGAGAGTATAGGTGAGTCAGTTGGAGGGAGAAAGTATAGGCGAGTCAGCTGGAGGGAGAAAGTATAAGTGAGTCAGTTGGAGTGAGAAAGTATAGGTGAGTCAGTTGGAGGGAGAAAGTATAGGTGAGTCAGTTGGATGGAGAAAGTATAGGTGAGTCAATTGGAGGGAGAAAGTTTAGGCGAGTCAGCTGAGGGAGAAAGTATAGGCGAGTCAGTTGGAGGGAGAGCGTATTGGCGAGTCAGTTGGAGGGAGAAAGCATAGGCGAGTCAGTTGGAGGGAGAAAGTATAGGTGAGTCAGTTGAGGGAGAAAGTATAGGCGAGACAGTTGCAGGGAGAAAGTATAGGCGAGTCAGTTGGAGGGAGAAAGTATAGGTGAGTCAGCTGAGGGAGAAAGTATAGACGAGTCAGTTGGAGGGAGAAAGCATAGGCGAGTCAGTTGGAGGGAGAAAGTAAAGGTGAGTCAGTTGGAGGGAGAGAGTATAGGTGAGTCAGTTGGAGGGAGAAAGTATAGGCGAGTCAGCTGGAGGGAGAAATTATAGGCGAGTCAGTTGGAGGGAGAAAGTATAGGTGAGTCAGTTGGAGGGAGAAAGCATAGGTGAGTCAGTTGGATGGAGAAAGTATAGGTGAGTCAATTGGAGGGAGAAAGAATAGGCGAGTCAGTTGGAGGGAGAAAGTATAGGCGAGTCAGCTGGAGGGAGAAAGCATAGGCGAGTCAGTTGGAAGGAGAAAGTATAGGCGAGTCAGCTGAGGGAGAAAGTATAGGTGAGTCAGTTGGAGGGAGAAAGTATAGGCGAGTCAGTTGGAGGGAGAAAGTATAGGTGAGTCAGTTGGAGGGAGAAAGTATAGGCGAGTCAGTTGGAGGGAGAAAGAATAGGCGAGTCAGTTGGAGGGAGAAAGTATAGGCGAGTCAGCTGGAGGGAGAAAGAATAGGCGAGTCAGTTGGAGGGAGAAAGTATAGGCGAGTCAGTTGGAAGGAGAAAGTATAGGCGAGTCAGCTGAGGGAGAAAGTATAGGTGAGTCAGTTGGAGGGAGAAAGTATAGGCGAGTCAGTTGGAGGGAGAAAGTATAGGTGAGTCAGCTGA
Organism: Oasisia sp. SBJ-2009; assembly: GCA_964017155.1. Lineage (NCBI taxonomy): Eukaryota > Metazoa > Annelida > Polychaeta > Sabellida > Siboglinidae > Oasisia > Oasisia sp. SBJ-2009. The sequence goes on from OZ024854.1 coordinate 43,937,044, forward strand.
GGGAGAAAGTATAGGCGAGTCAGCTGAGGGAGAAAGTATTGGCGAGTCAGCTGGAGGGAGAAAGTATAGGCGAGTCAGCTGAGGGAGAAAGTATCGGCGAGTTAGTTGGAGGTTGAAAGTTTAGGCGAGTCAGCTGAGGGAGAAAGTATAGGCGAGTCAGCTGGAGGGAAAAAGTATAGGTGAGTCAGTTGGAGGGAGAAAGTATAGGTGAGTCAGTTGGATGGAGAAAGTATAGGTGAGTCAGTTGGAGGGAGAAAGTATAGGCGAGTCAGTTGGAGGGAGAAAGTTTAGGTGAGTCAGTTGGATGGAGAAAGTATAGGTGAGTCAATTGGAGGGAGAAAGTATAGGCGAGTCAGCTGAGGGAGAAAGTATAGGTGGGTCAGCTGGAGGGAGAAAGCATAGGCGAGTCAGTTGGAGGGAGAAAGTATAGGTGAGTCAGTTGGAGGGAGAAAGTATAGGCGAGTCAGTTGGAGGGAGAAAGTATAGGTGAGTCAGCTGAGGGAGAAAGAATAGGCGAGTCAGTTGGAGGAGAAAGTATAGGCGAGTCAGTTGGAGGGAGAAAGTATAGGTGAGTCAGTTGGAGGGAGAGAGAATAGGTGAGTCAGTTGGAGGGAGAAAGTATAGGCGAGTCAGCTGGAGGGAGAAAGTATAAGTGAGTCAGTTGGAGGGAGAAAGTATAGGTGAGTCAGTTGGAGGGAGAAAGTATAGGCGAGTCAGTTGGAGGGAGAAAGTTTAAGTGAGTCAGTTGAGGGAGAAAGTATAGGCGAGACAGTTGCAGGGAGAAAGAATAGGCGAGTCAGTTGGAGGGAGAAAGCATAGGCGAGTCAGTTGGAGGGAGAAAGTATAGGTGAGGCAGTTGGAGGGAGAGAGTATAGGTGAGTCAGTTGGAGGGAGAAAGTATAGGCGAGTCAGCTGGAGGGAGAAATTATAGGCGAGTCAGTTGGAGGGAGAAAGTATAGGTGAGTCAGTTGGAGGGAGAAAGCATAGCTGAGTCAGTTGGATGGAGAAAGTATAGGTGAGTCAATTGGAGGGAGAAAGTATAGGCGAGTCAGCTGAGGGAGAAAGTATAGGTGAGTCAGCTGAGGGAAAAAGTATAGGCGAGTCAGCTGGAGGGAGAAAGTATAGGCGAGTCAGTTGGAGGGAGAAAGTATAGGCGAGTCAGCTGGAGGGAGAAAGTATAGGCGAGTCAGTTGGAGGGAGAAAGTATAGGCGAGTCAGCTGAGGGAGAAAGTATAGGTGAGTCAGTTGGAGGGACAAAGTATAGGCGAGTCAGTTGGAGGGAGAAAGTATAGGTGAGTCAGTTGGAGGGAGAAAGTATAGGCGAGTCAGCTGAGGGAGAAAGTATTGGCGAGTCAGCTGGAGGGAGAAAGTATAGGCGAGTCAGCTGAGGGAGAAAGTATCGGCGAGTTAGTTGGAGGTTGAAAGTTTAGGCGAGTCAGCTGAGGGAGAAAGTATAGGCGAGTCAGCTGGAGGGAAAAAGTATAGGTGAGTCAGTTGGAGGGAGAAAGTATAGGTGAGTCAGTTGGATGGAGAAAGTATAGGTGAGTCAGTTGGAGGGAGAAAGTATAGGCGAGTCAGTTGGAGGGAGAAAGTTTAGGTGAGTCAGTTGGATGGAGAAAGTATAGGTGAGTCAATTGGAGGGAGAAAGTATAGGCGAGTCAGCTGAGAGAGAAAGTATAGGTGGGTCAGCTGGAGGGAGAAAGCATAGGCGAGTCAGTTGGAGGGAGAAAGTATAGGTGAGTCAGTTGGAGGGAGAAAGTATAGGCGAGTCAGTTGGAGGGAGAAAGTATAGGTGAGTCAGCCGAGGGAGAAAGTATAGGCGAGTCAGTTGGAGGGAGAAAGTATAGGCGAGTCAGTTGGAGGGAGAAAGTATAGGCGAGTCAGTTGGAGGGAGAAAGTATAGGTGAGTCAGCTGAGGGAGAAAGAATAGGCGAGTCAGTTGGAGGAGAAAGTATAGGCGAGTCAGTTGGAGGGAGAAAGTATAGGTGAGTCAGTTGGAGGGAGAGAGTATAGGTGAGTCAGTTGGAGGGAGAAAGTATAGGCGAGTCAGCTGGAGGGAGAAAGTATAAGTGAGTCAGTTGGAGTGAGAAAGTATAGGTGAGTCAGTTGGAGGGAGAAAGTATAGGTGAGTCAGTTGGATGGAGAAAGTATAGGTGAGTCAATTGGAGGGAGAAAGTTTAGGCGAGTCAGCTGAGGGAGAAAGTATAGGCGAGTCAGTTGGAGGGAGAGCGTATTGGCGAGTCAGTTGGAGGGAGAAAGCATAGGCGAGTCAGTTGGAGGGAGAAAGTATAGGTGAGTCAGTTGAGGGAGAAAGTATAGGCGAGACAGTTGCAGGGAGAAAGTATAGGCGAGTCAGTTGGAGGGAGAAAGTATAGGTGAGTCAGCTGAGGGAGAAAGTATAGACGAGTCAGTTGGAGGGAGAAAGCATAGGCGAGTCAGTTGGAGGGAGAAAGTAAAGGTGAGTCAGTTGGAGGGAGAGAGTATAGGTGAGTCAGTTGGAGGGAGAAAGTATAGGCGAGTCAGCTGGAGGGAGAAATGATAGGCGAGTCAGTTGGAGGGAGAAAGTATAGGTGAGTCAGTTGGAGGGAGAAAGCATAGGTGAGTCAGTTGGATGGAGAAAGTATAGGTGAGTCAATTGGAGGGAGAAAGAATAGGCGAGTCAGTTGGAGGGAGAAAGTATAGGCGAGTCAGCTGGAGGGAGAAAGCATAGGCGAGTCAGTTGGAAGGAGAAAGTATAGGCGAGTCAGCTGAGGGAGAAAGTATAGGTGAGTCAGTTGGAGGGAGAAAGTATAGGCGAGTCAGTTGGAGGGAGAAAGTATAGGTGAGTCAGTTGGAGGGAGAAAGTATAGGCGAGTCAGTTGGAGGGAGAAAGAATAGGCGAGTCAGTTGGAGGGAGAAAGTATAGGCGAGTCAGCTGGAGGGAGAAAGAATAGGCGAGTCAGTTGGAGGGAGAAAGTATAGGCGAGTCAGTTGGAAGGAGAAAGTATTGGCGAGTCAGCTGAGGGAGAAAGTATAGGTGAGTCAGTTGGAGGGAGAAAGTATAGGCGAGTCAGTTGGAGGGAGAAAGTATAGGCGAGTCAGTTGGAGGGAGAAAGTATAGGCGAGTCAGCTGAGGGAGAAAGTATTGGCGAGTCAGCTGGAGGGAGAAAGTATAGGCGAGTCAGCTGAGGGAGAAAGTATCGGCGAGTTAGTTGGAGGTTGAAAGTATAGGCGAGTCAGCTGCGGGAGAAAGTATAGGCGAGTCAGCTGGAGGGAGAAATTATAGGTGAGTCAGTTGGAGGGAGAGAGTATAGGTGAGTCAGTTGGAGGGAGAAAGTATAGGCGAGTCAGCTGGAGGGAGAAAGTATAAGTGAGTCAGTTGGAGTGAGAAAGTATAGGTGAGTCAGTTGGAGGGAGAAAGTATAGGTGAGTCAGTTGGATGGAGAAAGTATAGGTGAGTCAATTGGAGGGAGAAAGTTTAGGCGAGTCAGCTGAGGGAGAAAGTATAGGCGAGTCAGTTGGAGGGAGAGCGTATTGGCGAGTCAGTTGGAGGGAGAAAGCATAGGCGAGTCAGTTGGAGGGAGAAAGTATAGGTGAGTCAGTTGAGGGAGAAAGTATAGGCGAGACAGTTGCAGGGAGAAAGTATAGGCGAGTCAGTTGGAGGGAGAAAGTATAGGTGAGTCAGCTGAGGGAGAAAGTATAGACGAGTCAGTTGGAGGGAGAAAGCATAGGCGAGTCAGTTGGAGGGAGAAAGTAAAGGTGAGTCAGTTGGAGGGAGAGAGTATAGGTGAGTCAGTTGGAGGGAGAAAGTATAGGCGAGTCAGCTGGAGGGAGAAATTATAGGCGAGTCAGTTGGAGGGAGAAAGTATAGGTGAGTCAGTTGGAGGGAGAAAGCATAGGTGAGTCAATTGGAGGGAGAAAGAATAGGCGAGTCAGTTGGAGGGAGAAAGTATAGGCGAGTCAGCTGGAGGGAGAAAGTATAGGCGAGTCAGTTGGAAGGAGAAAGTATAGGCGAGTCAGCTGAGGGAGAAAGTATAGGTGAGTCAGTTGGAGGGAGAAAGTATAGGCGAGTCAGTTGGAGGGAGAAAGTATAGGTGAGTCAGTTGGAGGGAGAAAGTATAGGCGAGTCAGTTGGAGGGAGAAAGAATAGGCGAGTCAGTTGGAGGGAGAAAGTATAGGCGAGTCAGCTGGAGGGAGAAAGAATAGGCGAGTCAGTTGGAGGGAGAAAGTATAGGCGAGTCAGTTGGAAGGAGAAAGTATTGGCGAGTCAGCTGAGGGAGAAAGTATAGGTGAGTCAGTTGGAGGGAGAAAGTATAGGCGAGTCAGTTGGAGGGAGAAAGTATAGGCGAGTCAGTTGGAGGGAGAAAGTATAGGCGAGTCAGCTGAGGGAGAAAGTATTGGCGAGTCAGCTGGAGGGAGAAAGTATAGGCGAGTCAACTGAGGGAGAAAGTATCGGCGAGTTAGTTGGAGGTTGAAAGTATAGGTGAGTCAGTTGGAGGGAGAAAGCATAGGTGAGTCAATTGGAGGGAGAAAGAATAGGCGAGTCAGTTGGAGGGAGAAAGTATAGGCGAGTCAGCTGGAGGGAGAAAGTATAGGCGAGTCAGTTGGAAGGAGAAAGTATAGGCGAGTCAGCTGCGGGAGAAAGTATAGGCGAGTCAGCTGGAGGGAGAAAGTATAGGTGAGTCAGTTGGAGGGAGAAAGTATAGGTGAGTCAGTTGGATGGAGAAAGTATAGGTGAGTCAGTTGGAGGGAGAAAGTATAGGCGAGTCAGTTGGAGGGAGAAAGTTTAGGTGAGTCAGTTGGAGGGAGAAAGTTTAGGTGAGTCACTTGGATGGAGAAAGTATAGGTGATTCAATTGGAGGGAGAAAGTATAGGCGAGTCAGCTGAGGGAGAAAGTATAGGTGGGTCAGCTGGAGGGAGAAAGTATAGGTGAGTCAGTTGGAGGGAGAAAGTATAGGCGAGTCAGCTGAGGGAGAAAGTATAGGCGAGTCAGCTGGAGGGAGAAAGTATAAGTGAGTCAGTTGGAGGGAGAAAGTATAGGTGAGTCAGTTGGATGGAGAAAGTATAGGTGAGTCAATTGGAGGGAGAAAGTTTAGGCGAGTCAGCTGAGGGAGAAAGTATAGGCGAGTCAGTTGGAGGGAGAGCGTATTGGCGAGTCAGTTGGAGGGAGAAAGCATAGGCGAGTCAGTTGGAGGGAGAAAGTATAGGTGAGTCAGTTGAGGGAGAAAGTATAGGCGAGACAGTTGCAGGTAGAAAGTATAGGCGAGTCAGTTGGAGGGAGAAAGTATAGGTGAGTCAGCTGAGGGAGAAAGTATAGACGAGTCAGTTGGAGGGAGAAAGCATAGGCGAGTCAGTTGGAGGGAGAAAGTAAAGGTGAGTCAGTTGGAGGGAGAGAGTATAGGTGAGTCAGTTGGAGGGAGAAAGTATAGGCGAGTCAGCTGGAGGGAGAAATTATAGGCGAGTCAGTTGGAGGGAGAAAGTATAGGTGAGTCAGTTGGAGGGAGAAAGCATAGGTGAGTCAGTTGGATGGAGAAAGTATAGGTGAGTCAATTGGAGGGAGAAAGAATAGGCGAGTCAGTTGGAGGGAGAAAGTATAGGCGAGTCAGCTGGAGGGAGAAAGCATAGGCGAGTCAGTTGGAAGGAGAAAGTATAGGCGAGTCAGCTGAGGGAGAAAGTATAGGTGAGTCAGTTGGAGGGAGAAAGTATAGGCGAGTCAGTTGGAGGGAGAAAGTATAGGTGAGTCAGTTGGAGGGAGAAAGTATAGGCGAGTCAGTTGGAGGGAGAAAGAATAGGCGAGTCAGTTGGAGGGAGAAAGTATAGGCGAGTCAGCTGGAGGGAGAAAGAATAGGCGAGTCAGTTGGAGGGAGAAAGTATAGGCGAGTCAGTTGGAAGGAGAAAGTATAGGCGAGTCAGCTGAGGGAGAAAGTATAGGTGAGTCAGTTGGAGGGAGAAAGTATAGGCGAGTCAGTTGGAGGGAGAAAGTATAGGTGAGTCAGCTGAGGGAGAAAGTATAGGCGAGTCAGCTGAGGGAGAAAGTATTGGCGAGTCAGCTGGAGGGAGAAAGTATAGGCGAGTCAGCTGAGGGAGAAAGTATCGGCGAGTTAGTTGGAGGTTGAAAGTTTAGGCGAGTCAGCTGAGGGAGAAAGTATAGGCGAGTCAGCTGGAGGGAAAAAGTATAGGTGAGTCAGTTGGAGGGAGAAAGTATAGGTGAGTCAGTTGGATGGAGAAAGTATAGGTGAGTCAGTTGGAGGGAGAAAGTATAGGCGAGTCAGTTGGAGGGAGAAAGTTTAGGTGAGTCAGTTGGATGGAGAAAGTATAGGTGAGTCAATTGGAGGGAGAAAGTATAGGCGAGTCAGCTGAGGGAGAAAGTATAGGTGGGTCAGCTGGAGGGAGAAAGCATAGGCGAGTCAGTTGGAGGGAGAAAGTATAGGTGAGTCAGTTGGAGGGAGAAAGTATAGGCGAGTCAGTTGGAGGGAGAAAGTATAGGTGAGTCAGCTGAGGGAGAAAGAATAGGCGAGTCAGTTGGAGGAGAAAGTATAGGCGAGTCAGTTGGAGGGAGAAAGTATAGGTGAGTCAGTTGGAGGGAGAGAGAATAGGTGAGTCAGTTGGAGGGAAAAAGTATAGGCGAGTCAGCTGGAGGGAGAAAGTATAAGTGAGTCAGTTGGAGGGAGAAAGTATAGGTGAGTCAGTTGGAGGGAGAAAGTATAGGCGAGTCAGTTGGAGGGAGAAAGTTTAAGTGAGTCAGTTGAGGGAGAAAGTATAGGCGAGACAGTTGCAGGGAGAAAGAATAGGCGAGTCAGTTGGAGGGAGAAAGCATAGGCGAGTCAGTTGGAGGGAGAAAGTATAGGTGAGGCAGTTGGAGGGAGAGAGTATAGGTGAGTCAGTTGGAGGGAGAAAGTATAGGCGAGTCAGCTGGAGGGAGAAATTATAGGCGAGTCAGTTGGAGGGAGAAAGTATAGGTGAGTCAGTTGGAGGGAGAAAGCATAGCTGAGTCAGTTGGATGGAGAAAGTATAGGTGAGTCAATTGGAGGGAGAAAGTATAGGCGAGTCAGCTGAGGGAGAAAGTATAGGTGAGTCAGCTGAGGGAAAAAGTATAGGCGAGTCAGCTGGAGGGAGAAAGTATAGGCGAGTCAGTTGGAGGGAGAAAGTATAGGCGAGTCAGCTGGAGGGAGAAAGTATAGGCGAGTCAGTTGCAGGGAGAAAGTATAGGCGAGTCAGCTGAGGGAGAAAGTATAGGTGAGTCAGTTGGAGGGACAAAGTATAGGCGAGTCAGTTGGAGGGAGAAAGTATAGGTGAGTCAGTTGGAGGGAGAAAGTATAGGCGAGTCAGCTGAGGGAGAAAGTATTGGCGAGTCAGCTGGAGGGAGAAAGTATAGGCGAGTCAGCTGAGGGAGAAAGTATCGGCGAGTTAGTTGGAGGTTGAAAGTTTAGGCGAGTCAGCTGAGGGAGAAAGTATAGGCGAGTCAGCTGGAGGGAAAAAGTATAGGTGAGTCAGTTGGAGGGAGAAAGTATAGGTGAGTCAGTTGGATGGAGAAAGTATAGGTGAGTCAGTTGGAGGGAGAAAGTATAGGCGAGTCAGTTGGAGGGAGAAAGTTTAGGTGAGTCAGTTGGATGGAGAAAGTATAGGTGAGTCAATTGGAGGGAGAAAGTATAGGCGAGTCAGCTGAGAGAGAAAGTATAGGTGGGTCAGCTGGAGGGAGAAAGCATAGGCGAGTCAGTTGGAGGGAGAAAGTATAGGTGAGTCAGTTGGAGGGAGAAAGTATAGGCGAGTCAGTTGGAGGGAGAAAGTATAGGTGAGTCAGCCGAGGGAGAAAGTATAGGCGAGTCAGTTGGAGGGAGAAAGTATAGGCGAGTCAGTTGGAGGGAGAAAGTATAGGCGAGTCAGTTGGAGGGAGAAAGTATAGGTGAGTCAGCTGAGGGAGAAAGAATAGGCGAGTCAGTTGGAGGAGAAAGTATAGGCGAGTCAGTTGGAGGGAGAAAGTATAGGTGAGTCAGTTGGAGGGAGAGAGTATAGGTGAGTCAGTTGGAGGGAGAAAGTATAGGCGAGTCAGCTGGAGGGAGAAAGTATAAGTGAGTCAGTTGGAGTGAGAAAGTATAGGTGAGTCAGTTGGAGGGAGAAAGTATAGGTGAGTCAGTTGGAGGGAGAAAGTATAGGCGAGTCAGCTGGAGGGAGAAATGATAGGCGAGTCAGTTGGAGGGAGAAAGCATAGGTGAGTCAGTTGGATGGAGAAAGTATAGGTGAGTCAATTGGAGGGAGAAAGAATAGGCGAGTCAGTTGGAGGGAGAAAGTATAGGCGAGTCAGCTGGAGGGAGAAAGCATAGGCGAGTCAGTTGGAAGGAGAAAGTATAGGCGAGTCAGCTGAGGGAGAAAGTATAGGTGAGTCAGTTGGAGGGAGAAAGTATAGGCGAGTCAGTTGGAGGGAGAAAGTATAGGTGAGTCAGTTGGAGGGAGAAAGTATAGGCGAGTCAGTTGGAGGGAGAAAGAATAGGCGAGTCAGTTGGAGGGAGAAAGTATAGGCGAGTCAGCTGGAGGGAGAAAGAATAGGCGAGTCAGTTGGAGGGAGAAAGTATAGGCGAGTCAGTTGGAAGGAGAAAGTATTGGCGAGTCAGCTGAGGGAGAAAGTATAGGTGAGTCAGTTGGAGGGAGAAAGTATAGGCGAGTCAGTTGGAGGGAGAAAGTATAGGCGAGTCAGTTGGAGGGAGAAAGTATAGGCGAGTCAGCTGAGGGAGAAAGTATTGGCGAGTCAGCTGGAGGGAGAAAGTATAGGCGAGTCAGCTGAGGGAGAAAGTATCGGCGAGTTAGTTGGAGGTTGAAAGTATAGGCGAGTCAGCTGCGGGAGAAAGTATAGGCGAGTCAGCTGGAGGGAGAAATTATAGGTGAGTCAGTTGGAGGGAGAGAGTATAGGTGAGTCAGTTGGAGGGAGAAAGTATAGGCGAGTCAGCTGGAGGGAGAAAGTATAAGTGAGTCAGTTGGAGTGAGAAAGTATAGGTGAGTCAGTTGGAGGGAGAAAGTATAGGTGAGTCAGTTGGATGGAGAAAGTATAGGTGAGTCAATTGGAGGGAGAAAGTTTAGGCGAGTCAGCTGAGGGAGAAAGTATAGGCGAGTCAGTTGGAGGGAGAGCGTATTGGCGAGTCAGTTGGAGGGAGAAAGCATAGGCGAGTCAGTTGGAGGGAGAAAGTATAGGTGAGTCAGTTGAGGGAGAAAGTATAGGCGAGACAGTTGCAGGGAGAAAGTATAGGCGAGTCAGTTGGAGGGAGAAAGTATAGGTGAGTCAGCTGAGGGAGAAAGTATAGACGAGTCAGTTGGAGGGAGAAAGCATAGGCGAGTCAGTTGGAGGGAGAAAGTAAAGGTGAGTCAGTTGGAGGGAGAGAGTATAGGTGAGTCAGTTGGAGGGAGAAAGTATAGGCGAGTCAGCTGGAGGGAGAAATTATAGGCGAGTCAGTTGGAGGGAGAAAGTATAGGTGAGTCAGTTGGAGGGAGAAAGCATAGGTGAGTCAATTGGAGGGAGAAAGAATAGGCGAGTCAGTTGGAGGGAGAAAGTATAGGCGAGTCAGCTGGAGGGAGAAAGTATAGGCGAGTCAGTTGGAAGGAGAAAGTATAGGCGAGTCAGCTGAGGGAGAAAGTATAGGTGAGTCAGTTGGAGGGAGAAAGTATAGGCGAGTCAGTTGGAGGGAGAAAGTATAGGTGAGTCAGTTGGAGGGAGAAAGTATAGGCGAGTCAGTTGGAGGGAGAAAGAATAGGCGAGTCAGTTGGAGGGAGAAAGTATAGGCGAGTCAGCTGGAGGGAGAAAGAATAGGCGAGTCAGTTGGAGGGAGAAAGTATAGGCGAGTCAGTTGGAAGGAGAAAGTATTGGCGAGTCAGCTGAGGGAGAAAGTATAGGTGAGTCAGTTGGAGGGAGAAAGTATAGGCGAGTCAGTTGGAGGGAGAAAGTATAGGCGAGTCAGTTGGAGGGAGAAAGTATAGGCGAGTCAGCTGAGGGAGAAAGTATTGGCGAGTCAGCTGGAGGGAGAAAGTATAGGCGAGTCAACTGAGGGAGAAAGTATCGGCGAGTTAGTTGGAGGTTGAAAGTATAGGCGAGTCAGCTGCGGGAGAAAGTATAGGCGAGTCAGCTGGAGGGAGAAAGTATAGGTGAGTCAGTTGGAGGGAGAAAGTATAGGTGAGTCAGTTGGATGGAGAAAGTATAGGTGAGTCAGTTGGAGGGAGAAAGTATAGGCGAGTCAGTTGGAGGGAGAAAGTTTAGGTGAGTCAGTTGGAGGGAGAAAGTTTAGGTGAGTCACTTGGATGGAGAAAGTATAGGTGATTCAATTGGAGGGAGAAAGTATAGGCGAGTCAGCTGAGGGAGAAAGTATAGGTGGGTCAGCTGGAGGGAGAAAGTATAGGTGAGTCAGTTGGAGGGAGAAAGTATAGGCGAGTCAGCTGAGGGAGAAAGAATAGGCGAGTCAGTTGGAGGGAGAAAGAATAGGCTAATCAGCTGAAGGGAGAAAGTATAGGCGAGTCAGTTGGAGGGAGAAAGTATAGGCGAGTCAGCTGGAGGGAGAAAGTGTAGGCGAGTCAGTTGGAGGGAAAAAGCATAGGCGAGTCAGCTGGAGGGAGAAAGTATAGGCGAGTCAGCCGAGGGAGAAAGTATAGGCGAGTCAGTTGGAGGGAGAAAGTATAGGCGAGTCAGCTGGAGGGAGAAAGTATAGGCGAGTCAGTTGGAGGGAAAAAGCATAGGCGAGTCAGCTGGAGGGAGAAAGTATAGGCGAGTCAGTTGGAGGGAGAAAGTATAGGTGAGTCAGTTGGAGGGAGAAAGTTTAGGCGAGTTAGTTGGAGGGAGAAAGTATAGGTGAGTCAGCCGAGGGAGAAAGTATAGGCGAGTCAGTTGGAGGGAGAAAGTATAGGCGAGTCAGTTGGAGGGAGAAAGTATAGGCGAGTCAGTTGGAGGGAGAAAGTATAGGTGAGTCAGCTGAGGGAGAAAGAATAGGCGAGTCAGTTGGAGGAGAAAGTATAGGCGAGTCAGTTGGAGGGAGAAAGTATAGGTGAGTCAGTTGGAGGGAGAGAGAATAGGTGACTCAGTTGGAGGGAGAAAGTATAGGCGAGTCAGCTGGAGGGAGAAAGTATAAGTGAGTCAGTTGGAGGGAGAAAGTATAAGTGAGTCAGTTGAGGGAGAAAGTATAGGCGAGACAGTTGCAGGGAGAAAGAATAGGCGAGTCAGTTGGAGGGAGAAAGCATAGGCGAGTCAGTTGGAGGGAGAAAGTATAGGTGAGTCAGTTGGAGGGAGAAAGTATAGGCGAGTCAGTTGGAGAGAGAAAGTATAGGCGAGTCAGCTGAGGGAGAAAGTATAGGCGAGTCAGCTGGAGGGAGAAAGTATAGGCGAGTCAGCTGAGTGAGAAAGTATAGGCGAGTCAGTTGGAGGGAGAAAGTATAGGCGAGTCAGCTGGAGGGAGAAAGTATAGGCGAGTCAGTTGGAGGGACAAAGTATAGGCGAATCAGCTGGAGGGAGAAAGTATAGGCGAGTCAGTTGGAGGGAGAAAGTATAGGCGAGTCAGTTGGAGGGAGAAAGTATAGGCGAGTCAGTTGGAGGGAGAAAGTATAGGTGAGTCAGTTGGAGGGAGAAAGTATAGGCAAGTCAGCTGGAGGGAGAAAGAATAGGCGAGTCAGTTGGAGGGAAAAAGCATAGGCGAGTCAGCTGGAGGGAGAAAGTATAGGCGAGTCAGTTGGAGGGAGAAAGTATAGGTGAGTCAGTTGGAGGGAGAAAGTATAGGCGAGTTAGTTGGAGGGAGAAAGTATAGGTGAGTCAGCCGAGGGAGAAAGTATAGGCGAGTCAGTTGGAGGGAGAAAGTATAGGCGAGTCAGTTGGAGGGAGAAAGTATAGGCGAGTCAGTTGGAGGGAGAAAGTATAGGTGAGTCAGCTGAGGGAGAAAGAATAGGCGAGTCAGTTGGAGGAGAAAGTATAGGTGAGTCAGTTGGAGGGAGAAAGCATAGGTGAGTCAGTTGGATGGAGAAAGTATAGGTGAGTCAATTGGAGGGAGAAAGTATAGGCGAGTCAGCTGAGGGAGAAAGTATAGGTGAGTCAGCTGAGGGAAAAAGTATAGGCGAGTCAGCTGGAGGGAGAAAGTATAGGCGAGTCAGTTGGAGGGAGAAAGTATAGGCGAGTCAGCTGGAGGGAGAAAGTATAGGCGAGTCAGTTGGAGGGAGAAAGTATAGGCGAGTCAGCTGAGGGAGAAAGTATAGGTGAGTCAGTTGGAGGGAGAAAGTATAGGCGAGTCAGTTGGAGGGAGAAAGTATAGGTGAGTCAGTTGGAGGGAGAAAGTATAGGCGAGTCAGCTGAGGGAGAAAGTATTGGCGAGTCAGCTGGAGGGAGAAAGTATAGGCGAGTCAGCTGAGGGAGAAAGTATCGGCGAGTTAGTTGGAGGTTGAAAGTTTAGGCGAGTCAGCTGAGGGAGAAAGTATAGGCGAGTCAGCTGGAGGGAAAAAGTATAGGTGAGTCAGTTGGAGGGAGAAAGTATAGGTGAGTCAGTTGGAGGGAGAAAGTATAGGCGAGTCAGTTGGAGGGAGAAAGTTTAGGTGAGTCAGTTGGATGGAGAAAGTATAGGTGAGTCAATTGGAGGGAGAAAGTATAGGCGAGTCAGCTGAGGGAGAAAGTATAGGTGGGTCAGCTGGAGGGAGAAAGCATAGGCGAGTCAGTTGGAGGGAGAAAGTATAGGTGAGTCAGTTGGAGGGAGAAAGTATAGGCGAGTCAGTTGGAGGGAGAAAGTATAGGTGAGTCAGCCGAGGGAGAAAGAATAGGCGAGTCAGTTGGAGGGAGAAAGTATAGGCGAGTCAGTTGGAGGGAGAAAGAATAGGCGAGTCAGTTGGAGGGAGAAAGTATAGGTGAGTCAGCTGAGGGAGAAAGAATAGGCGAGTCAGTTGGAGGAGAAAGTATAGGCGAGTCAGTTGGAGGGAGAAAGTATAGGTGAGTCAGTTGGAGGGAGAGAGTATAGGTGAGTCAGTTGGAGGGAGAAAGTATAGGCGAGTCAGCTGGAGGGAGAAAGTATAAGTGAGTCAGTTGGAGTGAGAAAGTATAGGTGAGTCAGTTGGAGGGAGAAAGTATAGGTGAGTCAGTTGGATGGAGAAAGTATAGGTGAGTCAATTGGAGGGAGAAAGTTTAGGCGAGTCAGCTGAGGGAGAAAGTATAGGCGAGTCAGTTGGAGGGAGAGCGTATTGGCGAGTCAGTTGGAGGGAGAAAGCATAGGCGAGTCAGTTGGAGGGAGAAAGTATAGGTGAGTCAGTTGAGGGAGAAAGTATAGGCGAGACAGTTGCAGGGAGAAAGTATAGGCGAGTCAGTTGGAGGGAGAAAGTAAAGGTGAGTCAGTTGGAGGGAGAGAGTATAGGTGAGTCAGTTGGAGGGAGAAAGTATAGGCGAGTCAGGTGGAGGGAGAAATGATAGGCGAGTCAGTTGGAGGGAGAAAGTATAGGTGAGTCAGTTGGAGGGAGAAAGCATAGGTGAGTCAGTTGGATGGAGAAAGTATAGGTGAGTCAATTGGAGGGAGAAAGAATAGGCGAGTCAGTTGGAGGGAGAAAGTATAGGCGAGTCAGCTGGAGGGAGAAAGTATAGGCGAGTCAGTTGGAAGGAGAAAGTATAGGCGAGTCAGCTGAGGGAGAAAGTATAGGTGAGTCAGTTGGAGGGAGAAAGTATAGGCGAGTCAGTTGGAGGGAGAAAGTATAGGTGAGTCAGTTGGAGGGAGAAAGTATAGGCGAGTCAGTTGGAGGGAGAAAGAATAGGCGAGTCAGTTGGAGGGAGAAAGTATAGGCGAGTCAGCTGGAGGGAGAAAGAATAGGCGAGTCAGTTGGAGGGAGAAAGTATAGGCGAGTCAGTTGGAAGGAGAAAGTATTGGCGAGTCAGCTGAGGGAGAAAGTATAGGTGAGTCAGTTGGAGGGAGAAAGTATAGGCGAGTCAGTTGGAGGGAGAAAGTATAGGCGAGTCAGTTGGAGGGAGAAAGTATAGGCGAGTCAGCTGAGGGAGAAAGTATTGGCGAGTCAGCTGGAGGGAGAAAGTATAGGCGAGTCAGCTGAGGGAGAAAGTATCGGCGAGTTAGTTGGAGGTTGAAAGTATAGGCGAGTCAGCTGCGGGAGAAAGTGTAGGCGAGTCAGCTGGAGGGAGAAAGTATAGGTGAGTCAGTTGGAGGGAGAAAGTATAGGTGAGTCAGTTGGATGGAGAAAGTATAGGTGAGTCAGTTGGAGGGAGAAAGTATAGGCGAGTCAGTTGGAGGGAGAAAGTTTAGGTGAGTCAGTTGGAGGGAGAAAGTTTAGGTGAGTCACTTGGATGGAGAAAGTATAGGTGATTCAATTGGAGGGAGAAAGTATAGGCGAGTCAGTTGGAGGGAGAAAGTATAGGCGAGTCAGCTGAGGGAGAAAGAATAGGCGAGTCAGTTGGAGGGAGAAAGAATAGGCTAATCAGCTGAAGGGAGAAAGTATAGGCGAGTCAGTTGGAGGGAGAAAGTATAGGCGAGTCAGCTGGAGGGAGAAAGTATAGGCGAGTCAGTTGGAGGGAAAAAGCATAGGCGAGTCAGCTGGAGGGAGAAAGTATAGGCGAGTCAGCCGAGGGAGAAAGTATAGGCGAGTCAGTTGGAGGGAGAAAGTATAGGCGAGTCAGCTGGAGGGAGAAAGTATAGGCGAGTCAGCTGGAGGGAGAAAGTATAGGTGAGTCAGCTGAGGGAGAAAGAATAGGCGAGTCAGTTGGAGGAGAAAGTATAGGCGAGTCAGTTGGAGGGAGAAAGTATAGGTGAGTCAGTTGGAGGGAGAGAGAATAGGTGACTCAGTTGGAGGGAGAAAGTATAGGCGAGTCAGCTGGAGGGAGAAAGTATAAGTGAGTCAGTTGGAGGGAGAAAGTATAAGTGAGTCAGTTGAGGGAGAAAGTATAGGCGAGACAGTTGCAGGGAGAAAGAATAGGCGAGTCAGTTGGAGGGAGAAAGCATAGGCGAGTCAGTTGGAGGGAGAAAGTATAGGTGAGTCAGTTGGAGGGAGAAAGTATAGGCGAGTCAGTTGGAGAGAGAAAGTATAGGCGAGTCAGCTGAGGGAGAAAGTATAGGCGAGTCAGCTGGAGGGAGAAAGTATAGGCGAGTCAGCTGAGTGAGAAAGTATAGGCGAGTCAGTTGGAGGGAGAAAGTATAGGCGAGTCAGCTGGAGGGAGAAAGTATAGGCGAGTCAGTTGGAGGGACAAAGTATAGGCGAATCAGCTGGAGGGAGAAAGCATAGGCGAGTCAGTTGGAGGGAGAAAGTATAGGCGAGTCAGTTGGAAGGAGAAAGTATAGGCGAGTAAGTTGGAGGGAGAAAGTATAGGTGAGTCAGTTGGAGGGAGAAAGTATAGGCAAGTCAGCTGGAGGGAGAAAGTATAGGCGAGTCAGTTGGAGGGAGAAAGTATAGGTGAGTCAGTTGGAGGGAGAAAGTATAGGCGAGTTAGTTGGAGGGAGAAAGTATAGGTGAGTCAGCCGAGGGAGAAAGTATAGGCGAGTCAGTTGGAGGGAGAAAGTATAGGCGAGTCAGTTGGAGGGAGAAAGTATAGGCGAGTCAGTTGGAGGGAGAAAGTATAGGTGAGTCAGCTGAGGGAGAAAGAATAGGCGAGTCAGTTGGAGGAGAAAGTATAGGTGAGTCAGTTGGAGGGAGAAAGCATAGGTGAGTCAGTTGGATGGAGAAAGTATAGGTGAGTCAATTGGAGGGAGAAAGTATAGGCGAGTCAGCTGAGGGAGAAAGTATAGGTGAGTCAGCTGAGGGAAAAAGTATAGGCGAGTCAGCTGGAGGGAGAAAGATTAGGCGAGTCAGTTGGAGGGAGAAAGTATAGGCGAGTCAGCTGGAGGGAGAAAGTATAGGCGAGTCAGTTGGAGGGAGAAAGTATAGGCGAGTCAGCTGAGGGAGAAAGTATAGGTGAGTCAGTTGGAGGGAGAAAGTATAGGCGAGTCAGTTGGAGGGAGAAAGTATAGGTGAGTCAGTTGGAGGGAGAAAGTATAGGCGAGTCAGCTGAGGGAGAAAGTATTGGCGAGTCAGCTGGAGGTTGAAAGTTTAGGCGAGTCAGCTGAGGGAGAAAGTATAGGCGAGTCAGCTGGAGGGAAAAAGTATAGGTGAGTCAGTTGGAGGGAGAAAGTATAGGTGAGTCAGTTGGATGGAGAAAGTATAGGTGAGTCAGTTGGAGGGAGAAAGTATAGGCGAGTCAGTTGGAGGGAGAAAGTTTAGGTGAGTCAGTTGGATGGAGAAAGTATAGGTGAGTCAATTGGAGGGAGAAAGTATAGGCGAGTCAGCTGAGGGAGAAAGTATAGGCGAGTCAGCTGAGTGAGAAAGTATAGGCGAGTCAGTTGGAGGGAGAAAGTATAGGCGAGTCAGTTGGAGGGAGAAAGTATAGGTGAGTCAGTTGGAGGGAGAAAGTATAGGCGAGTCAGCTGAGGGAGAAAGTATTGGCGAGTCAGCTGGAGGGAGAAAGTATAGGCGAGTCAGCTGAGGGAGAAAGTATCGGCGAGTTAGTTGGAGGTTGAAAGTTTAGGCGAGTCAGCTGAGGGAGAAAGTATAGGCGAGTCAGCTGGAGGGAAAAAGTATAGGTGAGTCAGTTGGAGGGAGAAAGTATAGGTGAGTCAGTTGGAGGGAGAAAGTATAGGCGAGTCAGTTGGAGGGAGAAAGTTTAGGTGAGTCAGTTGGATGGAGAAAGTATAGGTGAGTCAATTGGAGGGAGAAAGTATAGGCGAGTCAGCTGAGGGAGAAAGTATAGGTGGGTCAGCTGGAGGGAGAAAGCATAGGCGAGTCAGTTGGAGGGAGAAAGTATAGGTGAGTCAGTTGGAGGGAGAAAGTATAGGCGAGTCAGTTGGAGGGAGAAAGTATAGGTGAGTCAGCCGAGGGAGAAAGAATAGGCGAGTCAGTT
The DNA here is from genome assembly GCA_964017155.1 of Oasisia sp. SBJ-2009. Taxonomy (NCBI): domain Eukaryota; kingdom Metazoa; phylum Annelida; class Polychaeta; order Sabellida; family Siboglinidae; genus Oasisia; species Oasisia sp. SBJ-2009. The sequence continues at coordinate 43,953,887 of OZ024854.1, forward strand.
GGAGGGAGAAAGTATAGGCGAGTCAGTTGGAGGGAGAAAGAATAGGCGAGTCAGTTGGAGGGAGAAAGTATAGGTGAGTCAGCTGAGGGAGAAAGAATAGGCGAGTCAGTTGGAGGAGAAAGTATAGGCGAGTCAGTTGGAGGGAGAAAGTATAGGTGAGTCAGTTGGAGGGAGAGAGTATAGGTGAGTCAGTTGGAGGGAGAAAGTATAGGCGAGTCAGCTGGAGGGAGAAAGTATAAGTGAGTCAGTTGGAGTGAGAAAGTATAGGTGAGTCAGTTGGAGGGAGAAAGTATAGGTGAGTCAGTTGGATGGAGAAAGTATAGGTGAGTCAATTGGAGGGAGAAAGTTTAGGCGAGTCAGCTGAGGGAGAAAGTATAGGCGAGTCAGTTGGAGGGAGAGCGTATTGGCGAGTCAGTTGGAGGGAGAAAGCATAGGCGAGTCAGTTGGAGGGAGAAAGTATAGGTGAGTCAGTTGAGGGAGAAAGTATAGGCGAGACAGTTGCAGGGAGAAAGTATAGGCGAGTCAGTTGGAGGGAGAAAGTAAAGGTGAGTCAGTTGGAGGGAGAGAGTATAGGTGAGTCAGTTGGAGGGAGAAAGTATAGGCGAGTCAGGTGGAGGGAGAAATGATAGGCGAGTCAGTTGGAGGGAGAAAGTATAGGTGAGTCAGTTGGAGGGAGAAAGCATAGGTGAGTCAGTTGGATGGAGAAAGTATAGGTGAGTCAATTGGAGGGAGAAAGAATAGGCGAGTCAGTTGGAGGGAGAAAGTATAGGCGAGTCAGCTGGAGGGAGAAAGTATAGGCGAGTCAGTTGGAAGGAGAAAGTATAGGCGAGTCAGCTGAGGGAGAAAGTATAGGTGAGTCAGTTGGAGGGAGAAAGTATAGGCGAGTCAGTTGGAGGGAGAAAGTATAGGTGAGTCAGTTGGAGGGAGAAAGTATAGGCGAGTCAGTTGGAGGGAGAAAGAATAGGCGAGTCAGTTGGAGGGAGAAAGTATAGGCGAGTCAGCTGGAGGGAGAAAGAATAGGCGAGTCAGTTGGAGGGAGAAAGTATAGGCGAGTCAGTTGGAAGGAGAAAGTATTGGCGAGTCAGCTGAGGGAGAAAGTATAGGTGAGTCAGTTGGAGGGAGAAAGTATAGGCGAGTCAGTTGGAGGGAGAAAGTATAGGCGAGTCAGTTGGAGGGAGAAAGTATAGGCGAGTCAGCTGAGGGAGAAAGTATTGGCGAGTCAGCTGGAGGGAGAAAGTATAGGCGAGTCAGCTGAGGGAGAAAGTATCGGCGAGTTAGTTGGAGGTTGAAAGTATAGGCGAGTCAGCTGCGGGAGAAAGTGTAGGCGAGTCAGCTGGAGGGAGAAAGTATAGGTGAGTCAGTTGGAGGGAGAAAGTATAGGTGAGTCAGTTGGATGGAGAAAGTATAGGTGAGTCAGTTGGAGGGAGAAAGTATAGGCGAGTCAGTTGGAGGGAGAAAGTTTAGGTGAGTCAGTTGGAGGGAGAAAGTTTAGGTGAGTCACTTGGATGGAGAAAGTATAGGTGATTCAATTGGAGGGAGAAAGTATAGGCGAGTCAGTTGGAGGGAGAAAGTATAGGCGAGTCAGCTGAGGGAGAAAGAATAGGCGAGTCAGTTGGAGGGAGAAAGAATAGGCTAATCAGCTGAAGGGAGAAAGTATAGGCGAGTCAGTTGGAGGGAGAAAGTATAGGCGAGTCAGCTGGAGGGAGAAAGTATAGGCGAGTCAGTTGGAGGGAAAAAGCATAGGCGAGTCAGCTGGAGGGAGAAAGTATAGGCGAGTCAGCCGAGGGAGAAAGTATAGGCGAGTCAGTTGGAGGGAGAAAGTATAGGCGAGTCAGCTGGAGGGAGAAAGTATAGGCGAGTCAGCTGGAGGGAGAAAGTATAGGTGAGTCAGCTGAGGGAGAAAGAATAGGCGAGTCAGTTGGAGGGAGAAAGTATAGGTGAGTCAGTTGGAGGGAGAAAGTTTAGGCGAGTTAGTTGGAGGGAGAAAGTATAGGTGAGTCAGCCGAGGGAGAAAGTATAGGCGAGTCAGTTGGAGGGAGAAAGTATAGGCGAGTCAGTTGGAGGGAGAAAGTATAGGCGAGTCAGTTGGAGGGAGAAAGTATAGGTGAGTCAGCTGAGGGAGAAAGAATAGGCGAGTCAGTTGGAGGAGAAAGTATAGGCGAGTCAGTTGGAGGGAGAAAGTATAGGTGAGTCAGTTGGAGGGAGAGAGAATAGGTGACTCAGTTGGAGGGAGAAAGTATAGGCGAGTCAGCTGGAGGGAGAAAGTATAAGTGAGTCAGTTGGAGGGAGAAAGTATAAGTGAGTCAGTTGAGGGAGAAAGTATAGGCGAGACAGTTGCAGGGAGAAAGAATAGGCGAGTCAGTTGGAGGGAGAAAGCATAGGCGAGTCAGTTGGAGGGAGAAAGTATAGGTGAGTCAGTTGGAGGGAGAAAGTATAGGCGAGTCAGTTGGAGAGAGAAAGTATAGGCGAGTCAGCTGAGGGAGAAAGTATAGGCGAGTCAGCTGGAGGGAGAAAGTATAGGCGAGTCAGCTGAGTGAGAAAGTATAGGCGAGTCAGTTGGAGGGAGAAAGTATAGGCGAGTCAGCTGGAGGGAGAAAGTATAGGCGAGTCAGTTGGAGGGACAAAGTATAGGCGAATCAGCTGGAGGGAGAAAGCATAGGCGAGTCAGTTGGAGGGAGAAAGTATAGGCGAGTCAGTTGGAAGGAGAAAGTATAGGCGAGTAAGTTGGAGGGAGAAAGTATAGGTGAGTCAGTTGGAGGGAGAAAGTATAGGCAAGTCAGCTGGAGGGAGAAAGTATAGGCGAGTCAGTTGGAGGGAAAAAGCATAGGCGAGTCAGCTGGAGGGAGAAAGTATAGGCGAGTCAGTTGGAGGGAGAAAGTATAGGTGAGTCAGTTGGAGGGAGAAAGTATAGGCGAGTTAGTTGGAGGGAGAAAGTATAGGTGAGTCAGCCGAGGGAGAAAGTATAGGCGAGTCAGTTGGAGGGAGAAAGTATAGGCGAGTCAGTTGGAGGGAGAAAGTATAGGCGAGTCAGTTGGAGGGAGAAAGTATAGGTGAGTCAGCTGAGGGAGAAAGAATAGGCGAGTCAGTTGGAGGAGAAAGTATAGGTGAGTCAGTTGGAGGGAGAAAGCATAGGTGAGTCAGTTGGATGGAGAAAGTATAGGTGAGTCAATTGGAGGGAGAAAGTATAGGCGAGTCAGCTGAGGGAGAAAGTATAGGTGAGTCAGCTGAGGGAAAAAGTATAGGCGAGTCAGCTGGAGGGAGAAAGATTAGGCGAGTCAGTTGGAGGGAGAAAGTATAGGCGAGTCAGCTGGAGGGAGAAAGTATAGGCGAGTCAGTTGGAGGGAGAAAGTATAGGCGAGTCAGCTGAGGGAGAAAGTATAGGTGAGTCAGTTGGAGGGAGAAAGTATAGGCGAGTCAGTTGGAGGGAGAAAGTATAGGTGAGTCAGTTGGAGGGAGAAAGTATAGGCGAGTCAGCTGAGGGAGAAAGTATTGGCGAGTCAGCTGGAGGTTGAAAGTTTAGGCGAGTCAGCTGAGGGAGAAAGTATAGGCGAGTCAGCTGGAGGGAAAAAGTATAGGTGAGTCAGTTGGAGGGAGAAAGTATAGGTGAGTCAGTTGGATGGAGAAAGTATAGGTGAGTCAGTTGGAGGGAGAAAGTATAGGCGAGTCAGTTGGAGGGAGAAAGTTTAGGTGAGTCAGTTGGATGGAGAAAGTATAGGTGAGTCAATTGGAGGGAGAAAGTATAGGCGAGTCAGCTGAGGGAGAAAGTATAGGTGGGTCAGCTGGAGGGAGAAAGCATAGGCGAGTCAGTTGGAGGGAGAAAGTATAGGTGAGTCAGTTGGAGGGAGAAAGTATAGGCGAGTCAGTTGGAGGGAGAAAGTATAGGTGAGTCAGCCGAGGGAGAAAGTATAGGCGAGTCAGTTGGAGGGAGAAAGTATAGGCGAGTCAGTTGGAGGGAGAAAGTATAGGCGAGTCAGTTGGAGGGAGAAAGTATAGGTGAGTCAGCTGAGGGAGAAAGAATAGGCGAGTCAGTTGGAGGAGAAAGTATAGGCGAGTCAGTTGGAGGGAGAAAGTATAGGTGAGTCAGTTGGAGGGAGAGAGTATAGGTGAGTCAGTTGGAGGGAGAAAGAATAGGCGAGTCAGCTGGAGGGAGAAAGTATAAGTGAGTCAGTTGGAGTGAGAAAGTATAGGTGAGTCAGTTGGAGGGAGAAAGTATAGGTGAGTCAGTTGGATGGAGAAAGTATAGGTGAGTCAATTGGAGGGAGAAAGTTTAGGCGAGTCAGCTGAGGGAGAAAGTATAGGCGAGTCAGTTGGAGGGAGAGCGTATTGGCGAGTCAGTTGGAGGGAGAAAGCATAGGCGAGTCAGTTGGAGGGAGAAAGTATAGGTGAGTCAGTTGAGGGAGAAAGTATAGGCGAGACAGTTGCAGGGAGAAAGTATAGGCGAGTCAGTTGGAGGGAGAAAGTATAGGTGAGTCAGCTGAGGGAGAAAGTATAGACGAGTCAGTTGGAGGGAGAAAGCATAGGCGAGTCAGTTGGAGGGAGAAAGTAAAGGTGAGTCAGTTGGAGGGAGAGAGTATAGGTGAGTCAGTTGGAGGGAGAAAGTATAGGCGAGTCAGGTGGAGGGAGAAATTATAGGCGAGTCAGTTGGAGGAAGAAAGTATAGGTGAGTCAGTTGGAGGGAGAAAGCATAGGTGAGTCAGTTGGATGGAGAAAGTATAGGTGAGTCAATTGGAGGGAGAAAGAATAGGCGAGTCAGTTGGAGGGAGAAAGTATAGGCGAGTCAGTTGGAGGGAGAAAGAATAGGCGAGTCAGTTGGAAGGAGAAAGTATTGGCGAGTCAGCTGAGGGAGAAAGTATAGGTGAGTCAGTTGGAGGGAGAAAGTATAGGCGAGTCAGTTGGAGGGAGAAAGTATAGGCGAGTCAGTTGGAGGGAGAAAGTATAGGCGAGTCAGCTGAGGGAGAAAGTATTGGCGAGTCAGCTGGAGGGAGAAAGTATAGGCGAGTCAGCTGAGGGAGAAAGTATCGGCGAGTTAGTTGGAGGTTGAAAGTATAGGCGAGTCAGCTGCGGGAGAAAGTGTAGGCGAGTCAGCTGGAGGGAGAAAGTATAGGTGAGTCAGTTGGAGGGAGAAAGTATAGGTGAGTCAGTTGGATGGAGAAAGTATAGGTGAGTCAGTTGGAGGGAGAAAGTATAGGCGAGTCAGCTGAGGGAGAAAGAATAGGCGAGTCAGTTGGAGGGAGAAAGAATAGGCTAATCAGCTGAAGGGAGAAAGTATAGGCGAGTCAGTTGGAGGGAGAAAGTATAGGCGAGTCAGCTGGAGGGAGAAAGTATAGGCGAGTCAGTTGGAGGGAAAAAGCATAGGCGAGTCAGCTGGAGGGAGAAAGTATAGGCGAGTCAGCCGAGGGAGAAAGTATAGGCGAGTCAGTTGGAGGGAGAAAGTATAGGCGAGTCAGCTGGAGGGAGAAAGTATAGGCGAGTCAGTTGGAGGGAAAAAGCATAGGCGAGTCAGCTGGAGGGAGAAAGTATAGGCGAGTCAGTTGGAGGGAGAAAGTATAGGTGAGTCAGTTGGAGGGAGAAAATTTAGGCGAGTTAGTTGGAGGGAGAAAGTATAGGTGAGTCAGCCGAGGGAGAAAGTATAGGCGAGTCAGTTGGAGGGAGAAAGTATAGGCGAGTCAGTTGGAGGGAGAAAGTATAGGCGAGTCAGTTGGAGGGAGAAAGTATAGGTGAGTCAGCTGAGGGAGAAAGAATAGGCGAGTCAGCTGAGTGAGAAAGTATAGGCGAGTCAGTTGGAGGGAGAAAGTATAGGCGAGTCAGCTGGAGGGAGAAAGTATAGGCGAGTCAGTTGGAGGGACAAAGTATAGGCGAATCAGCTGGAGGGAGAAAGTATAGGCGAGTCAGTTGGAGGGAGAAAGTATAGGCGAGTCAGTTCGAGGGAGAAAGTATAGGCGAGTCAGTTGGAGGGAGAAAGTATAGGCGAGTCAGTTGGAGGGAGAAAGTATAGGTGAGTCAGTTGGAGGGAGAAAGTATAGGCAAGTCAGCTGGAGGGAGAAAGTATAGGCGAGTCAGTTGGAGGGAAAAAGCATAGGCGAGTCAGCTGGAGGGAGAAAGTATAGGCGAGTCAGTTGGAGGGAGAAAGTATAGGTGAGTCAGTTGGAGGGAGAAAGTATAGGCGAGTTAGTTGGAGGGAGAAAGTATAGGTGAGTCAGCCGAGGGAGAAAGTATAGGCGAGTCAGTTGGAGGGAGAAAGTATAGGCGAGTCAGTTGGAGGGAGAAAGTATAGGCGAGTCAGTTGGAGGGAGAAAGTATAGGTGAGTCAGCTGAGGGAGAAAGAATAGGCGAGTCAGTTGGAGGAGAAAGTATAGGCGAGTCAGTTGGAGGGAGAAAGTATAGGTGAGTCAGTTGGAGGGAGAGAGAATAGGTGAGTCAGTTGGAGGGAGAAAGTATAGGCGAGTCAGCTGGAGGGAGGAAGTATAAGTGAGTCAGTTGGAGGGAGAAAGTATAGGTGAGTCAGTTGGAGGGAGAAAGTATAGGTGAGTCAGTTGGATGGAGAAAGTATAGGTGAGTCAATTGGAGGGAGAAAGTTTAGGCGAGTCAGCTGAGGGAGAAAGTATAGGCGAGTCATTTGGAGGGAGAAAGTATAGGTGAGTCAATTGGAGGGAGAAAGTATAGGCGAGTCAGCTGAGGGAGAAAGTATAGGTGGGTCAGCTGGAGGGAGAAAGTATAGGTGAGTCAGTTGGAGGGAGAAAGTATAGGCGAGTCAGCTGAGGGAGAAAGAATAGGCGAGTCAGTTGGAGGGAGAAAGAATAGGCTAATCAGCTGAAGGGAGAAAGTATAGGCGAGTCAGTTGGAGGGAGAAAGTATAGGCGAGTCAGCTGGAGGGAGAAAGTATAGGCGAGTCAGTTGGAGGGAAAAAGCATAGGCGAGTCAGCTGGAGGGAGAAAGTATAGGCGAGTCAGCCGAGGGAGAAAGTATAGGCGAGTCAGTTGGAGGGAGAAAGTATAGGCGAGTCAGCTGGAGGGAGAAAGTATAGGCGAGTCAGTTGGAGGGAAAAAGCATAGGCGAGTCAGCTGGAGGGAGAAAGTATAGGCGAGTCAGTTGGAGGGAGAAAGTATAGGTGAGTCAGTTGGAGGGAGAAAGTTTAGGCGAGTTAGTTGGAGGGAGAAAGTATAGGTGAGTCAGCCGAGGGAGAAAGTATAGGCGAGTCAGTTGGAGGGAGAAAGTATAGGCGAGTCAGTTGGAGGGAGAAAGTATAGGCGAGTCAGTTGGAGGGAGAAAGTATAGGCGAGTCAGTTGGAATGAGAAAGTATAGGCGAGTCAGCTGGAGGGAGAAAGATTAGGCGAGTCAGTTGGAGGGAGAAAGTATAGGTGAGTCAGCTGGAGGGAGAAAGTATAGGCGAGTCAGTTGGAGGGAGAAAGTATAGGCGAGTCAGTTGGAGGGAGAGCGTATAGGCGAGTCAGTTGGAGTGAGAAAGTATAGGCGAGTCAGTTGGAGTGAGAAAGTATAGGCGAGTCAGTTGGAGGGAGAAAGTATAGGTGAGACAGTTGGAGGGAGAAAGTATAGGCGAGTCAGTTGGAGGGAGAAAGTATAGGTGAGTCAGCCGAGGGAGAAAGTATAGGCGAGTCAGTTGGAGGGAGAAAGCATAGGCGAGTCAGTTGGAGGGAGAAAGTATAGGCGAGTCAATTGGAGGGAGAAAGTATAGGTGAGTCAACTGAGGGAGAAAGAATAGGCGAGTCAGTTGGAGGAGAAAGTATAGGCGAGTCAGTTGGAGGGAGAAAGTATAGGTGAGTCAGTTGGAGGGAGAGAGTATAGGTGAGTCAGTTGGAGGGAGAAAGTATAGGCGAGTCAGCTGGAGGGAGAAAGTATAAGTGAGTCAGTTGGAGGGAGAAAGTATAGGTGAGTCAGTTGGAGGGAGAAAGTATAGGTGAGTCAGTTGGAGGGAGAAAGTATAGGTGAGTCAGCTGAGGGAGAAAGAATAGGTGAGTCAGTTGGAGGAGAAAGTATAGGTGAGTCAGCTGGAGGGAGAAAGCATAGGTGAGTCAGTTGGATGGAGAAAGTATAGGTGAGTCAATTGGAGGGAGAAAGTATAGGCGAGTCAGCTGAGGGAGAAAGTATAGGTGAGTCAGCTGAGGGAAAAAGTATAGGCGAGTCAGCTGGAGGGAGAAAGATTAGGCGAGTCAGTTGGAGGGAGAAAGTATAGGCGAGTCAGCTGGAGGGAGAAAGTATAGGCGAGTCAGTTGGAGGGAGAAAGTATAGGCGAGTCAGCTGAGGGAGAAAGTATAGGTGAGTCAGTTGGAGGGAGAAAGTATAGGCGAGTCAGTTGGAGGGAGAAAGTATAGGTGAGTCAGTTGGAGGGAGAAAGTATAGGCGAGTCAGCTGAGGGAGAAAGTATTGGCGAGTCAGCTGGAGGGAGAAAGTATAGGCGAGTCAGCTGAGGGAGAAAGTATCGGCGAGTTAGTTGGAGGTTGAAAGTTTAGGCGAGTCAGCTGAGGGAGAAAGTATAGGCGAGTCAGCTGGAGGGAAAAAGTATAGGTGAGTCAGTTGGAGGGAGAAAGTATAGGTGAGTCAGTTGGATGGAGAAAGTATAGGTGAGTCAGTTGGAGGGAGAAAGTATAGGCGAGTCAGTTGGAGGGAGAAAGTTTAGGTGAGTCAGTTGGATGGAGAAAGTATAGGTGAGTCAATTGGAGGGAGAAAGTATAGGCGAGTCAGCTGAGGGAGAAAGTATAGGTGGGTCAGCTGGAGGGAGAAAGCATAGGCGAGTCAGTTGGAGGGAGAAAGTATAGGTGAGTCAGTTGGAGGGAGAAAGTATAGGCGAGTCAGTTGGAGGGAGAAAGTATAGGTGAGTCAGCCGAGGGAGAAAGTATAGGCGAGTCAGTTGGAGGGAGAAAGTATAGGCGAGTCAGTTGGAGGGAGAAAGTATAGGCGAGTCAGTTGGAGGGAGAAAGTATAGGTGAGTCAGCTGAGGGAGAAAGAATAGGCGAGTCAGTTGGAGGAGAAAGTATAGGCGAGTCAGTTGGAGGGAGAAAGTATAGGTGAGTCAGTTGGAGGGAGAAAGTATAGGTGAGTCAGTTGGATGGAGAAAGTATAGGTGAGTCAATTGGAGGGAGAAAGTTTAGGCGAGTCAGCTGAGGGAGAAAGTATAGGCGAGTCAGTTGGAGGGAGAGCGTATTGGCGAGTCAGTTGGAGGGAGAAAGCATAGGCGAGTCAGTTGGAGGGAGAAAGTATAGGTGAGTCAGTTGAGGGAGAAAGTATAGGCGAGACAGTTGCAGGGAGAAAGTATAGGCGAGTCAGTTGGAGGGAGAAAGTATAGGTGAGTCAGCTGAGGGAGAAAGTATAGACGAGTCAGTTGGAGGGAGAAAGCATAGGCGAGTCAGTTGGAGGGAGAAAGTAAAGGGGAGTCAGTTGGAGGGAGAGAGTATAGGTGAGTCAGTTGGAGGGAGAAAGTATAGGCGAGTCAGGTGGAGGGAGAAATTATAGGCGAGTCAGTTGGAGGGAGAAAGTATAGGTGAGTCAGTTGGAGGGAGAAAGCATAGGTGAGTCAGTTGGATGGAGAAAGTATAGGTGAGTCAATTGGAGGGAGAAAGAATAGGCGAGTCAGTTGGAGGGAGAAAGTATAGGCGAGTCAGCTGGAGGGAGAAAGTATAGGCGAGTCAGTTGGAAGGAGAAAGTATAGGCGAGTCAGCTGAGGGAGAAAGTATAGGTGAGTCAGTTGGAGGGAGAAAGTATAGGCGAGTCAGTTGGAGGGAGAAAGTATAGGTGAGTCAGTTGGAGGGAGAAAGTATAGGCGAGTCAGTTGGAGGGAGAAAGAATAGGCGAGTCAGTTGGAGGGAGAAAGTATAGGCGAGTCAGCTGGAGGGAGAAAGAATAGGCGAGTCAGTTGGAGGGAGAAAGTATAGGCGAGTCAGTTGGAAGGAGAAAGTATTGGCGAGTCAGCTGAGGGAGAAAGTATAGGTGAGTCAGTTGGAGGGAGAAAGTATAGGCGAGTCAGTTGGAGGGAGAAAGTATAGGCGAGTCAGTTGGAGGGAGAAAGTATAGGCGAGTCAGCTGAGGGAGAAAGTATTGGCGAGTCAGCTGGAGGGAGAAAGTATAGGCGAGTCAGCTGAGGGAGAAAGTATCGGCGAGTTAGTTGGAGGTTGAAAGTATAGGCGAGTCAGCTGCGGGAGAAAGTGTAGGCGAGTCAGCTGGAGGGAGAAAGTATAGGTGAGTCAGTTGGAGGGAGAAAGTATAGGTGAGTCAGTTGGATGGAGAAAGTATAGGTGAGTCAGTTGGAGGGAGAAAGTATAGGCGAGTCAGCTGAGGGAGAAAGAATAGGCGAGTCAGTTGGAGGGAGAAAGAATAGGCTAATCAGCTGAAGGGAGAAAGTATAGGCGAGTCAGTTGGAGGGAGAAAGTATAGGCGAGTCAGCTGGAGGGAGAAAGTATAGGCGAGTCAGTTGGAGGGAAAAAGCATAGGCGAGTCAGCTGGAAGGAGAAAGTATAGGCGAGTCAGCCGAGGGAGAAAGTATAGGCGAGTCAGTTGGAGGGAGAAAGTATAGGCGAGTCAGCTGGAGGGAGAAAGTATAGGCGAGTCAGTTGGAGGGAAAAAGCATAGGCGAGTCAGCTGGAGGGAGAAAGTATAGGCGAGTCAGTTGGAGGGAGAAAGTATAGGTGAGTCAGTTGGAGGGAGAAAGTTTAGGCGAGTTAGTTGGAGGGAGAAAGTATAGGTGAGTCAGCCGAGGGAGAAAGTATAGGCGAGTCAGTTGGAGGGAGAAAGTATAGGCGAGTCAGTTGGAGGGAGAAAGTATAGGCGAGTCAGTTGGAGGGAGAAAGTATAGGTGAGTCAGCTGAGGGAGAAAGAATAGGCGAGTCAGCTGAGTGAGAAAGTATAGGCGAGTCAGTTGGAGGGAGAAAGTATAGGCGAGTCAGCTGGAGGGAGAAAGTATAGGCGAGTCAGTTGGAGGGACAAAGTATAGGCGAATCAGCTGGAGGGAGAAAGTATAGGCGAGTCAGTTGGAGGGAGAAAGTATAGGCGAGTCAGTTCGAGGGAGAAAGTATAGGCGAGTCAGTTGGAGGGAGAAAGTATAGGCGAGTCAGTTGGAGGGAGAAAGTATAGGTGAGTCAGTTGGAGGGAGAAAGTATAGGCAAGTCAGCTGGAGGGAGAAAGTATAGGCGAGTCAGTTGGAGGGAAAAAGCATAGGCGAGTCAGCTGGAGGGAGAAAGTATAGGCGAGTCAGTTGGAGGGAGAAAGTATAGGTGAGTCAGTTGGAGGGAGAAAGTATAGGCGAGTTAGTTGGAGGGAGAAAGTATAGGTGAGTCAGCCGAGGGAGAAAGTATAGGCGAGTCAGTTGGAGGGAGAAAGTATAGGCGAGTCAGTTGGAGGGAGAAAGTATAGGCGAATCAGTTGGAGGGAGAAAGTATAGGTGAGTCAGCTGAGGGAGAAAGAATAGGCGAGTCAGTTGGAGGAGAAAGTATAGGCGAGTCAGTTGGAGGGAGAAAGTATAGGTGAGTCAGTTGGAGGGAGAGAGAATAGGTGAGTCAGTTGGAGGGAGAAAGTATAGGCGAGTCAGCTGGAGGGAGGAAGTATAAGTGAGTCAGTTGGAGGGAGAAAGTATAGGTGAGTCAGTTGGAGGGAGAAAGTATAGGTGAGTCAGTTGGATGGAGAAAGTATAGGTGAGTCAATTGGAGGGAGAAAGTTTAGGCGAGTCAGCTGAGGGAGAAAGTATAGGCGAGTCATTTGGAGGGAGAAAGTATAGGTGAGTCAATTGGAGGGAGAAAGTATAGGCGAGTCAGCTGAGGGAGAAAGTATAGGTGGGTCAGCTGGAGGGAGAAAGTATAGGTGAGTCAGTTGGAGGGAGAAAGAATAGGCGAGTCAGCTGAGGGAGAAAGAATAGGCGAGTCAGTTGGAGGGAGAAAGAATAGGCTAATCAGCTGAAGGGAGAAAGTATAGGCGAGTCAGTTGGAGGGAGAAAGTATAGGCGAGTCAGCTGGAGGGAGAAAGTATAGGCGAGTCAGTTGGAGGGAAAAAGCATAGGCGAGTCAGCTGGAGGGAGAAAGTATAGGCGAGTCAGCCGAGGGAGAAAGTATAGGCGAGTCAGTTGGAGGGAGAAAGTATAGGCGAGTCAGCTGGAGGGAGAAAGTATAGGCGAGTCAGTTGGAGGGAAAAAGCATAGGCGAGTCAGCTGGAGGGAGAAAGTATAGGCGAGTCAGTTGGAGGGAGAAAGTATAGGTGAGTCAGTTGGAGGGAGAAAGTTTAGGCGAGTTAGTTGGAGGGAGAAAGTATAGGTGAGTCAGCCGAGGGAGAAAGTATAGGCGAGTCAGTTGGAGGGAGAAAGTATAGGCGAGTCAGTTGGAGGGAGAAAGTATAGGCGAGTCAGTTGGAGGGAGAAAGTATAGGCGAGTCAGTTGGAATGAGAAAGTATAGGCGAGTCAGCTGGAGGGAGAAAGAATAGGCGAGTCAGTTGGAGGGAGAAAGTATAGGTGAGTCAGCTGGAGGGAGAAAGTATAGGCGAGTCAGTTGGAGGGAGAAAGTATAGGCGAGTCAGTTGGAGGGAGAGCGTATAGGCGAGTCAGTTGGAGTGAGAAAGTATAGGCGAGTCATTTGGAGTGAGAAAGTATAGGCGAGTCAGTTGGAGGGAGAAAGTATAGGTGAGACAGTTGGAGGGAGAAAGTATAGGCGAGTCAGTTGGAGGGAGAAAGTATAGGTGAGTCAGCCGAGGGAGAAAGTATAGGCGAGTCAGTTGGAGGGAGAAAGCATAGGCGAGTCAGTTGGAGGGAGAAAGTATAGGCGAGTCAATTGGAGGGAGAAAGTATAGGTGAGTCAACTGAGGGAGAAAGAATAGGCGAGTCAGTTGGAGGAGAAAGTATAGGCGAGTCAGTTGGAGGGAGAAAGTATAGGTGAGTCAGTTGGAGGGAGAGAGTATAGGTGAGTCAGTTGGAGGGAGAAAGTATAGGCGAGTCAGCTGGAGGGAGAAAGTATAAGTGAGTCAGTTGGAGGGAGAAAGTATAGGTGAGTCAGTTGGAGGGAGAAAGTATAGGTGAGTCAGTTGGATGGAGAAAGTATAGGTGAGTCAGTTGGAGGGAGAAAGTATAGGCGAGTCAGTTGGAGGAAGAAAGTATAGGTGAGTCAGTTGGAGGGAGAAAGTATAGGTGAGTCAGTTGGATGGAGAAAGTACAGGTGAGTCAATTGGAGGGAGAAAGTTTAGGCGAGTCAGCTGAGGGAGAAAGTATAGGCGAGTCAGTTGGAGGGAGAGCGTATAGGCAAGTCAGTTGGACGGAGAAAGCATAGGCGAGTCAGTTGGAGGGAGAAAGTATAGGTGAGTCAGTTGAGGGAGAAAGTATAAGCGAGACAGTTGCAGGGAGAAAGCATAGGCGAGTCAGTTGGAGGGAGAAAGTATAGGTGAGTCAGTTGAGGGAGAAAGTATAGGCGAGACAGTTGCAGGGAGAAAGTATAGGCGAGTCAGTTGGAGGGAGAAAGTATAGGTGAGTCAGCTGAGGGAGAAAGTATAGGCGAGTCAGTTGGAGGGAGAAAGCATAGGCGAGTCAGTTGGAGGGAGAGAGTATAGGTGAGTCAGTTGGATGGAGAAAGAATAGGTGAGTCAGCTGAGGGAGAAAGTATAGGCGAGTCAGTTGGAGGGAGAAAGTATAGGCGAGTCAGTTGGAGGGAGAAAGTATAGGTGAGTCAGTTGGAGGGAGAAAGTATAGGCGAGTCAGCTGGAGGGAGAAAGTATAGGCGAGTCAGTTGGAGGGAAAAAGCATAGGCGAGTCAGCTGGAGGGAGAAAGTATAGGCGAGTCAGTTGGAGGGAGAAAGTATAGGTGAGTCAGTTGGAGGGAGAAAGTATAGGCGAGTCAGTTGGAGGGAGAAAGTATAGGTGAGTCAGCTGAGGGAGAAAGTATAGGCGAGTCAGTTGGAGGGAGAAAGTATAGGCGAGTCAGTTGGAGGGAGAAAGAATAGGCGAGTCAGTTGGAGGGAGAAAGTATAGGTGAGTCAGCTGAGGGAGAAAGAATAGGCGAGTCAGTTGGAGGAGAAAGTATAGGCGAGTCAGTTGGAGGGAGAAAGTATAGGTGAGTCAGTTGGAGGGAGAGAGTATAGGTGAGTCAGTTGGAGGGAGAAAGAATAGGCGAGTCAGCTGGAGGGAGAAAGTATAAGTGAGTCAGTTGGAGGGATAAAGTATAGGTGAGTCAGTTGGAGGGAGAAAGTATAGGTGAGTCAGTTGGATGGAGAAAGTATAGGTGAGTCAGTTGGAGGGAGAAAGAATAGGCGAGACAGTTGGAGGGAGAAAGTATCGGCGAGTCAGCTGAGGGAGAAAGCATAGGCGAGTCAGTTGCAGTGAGAAAGTATAGGCGAGTCAGCTGAGGGAGAAAGTATAGGTGAGTCAGCTGAGGGAAAAAGTATAGGCGAGTCAGCTGGAGGGAGAAAGTATAGGCGAGTCAGTTGGAGGGAGAAAGTATAGGCGAGTCAGCTGGAGGGAGAAAGTATAGGCGAGTCAGTTGGAGGGAGAAAGTATAGGCGAGTCAGTTGGAGGGAGAAAGTATAGGCAAGTCAGCTGAGGGAGAAAGTATAGGTGAGTCAGTTGGAGGGAGAAAGTATAGGCGAGTCAGTTGGAGGGAGAAAGTATAGGTGAGACAGTTGGAGGGAGAAAGTATAGGCGAGTCAGTTGGAGGGAGAAAGTATAGGTGAGTCAGCCGAGGGAGAAAGTTTAGGCGAGTCAGCTGAGGGAGAAAGTATAGGCGAGTCAGTTGGAGGGAGAGCGTATTGGCGAGTCAGTTGGAGGGAGAAAGCATAGGCGAGTCAGTTGGAGGGAGAAAGTATAGGTGAGTCAGTTGAGGGAGAAAGTATAGGCGAGACAGTTGCAGGGAGAAAGTATAGGCGAGTCAGTTGGAGGGAGAAAGTATAGGTGAGTCAGCTGAGTGAGAAAGTATAGACGAGTCAGTTGGAGGGAGAAAGCATAGGCGAGTCAGTTGGAGGGAGAAAGCATAGGTGAGTCAGTTGGAGGGAGAGAGTATAGGTGAGTCAGTTGGAGGGAGAAAGTATAGGCGAGTCAGCTGGAGGGAGAAATTATAGGCGAGTCAGTTGGAGGGAGAAAGCATAGGTGAGTCAGTTGGAGGGAGAAAGCATAGGTGAGTCAGTTGGATGGAGAAAGTATAGGTGTGTCAATTGGAGGGAGAAAGAATAGGCGAGTCAGTTGGAGGGAGAAAGAATAGGCGAGTCAGCTGGAGGGAGAAAGTATAGGCGAGTCAGTTGGAAGGAGAAAGTATAGGCGAGTCAGCTGAGGGAGAAAGTATAGGTGAGTCAGTTGGAGGGAGAAAGTATAGGCGAGTCAGCTGGAGGGAGAAAGTATAGGTGAGTCAGTTGGAGGGAGAAAGTATAGGCGAGTCAGTTGGAGGGAGAAAGAATAGGCGAGTCAGTTGGAGGGAGAAAGTATAGGCGAGTCAGCTGGAGGGAGAAAGTATAGGCGAGTCAGCTGAGGGAGAAAGTATAGGTGAGTCAGCTGAGGGAAAAAGTATAGGCGAGTCAGCTGGAGGGAGAAAGTATAGGCGAGTCAGTTGGAGGGAGAAAGTATAGGCGAGTCAGCTGGAGGGAGAAAGAATAGGCGAGTCAGTTGGAGGGAGAAAGTATAGGCGAGTCAGTTGGAGGGAGAAAGTATAGGCAAGTCAGCTGAGGGAGAAAGTATAGGTGAGTCAGTTGGAGGGAGAAAGTATAGGCGAGTCAGTTGGAGGGAGAAAGTATAGGTGAGTCAGTTGGAGGGAGAAAGTATAGGCGAGTCAGTTGGAGGGAGAAAGTATAGGTGAGTCAGCCGAGGGAGAAAGTTTAGGCGAGTCAGCTGAGGGAGAAAGTATAGGCGAGTCAGTTGGAGGGAGAGCGTATTGGCGAGTCAGTTGGAGGGAGAAAGCATAGGCGAGTCAGTTGGAGGGAGAAAGTATAGGTGAGTCAGTTGAGGGAGAAAGTATAGGCGAGACAGTTGCAGGGAGAAAGTATAGGCGAGTCAGTTGGAGGGAGAAAGTATAGGTGAGTCAGCTGAGTGAGAAAGTATAGACGAGTCAGTTGGAGGGAGAAAGCATAGGCGAGTCAGTTGGAGGGAGAAAGTATAGGCGAGTCAGTTGGAAGGAGAAAGTATAGGCGAGTCAGCTGAGGGAGAAAGTATAGGTGAGTCAGTTGGAGGGAGAAAGTATAGGCGAGTCAGTTGGAGGGAGAAAGTATAGGTGAGTCAGTTGGAGGGAGAAAGTATAGGCGAGTCAGTTGGAGGGACAAAGTATAGGCGAATCAGCTGGAGGGAGAAAGTATAGGCGAGTCAGTTGGAGGGAGAAAGTATAGGCGAGTCAGTTCGAGGGAGAAAGTATAGGCGAGTCAGTTGGAGGGAGAAAGTATAGGCGAGTCAGTTGGAGGGAGAAAGTATAGGTGAGTCAGTTGGAGGGAGAAAGTATAGGCAAGTCAGCTGGAGGGAGAAAGTATAGGCGAGTCAGTTGGAGGGAAAAAGCATAGGCGAGTCAGCTGGAGGGAGAAAGTATAGGCGAGTCAGTTGGAGGGAGAAAGTATAGGTGAGTCAGTTGGAGGGAGAAAGTATAGGCGAGTTAGTTGGAGGGAGAAAGTATAGGTGAGTCAGCCGAGGGAGAAAGTATAGGCGAGTCAGTTGGAGGGAGAAAGTATAGGCGAGTCAGTTGGAGGGAGAAAGTATAGGCGAGTCAGTTGGAGGGAGAAAGTATAGGTGAGTCAGCTGAGGGAGAAAGAATAGGCGAGTCAGTTGGAGGGAGAAAGTTTAGGCGAGTTAGTTGGAGGGAGAAAGTATAGGTGAGTCAGCCGAGGGAGAAAGTATAGGCGAGTCAGTTGGAGGGAGAAAGTATAGGCGAGTCAGTTGGAGGGAGAAAGTATAGGCGAGTCAGTTGGAGGGAGAAAGTATAGGCGAGTCAGTTGGAATGAGAAAGTATAGGCGAGTCAGCTGGAGGGAGAAAGAATAGGCGAGTCAGTTGGAGGGAGAAAGTATAGGCGAGTCAGTTGGAGGGAGAAAGTATAGGCGAGTCAGTTGGAGGGAGAGCGTATAGGCGAGTCAGTTGGAGTGAGAAAGTATAGGCGAGTCAGTTGGAGTGAGAAAGTATAGGCGAGTCAGTTGGAGGGAGAAAGTATAGGTGAGACAGTTGGAGGGAGAAAGTATAGGCGAGTCAGTTGGAGGGAGAAAGTATAGGTGAGTCAGCCGAGGGAGAAAGTATAGGCGAGTCAGTTGGAGGGAGAAAGCATAGGCGAGTCAGTTGGAGGGAGAAAGTATAGGCGAGTCAATTGGAGGGAGAAAGTATAGGTGAGTCAACTGAGGGAGAAAGAATAGGCGAGTCAGTTGGAGGAGAAAGTATAGGCGAGTCAGTTGGAGGGAGAAAGTATAGGTGAGTCAGTTGGAGGGAGAGAGTATAGGTGAGTCAGTTGGAGGGAGAAAGTATAGGCGAGTCAGCTGGAGGGAGAAAGTATAAGTGAGTCAGTTGGAGGGAGAAAGTATAGGTGAGTCAGTTGGAGGGAGAAAGTATAGGTGAGTCAGTTGGATGGAGAAAGTATAGGTGAGTCAGTTGGAGGGAGAAAGTATAGGCGAGTCAGTTGGAGGAAGAAAGTATAGGTGAGTCAGTTGGAGGGAGAAAGTATAGGTGAGTCAGTTGGATGGAGAAAGTACAGGTGAGTCAATTGGAGGGAGAAAGTTTAGGCGAGTCAGCTGAGGGAGAAAGTATAGGCGAGTCAGTTGGAGGGAGAGCGTATAGGCAAGTCAGTTGGACGGAGAAAGCATAGGCGAGTCAGTTGGAGGGAGAAAGTATAGGTGAGTCAGTTGAGGGAGAAAGTATAAGCGAGACAGTTGCAGGGAGAAAGCATAGGCGAGTCAGTTGGAGGGAGAAAGTATAGGTGAGTCAGTTGAGGGAGAAAGTATAGGCGAGACAGTTGCAGGGAGAAAGTATAGGCGAGTCAGTTGGAGGGAGAAAGTATAGGTGAGTCAGCTGAGGGAGAAAGTATAGGCGAGTCAGTTGGAGGGAGAAAGCATAGGCGAGTCAGTTGGAGGGAGAGAGTATAGGTGAGTCAGTTGGATGGAGAAAGAATAGGTGAGTCAGCTGAGGGAGAAAGTATAGGCGAGTCAGTTGGAGGGAGAAAGTATAGGCGAGTCAGTTGGAGGGAGAAAGTATAGGTGAGTCAGTTGGAGGGAGAAAGTATAGGCGAGTCAGCTGGAGGGAGAAAGTATAGGCGAGTCAGTTGGAGGGAAAAAGCATAGGCGAGTCAGCTGGAGGGAGAAAGTATAGGCGAGTCAGTTGGAGGGAGAAAGTATAGGTGAGTCAGTTGGAGGGAGAAAGTATAGGCGAGTCAGTTGGAGGGAGAAAGTATAGGTGAGTCAGCTGAGGGAGAAAGTATAGGCGAGTCAGTTGGAGGGAGAAAGTATAGGCGAGTCAGTTGGAGGGAGAAAGAATAGGCGAGTCAGTTGGAGGGAGAAAGTATAGGTGAGTCAGCTGAGGGAGAAAGAATAGGCGAGTCAGTTGGAGGAGAAAGTATAGGCGAGTCAGTTGGAGGGAGAAAGTATAGGTGAGTCAGTTGGAGGGAGAGAGTATAGGTGAGTCAGTTGGAGGGAGAAAGAATAGGCGAGTCAGCTGGAGGGAGAAAGTATAAGTGAGTCAGTTGGAGGGATAAAGTATAGGTGAGTCAGTTGGAGGGAGAAAGTATAGGTGAGTCAGTTGGATGGAGAAAGTATAGGTGAGTCAGTTGGAGGGAGAAAGAATAGGCGAGACAGTTGGAGGGAGAAAGTATCGGCGAGTCAGCTGAGGGAGAAAGTATAGGCGAGTCAGTTGCAGTGAGAAAGTATAGGCGAGTCAGCTGAGGGAGAAAGTATAGGTGAGTCAGCTGAGGGAAAAAGTATAGGCGAGTCAGCTGGAGGGAGAAAGTATAGGCGAGTCAGTTGGAGGGAGAAAGTATAGGCGAGTCAGCTGGAGGGAGAAAGTATAGGCGAGTCAGTTGGAGGGAGAAAGTATAGGCGAGTCAGTTGGAGGGAGAAAGTATAGGCAAGTCAGCTGAGGGAGAAAGTATAGGTGAGTCAGTTGGAGGGAGAAAGTATAGGCGAGTCAGTTGGAGGGAGAAAGTATAGGTGAGTCAGTTGGAGGGAGAAAGTATAGGCGAGTCAGTTGGAGGGAGAAAGTATAGGTGAGTCAGCCGAGGGAGAAAGTTTAGGCGAGTCAGCTGAGGGAGAAAGTATAGGCGAGTCAGTTGGAGGGAGAGCGTATTGGCGAGTCAGTTGGAGGGAGAAAGCATAGGCGAGTCAGTTGGAGGGAGAAAGTATAGGTGAGTCAGTTGAGGGAGAAAGTATAGGCGAGACAGTTGCAGGGAGAAAGTATAGGCGAGTCAGTTGGAGGGAGAAAGTATAGGTGAGTCAGCTGAGTGAGAAAGTATAGACGAGTCAGTTGGAGGGAGAAAGCATAGGCGAGTCAGTTGGAGGGAGAAAGCATAGGTGAGTCAGTTGGAGGGAGAGAGTATAGGTGAGTCAGTTGGAGGGAGAAAGTATAGGCGAGTCAGCTGGAGGGAGAAATTATAGGCGAGTCAGTTGGAGGGAGAAAGCATAGGTGAGTCAGTTGGAGGGAGAAAGCATAGGTGAGTCAGTTGGATGGAGAAAGTATAGGTGTGTCAATTGGAGGGAGAAAGAATAGGCGAGTCAGTTGGAGGGAGAAAGAATAGGCGAGTCAGCTGGAGGGAGAAAGTATAGGCGAGTCAGTTGGAAGGAGAAAGTATAGGCGAGTCAGCTGAGGGAGAAAGTATAGGTGAGTCAGTTGGAGGGAGAAAGTATAGGCGAGTCAGTTGGAGGGAGAAAGTATAGGTGAGTCAGTTGGAGGGAGAAAGTATAGGCGAGTCAGTTGGAGGGAGAAAGAATAGGCGAGTCAGTTGGAGGGAGAAAGTATAGGCGAGTCAGCTGGAGGGAGAAAGTATAGGCGAGTCAGCTGAGGGAGAAAGTATAGGTGAGTCAGCTGAGGGAAAAAGTATAGGCGAGTCAGCTGGAGGGAGAAAGTATAGGCGAGTCAGTTGGAGGGAGAAAGTATAGGCGAGTCAGCTGGAGGGAGAAAGAATAGGCGAGTCAGTTGGAGGGAGAAAGTATAGGCGAGTCAGTTGGAGGGAGAAAGTATAGGCAAGTCAGCTGAGGGAGAAAGTATAGGTGAGTCAGTTGGAGGGAGAAAGTATAGGCGAGTCAGTTGGAGGGAGAAAGTATAGGTGAGTCAGTTGGAGGGAGAAAGTATAGGCGAGTCAGTTGGAGGGAGAAAGTATAGGTGAGTCAGCCGAGGGAGAAAGTTTAGGCGAGTCAGCTGAGGGAGAAAGTATAGGCGAGTCAGTTGGAGGGAGAGCGTATTGGCGAGTCAGTTGGAGGGAGAAAGCATAGGCGAGTCAGTTGGAGGGAGAAAGTATAGGTGAGTCAGTTGAGGGAGAAAGTATAGGCGAGACAGTTGCAGGGAGAAAGTATAGGCGAGTCAGTTGGAGGGAGAAAGTATAGGTGAGTCAGCTGAGTGAGAAAGTATAGACGAGTCAGTTGGAGGGAGAAAGCATAGGCGAGTCAGTTGGAGGGAGAAAGTATAGGTGAGTCAGTTGGAGGGAGAGAGTATAGGTGAGTCAGTTGGAGGGAGAAAGTATAGGCGAGTCAGCTGGAGGGAGAAATTATAGGCGAGTCAGTTGGAGGGAGAAAGCATAGGTGAGTCAGTTGGAGGGAGAAAGCATAGGTGAGTCAGTTGGATGGAGAAAGTATAGGTGAGTCAATTGGAGGGAGAAAGAATAGGCGAGTCAGTTGGAGAGAGAAAGTATAGGCGAGTCAGCTGGAGGGAGAAAGTATAGGCGAGTCAGTTGGAAGGAGAAAGTATAGGCGAGTCAGCTGAGGGAGAAAGTATAGGTGAGTCAGTTGGAGGGAGAAAGTATAGGCGAGTCAGTTGGAGGGAGAAAGTATAGGTGAGTCAGTTGGAGGGAGAAAGTATAGGCGAGTCAGTTGGAGGGACAAAGTATAGGCGAATCAGCTGGAGGGAGAAAGTATAGGCGAGTCAGTTGGAGGGAGAAAGTATAGGCGAGTCAGTTCGAGGGAGAAAGTATAGGCGAGTCAGTTGGAGGGAGAAAGTATAGGCGAGTCAGTTGGAGGGAGAAAGTATAGGTGAGTCAGTTGGAGGGAGAAAGTATAGGCAAGTCAGCTGGAGGGAGAAAGTATAGGCGAGTCAGTTGGAGGGAAAAAGCATAGGCGAGTCAGCTGGAGGGAGAAAGTATAGGCGAGTCAGTTGGAGGGAGAAAGTATAGGTGAGTCAGTTGGAGGGAGAAAGTATAGGCGAGTTAGTTGGAGGGAGAAAGTATAGGTGAGTCAGCCGAGGGAGAAAGTATAGGCGAGTCAGTTGGAGGGAGAAAGTATAGGCGAGTCAGTTGGAGGGAGAAAGTATAGGCGAGTCAGTTGGAGGGAGAAAGTATAGGTGAGTCAGCTGAGGGAGAAAGAATAGGCGAGTCAGTTGGAGGAGAAAGTATAGGCGAGTCAGTTGGAGGGAGAAAGTATAGGTGAGTCAGTTGGAGGGAGAGAGAATAGGTGAGTCAGTTGGAGGGAGAAAGTATAGGCGAGTCAGCTGGAGGGAGGAAGTATAAGTGAGTCAGTTGGAGGGAGAAAGTATAGGTGAGTCAGTTGGAGGGAGAAAGTATAGGTGAGTCAGTTGGATGGAGAAAGTATAGGTGAGTCAATTGGAGGGAGAAAGTTTAGGCGAGTCAGCTGAGGGAGAAAGTATAGGCGAGTCATTTGGAGGGAGAAAGTATAGGTGAGTCAATTGGAGGGAGAAAGTATAGGCGAGTCAGCTGAGGGAGAAAGTATAGGTGGGTCAGCTGGAGGGAGAAAGTATAGGTGAGTCAGTTGGAGGGAGAAAGTATAGGCGAGTCAGCTGAGGGAGAAAGAATAGGCGAGTCAGTTGGAGGGAGAAAGAATAGGCTAATCAGCTGAAGGGAGAAAGTATAGGCGAGTCAGTTGGAGGGAGAAAGTATAGGCGAGTCAGCTGGAGGGAGAAAGTATAGGCGAGTCAGTTGGAGGGAAAAAGCATAGGCGAGTCAGCTGGAGGGAGAAAGTATAGGCGAGTCAGCCGAGGGAGAAAGTATAGGCGAGTCAGTTGGAGGGAGAAAGTATAGGCGAGTCAGCTGGAGGGAGAAAGTATAGGCGAGTCAGTTGGAGGGAAAAAGCATAGGCGAGTCAGCTGGAGGGAGAAAGTATAGGCGAGTCAGTTGGAGGGAGAAAGTATAGGTGAGTCAGTTGGAGGGAGAAAGTTTAGGCGAGTTAGTTGGAGGGAGAAAGTATAGGTGAGTCAGCCGAGGGAGAAAGTATAGGCGAGTCAGTTGGAGGGAGAAAGTATAGGCGAGTCAGTTGGAGGGAGAAAGTATAGGCGAGTCAGTTGGAGGGAGAAAGTATAGGCGAGTCAGTTGGAATGAGAAAGTATAGGCGAGTCAGCTGGAGGGAGAAAGAATAGGCGAGTCAGTTGGAGGGAGAAAGTATAGGTGAGTCAGCTTGAGGGAGAAAGTATAGGCGAGTCAGTTGGAGGGAGAAAGTATAGGCGAGTCAGTTGGAGGGAGAGCGTATAGGCGAGTCAGTTGGAGTGAGAAAGTATAGGCGAGTCAGTTGGAGTGAGAAAGTATAGGCGAGTCAGTTGGAGGGAGAAAGTATAGGTGAGACAGTTGGAGGGAGAAAGTATAGGCGAGTCAGTTGGAGGGAGAAAGTATAGGTGAGTCAGCCGAGGGAGAAAGTATAGGCGAGTCAGTTGGAGGGAGAAAGCATAGGCGAGTCAGTTGGAGGGAGAAAGTATAGGCGAGTCAATTGGAGGGAGAAAGTATAGGTGAGTCAACTGAGGGAGAAAGAATAGGCGAGTCAGTTGGAGGAGAAAGTATAGGCGAGTCAGTTGGAGGGAAAAAGTATAGGTGAGTCAGTTGGAGGGAGAGAGTATAGGTGAGTCAGTTGGAGGGAGAAAGTATAGGCGAGTCAGCTGGAGGGAGAAAGTATAAGTGAGTCAGTTGGAGGGAGAAAGTATAGGTGAGTCAGTTGGAGGGAGAAAGTATAGGTGAGTCAGTTGGATGGAGAAAGTATAGGTGAGTCAGTTGGAGGGAGAAAGTATAGGCGAGTCAGTTGGAGGAAGAAAGTATAGGTGAGTCAGTTGGAGGGAGAAAGTATAGGTGAGTCAGTTGGATGGAGAAAGTACAGGTGAGTCAATTGGAGGGAGAAAGTTTAGGCGAGTCAGCTGAGGGAGAAAGTATAGGCGAGTCAGTTGGAGGGAGAGCGTATAGGCAAGTCAGTTGGACGGAGAAAGCATAGGCGAGTCAGTTGGAGGGAGAAAGTATAGGTGAGTCAGTTGAGGGAGAAAGTATAAGCGAGACAGTTGCAGGGAGAAAGCATAGGCGAGTCAGTTGGAGGGAGAAAGTATAGGTGAGTCAGTTGAGGGAGAAAGTATAGGCGAGACAGTTGCAGGGAGAAAGTATAGGCGAGTCAGTTGGAGGGAGAAAGTATAGGTGAGTCAGCTGAGGGAGAAAGTATAGGCGAGTCAGTTGGAGGGAGAAAGCATAGGCGAGTCAGTTGGAGGGAGAGAGTATAGGTGAGTCAGTTGGATGGAGAAAGAATAGGTGAGTCAGCTGAGGGAGAAAGTATAGGCGAGTCAGTTGGAGGGAGAAAGTATAGGCGAGTCAGTTGGAGGGAGAAAGTATAGGTGAGTCAGTTGGAGGGAGAAAGTATAGGCGAGTCAGCTGGAGGGAGAAAGTATAGGCGAGTCAGTTGGAGGGAAAAAGCATAGGCGAGTCAGCTGGAGGGAGAAAGTATAGGCGAGTCAGTTGGAGGGAGAAAGTATAGGTGAGTCAGTTGGAGGGAGAAAGTATAGGCGAGTCAGTTGGAGGGAGAAAGTATTGGCGAGTCAGCTGAGGGAGAAAGTATAGGTGAGTCAGTTGGAGGGAGAAAGTATAGGCGAGTCAGTTGGAGGGAGAAAGAATAGGCGAGTCAGTTGGAGGGAGAAAGTATAGGCGAGTCAGCTGAGGGAGAAAGTATTGGCGAGTCAGCTGGAGGGAGAAAGTATAGGCGAGTCAGCTGAGGGAGAAAGTATCGGCGAGTTAGTTGGAGGTTGAAAGTATAGGCGAGTCAGCTGCGGGAGAAAGTATAGGCGAGTCAGCTGGAGGGAGAAAGTATAGGTGAGTCAGTTGGAGGGAGAAAGTATAGGTGAGTCAGTTGGATGGAGAAAGTATAGGTGAGTCAGTTGGAGGGAGAAAGAATAGGCGAGTCAGTTGGAGGGAGAAAGTTTAGGTGAGTCAGTTGGAGGGAGAAAGTTTAGGTGAGTCACTTGGATGGAGAAAGTATAGGTGATTCAATTGGAGGGAGAAAGTATAGGCGAGTCAGCTGAGGGAGAAAGTATAGGTGGGTCAGCTGGAGGGAGAAAGTATAGGTGAGTCAGTTGGAGGGAGAAAGCATAGGCGAGTCAGCTGAGGGAGAAAGAATAGGCGAGTCAGTTGGAGGGAGAAAGAATAGGCTAATCAGCTGAAGGGAGAAAGTATAGGCGAGTCAGTTGGAGGGAGAAAGTATAGGCGAGTCAGCTGGAGGGAGAAAGTATAGGCGAGTCAGTTGGAGGGAAAAAGCATAGGCGAGTCAGCTGGAGGGAGAAAGTATAGGCGAGTCAGCCGAGGGAGAAAGTATAGGCGAGTCAGTTGGAGGGAGAAAGTATAGGCGAGTCAGCTGGAGGGAGAAAGTATAGGCGAGTCAGTTGGAAGGAAAAAGCATAGGCGAGTCAGCTGGAGGGAGAAAGTATAGGCGAGTCAGTTGGAGGGAGAAAGTATAGGTGAGTCAGTTGGAGGGAGAAAGTTTAGGCGAGTTAGTTGGAGGGAGAAAGTATAGGTGAGTCAGCCGAGGGAGAAAGTATAGGCGAGTCAGTTGGAGGGAGAAAGTATAGGCGAGTCAGTTGGAGGGAGAAAGTATAGGCGAGTCAGTTGGAGGGAGAAAGTATAGGTGAGTCAGCTGAGGGAGAAAGAATAGGCGAGTCAGTTGGAGGAGAAAGTATCGGCGAGTTAGTTGGAGGTTGAAAGTATAGGCGAGTCAGCTGCGGGAGAAAGTATAGGCGAGTCAGCTGGAGGGAGAAAGTATAGGTGAGTCAGTTGGAGGGAGAAAGTATAGGTGAGTCAGTTGGATGGAGAAAGTATAGGTGAGTCAGTTGGAGGGAGAAAGTATAGGCGAGTCAGTTGGAGGGAGAAAGTTTAGGTGAGTCAGTTGGAGGGAGAAAGTTTAGGTGAGTCACTTGGATGGAGAAAGTATAGGTGATTCAATTGGAGGGAGAAAGTATAGGCGAGTCAGCTGAGGGAGAAAGTATAGGTGGGTCAGCTGGAGGGAGAAAGTATAGGTGAGTCAGTTGGAGGGAGAAAGTATAGGCGAGTCAGCTGAGGGAGAAAGAATAGGCGAGTCAGTTGGAGGGAGAAAGAATAGGCTAATCAGCTGAAGGGAGAAAGTATAGGCGAGTCAGTTGGAGGGAGAAAGTATAGGCGAGTCAGCTGGAGGGAGAAAGTATAGGCGAGTCAGTTGGAGGGAAAAAGCATAGGCGAGTCAGCTGGAGGGAGAAAGTATAGGCGAGTCAGCCGAGGGAGAAAGTATAGGCGAGTCAGTTGGAGGGAGAAAGTATAGGCGAGTCAGCTGGAGGGAGAAAGTATAGGCGAGTCAGTTGGAGGGAAAAAGCATAGGCGAGTCAGCTGGAGGGAGAAAGTATAGGCGAGTCAGTTGGAGGGAGAAAGTATAGGTGAGTCAGTTGAAGGGAGAAAGTTTAGGCGAGTTAGTTGGAGGGAGAAAGTATAGGTGAGTCAGCCGAGGGAGAAAGTATAGGCGAGTCAGTTGGAGGGAGAAAGTATAGGCGAGTCAGTTGGAGGGAGAAAGTATAGGCGAGTCAGTTGGAGGGAGAAAGTATAGGTGAGTCAGCTGAGGGAGAAAGAATAGGCGAGTCAGTTGGAGGAGAAAGTATAGGCGAGTCAGTTGGAGGGAGAAAGTATAGGTGAGTCAGTTGGAGGGAGAGAGAATAGGTGACTCAGTTGGAGGGAGAAAGTATAGGCGAGTCAGCTGGAGGGAGAAAGTATAAGTGAGTCAGTTGGAGGGAGAAAGTATAGGTGAGTCAGTTGGAGGGAGAAAGTATAGGTGAGTCAGTTGGATGGAGAAAGTATAGGTGAGTCAATTGGAGGGAGAAAGTTTAGGCGAGTCAGCTGAGGGAGAAAGTATAGGCGAGTCAGTTGGAGGGAGAGCGTATAGGCGAGTCAGTTGGAGGGAGAAAGTATAAGTGAGTCAGTTGAGGGAGAAAGTATAGGCGAGACAGTTGCAGGGAGAAAGAATAGGCGAGTCAGTTGGAGGGAGAAAGCATAGGCGAGTCAGTTGGAGGGAGAAAGTATAGGTGAGTCAGTTGGAGGGAGAAAGTATAGGCGAGTCAGTTGGAGAGAGAAAGTATAGGCGAGTCAGCTGAGGGAGAAAGTATAGGCGAGTCAGCTGGAGGGAGAAAGTATAGGCGAGTCAGCTGAGTGAGAAAGTATAGGCGAGTCAGTTGGAGGGAGAAAGTATAGGCGAGTCAGCTGGAGGGAGAAAGTATAGGCGAGTCAGTTGGAGGGACAAAGTATAGGCGAATCAGCTGGAGGGAGAAAGTATAGGCGAGTCAGTTGGAGGGAGAAAGCATAGGCGAGTCAGTTCGAGGGAGAAAGTATAGGCGAGTCAGTTGGAGGGAGAAAGTATAGGCGAGTCAGTTGGAGGGAGAAAGTATAGGTGAGTCAGTTGGAGGGAGAAAGTATAGGCAAGTCAGCTGGAGGGAGAAAGTATAGACGAGTCAGTTGGAGGGAAAAAGCATAGGCGAGTCAGCTGGAGGGAGAAAGTATAGGCGAGTCAGTTGGAGGGAGAAAGTATAGGTGAGTCAGTTGGAGGGAGAAAGTATAGGCGAGTTAGTTGGAGGGAGAAAGTATAGGTGAGTCAGCCGAGGGAGAAAGTATAGGCGAGTCAGTTGGATGGAGAAAGTATAGGCGAGTCAGTTGGAGGGAGAAAGTATAGGCGGGTCAGTTGGAGGGAGAAAGTATAGGTGAGTCAGCTGAGGGAGAAAGAATAGGCGAGTCAGTTGGAGGAGAAAGTATAGGCGAGTCAGTTGGAGGGAGAAAGTATAGGTGAGTCAGTTGGAGGGAGAGAGAATAGGTGAGTCAGTTGGAGGGAGAAAGTATAGGCGAGTCAGCTGGAGGGAGAAAGTATAAGTGAGTCAGTTGGAGGGAGAAAGTATAGGTGAGTCAGTTGGAGGGAGAAAGTATAGGTGAGTCAGTTGGATGGAGAAAGTATAGGTGAGTCAATTGGAGGGAGAAAGTTTAGGCGAGTCAGCTGAGGGAGAAAGTATAGGCGAGTCATTTGGAGGGAGAAAGTATAGGTGAGTCAATTGGAGGGAGAAAGTATAGGCGAGTCAGCTGAGGGAGAAAGTATAGGTGGGTCAGCTGGAGGGAGAAAGTATAGGTGAGTCAGTTGGAGGGAGAAAGTATAGGCGAGTCAGCTGAGGGAGAAAGAATAGGCGAGTCAGTTGGAGGGAGAAAGAATAGTCTAATCAGCTGAAGGGAGAAAGCATAGGCGAGTCAGTTGGAGGGAGAAAGTATAGGCGAGTCAGCTGGAGGGAGAAAGTATAGGCGAGTCAGTTGGAGGGAAAAAGCATAGGCGAGTCAGCTGGAGGGAGAAAGTATAGGCGAGTCAGCCGAGGGAGAAAGTATAGGCGAGTCAGTTGGAGGGAGAAAGTATAGGCGAGTCAGCTGGAGGGAGAAAGTATAGGCGAGTCAGTTGGAGGGAAAAAGCATAGGCGAATCAGCTGGAGGGAGAAAGTATAGGCGAGTCATTTGGAGGGAGAAAGTATAGGTGAGTCAGTTGGAGGGAGAAAGTTTAGGCGAGTTAGTTGGAGGGAGAAAGTATAGGTGAGTCAGCCGAGGGAGAAAGTATAGGCGAGTCAGTTGGAGGGAGAAAGTATAGGCGAGTCAGTTGGAGGGAGAAAGTATAGGCGAGTCAGTTGGAGGGAGAAAGTATAGGCGAGTCAGTTGGAATGAGAAAGTATAGGCGAGTCAGCTGGAGGGAGAAAGAATAGGCGAGTCAGTTGGAGGGAGAAAGTATAGGTGAGTCAGCTGGAGGGAGAAAGTATAGGCGAGTCAGTTGGAGGGAGAAAGTATAGGCGAGTCAGTTGGAGGGAGAGCGTATAGGCGAGTCAGTTGGAGTGAGAAAGTATAGGCGAGTCAGTTGGAGTGAGAAAGTATAGGCGAGTCAGTTGGAGGGAGAAAGTATAGGTGAGACAGTTGGAGGGAGAAAGTATAGACGAGTCAGTTGGAGGGAGAAAGTATAGGTGAGTCAGCCGAGGGAGAAAGTATAGGCGAGTCAGTTGGAGGGAGAAAGTATAGGCGAGTCAGTTGGAGGGAGAAAGTATAGGCGAGTCAATTGGAGGGAGAAAGTATAGGTGAGTCAACTGAGGGAGAAAGAATAGGCGAGTCAGTTGGAGGAGAAAGTATAGGCGAGTCAGTTGGAGGGAGAAAGTATAGGTGAGTCAGTTGGAGGGAGAGAGTATAGGTGAGTCAGTTGGAGGGAGAAAGTATAGGCGAGTCAGCTGGAGGGAGAAAGTATAAGTGAGTCAGTTGGAGGGAGAAAGTATAGGTGAGTCAGTTGGAGGGAGAAAGTATAGGTGAGTCAGTTGGATGGAGAAAGTATAGGTGAGTCAGTTGGAGGGAGAAAGTATAGGCGAGTCAGTTGGAGGAAGAAAGTATAGGTGAGTCAGTTGGAGGGAGAAAGTACAGGTGAGTCAGTTGGATGGAGAAAGTATAGGTGAGTCAATTGGAGGGAGAAAGTTTAGGCGAGTCAGCTGAGGGAGAAAGTATAGGCGAGTCAGTTGGAGGGAGAGCGTATAGGCAAGTCAGTTGGACGGAGAAAGCATAGGCGAGTCAGTTGGAGGGAGAAAGTATAGGTGAGTCAGTTGAGGGAGAAAGTATAGGCGAGACAGTTGCAGGGAGAAAGCATAGGCGAGTCAGTTGGAGGGAGAAAGTATAGGCGAGTCAGTTGAGGGAGAAAGTATAGGCGAGACAGTTGCAGGGAGAAAGTATAGGCGAGTCAGTTGGAGGGAGAAAGTATAGGTGAGTCAGCTGAGGGAGAAAGTATAGGCGAGTCAGTTGGAGGGAGAAAGCATAGGCGAGTCAGTTGGAGGGAGAGAGTATAGGTGAGTCAGTTGGATGGAGAAAGTATAGGTGAGTCAGCTGAGGGAGAAAGTATAGGCGAGTCAGTTGGAGGGAGAAAGTATAGGCGAGTCAGTTGGAGGGAGAAAGTATAGGTGAGTCAGTTGGAGGGAGAAAGTATAGGCGAGTCAGCTGGAGGGAGAAAGTATAGGCGAGTCAGTTGGAGGGAAAAAGCATAGGCGAGTCAGCTGGAGGGAGAAAGCATAGGCGAGTCAGTTGGAGGGAGAAAGTATAGGTGAGTCAGTTGGAGGGAGAAAGTATAGGCGAGTCAGTTGGAGGGAGAAAGTATAGGTGAGTCAGCTGAGGGAGAAAGTATAGGTGAGTCAGTTGAGGGAGAAAGTATAGGCGAGACAGTTGCAGGGATTAAGTATAGGCGAGTCAGTTGGAGGGAGAAAGTATAGGTGAGTCAGCTGAGTGAGAAAGTATAGACGAGTCAGTTGGAGGGAGAAAGCATAGGCGAGTCAGTAGGAGGGAGAAAGCATAGGTGAGTCAGTTGGAGGGAGAGAGTATAGGTGAGTCAGCTGAGGGAGAAAGTATAGGCGAGTCAGTTGGAGGGAGAAAGTATAGGCGAGTCAGTTGGAGGGAGAAAGTATAGGTGAGTCAGTTGGAGGGAGAAAGTATAGGCGAGTCAGCTGGATGGAGAAAGTATAGGCGAGTCAGTTGGAGGGAAAAAGCATAGGCGAGTCAGCTGGAGGGAGAAAGTATAGGCGAGTCAGTTGGAGGGAGAAAGTATAGGTGAGTCAGTTGGAGGGAGAAAGTATAGGCGAGTCAGTTGGAGGGAGAAAGTATAGGTGAGTCAGCTGAGGGAGAAAGTATAGGCGAGTCAGTTGGAGGGAGAAAGTATAGGCGAGTCAGTTGGAGGGAGAAAGAATAGGCGAGTCAGTTGGAGGGAGAAAGTATAGGTGAGTCAGCTGAGGGAGAAAGAATAGGCGAGTCAGTTGGAGGAGAAAGTATAGGCGAGTCAGTTGGAGGGAGAAAGTATAGGTGAGTCAGTTGGAGGGAGAGAGTATAGGTGAGTCAGTTGGAGGGAGAAAGAATAGGCGAGTCAGCTGGAGGGAGAAAGTATAAGTGAGTCAGTTGGAGGGATAAAGTATAGGTGAGTCAGTTGGAGGGAGAAAGTATAGGTGAGTCAGTTGGATGGAGAAAGTATAGGTGAGTCAGTTGGAGGGAGAAAGAATAGGCGAGACAGTTGGAGGGAGAAAGTATCGGCGAGTCAGCTGAGGGAGAAAGCATAGGCGAGTCAGTTGCAGGGAGAAAGTATAGGCGAGTCAGCTGAGGGAGAAAGTATAGGTGAGTCAGCTGAGGGAAAAAGTATAGGCGAGTCAGCTGGAGGGAGAAAGTATAGGCGAGTCAGTTGGAGGGAGAAAGTATAGGCGAGTCAGCTGGAGGGAGAAAGTATAGGCGAGTCAGTTGGAGGGAGAAAGTATAGGCGAGTCAGTTGGAGGGAGAAAGTATAGGCAAGTCAGCTGAGGGAGAAAGTATAGGTGAGTCAGTTGGAGGGAGAAAGTATAGGCGAGTCAGTTGGAGGGAGAAAGTATAGGTGAGTCAGTTGGAGGGAGAAAGTATAGGCGAGTCAGTTGGAGGGAGAAAGGATAGGTGAGTCAGCCGAGGGAGAAAGTTTAGGCGAGTCAGCTGAGGGAGAAAGTATAGGCGAGTCAGTTGGAGGGAGAGCGTATTGGCGAGTCAGTTGGAGGGAGAAAGCATAGGCGAGTCAGTTGGAGGGGGAAAGTATAGGTGAGTCAGTTGAGGGAGAAAGTATAGGCGAGACAGTTGCAGGGAGAAAGTATAGGCGAGTCAGTTGGAGGGAGAAAGTATAGGTGAGTCAGCTGAGTGAGAAAGTATAGACGAGTCAGTTGGAGGGAGAAAGCATAGGCGAGTCAGTTGGAGGGAGAAAGCATAGGTGAGTCAGTTGGAGGGAGAGAGTATAGGTGAGTCAGTTGGAGGGAGAAAGTATAGGCGAGTCAGCTGGAGGGAGAAATTATAGGCGAGTCAGTTGGAGGGAGAAAGCATAGGTGAGTCAGTTAGAGGGAGAAAGCATAGGTGAGTCAGTTGGATGGAGAAAGTATAGGTGAGTCAATTGGAGGGAGAAAGAATAGGCGAGTCAGTTGGAGGGAGAAAGTATAGGCGAGTCAGCTGGAGGGAGAAAGTATAGGCGAGTCAGTTGGAAGGAGAAAGTATAGGCGAGTCAGCTGAGGGAGAAAGTATAGGTGAGTCAGTTGGAGGGAGAAAGTATAGGCGAGTCAGTTGGAGGGAGAAAGTATAGGTGAGTCAGTTGGAGGGAGAAAGTATAGGCGAGTCAGTTGGAGGGAGAAAGAATAGGCGAGTCAGTTGGAGGGAGAAAGTATAGGCGAGTCAGCTGGAGGGAGAAAGAATAGGCGAGTCAGTTGGAGGGAGAAAGTATAGGCGAGTCAGTTGGAAGGAGAAAGTATTGGCGAGTCAGCTGAGGGAGAAAGTATAGGTGAGTCAGTTGGAGGGAGAAAGTATAGGCGAGTCAGTTGGAGGGAGAAAGTATAGGCGAGTCAGTTGGAGGGAGAAAGTATAGGCGAGTCAGCTGAGGGAGAAAGTATTGGCGAGTCAGCTGGAGGGAGAAAGTATAGGCGAGTCAGCTGAGGGAGAAAGTATCGGCGAGTTAGTTGGAGGTTGAAAGTATAGGCGAGTCAGCTGCGGGAGAAAGTATAGGCGAGTCAGCTGGAGGGAGAAAGTATAGGTGAGTCAGTTGGAGGGAGAAAGTATAGGTGAGTCAGTTGGATGGAGAAAGTATAGGTGAGTCAGTTGGAGGGAGAAAGAATAGGCGAGTCAGTTGGAGGGAGAAAGTTTAGGTGAGTCAGTTGGAGGGAGAAAGTTTAGGTGAGTCACTTGGATGGAGAAAGTATAGGTGATTCAATTGGAGGGAGAAAGTATAGGCGAGTCAGCTGAGGGAGAAAGTATAGGTGGGTCAGCTGGAGGGAGAAAGTATAGGTGAGTCAGTTGGAGGGAGAAAGTATAGGCGAGTCAGCTGAGGGAGAAAGAATAGGCGAGTCAGTTGGAGGGAGAAAGAATAGGCTAATCAGCTGAAGGGAGAAAGTATAGGCGAGTCAGTTGGAGGGAGAAAGCATAGGCGAGTCAGCTGGAGGGAGAAAGTATAGGCGAGTCAGTTGGAGGGAAAAAGCATAGGCGAGTCAGCTGGAGGGAGAAAGTATAGGCGAGTCAGCCGAGGGAGAAAGTATAGGCGAGTCAGTTGGAGGGAGAAAGTATAGGCGAGTCAGCTGGAGGGAGAAAGTATAGGCGAGTCAGTTGGAAGGAAAAAGCATAGGCGAGTCAGCTGGAGGGAGAAAGTATAGGCGAGTCAGTTGGAGGGAGAAAGTATAGGTGAGTCAGTTGGAGGGAGAAAGTTTAGGCGAGTTAGTTGGAGGGAGAAAGTATAGGTGAGTCAGCCGAGGGAGAAAGTATAGGCGAGTCAGTTGGAGGGAGAAAGTATAGGCGAGTCAGTTGGAGGGAGAAAGTATAGGCGAGTCAGTTGGAGGGAGAAAGTATAGGTGAGTCAGCTGAGGGAGAAAGAATAGGCGAGTCAGTTGGAGGAGAAAGTATCGGCGAGTTAGTTGGAGGTTGAAAGTATAGGCGAGTCAGCTGCGGGAGAAAGTATAGGCGAGTCAGCTGGAGGGAGAAAGTATAGGTGAGTCAGTTGGAGGGAGAAAGTATAGGTGAGTCAGTTGGATGGAGAAAGTATAGGTGAGTCAGTTGGAGGGAGAAAGTATAGGCGAGTCAGTTGGAGGGAGAAAGTTTAGGTGAGTCAGTTGGAGGGAGAAAGTTTAGGTGAGTCACTTGGATGGAGAAAGTATAGGTGATTCAATTGGAGGGAGAAAGTATAGGCGAGTCAGCTGAGGGAGAAAGTATAGGTGGGTCAGCTGGAGGGAGAAAGTATAGGTGAGTCAGTTGGAGGGAGAAAGTATAGGCGAGTCAGCTGAGGGAGAAAGAATAGGCGAGTCAGTTGGAGGGAGAAAGAATAGGCTAATCAGCTGAAGGGAGAAAGTATAGGCGAGTCAGTTGGAGGGAAAAAGCATAGGCGAGTCAGCTGGAGGGAGAAAGTATAGGCGAGTCAGTTGGAGGGAGAAAGTATAGGTGAGTCAGTTGGAGGGAGAAAGTATAGGCGAGTCAGTTGGAGGGAGAAAGTATAGGTGAGTCAGCTGAGGGAGAAAGTATAGGCGAGTCAGTTGGAGGGAGAAAGTATAGGCGAGTCAGTTGGAGGGAGAAAGAATAGGCGAGTCAGTTGGAGGGAGAAAGTATAGGTGAGTCAGCTGAGGGAGAAAGAATAGGCGAGTCAGTTGGAGGAGAAAGTATAGGCGAGTCAGTTGGAGGGAGAAAGTATAGGTGAGTCAGTTGGAGGGAGAGAGTATAGGTGAGTCAGTTGGAGGGAGAAAGAATAGGCGAGTCAGCTGGAGGGAGAAAGTATAAGTGAGTCAGTTGGAGGGATAAAGTATAGGTGAGTCAGTTGGAGGGAGAAAGTATAGGTGAGTCAGTTGGATGGAGAAAGTATAGGTGAGTCAGTTGGAGGGAGAAAGAATAGGCGAGACAGTTGGAGGGAGAAAGTATCGGCGAGTCAGCTGAGGGAGAAAGCATAGGCGAGTCAGTTGCAGGGAGAAAGTATAGGCGAGTCAGCTGAGGGAGAAAGTATAGGTGAGTCAGCTGAGGGAAAAAGTATAGGCGAGTCAGCTGGAGGGAGAAAGTATAGGCGAGTCAGTTGGAGGGAGAAAGTATAGGCGAGTCAGCTGGAGGGAGAAAGTATAGGCGAGTCAGTTGGAGGGAGAAAGTATAGGCGAGTCAGTTGGAGGGAGAAAGTATAGGCAAGTCAGCTGAGGGAGAAAGTATAGGTGAGTCAGTTGGAGGGAGAAAGTATAGGCGAGTCAGTTGGAGGGAGAAAGTATAGGTGAGTCAGTTGGAGGGAGAAAGTATAGGCGAGTCAGTTGGAGGGAGAAAGTATAGGTGAGTCAGCCGAGGGAGAAAGTTTAGGCGAGTCAGCTGAGGGAGAAAGTATAGGCGAGTCAGTTGGAGGGAGAGCGTATTGGCGAGTCAGTTGGAGGGAGAAAGCATAGGCGAGTCAGTTGGAGGGAGAAAGTATAGGTGAGTCAGTTGAGGGAGAAAGTATAGGCGAGACAGTTGCAGGGAGAAAGTATAGGCGAGTCAGTTGGAGGGAGAAAGTATAGGTGAGTCAGCTGAGTGAGAAAGTATAGACGAGTCAGTTGGAGGGAGAAAGCATAGGCGAGTCAGTTGGAGGGAGAAAGCATAGGTGAGTCAGTTGGAGGGAGAGAGTATAGGTGAGTCAGTTGGAGGGAGAAAGTATAGGCGAGTCAGCTGGAGGGAGAAATTATAGGCGAGTCAGTTGGAGGGAGAAAGCATAGGTGAGTCAGTTGGAGGGAGAAAGCATAGGTGAGTCAGTTGGATGGAGAAAGTATAGGTGAGTCAATTGGAGGGAGAAAGAATAGGCGAGTCAGTTGGAGGGAGAAAGTATAGGCGAGTCAGCTGGAGGGAGAAAGTATAGGCGAGTCAGTTGGAAGGAGAAAGTATAGGCGAGTCAGCTGAGGGAGAAAGTATAGGTGAGTCAGTTGGAGGGAGAAAGTATAGGCGAGTCAGTTGGAGGGAGAAAGTATAGGTGAGTCAGTTGGAGGGAGAAAGTATAGGCGAGTCAGTTGGAGGGAGAAAGAATAGGCGAGTCAGTTGGAGGGAGAAAGTATAGGCGAGTCAGCTGGAGGGAGAAAGAATAGGCGAGTCAGTTGGAGGGAGAAAGTATAGGCGAGTCAGTTGGAAGGAGAAAGTATTGGCGAGTCAGCTGAGGGAGAAAGTATAGGTGAGTCAGTTGGAGGGAGAAAGTATAGGCGAGTCAGTTGGAGGGAGAAAGTATAGGCGAGTCAGTTGGAGGGAGAAAGTATAGGCGAGTCAGCTGAGGGAGAAAGTATTGGCGAGTCAGCTGGAGGGAGAAAGTATAGGCGAGTCAGCTGAGGGAGAAAGTATCGGCGAGTTAGTTGGAGGTTGAAAGTATAGGCGAGTCAGCTGCGGGAGAAAGTATAGGCGAGTCAGCTGGAGGGAGAAAGTATAGGTGAGTCAGTTGGAGGGAGAAAGTATAGGTGAGTCAGTTGGATGGAGAAAGTATAGGTGAGTCAGTTGGAGGGAGAAAGAATAGGCGAGTCAGTTGGAGGGAGAAAGTTTAGGTGAGTCAGTTGGAGGGAGAAAGTTTAGGTGAGTCACTTGGATGGAGAAAGTATAGGTGATTCAATTGGAGGGAGAAAGTATAGGCGAGTCAGCTGAGGGAGAAAGTATAGGTGGGTCAGCTGGAGGGAGAAAGTATAGGTGAGTCAGTTGGAGGGAGAAAGTATAGGCGAGTCAGCTGAGGGAGAAAGAATAGGCGAGTCAGTTGGAGGGAGAAAGAATAGGCTAATCAGCTGAAGGGAGAAAGTATAGGCGAGTCAGTTGGAGGGAGAAAGCATAGGCGAGTCAGCTGGAGGGAGAAAGTATAGGCGAGTCAGTTGGAGGGAAAAAGCATAGGCGAGTCAGTTGGAGGGAGAAAGTATAGGCGAGTCAGCCGAGGGAGAAAGTATAGGCGAGTCAGTTGGAGGGAGAAAGTATAGGCGAGTCAGCTGGAGGGAGAAAGTATAGGCGAGTCAGTTGGAAGGAAAAAGCATAGGCGAGTCAGCTGGAGGGAGAAAGTATAGGCGAGTCAGTTGGAGGTAGAAAGTATAGGTGAGTCAGTTGGAGGGAGAAAGTTTAGGCGAGTTAGTTGGAGGGAGAAAGTATAGGTGAGTCAGCCGAGGGAGAAAGTATAGGCGAGTCAGTTGGAGGGAGAAAGTATAGGCGAGTCAGTTGGAGGGAGAAAGTATAGGCGAGTCAGTTGGAGGGAGAAAGTATAGGTGAGTCAGCTGAGGGAGAAAGAATAGGCGAGTCAGTTGGAGGAGAAAGTATCGGCGAGTTAGTTGGAGGTTGAAAGTATAGGCGAGTCAGCTGCGGGAGAAAGTATAGGCGAGTCAGCTGGAGGGAGAAAGCATAGGTGAGTCAGTTGGAGGGAGAAAGTATAGGTGAGTCAGTTGGATGGAGAAAGTATAGGTGAGTCAGTTGGAGGGAGAAAGTATAGGCGAGTCAGTTGGAGGGAGAAAGTTTAGGTGAGTCAGTTGGAGGGAGAAAGTTTAGGTGAGTCACTTGGATGGAGAAAGTATAGGTGATTCAATTGGAGGGAGAAAGTATAGGCGAGTCAGCTGAGGGAGAAAGTATAGGTGGGTCAGCTGGAGGGAGAAAGTATAGGTGAGTCAGTTGGAGGGAGAAAGTATAGGCGAGTCAGCTGAGGGAGAAAGAATAGGCGAGTCAGTTGGAGGGAGAAAGAATAGGCTAATCAGCTGAAGGGAGAAAGAATAGGCGAGTCAGTTGGAGGGAGAAAGTATAGGCGAGTCAGCTGGAGGGAGAAAGTATAGGCGAGTCAGTTGGAGGGAAAAAGCATAGGCGAGTCAGCTGGAGGGAGAAAGTATAGGCGAGTCAGCCGAGGGAGAAAGTATAGGCGAGTCAGTTGGAGGGAGAAAGTATAGGCGAGTCAGCTGGAGGGAGAAAGTATAGGCGAGTCAGTTGGAGGGAAAAAGCATAGGCGAGTCAGCTGGAGGGAGAAAGTATAGGCGAGTCAGTTGGAGGGAGAAAGTATAGGTGAGTCAGTTGGAGGGAGAAAGTTTAGGCGAGTTAGTTGGAGGGAGAAAGTATAGGTGAGTCAGCCGAGGGAGAAAGTATAGGCGAGTCAGTTGGAGGGAGAAAGTATAGGCGAGTCAGTTGGAGGGAGAAAGCATAGGCGAGTCAGTTGGAGGGAGAAAGTATAGGTGAGTCAGCTGAGGGAGAAAGAATAGGCGAGTCAGTTGGAGGAGAAAGTATAGGCGAGTCAGTTGGAGGGAGAAAGTATAGGTGAGTCAGTTGGAGGGAGAGAGAATAGGTGACTCAGTTGGAGGGAGAAAGTATAGGCGAGTCAGCTGGAGGGAGAAAGTATAAGTGAGTCAGTTGGAGGGAGAAAGTATAGGTGAGTCAGTTGGAGGGAGAAAGTATAGGTGAGTCAGTTGGATGGAGAAAGTATAGGTGAGTCAATTGGAGGGAGAAAGTTTAGGCGAGTCAGCTGAGGGAGAAAGTATAGGCGAGTCAGTTGGAGGGAGAGCGTATAGGCGAGTCAGTTGGAGGGAGAAAGTATAAGTGAGTCAGTTGAGGGAGAAAGTATAGGCGAGACAGTTGCAGGGAGAAAGAATAGGCGAGTCAGTTGGAGGGAGAAAGCATAGGCGAGTCAGTTGGAGGGAGAAAGTATAGGTGAGTCAGTTGGAGGGAGAAAGTATAGGCGAGTCAGTTGGAGAGAGAAAGTATAGGCGAGTCAGCTGAGGGAGAAAGTATAGGCGAGTCAGCTGGAGGGAGAAAGTATAGGCGAGTCAGCTGAGTGAGAAAGTATAGGCGAGTCAGTTGGAGGGAGAAAGTATAGGCGAGTCAGCTGGAGGGAGAAAGTATAGGCGAGTCAGTTGGAGGGACAAAGTATAGGCGAATCAGCTGGAGGGAGAAAGTATAGGCGAGTCAGTTGGAGGGAGAAAGTATAGGCGAGTCAGTTCGAGGGAGAAAGTATAGGCGAGTCAGTTGGAGGGAGAAAGTATAGGCGAGTCAGTTGGAGGGAGAAAGTATAGGTGAGTCAGTTGGAGGGAGAAAGTATAGGCAAGTCAGCTGGAGGGAGAAAGTATAGACGAGTCAGTTGGAGGGAAAAAGCATAGGCGAGTCAGCTGGAGGGAGAAAGTATAGGCGAGTCAGTTGGAGGGAGAAAGTATAGGTGAGTCAGTTGGAGGGAGAAAGTATAGGCGAGTTAGTTGGAGGGAGAAAGTATAGGTGAGTCAGCCGAGGGAGAAAGTATAGGCGAGTCAGTTGGATGGAGAAAGTATAGGCGAGTCAGTTGGAGGGAGAAAGTATAGGCGAGTCAGTTGGAGGGAGAAAGTATAGGTGAGTCAGCTGAGGGAGAAAGAATAGGCGAGTCAGTTGGAGGAGAAAGTATAGGCGAGTCAGTTGGAGGGAGAAAGTATAGGTGAGTCAGTTGGAGGGAGAGAGAATAGGTGAGTCAGTTGGAGGGAGAAAGTATAGGCGAGTCAGCTGGAGGGAGAAAGTATAAGTGAGTCAGTTGGAGGGAGAAAGTATAGGTGAGTCAGTTGGAGGGAGAAAGTATAGGTGAGTCAGTTGGATGGAGAAAGTATAGGTGAGTCAATTGGAGGGAGAAAGTTTAGGCGAGTCAGCTGAGGGAGAAAGTATAGGCGAGTCATTTGGAGGGAGAAAGTATAGGTGAGTCAATTGGAGGGAGAAAGTATAGGCGAGTCAGCTGAGGGAGAAAGTATAGGTGGGTCAGCTGGAGGGAGAAAGTATAGGTGAGTCAGTTGGAGGGAGAAAGTATAGGCGAGTCAGCTGAGGGAGAAAGAATAGGCGAGTCAGTTGGAGGGAGAAAGAATAGTCTAATCAGCTGAAGGGAGAAAGCATAGGCGAGTCAGTTGGAGGGAGAAAGTATAGGCGAGTCAGCTGGAGGGAGAAAGTATAGGCGAGTCAGTTGGAGGGAAAAAGCATAGGCGAGTCAGCTGGAGGGAGAAAGTATAGGCGAGTCAGCCGAGGGAGAAAGTATAGGCGAGTCAGTTGGAGGGAGAAAGTATAGGCGAGTCAGCTGGAGGGAGAAAGTATAGGCGAATCAGCTGGAGGGAGAAAGTATAGGCGAGTCAGTTGGAGGGAGAAAGTATAGGTGAGTCAGTTGGAGGGAGAAAGTTTAGGCGAGTTAGTTGGAGGGAGAAAGTATAGGTGAGTCAGCCGAGGGAGAAAGTATAGGCGAGTCAGTTGGAGGGAGAAAGTATAGGCGAGTCAGTTGGAGGGAGAAAGTATAGGCGAGTCAGTTGGAGGGAGAAAGTATAGGCGAGTCAGTTGGAATGAGAAAGTATAGGCGAGTCAGCTGGAGGGAGAAAGAATAGGCGAGTCAGTTGGAGGGAGAAAGTATAGGTGAGTCAGCTGGAGGGAGAAAGTATAGGCGAGTCAGTTGGAGGGAGAAAGTATAGGCGAGTCAGTTGGAGGGAGAAAGTATAGGCGAGTCAGTTGGAGGGAGAGCGTATAGGCGAGTCAGTTGGAGTGAGAAAGTATAGGCGAGTCAGTTGGAGTGAGAAAGTATAGGCGAGTCAGTTGGAGGGAGAAAGTATAGGTGAGACAGTTGGAGGGAGAAAGTATAGACGAGTCAGTTGGAGGGAGAAAGTATAGGTGAGTCAGCCGAGGGAGAAAGTATAGGCGAGTCAGTTGGAGGGAGAAAGCATAGGCGAGTCAGTTGGAGGGAGAAAGTATAGGCGAGTCAATTGGAGGGAGAAAGTATAGGTGAGTCAACTGAGGGAGAAAGAATAGGCGAGTCAGTTGGAGGAGAAAGTATAGGCGAGTCAGTTGGAGGGAGAAAGTATAGGTGAGTCAGTTGGAGGGAGAGAGTATAGGTGAGTCAGTTGGAGGGAGAAAGTATAGGCGAGTCAGCTGGAGGGAGAAAGTATAAGTGAGTCAGTTGGAGGGAGAAAGTATAGGTGAGTCAGTTGGAGGGAGAAAGTATAGGTGAGTCAGTTGGATGGAGAAAGTATAGGTGAGTCAGTTGGAGGGAGAAAGTATAGGCGAGTCAGTTGGAGGAAGAAAGTATAGGTGAGTCAGTTGGAGGGAGAAAGTACAGGTGAGTCAGTTGGATGGAGAAAGTATAGGTGAGTCAATTGGAGGGAGAAAGTTTAGGCGAGTCAGCTGAGGGAGAAAGTATAGGCGAGTCAGTTGGAGGGAGAGCGTATAGGCAAGTCAGTTGGACGGAGAAAGCATAGGCGAGTCAGTTGGAGGGAGAAAGTATAGGTGAGTCAGTTGAGGGAGAAAGTATAGGCGAGACAGTTGCAGGGAGAAAGCATAGGCGAGTCAGTTGGAGGGAGAAAGTATAGGTGAGTCAGTTGAGGGAGAAAGTATAGGCGAGACAGTTGCAGGGAGAAAGTATAGGCGAGTCAGTTGGAGGGAGAAAGTATAGGTGAGTCAGCTGAGGGAGAAAGTATAGGCGAGTCAGTTGGAGGGAGAAAGCATAGGCGAGTCAGTTGGAGGGAGAGAGTATAGGTGAGTCAGTTGGATGGAGAAAGTATAGGTGAGTCAGCTGAGGGAGAAAGTATAGGCGAGTCAGTTGGAGGGAGAAAGTATAGGCGAGTCAGTTGGAGGGAGAAAGTATAGGTGAGTCAGTTGGAGGGAGAAAGTATAGGCGAGTCAGCTGGAGGGAGAAAGTATAGGCGAGTCAGTTGGAGGGAAAAAGCATAGGCGAGTCAGCTGGAGGGAGAAAGCATAGGCGAGTCAGTTGGAGGGAGAAAGTATAGGTGAGTCAGTTGGAGGGAGAAAGTATAGGCGAGTCAGTTGGAGGGAGAAAGTATAGGTGAGTCAGCTGAGGGAGAAAGTATAGGTGAGTCAGTTGAGGGAGAAAGTATAGGCGAGACAGTTGCAGGGAGAAAGTATAGGCGAGTCAGTTGGAGGGAGAAAGTATAGGTGAGTCAGCTGAGTGAGAAAGTATAGACGAGTCAGTTGGAGGGAGAAAGCATAGGCGAGTCAGTTGGAGGGAGAAAGCATAGGTGAGTCAGTAGGAGGGAGAGAGTATAGGTGAGTCAGTTGGAGGGAGAAAGTATAGGCGAGTCAGCTGGAGGGAGAAATTATAGGCGAGTCAGTTGGAGGGAGAAAGTATAGGTGAGTCAGTTGGAGGGAGAAAGCATAGGTGAGTCAGTTGGATGGAGAAAGTATAGGTGAGTCAATTGGAGGGAGAAAGAATAGGCGAGTCAGTTGGAGGGAGAAAGTATAGGCGAGTCAGCTGGAGGGAGAAAGTATAGGCGAGTCAGTTGGAAGGAGAAAGTATAGGCGAGTCAGCTGAGGGAGAAAGTATAGGTGAGTCAGTTGGAGGGAGAAAGTATAGGCGAGTCAGTTGGAGGGAGAAAGTGTAGGTGAGTCAGTTGGAGGGAGAAAGTATAGGCGAGTCAGTTGGAGGGAGAAAGAATAGGCGAGTCAGTTGGAGGGAGAAAGTATAGGCGAGTCAGCTGGAGGGAGAAAGAATAGGCGAGTCAGTTGGAGGGAGAAAGTATAGGCGAGTCAGTTGGAAGGAGAAAGTATTGGCGAGTCAGCTGAGGGAGAAAGTATAGGTGAGTCAGTTGGAGGGAGAAAGTATAGGCGAGTCAGTTGGAGGGAGAAAGTATAGGCGAGTCAGTTGGAGGGAGAAAGTATAGGCGAGTCAGCTGAGGGAGAAAGTATTGGCGAGTCAGCTGGAGGGAGAAAGTATAGGCGAGTCAGCTGAGGGAGAAAGTATCGGCGAGTTAGTTGGAGGTTGAAAGTATAGGCGAGTCAGCTGCGGGAGAAAGTATAGGCGAGTCAGCTGGAGGGAGAAAGTATAGGTGAGTCAGTTGGAAGGAGAAAGTATAGGTGAGTCAGTTGGATGGAGAAAGTATAGGTGAGTCAGTTGGAGGGAGAAAGTATAGGCGAGTCAGTTGGAGGGAGAAAGTTTAGGTGAGTCAGTTGGAGGGAGAAAGTTTAGGTGAGTCACTTGGATGGAGAAAGTATAGGTGATTCAATTGGAGGGAGAAAGTATAGGCGAGTCAGCTGAGGGAGAAAGTATAGGTGGGTCAGCTGGAGGGAGAAAGTATAGGTGAGTCAGTTGGAGGGAGAAAGTATAGGCGAGTCAGCTGAGGGAGAAAGAATAGGCGAGTCAGTTGGAGGGAGAAAGTATAGGCGAGTCAGTTGGAGGGAAAAAGCATAGGCGAATCAGCTGGAGGGAGAAAGTATAGGCGAGTCAGTTGGAGGGAGAAAGTATAGGTGAGTCAGTTGGAGGGAGAAAGTTTAGGCGAGTTAGTTGGAGGGAGAAAGTATAGGTGAGTCAGCCGAGGGAGAAAGTATAGGCGAGTCAGTTGGAGGGAGAAAGTATAGGCGAGTCAGTTGGAGGGAGAAAGTATAGGCGAGTCAGTTGGAGGGAGAAAGTATAGGCGAGTCAGTTGGAATGAGAAAGTATAGGCGAGTCAGCTGGAGGGAGAAAGAATAGGCGAGTCAGTTGGAGGGAGAAAGTATAGGTGAGTCAGCTGGAGGGAGAAAGTATAGGCGAGTCAGTTGGAGGGAGAAAGTATAGGCGAGTCAGTTGGAGGGAGAGCGTATAGGCGAGTCAGTTGGAGTGAGAAAGTATAGGCGAGTCAGTTGGAGTGAGAAAGTATAGGCGAGTCAGTTGGAGGGAGAAAGTATAGGTGAGACAGTTGGAGGGAGAAAGTATAGACGAGTCAGTTGGAGGGAGAAAGTATAGGTGAGTCAGCCGAGGGAGAAAGTATAGGCGAGTCAGTTGGAGGGAGAAAGCATAGGCGAGTCAGTTGGAGGGAGAAAGTATAGGCGAGTCAATTGGAGGGAGAAAGTATAGGTGAGTCAACTGAGGGAGAAAGAATAGGCGAGTCAGTTGGAGGAGAAAGTATAGGCGAGTCAGTTGGAGGGAGAAAGTATAGGTG
This sequence comes from Oasisia sp. SBJ-2009, assembly GCA_964017155.1. Classification (NCBI taxonomy): domain Eukaryota; kingdom Metazoa; phylum Annelida; class Polychaeta; order Sabellida; family Siboglinidae; genus Oasisia; species Oasisia sp. SBJ-2009. The sequence goes on from OZ024854.1 coordinate 43,996,569, forward strand.
AGTCAGTTGGAGGGAGAGAGTATAGGTGAGTCAGTTGGAGGGAGAAAGTATAGGCGAGTCAGCTGGAGGGAGAAAGTATAAGTGAGTCAGTTGGAGGGAGAAAGTATAGGTGAGTCAGTTGGAGGGAGAAAGTATAGGTGAGTCAGTTGGATGGAGAAAGTATAGGTGAGTCAGTTGGAGGGAGAAAGTATAGGCGAGTCAGTTGGAGGAAGAAAGTATAGGTGAGTCAGTTGGAGGGAGAAAGTACAGGTGAGTCAGTTGGATGGAGAAAGTATAGGTGAGTCAATTGGAGGGAGAAAGTTTAGGCGAGTCAGCTGAGGGAGAAAGTATAGGCGAGTCAGTTGGAGGGAGAGCGTATAGGCAAGTCAGTTGGACGGAGAAAGCATAGGCGAGTCAGTTGGAGGGAGAAAGTATAGGTGAGTCAGTTGAGGGAGAAAGTATAGGCGAGACAGTTGCAGGGAGAAAGCATAGGCGAGTCAGTTGGAGGGAGAAAGTATAGGTGAGTCAGTTGAGGGAGAAAGTATAGGCGAGACAGTTGCAGGGAGAAAGTATAGGCGAGTCAGTTGGAGGGAGAAAGTATAGGTGAGTCAGCTGAGGGAGAAAGTATAGGCGAGTCAGTTGGAGGGAGAAAGCATAGGCGAGTCAGTTGGAGGGAGAGAGTATAGGTGAGTCAGTTGGATGGAGAAAGTATAGGTGAGTCAGCTGAGGGAGAAAGTATAGGCGAGTCAGTTGGAGGGAGAAAGTATAGGCGAGTCAGTTGGAGGGAGAAAGTATAGGTGAGTCAGTTGGAGGGAGAAAGTATAGGCGAGTCAGCTGGAGGGAGAAAGTATAGGCGAGTCAGTTGGAGGGAAAAAGCATAGGCGAGTCAGCTGGAGGGAGAAAGCATAGGCGAGTCAGTTGGAGGGAGAAAGTATAGGTGAGTCAGTTGGAGGGAGAAAGTATAGGCGAGTCAGTTGGAGGGAGAAAGTATAGGTGAGTCAGCTGAGGGAGAAAGTATAGGTGAGTCAGTTGAGGGAGAAAGTATAGGCGAGACAGTTGCAGGGAGAAAGTATAGGCGAGTCAGTTGGAGGGAGAAAGTATAGGTGAGTCAGCTGAGTGAGAAAGTATAGACGAGTCAGTTGGAGGGAGAAAGCATAGGCGAGTCAGTTGGAGGGAGAAAGCATAGGTGAGTCAGTTGGAGGGAGAGAGTATAGGTGAGTCAGTTGGAGGGAGAAAGTATAGGCGAGTCAGCTGGAGGGAGAAATTATAGGCGAGTCAGTTGGAGGGAGAAAGTATAGGTGAGTCAGTTGGAGGGAGAAAGCATAGGTGAGTCAGTTGGATGGAGAAAGTATAGGTGAGTCAATTGGAGGGAGAAAGAATAGGCGAGTCAGTTGGAGGGAGAAAGTATAGGCGAGTCAGCTGGAGGGAGAAAGTATAGGCGAGTCAGTTGGAAGGAGAAAGTATAGGCGAGTCAGCTGAGGGAGAAAGTATAGGTGAGTCAGTTGGAGGGAGAAAGTATAGGCGAGTCAGTTGGAGGGAGAAAGTATAGGCGAGTCAGCTGGAGGGAGAAAGTATAGGCGAGTCAGTTGGAGGGAAAAAGCATAGGCGAATCAGCTGGAGGGAGAAAGTATAGGCGAGTCAGTTGGAGGGAGAAAGTATAGGTGAGTCAGTTGGAGGGAGAAAGTTTAGGCGAGTTAGTTGGAGGGAGAAAGTATAGGTGAGTCAGCCGAGGGAGAAAGTATAGGCGAGTCAGTTGGAGGGAGAAAGTATAGGCGAGTCAGTTGGAGGGAGAAAGTATAGGCGAGTCAGTTGGAGGGAGAAAGTATAGGCGAGTCAGTTGGAATGAGAAAGTATAGGCGAGTCAGCTGGAGGGAGAAAGAATAGGCGAGTCAGTTGGAGGGAGAAAGTATAGGTGAGTCAGCTGGAGGGAGAAAGTATAGGCGAGTCAGTTGGAGGGAGAAAGTATAGGCGAGTCAGTTGGAGGGAGAGCGTATAGGCGAGTCAGTTGGAGTGAGAAAGTATAGGCGAGTCAGTTGGAGTGAGAAAGTATAGGCGAGTCAGTTGGAGGGAGAAAGTATAGGTGAGACAGTTGGAGGGAGAAAGTATAGACGAGTCAGTTGGAGGGAGAAAGTATAGGTGAGTCAGCCGAGGGAGAAAGTATAGGCGAGTCAGTTGGAGGGAGAAAGCATAGGCGAGTCAGTTGGAGGGAGAAAGTATAGGCGAGTCAATTGGAGGGAGAAAGTATAGGTGAGTCAACTGAGGGAGAAAGAATAGGCGAGTCAGTTGGAGGAGAAAGTATAGGCGAGTCAGTTGGAGGGAGAAAGTATAGGTGAGTCAGTTGGAGGGAGAGAGTATAGGTGAGTCAGTTGGAGGGAGAAAGTATAGGCGAGTCAGCTGGAGGGAGAAAGTATAAGTGAGTCAGTTGGAGGGAGAAAGTATAGGTGAGTCAGTTGGAGGGAGAAAGTATAGGTGAGTCAGTTGGATGGAGAAAGTATAGGTGAGTCAGTTGGAGGGAGAAAGTATAGGCGAGTCAGTTGGAGGAAGAAAGTATAGGTGAGTCAGTTGGAGGGAGAAAGTACAGGTGAGTCAGTTGGATGGAGAAAGTATAGGTGAGTCAATTGGAGGGAGAAAGTTTAGGCGAGTCAGCTGAGGGAGAAAGTATAGGCGAGTCAGTTGGAGGGAGAGCGTATAGGCAAGTCAGTTGGACGGAGAAAGCATAGGCGAGTCAGTTGGAGGGAGAAAGTATAGGTGAGTCAGTTGAGGGAGAAAGTATAGGCGAGACAGTTGCAGGGAGAAAGCATAGGCGAGTCAGTTGGAGGGAGAAAGTATAGGTGAGTCAGTTGAGGGAGAAAGTATAGGCGAGACAGTTGCAGGGAGAAAGTATAGGCGAGTCAGTTGGAGGGAGAAAGTATAGGTGAGTCAGCTGAGGGAGAAAGTATAGGCGAGTCAGTTGGAGGGAGAAAGCATAGGCGAGTCAGTTGGAGGGAGAGAGTATAGGTGAGTCAGTTGGATGGAGAAAGTATAGTTGAGTCAGCTGAGGGAGAAAGTATAGGCGAGTCAGTTGGAGGGAGAAAGTATAGGCGAGTCAGTTGGAGGGAGAAAGTATAGGTGAGTCAGTTGGAGGGAGAAAGTATAGGCGAGTCAGCTGGAGGGAGAAAGTATAGGCGAGTCAGTTGGAGGGAAAAAGCATAGGCGAGTCAGCTGGAGGGAGAAAGCATAGGCGGGTCAGTTGGAGGGAGAAAGTATAGGTGAGTCAGTTGGAGGGAGAAAGTATAGGCGAGTCAGTTGGAGGGAGAAAGTATAGGTGAGTCAGCTGAGGGAGAAAGTATAGGTGAGTCAGTTGAGGGAGAAAGTATAGGCGAGACAGTTGCAGGGAGAAAGTATAGGTGAGTCAGTTGGAGGGAGAAAGTATAGGTGAGTCAGCTGAGTGAGAAAGTATAGACGAGTCAGTTGGAGGGAGAAAGCATAGGCGAGTCAGTTGGAGGGAGAAAGCATAGGTGAGTCAGTTGGAGGGAGAGAGTATAGGTGAGTCAGTTGGAGGGAGAAAGTATAGGCGAGTCAGCTGGAGGGAGAAATTATAGGCGAGTCAGTTGGAGGGAGAAAGTATAGGTGAGTCAGTTGGAGGGAGAAAGCATAGGTGAGTCAGTTGGATGGAGAAAGTATAGGTGAGTCAATTGGAGGGAGAAAGAATAGGCGAGTCAGTTGGAGGGAGAAAGTATAGGCGAGTCAGCTGGAGGGAGAAAGTATAGGCGAGTCAGTTGGAAGGAGAAAGTATAGGCGAGTCAGCTGAGGGAGAAAGTATAGGTGAGTCAGTTGGAGGGAGAAAGTATAGGCGAGTCAGTTGGAGGGAGAAAGTATAGGTGAGTCAGTTGGAGGGAGAAAGTATAGGCGAGTCAGTTGGAGGGAGAAAGAATAGGCGAGTCAGTTGGAGGGAGAAAGTATAGGCGAGTCAGCTGGAGGGAGAAAGTATAGGCGAGTCAGTTGGAGGGAAAAAGCATAGGCGAGTCAGCTGGAGGGAGAAAGTATAGGCGAGTCAGCCGAGGGAGAAAGTATAGGCGAGTCAGTTGGAGGGAGAAAGTATAGGCGAGTCAGCTGGAGGGAGAAAGTATAGGCGAGTCAGTTGGAGGGAAAAAGCATAGGCGAATCAGCTGGAGGGAGAAAGTATAGGCGAGTCAGTTGGAGGGAGAAAGTATAGGTGAGTCAGTTGGAGGGAGAAAGTTTAGGCGAGTTAGTTGGAGGGAGAAAGTATAGGTGAGTCAGCCGAGGGAGAAAGTATAGGCGAGTCAGTTGGAGGGAGAAAGTATAGGCGAGTCAGTTGGAGGGAGAAAGTATAGGCGAGTCAGTTGGAGGGAGAAAGTATAGGCGAGTCAGTTGGAATGAGAAAGTATAGGCGAGTCAGCTGGAGGGAGAAAGAATAGGCGAGTCAGTTGGAGGGAGAAAGTATAGGTGAGTCAGCTGGAGGGAGAAAGTATAGGCGAGTCAGTTGGAGGGAGAAAGTATAGGCGAGTCAGTTGGAGGGAGAGCGTATAGGCGAGTCAGTTGGAGTGAGAAAGTATAGGCGAGTCAGTTGGAGTGAGAAAGTATAGGCGAGTCAGTTGGAGGGAGAAAGTATAGGTGAGACAGTTGGAGGGAGAAAGTATAGACGAGTCAGTTGGAGGGAGAAAGTATAGGTGAGTCAGCCGAGGGAGAAAGTATAGGCGAGTCAGTTGGAGGGAGAAAGCATAGGCGAGTCAGTTGGAGGGAGAAAGTATAGGCGAGTCAATTGGAGGGAGAAAGTATAGGTGAGTCAACTGAGGGAGAAAGAATAGGCGAGTCAGTTGGAGGAGAAAGTATAGGCGAGTCAGTTGGAGGGAGAAAGTATAGGTGAGTCAGTTGGAGGGAGAGAGAATAGGTGACTCAGTTGGAGGGAGAAAGTATAGGCGAGTCAGCTGGAGGGAGAAAGTATAAGTGAGTCAGTTGGAGGGAGAAAGTATAGGTGAGTCAGTTGGAGGGAGAAAGTATAGGTGAGTCAGTTGGATGGAGAAAGTATAGGTGAGTCAATTGGAGGGAGAAAGTTTAGGCGAGTCAGCTGAGGGAGAAAGTATAGGCGAGTCAGTTGGAGGGAGAGCGTATAGGCGAGTCAGTTGGAGGGAGAAAGTATAAGTGAGTCAGTTGAGGGAGAAAGTATAGGCGAGACAGTTGCAGGGAGAAAGAATAGGCGAGTCAGTTGGAGGGAGAAAGCATAGGCGAGTCAGTTGGAGGGAGAAAGTATAGGTGAGTCAGTTGGAGGGAGAAAGTATAGGCGAGTCAGTTGGAGAGAGAAAGTATAGGCGAGTCAGCTGAGGGAGAAAGTATAGGCGAGTCAGCTGGAGGGAGAAAGTATAGGCGAGTCAGCTGAGTGAGAAAGTATAGGCGAGTCAGTTGGAGGGAGAAAGCATAGGCGAGTCAGTTGGAGGGAGAAAGCATAGGTGAGTCAGTTGGAGGGAGAGAGTATAGGTGAGTCAGTTGGAGGGAGAAAGTATAGGCGAGTCAGCTGGAGGGAGAAATTATAGGCGAGTCAGTTGGAGGGAGAAAGTATAGGTGAGTCAGTTGGAGGGAGAAAGCATAGGTGAGTCAGTTGGATGGAGAAAGTATAGGTGAGTCAATTGGAGGGAGAAAGAATAGGCGAGTCAGTTGGAGGGAGAAAGTATAGGCGAGTCAGCTGGAGGGAGAAAGTATAGGCGAGTCAGTTGGAAGGAGAAAGTATAGGCGAGTCAGCTGAGGGAGAAAGTATAGGTGAGTCAGTTGGAGGGAGAAAGTATAGGCGAGTCAGTTGGAGGGAGAAAGTATAGGTGAGTCAGTTGGAGGGAGAAAGTATAGGCGAGTCAGTTGGAGGGAGAAAGAATAGGCGAGTCAGTTGGAGGGAGAAAGTATAGGCGAGTCAGCTGGAGGGAGAAAGTATAGGCGAGTCAGTTGGAGGGAAAAAGCATAGGCGAGTCAGCTGGAGGGAGAAAGTATAGGCGAGTCAGCCGAGGGAGAAAGTATAGGCGAGTCAGTTGGAGGGAGAAAGTATAGGCGAGTCAGCTGGAGGGAGAAAGTATAGGCGAGTCAGTTGGAGGGAAAAAGCATAGGCGAATCAGCTGGAGGGAGAAAGTATAGGCGAGTCAGTTGGAGGGAGAAAGTATAGGTGAGTCAGTTGGAGGGAGAAAGTTTAGGCGAGTTAGTTGGAGGGAGAAAGCATAGGTGAGTCAGCCGAGGGAGAAAGTATAGGCGAGTCAGTTGGAGGGAGAAAGTATAGGCGAGTCAGTTGGAGGGAGAAAGTATAGGCGAGTCAGTTGGAGGGAGAAAGTATAGGCGAGTCAGTTGGAATGAGAAAGTATAGGCGAGTCAGCTGGAGGGAGAAAGAATAGGCGAGTCAGTTGGAGGGAGAAAGTATAGGTGAGTCAGCTGGAGGGAGAAAGTATAGGCGAGTCAGTTGGAGGGAGAAAGTATAGGCGAGTCAGTTGGAGGGAGAGCGTATAGGCGAGTCAGTTGGAGTGAGAAAGTATAGGCGAGTCAGTTGGAGTGAGAAAGTATAGGCGAGTCAGTTGGAGGGAGAAAGTATAGGTGAGACAGTTGGAGGGAGAAAGTATAGACGAGTCAGTTGGAGGGAGAAAGTATAGGTGAGTCAGCCGAGGGAGAAAGTATAGGCGAGTCAGTTGGAGGGAGAAAGCATAGGCGAGTCAGTTGGAGGGAGAAAGTATAGGCGAGTCAATTGGAGGGAGAAAGTATAGGTGAGTCAACTGAGGGAGAAAGAATAGGCGAGTCAGTTGGAGGAGAAAGTATAGGCGAGTCAGTTGGAGGGAGAAAGTATAGGTGAGTCAGTTGGAGGGAGAGAGAATAGGTGACTCAGTTGGAGGGAGAAAGTATAGGCGAGTCAGCTGGAGGGAGAAAGTATAAGTGAGTCAGTTGGAGGGAGAAAGTATAGGTGAGTCAGTTGGAGGGAGAAAGTATAGGTGAGTCAGTTGGATGGAGAAAGTATAGGTGAGTCAATTGGAGGGAGAAAGTTTAGGCGAGTCAGCTGAGGGAGAAAGTATAGGCGAGTCAGTTGGAGGGAGAGCGTATAGGCGAGTCAGTTGGAGGGAGAAAGTATAAGTGAGTCAGTTGAGGGAGAAAGTATAGGCGAGACAGTTGCAGGGAGAAAGAATAGGCGAGTCAGTTGGAGGGAGAAAGCATAGGCGAGTCAGTTGGAGGGAGAAAGTATAGGTGAGTCAGTTGGAGGGAGAAAGTATAGGCGAGTCAGTTGGAGAGAGAAAGTATAGGCGAGTCAGCTGAGGGAGAAAGTATAGGCGAGTCAGCTGGAGGGAGAAAGTATAGGCGAGTCAGCTGAGTGAGAAAGTATAGGCGAGTCAGTTGGAGGGAGAAAGTATAGGCGAGTCAGCTGGAGGGAGAAAGTATAGGCGAGTCAGTTGGAGGGACAAAGTATAGGCGAATCAGCTGGAGGGAGAAAGTATAGGCGAGTCAGTTGGAGGGAGAAAGTATAGGCGAGTCAGTTCGAGGGAGAAAGTATAGGCGAGTCAGTTGGAGGGAGAAAGTATAGGCGAGTCAGTTGGAGGGAGAAAGTATAGGTGAGTCAGTTGGAGGGAGAAAGTATAGGCAAGTCAGCTGGAGGGAGAAAGTATAGACGAGTCAGTTGGAGGGAAAAAGCATAGGCGAGTCAGCTGGAGGGAGAAAGTATAGGCGAGTCAGTTGGAGGGAGAAAGTATAGGTGAGTCAGTTGGAGGGAGAAAGTATAGGCGAGTTAGTTGGAGGGAGAAAGTATAGGTGAGTCAGCCGAGGGAGAAAGTATAGGCGAGTCAGTTGGATGGAGAAAGTATAGGCGAGTCAGTTGGAGGGAGAAAGTATAGGCGAGTCAGTTGGAGGGAGAAAGTATAGGTGAGTCAGCTGAGGGAGAAAGAATAGGCGAGTCAGTTGGAGGAGAAAGTATAGGCGAGTCAGTTGGAGGGAGAAAGTATAGGTGAGTCAGTTCGAGGGAGAGAGAATAGGTGAGTCAGTTGGAGGGAGAAAGTATAGGCGAGTCAGCTGGAGGGAGAAAGTATAAGTGAGTCAGTTGGAGGGAGAAAGTATAGGTGAGTCAGTTGGAGGGAGAAAGTATAGGTGAGTCAGTTGGATGGAGAAAGTATAGGTGAGTCAATTGGAGGGAGAAAGTTTAGGCGAGTCAGCTGAGGGAGAAAGTATAGGCGAGTCATTTGGAGGGAGAAAGTATAGGTGAGTCAATTGGAGGGAGAAAGTATAGGCGAGTCAGCTGAGGGAGAAAGTATAGGTGGGTCAGCTGGAGGGAGAAAGTATAGGTGAGTCAGTTGGAGGGAGAAAGTATAGGCGAGTCAGCTGAGGGAGAAAGAATAGGCGAGTCAGTTGGAGGGAGAAAGAATAGTCTAATCAGCTGAAGGGAGAAAGCATAGGCGAGTCAGTTGGAGGGAGAAAGTATAGGCGAGTCAGCTGGAGGGAGAAAGTATAGGCGAGTCAGTTGGAGGGAAAAAGCATAGGCGAGTCAGCTGGAGGGAGAAAGTATAGGCGAGTCAGCCGAGGGAGAAAGTATAGGCGAGTCAGTTGGAGGGAGAAAGTATAGGCGAGTCAGCTGGAGGGAGAAAGTATAGGCGAGTCAGTTGGAGGGAAAAAGCATAGGCGAATCAGCTGGAGGGAGAAAGTATAGGCGAGTCAGTTGGAGGGAGAAAGTATAGGTGAGTCAGTTGGAGGGAGAAAGTTTAGGCGAGTTAGTTGGAGGGAGAAAGTATAGGTGAGTCAGCCGAGGGAGAAAGTATAGGCGAGTCAGTTGGAGGGAGAAAGTATAGGCGAGTCAGTTGGAGGGAGAAAGTATAGGCGAGTCAGTTGGAGGGAGAAAGTATAGGCGAGTCAGTTGGAATGAGAAAGTATAGGCGAGTCAGCTGGAGGGAGAAAGAATAGGCGAGTCAGTTGGAGGGAGAAAGTATAGGTGAGTCAGCTGGAGGGAGAAAGTATAGGCGAGTCAGTTGGAGGGAGAAAGTATAGGCGAGTCAGTTGGAGGGAGAGCGTATAGGCGAGTCAGTTGGAGTGAGAAAGTATAGGCGAGTCAGTTGGAGTGAGAAAGTATAGGCGAGTCAGTTGGAGGGAGAAAGTATAGGTGAGACAGTTGGAGGGAGAAAGTATAGACGAGTCAGTTGGAGGGAGAAAGTATAGGTGAGTCAGCCGAGGGAGAAAGTATAGGCGAGTCAGTTGGAGGGAGAAAGCATAGGCGAGTCAGTTGGAGGGAGAAAGTATAGGCGAGTCAATTGGAGGGAGAAAGTATAGGTGAGTCAACTGAGGGAGAAAGAATAGGCGAGTCAGTTGGAGGAGAAAGTATAGGCGAGTCAGTTGGAGGGAGAAAGTATAGGTGAGTCAGTTGGAGGGAGAGAGTATAGGTGAGTCAGTTGGAGGGAGAAAGTATAGGCGAGTCAGCTGGAGGGAGAAAGTATAAGTGAGTCAGTTGGAGGGAGAAAGTATAGGTGAGTCAGTTGGAGGGAGAAAGTATAGGTGAGTCAGTTGGATGGAGAAAGTATAGGTGAGTCAGTTGGAGGGAGAAAGTATAGGCGAGTCAGTTGGAGGAAGAAAGTATAGGTGAGTCAGTTGGATGGAGAAAGTATAGGTGAGTCAATTGGAGGGAGAAAGTTTAGGCGAGTCAGCTGAGGGAGAAAGTATAGGCGAGTCAGTTGGAGGGAGAGCGTATAGGCAAGTCAGTTGGACGGAGAAAGCATAGGCGAGTCAGTTGGAGGGAGAAAGTATAGGTGAGTCAGTTGAGGGAGAAAGTATAGGCGAGACAGTTGCAGGGAGAAAGCATAGGCGAGTCAGTTGGAGGGAGAAAGTATAGGTGAGTCAGTTGAGGGAGAAAGTATAGGCGAGACAGTTGCAGGGAGAAAGTATAGGCGAGTCAGTTGGAGGGAGAAAGTATAGGTGAGTCAGCTGAGGGAGAAAGTATAGGCGAGTCAGTTGGAGGGAGAAAGCATAGGCGAGTCAGTTGGAGGGAGAGAGTATAGGTGAGTCAGTTGGATGGAGAAAGTATAGGTGAGTCAGCTGAGGGAGAAAGTATAGGCGAGTCAGTTGGAGGGAGAAAGTATAGGCGAGTCAGTTGGAGGGAGAAAGTATAGGTGAGTCAGTTGGAGGGAGAAAGTATAGGCGAGTCAGCTGGAGGGAGAAAGTATAGGCGAGTCAGTTGGAGGGAAAAAGCATAGGCGAGTCAGCTGGAGGGAGAAAGCATAGGCGAGTCAGTTGGAGGGAGAAAGTATAGGTGAGTCAGTTGGAGGGAGAAAGTATAGGCGAGTCAGTTGGAGGGAGAAAGTATAGGTGAGTCAGCTGAGGGAGAAAGTATAGGTGAGTCAGTTGAGGGAGAAAGTATAGGCGAGACAGTTGCAGGGAGAAAGTATAGGCGAGTCAATTGGAGGGAGAAAGTATAGGTGAGTCAACTGAGGGAGAAAGAATAGGCGAGTCAGTTGGAGGAGAAAGTATAGGCGAGTCAGTTGGAGGGAGAAAGTATAGGTGAGTCAGTTGGAGGGAGAGAGAATAGGTGACTCAGTTGGAGGGAGAAAGTATAGGCGAGTCAGCTGGAGGGAGAAAGTATAAGTGAGTCAGTTGGAGGGAGAAAGTATAGGTGAGTCAGTTGGAGGGAGAAAGTATAGGTGAGTCAGTTGGATGGAGAAAGTATAGGTGAGTCAATTGGAGGGAGAAAGTTTAGGCGAGTCAGCTGAGGGAGAAAGTATAGGCGAGTCAGTTGGAGGGAGAGCGTATAGGCGAGTCAGTTGGAGGGAGAAAGTATAAGTGAGTCAGTTGAGGGAGAAAGTATAGGCGAGACAGTTGCAGGGAGAAAGAATAGGCGAGTCAGTTGGAGGGAGAAAGCATAGGCGAGTCAGTTGGAGGGAGAAAGTATAGGTGAGTCAGTTGGAGGGAGAAAGTATAGGCGAGTCAGTTGGAGAGAGAAAGTATAGGCGAGTCAGCTGAGGGAGAAAGTATAGGCGAGTCAGCTGGAGGGAGAAAGTATAGGCGAGTCAGCTGAGTGAGAAAGTATAGGCGAGTCAGTTGGAGGGAGAAAGTATAGGCGAGTCAGCTGGAGGGAGAAAGTATAGGCGAGTCAGTTGGAGGGACAAAGTATAGGCGAATCAGCTGGAGGGAGAAAGTATAGGCGAGTCAGTTGGAGGGAGAAAGTATAGGCGAGTCAGTTCGAGGGAGAAAGTATAGGCGAGTCAGTTGGAGGGAGAAAGTATAGGCGAGTCAGTTGGAGGGAGAAAGTATAGGTGAGTCAGTTGGAGGGAGAAAGTATAGGCAAGTCAGCTGGAGGGAGAAAGTATAGACGAGTCAGTTGGAGGGAAAAAGCATAGGCGAGTGAGCTGGAGGGAGAAAGTATAGGCGAGTCAGTTGGAGGGAGAAAGTATAGGTGAGTCAGTTGGAGGGAGAAAGTATAGGCGAGTTAGTTGGAGGGAGAAAGTATAGGTGAGTCAGCCGAGGGAGAAAGTATAGGCGAGTCAGTTGGATGGAGAAAGTATAGGCGAGTCAGTTGGAGGGAGAAAGTATAGGCGAGTCAGTTGGAGGGAGAAAGTATAGGTGAGTCAGCTGAGGGAGAAAGAATAGGCGAGTCAGTTGGAGGAGAAAGTATAGGCGAGTCAGTTGGAGGGAGAAAGTATAGGTGAGTCAGTTGGAGGGAGAGAGAATAGGTGAGTCAGTTGGAGGGAGAAAGTATAGGCGAGTCAGCTGGAGGGAGAAAGTATAAGTGAGTCAGTTGGAGGGAGAAAGTATAGGTGAGTCAGTTGGAGGGAGAAAGTATAGGTGAGTCAGTTGGATGGAGAAAGTATAGGTGAGTCAATTGGAGGGAGAAAGTTTAGGCGAGTCAGCTGAGGGAGAAAGTATAGGCGAGTCATTTGGAGGGAGAAAGTATAGGTGAGTCAATTGGAGGGAGAAAGTATAGGCGAGTCAGCTGAGGGAGAAAGTATAGGTGGGTCAGCTGGAGGGAGAAAGTATAGGTGAGTCAGCTGAGGGAGAAAGAATAGGCGAGTCAGTTGGAGGGAGAAAGAATAGTCTAATCAGCTGAAGGGAGAAAGCATAGGCGAGTCAGTTGGAGGGAGAAAGTATAGGCGAGTCAGCTGGAGGGAGAAAGTATAGGCGAGTCAGTTGGAGGGAAAAAGCATAGGCGAGTCAGCTGGAGGGAGAAAGTATAGGCGAGTCAGCCGAGGGAGAAAGTATAGGCGAGTCAGCTGGAGGGAGAAAGTATAGGTGAGTCAGTTGGAGGGAGAAAGTATAGGCGAGTCAGTTGGAGAGAGAAAGTATAGGCGAGTCAGCTGAGGGAGAAAGTATAGGCGAGTCAGCTGGAGGGAGAAAGTATAGGCGAGTCAGCTGAGTGAGAAAGTATAGGCGAGTCAGTTGGAGGGAGAAAGTATAGGCGAGTCAGCTGGAGGGAGAAAGTATAGGCGAGTCAGTTGGAGGGACAAAGTATAGGCGAATCAGCTGGAGGGAGAAAGTATAGGCGAGTCAGTTGGAGGGAGAAAGTATAGGCGAGTCAGTTCGAGGGAGAAAGTATAGGCGAGTCAGTTGGAGGGAGAAAGTATAGGCGAGTCAGTTGGAGGGAGAAAGTATAGGTGAGTCAGTTGGAGGGAGAAAGTATAGGCAAGTCAGCTGGAGGGAGAAAGTATAGACGAGTCAGTTGGAGGGAAAAAGCATAGGCGAGTCAGCTGGAGGGAGAAAGTATAGGCGAGTCAGTTGGAGGGAGAAAGTATAGGTGAGTCAGTTGGAGGGAGAAAGTATAGGCGAGTTAGTTGGAGGGAGAAAGTATAGGTGAGTCAGCCGAGGGAGAAAGTATAGGCGAGTCAGTTGGATGGAGAAAGTATAGGCGAGTCAGTTGGAGGGAGAAAGTATAGGCGAGTCAGTTGGAGGGAGAAAGTATAGGTGAGTCAGCTGAGGGAGAAAGAATAGGCGAGTCAGTTGGAGGAGAAAGTATAGGCGAGTCAGTTGGAGGGAGAAAGTATAGGTGAGTCAGTTGGAGGGAGAGAGAATAGGTGAGTCAGTTGGAGGGAGAAAGTATAGGCGAGTCAGCTGGAGGGAGAAAGTATAAGTGAGTCAGTTGGAGGGAGAAAGTATAGGTGAGTCAGTTGGAGGGAGAAAGTATAGGTGAGTCAGTTGGATGGAGAAAGTATAGGTGAGTCAATTGGAGGGAGAAAGTTTAGGCGAGTCAGCTGAGGGAGAAAGTATAGGCGAGTCATTTGGAGGGAGAAAGTATAGGTGAGTCAATTGGAGGGAGAAAGTATAGGCGAGTCAGCTGAGGGAGAAAGTATAGGTGGGTCAGCTGGAGGGAGAAAGTATAGGTGAGTCAGCTGAGGGAGAAAGAATAGGCGAGTCAGTTGGAGGGAGAAAGAATAGTCTAATCAGCTGAAGGGAGAAAGCATAGGCGAGTCAGTTGGAGGGAGAAAGTATAGGCGAGTCAGCTGGAGGGAGAAAGTATAGGCGAGTCAGTTGGAGGGAAAAAGCATAGGCGAGTCAGCTGGAGGGAGAAAGTATAGGCGAGTCAGCCGAGGGAGAAAGTATAGGCGAGTCAGCTGGAGGGAGAAAGTATAGGCGAGTCAGCTGGAGGGAGAAAGTATAGGCGAGTCAGTTGGAGGGAAAAAGCATAGGCGAATCAGCTGGAGGGAGAAAGTATAGGCGAGTCAGTTGGAGGGAGAAAGTATAGGTGAGTCAGTTGGAGGGAGAAAGTTTAGGCGAGTTAGTTGGAGGGAGAAAGTATAGGTGAGTCAGCCGAGGGAGAAAGTATAGGCGAGTCAGTTGGAGGGAGAAAGTATAGGCGAGTCAGTTGGAGGGAGAAAGTATAGGCGAGTCAGTTGGAGGGAGAAAGTATAGGCGAGTCAGTTGGAATGAGAAAGTATAGGCGAGTCAGCTGGAGGGAGAAAGAATAGGCGAGTCAGTTGGAGGGAGAAAGTATAGGTGAGTCAGCTGGAGGGAGAAAGTATAGGCGAGTCAGTTGGAGGGAGAAAGTATAGGCGAGTCAGTTGGAGGGAGAGCGTATAGGCGAGTCAGTTGGAGTGAGAAAGTATAGGCGAGTCAGTTGGAGTGAGAAAGTATAGGCGAGTCAGTTGGAGGGAGAAAGTATAGGTGAGACAGTTGGAGGGAGAAAGTATAGACGAGTCAGTTGGAGGGAGAAAGTATAGGTGAGTCAGCCGAGGGAGAAAGTATAGGCGAGTCAGTTGGAGGGAGAAAGCATAGGCGAGTCAGTTGGAGGGAGAAAGTATAGGCGAGTCAATTGGAGGGAGAAAGTATAGGTGAGTCAACTGAGGGAGAAAGAATAGGCGAGTCAGTTGGAGGAGAAAGTATAGGCGAGTCAGTTGGAGGGAGAAAGTATAGGTGAGTCAGTTGGAGGGAGAGAGTATAGGTGAGTCAGTTGGAGGGAGAAAGTATAGGCGAGTCAGCTGGAGGGAGAAAGTATAAGTGAGTCAGTTGGAGGGAGAAAGTATAGGTGAGTCAGTTGGAGGGAGAAAGTATAGGTGAGTCAGTTGGATGGAGAAAGTATAGGTGAGTCAGTTGGAGGGAGAAAGTATAGGCGAGTCAGTTGGAGGAAGAAAGTATAGGTGAGTCAGTTGGATGGAGAAAGTATAGGTGAGTCAATTGGAGGGAGAAAGTTTAGGCGAGTCAGCTGAGGGAGAAAGTATAGGCGAGTCAGTTGGAGGGAGAGCGTATAGGCAAGTCAGTTGGACGGAGAAAGCATAGGCGAGTCAGTTGGAGGGAGAAAGTATAGGTGAGTCAGTTGAGGGAGAAAGTATAGGCGAGACAGTTGCAGGGAGAAAGCATAGGCGAGTCAGTTGGAGGGAGAAAGTATAGGTGAGTCAGTTGAGGGAGAAAGTATAGGCGAGACAGTTGCAGGGAGAAAGTATAGGCGAGTCAGTTGGAGGGAGAAAGTATAGGTGAGTCAGCTGAGGGAGAAAGTATAGGCGAGTCAGTTGGAGGGAGAAAGCATAGGCGAGTCAGTTGGAGGGAGAGAGTATAGGTGAGTCAGTTGGATGGAGAAAGTATAGGTGAGTCAGCTGAGGGAGAAAGTATAGGCGAGTCAGTTGGAGGGAGAAAGTATAGGCGAGTCAGTTGGAGGGAGAAAGTATAGGTGAGTCAGTTGGAGGGAGAAAGTATAGGCGAGTCAGCTGGAGGGAGAAAGTATAGGCGAGTCAGTTGGAGGGAAAAAGCATAGGCGAGTCAGCTGGAGGGAGAAAGCATAGGCGAGTCAGTTGGAGGGAGAAAGTATAGGTGAGTCAGTTGGAGGGAGAAAGTATAGGCGAGTCAGTTGGAGGGAGAAAGTATAGGTGAGTCAGCTGAGGGAGAAAGTATAGGTGAGTCAGTTGAGGGAGAAAGTATAGGCGAGACAGTTGCAGGGAGAAAGTATAGGCGAGTCAGTTGGAGGGAGAAAGTATAGGTGAGTCAGCTGAGTGAGAAAGTATAGACGAGTCAGTTGGAGGGAGAAAGCATAGGCGAGTCAGTTGGAGGGAGAAAGCATAGGTGAGTCAGTTGGAGGGAGAGAGTATAGGTGAGTCAGTTGGAGGGAGAAAGTATAGGCGAGTCAGCTGGAGGGAGAAATTATAGGCGAGTCAGTTGGAGGGAGAAAGTATAGGTGAGTCAGTTGGAGGGAGAAAGCATAGGTGAGTCAGTTGGATGGAGAAAGTATAGGTGAGTCAATTGGAGGGAGAAAGAATAGGCGAGTCAGTTGGAGGGAGAAAGTATAGGCGAGTCAGCTGGAGGGAGAAAGTATAGGCGAGTCAGTTGGAAGGAGAAAGTATAGGCGAGTCAGCTGAGGGAGAAAGTATAGGTGAGTCAGTTGGAGGGAGAAAGTATAGGCGAGTCAGTTGGAGGGAGAAAGTATAGGTGAGTCAGTTGGAGGGATAAAGTATAGGCGAGTCAGTTGGAGGGAGAAAGAATAGGCGAGTCAGTTGGAGGGAGAAAGTATAGGCGAGTCAGCTGGAGGGAGAAAGAATAGGCGAGTCAGTTGGAGGGAGAAAGTATAGGCGAGTCAGTTGGAAGGAGAAAGTATTGGCGAGTCAGCTGAGGGAGAAAGTATAGGTGAGTCAGTTGGAGGGAGAAAGTATAGGCGAGTCAGTTGGAGGGAGAAAGTATAGGCGAGTCAGTTGGAGGGAGAAAGTATAGGCGAGTCAGCTGAGGGAGAAAGTATTGGCGAGTCAGCTGGAGGGAGAAAGTATAGGCGAGTCAGCTGAGGGAGAAAGTATCGGCGAGTTAGTTGGAGGTTGAAAGTATAGGCGAGTCAGCTGCGGGAGAAAGTATAGGCGAGTCAGCTGGAGGGAGAAAGTATAGGTGAGTCAGTTGGAGGGAGAAAGTATAGGTGAGTCAGTTGGATGGAGAAAGTATAGGTGAGTCAGTTGGAGGGAGAAAGTATAGGCGAGTCAGTTGGAGGGAGAAAGTTTAGGTGAGTCAGTTGGAGGGAGAAAGTTTAGGTGAGTCACTTGGATGGAGAAAGTATAGGTGATTCAATTGGAGGGAGAAAGTATAGGCGAGTCAGCTGAGGGAGAAAGTATAGGTGGGTCAGCTGGAGGGAGAAAGTATAGGTGAGTCAGTTGGAGGGAGAAAGTATAGGCGAGTCAGCTGAGGGAGAAAGAATAGGCGAGTCAGATGGAGGGAGAAAGAATAGGCTAATCAGCTGAAGGGAGAAAGTATAGGCGAGTCAGTTGGAGGGAGAAAGTATAGGCGAGTCAGCTGGAGGGAGAAAGTATAGGCGAGTCAGTTGGAGGGAAAAAGCATAGGCGAGTCAGCTGGAGGGAGAAAGTATAGGCGAGTCAGCCGAGGGAGAAAGTATAGGCGAGTCAGTTGGAGGGAGAAAGTATAGGCGAGTCAGCTGGAGGGAGAAAGTATAGGCGAGTCAGTTGGAGGGAAAAAGCATAGGCGAGTCAGCTGGAGGGAGAAAGTATAGGCGAGTCAGTTGGAGGGAGAAAGTATAGGTGAGTCAGTTGGAGGGAGAAAGTTTAGGCGAGTTAGTTGGAGGGAGAAAGTATAGGTGAGTCAGCCGAGGGAGAAAGTATAGGCGAGTCAGTTGGAGGGAGAAAGTATAGGCGAGTCAGTTGGAGGGAGAAAGTATAGGCGAGTCAGTTGGAGGGAGAAAGTATAGGTGAGTCAGCTGAGGGAGAAAGAATAGGCGAGTCAGTTGGAGGAGAAAGTATCGGCGAGTTAGTTGGAGGTTGAAAGTATAGGCGAGTCAGCTGCGGGAGAAAGTATAGGCGAGTCAGCTGGAGGGAGAAAGTATAGGTGAGTCAGTTGGAGGGAGAAAGTATAGGTGAGTCAGTTGGATGGAGAAAGTATAGGTGAGTCAGTTGGAGGGAGAAAGTATAGGCGAGTCAGTTGGAGGGAGAAAGTTTAGGTGAGTCAGTTGGAGGGAGAAAGCATAGGCGAGTCAGTTGGAGGGAGAAAGTATAGGCGAGTCAATTGGAGGGAGAAAGTATAGGTGAGTCAACTGAGGGAGAAAGAATAGGCGAGTCAGTTGGAGGAGAAAGTATAGGCGAGTCAGTTGGAGGGAGAAAGTATAGGTGAGTCAGTTGGAGGGAGAGAGTATAGGTGAGTCAGTTGGAGGGAGAAAGTATAGGCGAGTCAGCTGGAGGGAGAAAGTATAAGTGAGTCAGTTGGAGGGAGAAAGTATAGGTGAGTCAGTTGGAGGGAGAAAGTATAGGTGAGTCAGTTGGATGGAGAAAGTATAGGTGAGTCAGTTGGAGGGAGAAAGTATAGGCGAGTCAGTTGGAGGAAGAAAGTATAGGTGAGTCAGTTGGAGGGAGAAAGTACAGGTGAGTCAGTTGGATGGAGAAAGTATAGGTGAGTCAATTGGAGGGAGAAAGTTTAGGCGAGTCAGCTGAGGGAGAAAGTATAGGCGAGTCAGTTGGAGGGAGAGCGTATAGGCAAGTCAGTTGGACGGAGAAAGCATAGGCGAGTCAGTTGGAGGGAGAAAGTATAGGTGAGTCAGTTGAGGGAGAAAGTATAGGCGAGACAGTTGCAGGGAGAAAGCATAGGCGAGTCAGTTGGAGGGAGAAAGTATAGGTGAGTCAGTTGAGGGAGAAAGTATAGGCGAGACAGTTGCAGGGAGAAAGTATAGGTGAGTCAGTTGGAGGGAGAAAGTATAGGTGAGTCAGCTGAGGGAGAAAGTATAGGCGAGTCAGTTGGAGGGAGAAAGCATAGGCGAGTCAGTTGGAGGGAGAGAGTATAGGTGAGTCAGTTGGATGGAGAAAGTATAGGTGAGTCAGCTGAGGGAGAAAGTATAGGCGAGTCAGTTGGAGGGAGAAAGTATAGGCGAGTCAGTTGGAGGGAGAAAGTATAGGTGAGTCAGTTGGAGGGAGAAAGTATAGGCGAGTCAGCTGGAGGGAGAAAGTATAGGCGAGTCAGTTGGAGGGAAAAAGCATAGGCGAGTCAGCTGGAGGGAGAAAGCATAGGCGAGTCAGTTGGAGGGAGAAAGTATAGGTGAGTCAGTTGGAGGGAGAAAGTATAGGCGAGTCAGTTGGAGGGAGAAAGTATAGGTGAGTCAGCTGAGGGAGAAAGTATAGGTGAGTCAGTTGAGGGAGAAAGTATAGGCGAGACAGTTGCAGGGAGAAAGTATAGGCGAGTCAGTTGGAGGGAGAAAGTATAGGTGAGTCAGCTGAGTGAGAAAGTATAGACGAGTCAGTTGGAGGGAGAAAGCATAGGCGAGTCAGTTGGAGGGAGAAAGCATAGGTGAGTCAGTTGGAGGGAGAGAGTATAGGTGAGTCAGTTGGAGGGAGAAAGTATAGGCGAGTCAGCTGGAGGGAGAAATTATAGGCGAGTCAGTTGGAGGGAGAAAGTATAGGTGAGTCAGTTGGAGGGAGAAAGCATAGGTGAGTCAGTTGGATGGAGAAAGTATAGGTGAGTCAATTGGAGGGAGAAAGAATAGGCGAGTCAGTTGGAGGGAGAAAGTATAGGCGAGTCAGCTGGAGGGAGAAAGTATAGGCGAGTCAGTTGGAAGGAGAAAGTATAGGCGAGTCAGCTGAGGGAGAAAGTATAGGTGAGTCAGTTGGAGGGAGAAAGTATAGGCGAGTCAGTTGGAGGGAGAAAGTATAGGTGAGTCAGTTGGAGGGAGAAAGTATAGGCGAGTCAGATGGAGGGAGAAAGAATAGGCGAGTCAGTTGGAGGGAGAAAGTATAGGCGAGTCAGCTGGAGGGAGAAAGAATAGGCGAGTCAGTTGGAGGGAGAAAGTATAGGCGAGTCAGTTGGAAGGAGAAAGTATTGGCGAGTCAGCTGAGGGAGAAAGTATAGGTGAGTCAGTTGGAGGGAGAAAGTATAGGCGAGTCAGTTGGAGGGAGAAAGTATAGGCGAGTCAGTTGGAGGGAGAAAGTATAGGCGAGTCAGCTGAGGGAGAAAGTATTGGCGAGTCAGCTGGAGGGAGAAAGTATAGGCGAGTCAGCTGAGGGAGAAAGTATCGGCGAGTTAGTTGGAGGTTGAAAGTATAGGCGAGTCAGCTGCGGGAGAAAGTATAGGCGAGTCAGCTGGAGGGAGAAAGTATAGGTGAGTCAGTTGGAGGGAGAAAGTATAGGTGAGTCAGTTGGATGGAGAAAGTATAGGTGAGTCAGTTGGAGGGAGAAAGTATAGGCGAGTCAGTTGGAGGGAGAAAGTTTAGGTGAGTCAGTTGGAGGGAGAAAGTTTAGGTGAGTCACTTGGATGGAGAAAGTATAGGTGATTCAATTGGAGGGAGAAAGTATAGGCGAGTCAGCTGAGGGAGAAAGTATAGGTGGGTCAGCTGGAGGGAGAAAGTATAGGTGAGTCAGTTGGAGGGAGAAAGTATAGGCGAGTCAGCTGAGGGAGAAAGAATAGGCGAGTCAGTTGGAGGGAGAAAGAATAGGCTAATCAGCTGAAGGGAGAAAGTATAGGCGAGTCAGTTGGAGGGAGAAAGTATAGGCGAGTCAGCTGGAGGGAGAAAGTATAGGCGAGTCAGTTGGAGGGAAAAAGCATAGGCGAGTCAGCTGGAGGGAGAAAGTATAGGCGAGTCAGCCGAGGGAGAAAGTATAGGCGAGTCAGTTGGAGGGAGAAAGTATAGGCGAGTCAGCTGGAGGGAGAAAGTATAGGCGAGTCAGTTGGAGGGAAAAAGCATAGGCGAGTCAGCTGGAGGGAGAAAGTATAGGCGAGTCAGTTGGAGGGAGAAAGTATAGGTGAGTCAGTTGGAGGGAGAAAGTTTAGGCGAGTTAGTTGGAGGGAGAAAGTATAGGTGAGTCAGCCGAGGGAGAAAGAATAGGCGAGTCAGTTGGAGGGAGAAAGTATAGGCGAGTCAGTTGGAGGGAGAAAGTATAGGCGAGTCAGTTGGAGGGAGAAAGTATAGGTGAGTCAGCTGAGGGAGAAAGAATAGGCGAGTCAGTTGGAGGAGAAAGTATCGGCGAGTTAGTTGGAGGTTGAAAGTATAGGCGAGTCAGCTGCGGGAGAAAGTATAGGCGAGTCAGCTGGAGGGAGAAAGTATAGGTGAGTCAGTTGGAGGGAGAAAGTATAGGTGAGTCAGTTGGATGGAGAAAGTATAGGTGAGTCAGTTGGAGGGAGAAAGTATAGGCGAGTCAGTTGGAGGGAGAAAGTTTAGGTGAGTCAGTTGGAGGGAGAAAGTTTAGGTGAGTCACTTGGATGGAGAAAGTATAGGTGATTCAATTGGAGGGAGAAAGTATAGGCGAGTCAGCTGAGGGAGAAAGTATAGGTGGGTCAGCTGGAGGGAGAAAGTATAGGTGAGTCAGTTGGAGGGAGAAAGTATAGGCGAGTCAGCTGAGTGAGAAAGAATAGGCGAGTCAGTTGGAGGGAGAAAGAATAGGCTAATCAGCTGAAGGGAGAAAGTATAGGCGAGTCAGTTGGAGGGAGAAAGTATAGGCGAGTCAGCTGGAGGGAGAAAGTATAGGCGAGTCAGTTGGAGGGAAAAAGCATAGGCGAGTCAGCTGGAGGGAGAAAGTATAGGCGAGTCAGCCGAGGGAGAAAGTATAGGCGAGTCAGTTGGAGGGAGAAAGTATAGGCGAGTCAGCTGGAGGGAGAAAGTATAGGCGAGTCAGTTGGAGGGAAAAAGCATAGGCGAGTCAGCTGGAGGGAGAAAGTATAGGCGAGTCAGTTGGAGGGAGAAAGTATAGGTGAGTCAGTTGGAGGGAGAAAGTTTAGGCGAGTTAGTTGGAGGGAGAAAGTATAGGTGAGTCAGCCGAGGGAGAAAGTATAGGCGAGTCAGTTGGAGGGAGAAAGTATAGGCGAGTCAGTTGGAGTGAGAAAGTATAGGCGAGTCAGTTGGAGGGAGAAAGTATAGGTGAGACAGTTGGAGGGAGAAAGTATAGACGAGTCAGTTGGAGGGAGAAAGTATAGGTGAGTCAGCCGAGGGAGAAAGTATAGGCGAGTCAGTTGGAGGGAGAAAGCATAGGCGAGTCAGTTGGAGGGAGAAAGTATAGGCGAGTCAATTGGAGGGAGAAAGTATAGGTGAGTCAACTGAGGGAGAAAGAATAGGCGAGTCAGTTGGAGGAGAAAGTATAGGCGAGTCAGTTGGAGGGAGAAAGTATAGGTGAGTCAGTTGGAGGGAGAGAGTATAGGTGAGTCAGTTGGAGGGAGAAAGTATAGGCGAGTCAGCTGGAGGGAGAAAGTATAAGTGAGTCAGTTGGAGGGAGAAAGTATAGGTGAGTCAGTTGGAGGGAGAAAGTATAGGTGAGTCAGTTGGATGGAGAAAGTATAGGTGAGTCAGTTGGAGGGAGAAAGTATAGGCGAGTCAGTTGGAGGAAGAAAGTATAGGTGAGTCAGTTGGAGGGAGAAAGTACAGGTGAGTCAGTTGGATGGAGAAAGTATAGGTGAGTCAATTGGAGGGAGAAAGTTTAGGCGAGTCAGCTGAGGGAGAAAGTATAGGCGAGTCAGTTGGAGGGAGAGCGTATAGGCAAGTCAGTTGGACGGAGAAAGCATAGGCGAGTCAGTTGGAGGGAGAAAGTATAGGTGAGTCAGTTGAGGGAGAAAGTATAGGCGAGACAGTTGCAGGGAGAAAGCATAGGCGAGTCAGTTGGAGGGAGAAAGTATAGGTGAGTCAGTTGAGGGAGAAAGTATAGGCGAGACAGTTGCAGGGAGAAAGTATAGGCGAGTCAGTTGGAGGGAGAAAGTATAGGTGAGTCAGCTGAGGGAGAAAGTATAGGCGAGTCAGTTGGAGGGAGAAAGCATAGGCGACTCAGTTGGAGGGAGAGAGTATAGGTGAGTCAGTTGGATGGAGAAAGTATAGGTGAGTCAGCTGAGGGAGAAAGTATAGGCGAGTCAGTTGGAAGGAGAAAGTATAGGCGAGTCAGTTGGAGGGAGAAAGTATAGGTGAGTCAGTTGGAGGGAGAAACTATAGGCGAGTCAGCTGGAGGGAGAAAGTATAGGCGAGTCAGTTGGAGGGAAAAAGCATAGGCGAGTCAGCTGGAGGGAGAAAGCATAGGCGAGTCAGTTGGAGGGAGAAAGTATAGGTGAGTCAGTTGGAGGGAGAAAGTATAGGCGAGTCAGTTGGAGGGAGAAAGTATAGGTGAGTCAGCTGAGGGAGAAAGTATAGGTGAGTCAGTTGAGGGAGAAAGTATAGGCGAGACAGTTGCAGGGAGAAAGTATAGGCGAGTCAGTTGGAGGGAGAAAGTATAGGTGAGTCAGCTGAGTGAGAAAGTATAGACGAGTCAGTTGGAGGGAGAAAGCATAGGCGAGTCAGTTGGAGGGAGAAAGCATAGGTGAGTCAGTTGGATGGAGAAAGTATAGGTGAGTCAATTGGAGGGAGAAAGAATAGGCGAGTCAGTTGGAGGGAGAAAGTATAGGCGAGTCAGCTGGAGGGAGAAAGTATAGGCGAGTCAGTTGGAGGGAGAAAGAATAGGCGAGTCAGTTGGAGGGAGAAAGTATAGGCGAGTCAGTTGGAAGGAGAAAGTATTGGCGAGTCAGCTGAGGGAGAAAGTATAGGTGAGTCAGTTGGAGGGAGAAAGTATAGGCGAGTCAGTTGGAGGGAGAAAGTATAGGCGAGTCAGTTGGAGGGAGAAAGTATAGGCGAGTCAGTTGGAAGGAGAAAGTATTGGCGAGTCAGCTGAGGGAGAAAGTATAGGTGAGTCAGTTGGAGGGAGAAAGTATAGGCGAGTCAGTTGGAGGGAGAAAGTATAGGCGAGTCAGTTGGAGGGAGAAAGTATAGGCGAGTCAGCTGAGGGAGAAAGTATTGGCGAGTCAGCTGGAGGGAGAAAGTATAGGCGAGTCAGCTGAGGGAGAAAGTATCGGCGAGTTAGTTGGAGGTTGAAAGTATAGGCGAGTCAGCTGCGGGAGAAAGTATAGGCGAGTCAGCTGGAGGGAGAAAGTATAGGTGAGTCAGTTGGAGGGAGAAAGTATAGGTGAGTCAGTTGGATGGAGAAAGTATAGGTGAGTCAGTTGGAGGGAGAAAGTATAGGCGAGTCAGTTGGAGGGAGAAAGTTTAGGTGAGTCAGTTGGAGGGAGAAAGTTTAGGTGAGTCACTTGGATGGAGAAAGTATAGGTGATTCAATTGGAGGGAGAAAGTATAGGCGAGTCAGCTGAGGGAGAAAGTATAGGTGGGTCAGCTGGAGGGAGAAAGTATAGGTGAGTCAGTTGGAGGGAGAAAGTATAGGCGAGTCAGCTGAGGGAGAAAGAATAGGCGAGTCAGTTGGAGGGAGAAAGAATAGGCTAATCAGCTGAAGGGAGAAAGTATAGGCGAGTCAGTTGGAGGGAGAAAGTATAGGCGAGTCAGCTGGAGGGAGAAAGTATAGGCGAGTCAGTTGGAGGGAAAAAGCATAGGCGAGTCAGCTGGAGGGAGAAAGTATAGGCGAGTCAGCCGAGGGAGAAAGTATAGGCGAGTCAGTTGGAGGGAGAAAGTATAGGCGAGTCAGCTGGAGGGAGAAAGCATAGGCGAGTCAGTTGGAGGGAAAAAGCATAGGCGAGTCAGCTGGAGGGAGAAAGTATAGGCGAGTCAGTTGGAGGGAGAAAGTATAGGTGAGTCAGTTGGAGGGAGAAAGTTTAGGCGAGTTAGTTGGAGGGAGAAAGTATAGGTGAGTCAGCCGAGGGAGAAAGTATAGGCGAGTCAGTTGGAGGGAGAAAGTATAGGCGAGTCAGTTGGAGGGAGAAAGTATAGGCGAGTCAGTTGGAGGGAGAAAGTATAGGCGAGACAGTTGCAGGGAGAAAGTATAGGCGAGTCAGTTGGAGGGAGAAAGTATAGGTGAGTCAGCTGAGTGAGAAAGTATAGACGAGTCAGTTGGAGGGAGAAAGCATAGGCGAGTCAGTTGGAGGGAGAAAGCATAGGTGAGTCAGTTGGAGGGAGAGAGTATAGGTGAGTCAGTTGGAGGGAGAAAGTATAGGCGAGTCAGCTGGAGGGAGAAATTATAGGCGAGTCAGTTGGAGGGAGAAAGTATAGGTGAGTCAGTTGGAGGGAGAAAGCATAGGTGAGTCAGTTGGATGGAGAAAGTATAGGTGAGTCAATTGGAGGGAGAAAGAATAGGCGAGTCAGTTGGAGGGAGAAAGTATAGGCGAGTCAGCTGGAGGGAGAAAGTATAGGCGAGTCAGTTGGAAGGAGAAAGTATAGGCGAGTCAGCTGAGGGAGAAAGTATAGGTGAGTCAGTTGGAGGGAGAAAGTATAGGCGAGTCAGTTGGAGGGAGAAAGTATAGGTGAGTCAGTTGGAGGGAGAAAGTATAGGCGAGTCAGTTGGAGGGAGAAAGAATAGGCGAGTCAGTTGGAGGGAGAAAGTATAGGCGAGTCAGTTGGAAGGAGAAAGTATTGGCGAGTCAGCTGAGGGAGAAAGTATAGGTGAGTCAGTTGGAGGGAGAAAGTATAGGCGAGTCAGTTGGAGGGAGAAAGTATAGGCGAGTCAGTTGGAGGGAGAAAGTATAGGCGAGTCAGCTGAGGGAGAAAGTATTGGCGAGTCAGCTGGAGGGAGAAAGTATAGGCGAGTCAGCTGAGGGAGAAAGTATCGGCGAGTTAGTTGGAGGTTGAAAGTATAGGCGAGTCAGCTGCGGGAGAAAGTATAGGCGAGTCAGCTGGAGGGAGAAAGTATAGGTGAGTCAGTTGGAGGGAGAAAGTATAGGTGAGTCAGTTGGATGGAGAAAGTATAGGTGAGTCAGTTGGAGGGAGAAAGTATAGGCGAGTCAGTTGGAGGGAGAAAGTTTAGGTGAGTCAGTTGGAGGGAGAAAGTTTAGGTGAGTCACTTGGATGGAGAAAGTATAGGTGATTCAATTGGAGGGAGAAAGTATAGGCGAGTCAGCTGAGGGAGAAAGTATAGGTGGGTCAGCTGGAGGGAGAAAGTATAGGTGAGTCAGTTGGAGGGAGAAAGTATAGGCGAGTCAGCTGAGGGAGAAAGAATAGGCGAGTCAGTTGGAGGGAGAAAGAATAGGCTAATCAGCTGAAGGGAGAAAGTATAGGCGAGTCAGTTGGAAGGAGAAAGTATAGGCGAGTCAGTTGGAGGGAGAAAGTATAGGTGAGTCAGTTGGAGGGAGAAAGTATAGGCGAGTCAGCTGGAGGGAGAAAGTATAGGCGAGTCAGTTGGAGGGAAAAAGCATAGGCGAGTCAGCTGGAGGGAGAAAGCATAGGCGAGTCAGTTGGAGGGAGAAAGTATAGGTGAGTCAGTTGGAGGGAGAAAGTATAGGCGAGTCAGTTGGAGGGAGAAAGTATAGGTGAGTCAGCTGAGGGAGAAAGTATAGGTGAGTCAGTTGAGGGAGAAAGTATAGGCGAGACAGTTGCAGGGAGAAAGTATAGGCGAGTCAGTTGGAGGGAGAAAGTATAGGTGAGTCAGCTGAGTGAGAAAGTATAGACGAGTCAGTTGGAGGGAGAAAGCATAGGCGAGTCAGTTGGAGGGAGAAAGCATAGGTGAGTCAGTTGGAGGGAGAGAGTATAGGTGAGTCAGTTGGAGGGAGAAAGTATAGGCGAGTCAGCTGGAGGGAGAAATTATAGGCGAGTCAGTTGGAGGGAGAAAGTATAGGTGAGTCAGTTGGAGGGAGAAAGCATAGGTGAGTCAGTTGGATGGAGAAAGTATAGGTGAGTCAATTGGAGGGAGAAAGAATAGGCGAGTCAGTTGGAGGGAGAAAGTATAGGCGAGTCAGCTGGAGGGAGAAAGTATAGGCGAGTCAGTTGGAGGGAGAAAGAATAGGCGAGTCAGTTGGAGGGAGAAAGTATAGGCGAGTCAGTTGGAAGGAGAAAGTATTGGCGAGTCAGCTGAGGGAGAAAGTATAGGTGAGTCAGTTGGAGGGAGAAAGTATAGGCGAGTCAGTTGGAGGGAGAAAGTATAGGCGAGTCAGTTGGAGGGAGAAAGTATAGGCGAGTCAGTTGGAAGGAGAAAGTATTGGCGAGTCAGCTGAGGGAGAAAGTATAGGTGAGTCAGTTGGAGGGAGAAAGTATAGGCGAGTCAGTTGGAGGGAGAAAGTATAGGCGAGTCAGTTGGAGGGAGAAAGTATAGGCGAGTCAGCTGAGGGAGAAAGTATTGGCGAGTCAGCTGGAGGGAGAAAGTATAGGCGAGTCAGCTGAGGGAGAAAGTATCGGCGAGTTAGTTGGAGGTTGAAAGTATAGGCGAGTCAGCTGCGGGAGAAAGTATAGGCGAGTCAGCTGGAGGGAGAAAGTATAGGTGAGTCAGTTGGAGGGAGAAAGTATAGGTGAGTCAGTTGGATGGAGAAAGTATAGGTGAGTCAGTTGGAGGGAGAAAGTATAGGCGAGTCAGTTGGAGGGAGAAAGTTTAGGTGAGTCAGTTGGAGGGAGAAAGTTTAGGTGAGTCACTTGGATGGAGAAAGTATAGGTGATTCAATTGGAGGGAGAAAGTATAGGCGAGTCAGCTGAGGGAGAAAGTATAGGTGGGTCAGCTGGAGGGAGAAAGTATAGGTGAGTCAGTTGGAGGGAGAAAGTATAGGCGAGTCAGCTGAGGGAGAAAGAATAGGCGAGTCAGTTGGAGGGAGAAAGAATAGGCTAATCAGCTGAAGGGAGAAAGTATAGGCGAGTCAGTTGGAGGGAGAAAGTATAGGCGAGTCAGCTGGAGGGAGAAAGTATAGGCGAGTCAGTTGGAGGGAAAAAGCATAGGCGAGTCAGCTGGAGGGAGAAAGTATAGGCGAGTCAGCCGAGGGAGAAAGTATAGGCGAGTCAGTTGGAGGGAGAAAGTATAGGCGAGTCAGCTGGAGGGAGAAAGCATAGGCGAGTCAGTTGGAGGGAAAAAGCATAGGCGAGTCAGCTGGAGGGAGAAAGTATAGGCGAGTCAGTTGGAGGGAGAAAGTATAGGTGAGTCAGTTGGAGGGAGAAAGTTTAGGCGAGTTAGTTGGAGGGAGAAAGTATAGGTGAGTCAGCCGAGGGAGAAAGTATAGGCGAGTCAGTTGGAGGGAGAAAGTATAGGCGAGTCAGTTGGAGGGAGAAAGTATAGGCGAGTCAGTTGGAGGGAGAAAGTATAGGCGAGACAGTTGCAGGGAGAAAGTATAGGCGAGTCAGTTGGAGGGAGAAAGTATAGGTGAGTCAGCTGAGTGAGAAAGTATAGACGAGTCAGTTGGAGGGAGAAAGCATAGGCGAGTCAGTTGGAGGGAGAAAGCATAGGTGAGTCAGTTGGAGGGAGAGAGTATAGGTGAGTCAGTTGGAGGGAGAAAGTATAGGCGAGTCAGCTGGAGGGAGAAATTATAGGCGAGTCAGTTGGAGGGAGAAAGTATAGGTGAGTCAGTTGGAGGGAGAAAGCATAGGTGAGTCAGTTGGATGGAGAAAGTATAGGTGAGTCAATTGGAGGGAGAAAGAATAGGCGAGTCAGTTGGAGGGAGAAAGTATAGGCGAGTCAGCTGGAGGGAGAAAGTATAGGCGAGTCAGTTGGAAGGAGAAAGTATAGGCGAGTCAGCTGAGGGAGAAAGTATAGGTGAGTCAGTTGGAGGGAGAAAGTATAGGCGAGTCAGTTGGAGGGAGAAAGTATAGGTGAGTCAGTTGGAGGGAGAAAGTATAGGCGAGTCAGTTGGAGGGAGAAAGAATAGGCGAGTCAGTTGGAGGGAGAAAGTATAGGCGAGTCAGTTGGAAGGAGAAAGTATTGGCGAGTCAGCTGAGGGAGAAAGTATAGGTGAGTCAGTTGGAGGGAGAAAGTATAGGCGAGTCAGTTGGAGGGAGAAAGTATAGGCGAGTCAGTTGGAGGGAGAAAGTATAGGCGAGTCAGCTGAGGGAGAAAGTATTGGCGAGTCAGCTGGAGGGAGAAAGTATAGGCGAGTCAGCTGAGGGAGAAAGTATCGGCGAGTTAGTTGGAGGTTGAAAGTATAGGCGAGTCAGCTGCGGGAGAAAGTATAGGCGAGTCAGCTGGAGGGAGAAAGTATAGGTGAGTCAGTTGGAGGGAGAAAGTATAGGTGAGTCAGTTGGATGGAGAAAGTATAGGTGAGTCAGTTGGAGGGAGAAAGTATAGGCGAGTCAGTTGGAGGGAGAAAGTTTAGGTGAGTCAGTTGGAGGGAGAAAGTTTAGGTGAGTCACTTGGATGGAGAAAGTATAGGTGATTCAATTGGAGGGAGAAAGTATAGGCGAGTCAGCTGAGGGAGAAAGTATAGGTGGGTCAGCTGGAGGGAGAAAGTATAGGTGAGTCAGTTGGAGGGAGAAAGTATAGGCGAGTCAGCTGAGGGAGAAAGAATAGGCGAGTCAGTTGGAGGGAGAAAGAATAGGCTAATCAGCTGAAGGGAGAAAGTATAGGCGAGTCAGTTGGAGGGAGAAAGTATAGGCGAGTCAGCTGGAGGGAGAAAGTATAGGCGAGTCAGTTGGAGGGAAAAAGCATAGGCGAGTCAGCTGGAGGGAGAAAGTATAGGCGAGTCAGCCGAGGGAGAAAGTATAGGCGAGTCAGTTGGAGGGAGAAAGTATAGGCGAGTCAGCTGGAGGGAGAAAGTATAGGCGAGTCAGTTGGAGGGAAAAAGCATAGGCGAGTCAGCTGGAGGGAGAAAGTATAGGCGAGTCAGTTGGAGGGAGAAAGTATAGGTGAGTCAGTTGGAGGGAGAAAGTTTAGGCGAGTTAGTTGGAGGGAGAAAGTATAGGTGAGTCAGCCGAGGGAGAAAGTATAGGCGAGTCAGTTGGAGGGAGAAAGTATAGGCGAGTCAGTTGGAGGGAGAAAGTATAGGCGAGTCAGTTGGAGGGAGAAAGTATAGGTGAGTCAGCTGAGGGAGAAAGAATAGGCGAGTCAGTTGGAGGAGAAAGTATCGGCGAGTTAGTTGGAGGTTGAAAGTATAGGCGAGTCAGCTGCGGGAGAAAGTATAGGCGAGTCAGCTGGAGGGAGAAAGTATAGGTGAGTCAGTTGGAGGGAGAAAGTATAGGTGAGTCAGTTGGATGGAGAAAGTATAGGTGAGTCAGTTGGAGGGAGAAAGTATAGGCGAGTCAGTTGGAGGGAGAAAGTTTAGGTGAGTCAGTTGGAGGGAGAAAGTTTAGGTGAGTCACTTGGATGGAGAAAGTATAGGTGATTCAATTGGAGGGAGAAAGTATAGGCGAGTCAGCTGAGGGAGAAAGTATAGGTGGGTCAGCTGGAGGGAGAAAGTATAGGTGAGTCAGTTGGAGGGAGAAGGTATAGGCGAGTCAGCTGAGGGAGAAAGAATAGGCGAGTCAGTTGGAGGGAGAAAGAATAGGCTAATCAGCTGAAGGGAGAAAGTATAGGCGAGTCAGTTGGAGGGAGAAAGTATAGGCGAGTCAGCTGGAGGGAGAAAGTATAGGCGAGTCAGTTGGAGGGAAAAAGCATAGGCGAGTCAGCTGGAGGGAGAAAGTATAGGCGAGTCAGCCGAGGGAGAAAGTATAGGCGAGTCAGTTGGAGGGAGAAAGTATAGGCGAGTCAGCTGGAGGGAGAAAGTATAGGCGAGTCAGTTGGAGGGAAAAAGCATAGGCGAGTCAGCTGGAGGGAGAAAGTATAGGCGAGTCAGTTGGAGGGAGAAAGTATAGGTGAGTCAGTTGGAGGGAGAAAGTTTAGGCGAGTTAGTTGGAGGGAGAAAGTATAGGTGAGTCAGCCGAGGGAGAAAGTATAGGCGAGTCAGTTGGAGGGAGAAAGTATAGGCGAGTCAGTTGGAGGGAGAAAGTATAGGCGAGTCAGTTGGAGGGAGAAAGTATAGGTGAGTCAGCTGAGGGAGAAAGAATAGGCGAGTCAGTTGGAGGAGAAAGTATAGGCGAGTCAGTTGGAGGGAGAAAGTATAGGTGAGTCAGTTGGAGGGAGAGAGAATAGGTGACTCAGTTGGAGGGAGAAAGTATAGGCGAGTCAGCTGGAGGGAGAAAGTATAAGTGAGTCAGTTGGAGGGAGAAAGTATAGGTGAGTCAGTTGGAGGGAGAAAGTATAGGTGAGTCAGTTGGATGGAGAAAGTATAGGTGAGTCAATTGGAGGGAGAAAGTTTAGGCGAGTCAGCTGAGGGAGAAAGTATAGGCGAGTCAGTTGGAGGGAGAGCGTATAGGCGAGTCAGTTGGAGGGAGAAAGTATAAGTGAGTCAGTTGAGGGAGAAAGTATAGGCGAGACAGTTGCAGGGAGAAAGAATAGGCGAGTCAGTTGGAGGAAGAAAGCATAGGCGAGTCAGTTGGAGGGAGAAAGTATAGGTGAGTCAGTTGGAGGGAGAAAGTATAGGCGAGTCAGTTGTAGAGAGAAAGTATAGGCGAGTCAGCTGAAGGAGAAAGTATAGGCGAGTCAGCTGGAGGGAGAAAGTATAGGCGAGTCAGCTGAGTGAGAAAGTATAGGCGAGTCAGTTGGAGGGAGAAAGTATAGGCGAGTCAGCTGGAGGGAGAAAGTATAGGCGAGTCAGTTGGAGGGACAAAGTATAGGCGAATCAGCTGGAGGGAGAAAGTATAGGCGAGTCAGTTGGAGGGAGAAAGTATAGGCGAGTCAGTTCGAGGGAGAAAGTATAGGCGAGTCAGTTGGAGGGAGAAAGTATAGGCGAGTCAGTTGGAGGGAGAAAGTATAGGTGAGTCAGTTGGAGGGAGAAAGTATAGGCAAGTCAGCTGGAGGGAGAAAGTATAGACGAGTCAGTTGGAGGGAAAAAACATAGGCGAGTCAGCTGGAGGGAGAAAGTATAGGCGAGTCAGTTGGAGGGAGAAAGTATAGGTGAGTCAGTTGGAGGGAGAAAGTATAGGCGAGTTAGTTGGAGGGAGAAAGTATAGGTGAGTCAGCCGAGGGAGAAAGTATAGGCGAGTCAGTTGGAGGGAGAAAGTATAGGCGAGTCAGTTGGAGGGAGAAAGTATAGGCGAGTCAGTTGGAGGGAGAAAGTATAGGTGAGTCAGCTGAGGGAGAAACAATAGGCGAGTCAGTTGGAGGAGAAAGTATAGGCGAGTCAGTTGGAGGGAGAAAGTATAGGTGAGTCAGTTGGAGGGAGAGAGAATAGGTGAGTCAGTTGGAGGGAGAAAGTATAGGCGAGTCAGCTGGAGGGAGAAAGTATAAGTGAGTCAGTTGGAGGGAGAAAGTATAGGTGAGTCAGTTGGAGGGAGAAAGTATAGGTGAGTCAGTTGGATGGAGAAAGTATAGGTGAGTCAATTGGAGGGAGAAAGTTTAGGCGAGTCAGCTGAGGGAGAAAGTATAGGCGAGTCATTTGGAGGGAGAAAGTATAGGTGAGTCAATTGGAGGGAGAAAGTATAGGCGAGTCAGCTGAGGGAGAAAGTATAGGTGGGTCAGCTGGAGGGAGAAAGTATAGGTGAGTCAGTTGGAGGGAGAAAGTATAGGCGAGTCAGCTGAGGGAGAAAGAATAGGCGAGTCAGTTGGAGGGAGAAAGAATAGTCTAATCAGCTGAAGGGAGAAAGCATAGGCGAGTCAGTTGGAGGGAGAAAGTATAGGCGAGTCAGCTGGAGGGAGAAAGTATAGGCGAGTCAGTTGGAGGGAAAAAGCATAGGCGAGTCAGCTGGAGGGAGAAAGTATAGGCGAGTCAGCCGAGGGAGAAAGTATAGGCGAGTCAGTTGGAGGGAGAAAGTATAGGCGAGTCAGCTGGAGGGAGAAAGTATAGGCGAGTCAGTTGGAGGGAAAAAGCATAGGCGAATCAGCTGGAGGGAGAAAGTATAGGCGAGTCAGTTGGAGGGAGAAAGTATAGGTGAGTCAGTTGGAGGGAGAAAGTTTAGGCGAGTTAGTTGGAGGGAGAAAGTATAGGTGAGTCAGCCGAGGGAGAAAGTATAGGCGAGTCAGTTGGAGGGAGAAAGTATAGGCGAGTCAGTTGGAGGGAGAAAGTATAGGCGAGTCAGTTGGAGGGAGAAAGTATAGGCGAGTCAGTTGGAATGAGAAAGTATAGGCGAGTCAGCTGGAGGGAGAAAGAATAGGCGAGTCAGTTGGAGGGAGAAAGTATAGGTGAGTCAGCTGGAGGGAGAAAGTATAGGCGAGTCAGTTGGAGGGAGAAAGTATAGGCGAGTCAGTTGGAGGGAGAGCGTATAGGCGAGTCAGTTGGAGTGAGAAAGTATAGGCGAGTCAGTTGGAGTGAGAAAGTATAGGCGAGTCAGTTGGAGGGAGAAAGTATAGGTGAGACAGTTGGAGGGAGAAAGTATAGGCGAGTCAGTTGGAGGGAGAAAGTATAGGTGAGTCAGCCGAGGGAGAAAGTATAGGCGAGTCAGTTGGAGGGAGAAAGCATAGGCGAGTCAGTTGGAGGGAGAAAGTATAGGCGAGTCAATTGGAGGGAGAAAGTATAGGTGAGTCAACTGAGGGAGAAAGAATAGGCGAGTCAGTTGGAGGAGAAAGTATAGGCGAGTCAGTTGGAGGGAGAAAGTATAGGTGAGTCAGTTGGAGGGAGAGAGTATAGGTGAGTCAGTTGGAGGGAGAAAGTATAGGCGAGTCAGCTGGAGGGAGAAAGTATAAGTGAGTCAGTTGGAGGGAGAAAGTATAGGTGAGTCAGTTGGAGGGAGAAAGTATAGGTGAGTCAGTTGGATGGAGAAAGTATAGGTGAGTCAGTTGGAGGGAGAAAGTATAGGCGATTCAGTTGGAGGAAGAAAGTGTAGGTGAGTCAGTTGGAGGGAGAAAGTACAGGTGAGTCAGTTGGATGGAGAAAGTATAGGTGAGTCAATTGGAGGGAGAAAGTTTAGGCGAGTCAGCTGAGGGAGAAAGTATAGGCGAGTCTGTCGGAGGGAGAGCGTATAGGCAAGTCAGTTGGACGGAGAAAGCATAGGCGAGTCAGTTGGAGGGAGAAAGTATAGGTGAGTCAGTTGAGGGAGAAAGTATAGGCGAGACAGTTGCAGGGAGAAAGCATAGGCGAGTCAGTTGGAGGGAGAAAGTATAGGTGAGTCAGTTGAGGGAGAAAGTATAGGCGAGACAGTTGCAGGGAGAAAGTACAGGCGAGTCAGTTGGAGGGAGAAAGTAT
The DNA here is from genome assembly GCA_964017155.1 of Oasisia sp. SBJ-2009. NCBI lineage: Eukaryota > Metazoa > Annelida > Polychaeta > Sabellida > Siboglinidae > Oasisia > Oasisia sp. SBJ-2009. The sequence continues at coordinate 44,029,704 of OZ024854.1, forward strand.
AGGTGAGTCAGCTGAGGGAGAAAGTATAGGCGAGTCAGTTGGAGGGAGAAAGCATAGGCGAGTCAGTTGGAGGGAGAGAGTATAGGTGAGTCAGTTGGATGGAGAAAGTATAGGTGAGTCAGCTGAGGGAGAAAGTATAGGCGAGTCAGTTGGAGGGAGAAAGTATAGGCGAGTCAGTTGGAGGGAGAAAGTATAGGTGAGTCAGTTGGAGGGAGAAAGGATAGGCGAGTCAGCTGGAGGGAGAAAGTATAGGCGAGTCAGTTGGAGGGAAAAAGCATAGGCGAGTCAGCTGGAGGGAGAAAGCATAGGCGAGTCAGTTGGAGGGAGAAAGTATAGGTGAGTCAGTTGGAGGGAGAAAGTATAGGCGAGTCAGTTGGAGGGAGAAAGTATAGGTGAGTCAGCTGAGGGAGAAAGTATAGGCGAGTCAGTTGGAGGGAGAAAGTATAGGCGAGTCAGTTGGAGGGAGAAAGAATAGGCGAGTCAGTTGGAGGGAGAAAGTATAGGTGAGTCAGCTGAGGGAGAAAGAATAGGCGAGTCAGCTGGAGGAGAAAGTATAGGCGAGTCAGTTGGAGGGAGAAAGTATAGGTGAGTCAGTTGGAGGGAGAAAGTATAGGCGAGTCAGCTGGAGGGAGAAAGTATAAGTGAGTCAGTTGGAGGGAGAAAGTATAGGTGAGTCAGTTGGAGGGAGAAAGTATAGGTGAGTCAGTTGGATGGAGAAAGTATAGGTGAGTCAATTGGAGGGAGAAAGTTTAGGCGAGTCAGCTGAGGGAGAAAGAATAGGCGAGTCAGTTGGAGGAGAAAGTATAGGCGAGTCAGTTGGAGGGAGAAAGTATAGGTGAGTCAGTTGGAGGGAGAGAGTATAGGTGAGTCAGTTGGAGGGAGAAAGTATAGGCGAGTCAGCTGGAGGGAGAAAGTATAAGTGAGTCAGTTGGAGGGAGAAAGTATAGGTGAGTCAGTTGGAGGGAGAAAGTATAGGTGAGTCAGTTGGATGGAGAAAGTATAGGTGAGTCAGTTGGAGGGAGAAAGTATAGGCGATTCAGTTGGAGGAAGAAAGTGTAGGTGAGTCAGTTGGAGGGAGAAAGTACAGGTGAGTCAGTTGGATGGAGAAAGTATAGGTGAGTCAATTGGAGGGAGAAAGTTTAGGCGAGTCAGCTGAGGGAGAAAGTATAGGCGAGTCTGTCGGAGGGAGAGCGTATAGGCAAGTCAGTTGGACGGAGAAAGCATAGGCGAGTCAGTTGGAGGGAGAAAGTATAGGTGAGTCAGTTGAGGGAGAAAGTATAGGCGAGACAGTTGCAGGGAGAAAGCATAGGCGAGTCAGTTGGAGGGAGAAAGTATAGGTGAGTCAGTTGAGGGAGAAAGTATAGGCGAGACAGTTGCAGGGAGAAAGTATAGGCGAGTCAGTTGGAGGGAGAAAGTATAGGTGAGTCAGCTGAGGGAGAAAGTATAGGCGAGTCAGTTGGAGGGAGAAAGCATAGGCGAGTCAGTTGGAGGGAGAGAGTATAGGTGAGTCAGTTGGATGGAGAAAGTATAGGTGAGTCAGCTGAGGGAGAAAGTATAGGCGAGTCAGTTGGAGGGAGAAAGTATAGGCGAGTCAGTTGGAGGGAGAAAGTATAGGTGAGTCAGTTGGAGGGAGAAAGGATAGGCGAGTCAGCTGGAGGGAGAAAGTATAGGCGAGTCAGTTGGAGGGAAAAAGCATAGGCGAGTCAGCTGGAGGGAGAAAGCATAGGCGAGTCAGTTGGAGGGAGAAAGTATAGGTGAGTCAGTTGGAGGGAGAAAGTATAGGCGAGTCAGTTGGAGGGAGAAAGTATAGGTGAGTCAGCTGAGGGAGAAAGTATAGGCGAGTCAGTTGGAGGGAGAAAGTATAGGCGAGTCAGTTGGAGGGAGAAAGAATAGGCGAGTCAGTTGGAGGGAGAAAGTATAGGTGAGTCAGCTGAGGGAGAAAGAATAGGCGAGTCAGCTGGAGGAGAAAGTATAGGCGAGTCAGTTGGAGGGAGAAAGTATAGGTGAGTCAGTTGGAGGGAGAGAGTATAGGTGAGTCAGTTGGAGGGAGAAAGAATAGGCGAGTCAGCTGGAGGGAGAAAGTATAAGTGAGTCAGTTGGAGGGAGAAAGTATAAGTGAGTCAGTTGGAGGGAGAAAGTATAGGTGAGTCAGTTGGATGGAGAAAGTATAGGTGAGTCAGTTGGAGGGAGAAAGAATAGGCGAGACAGTTGGAGGGAGAAAATATCGGCGAGTCAGCTGAGGGAGAAAGCATAGGCGAGTCAGTTGCAGGGAGAAAGTATAGGCGAGTCAGCTGAGGGAGAAAGTATAGGTGAGTCAGCTGAGGGAAAAAGTATAGGCGAGTCAGCTGGAGGGAGAAAGTATAGGCGAGTCAGTTGGAGGGAGAAAGTATAGGCGAGTCAGCTGGAGGGAGAAAGTATAGGCGAGTCAGTTGGAGGGAGAAAGTATAGGCGAGTCAGTTGGAGGGAGAAAGTATAGGCAAGTCAGCTGAGGGAGAAAGTATAGGTGAGTCAGTTGGAGGGAGAAAGTATAGGCGAGTCAGTTGGAGGGAGAAAGTATAGGTGAGTCAGTTGGAGAGAGAAAGTATAGGCGAGTCAGCTGAGGGAGAAAGTATAGGCGAGTCAGCTGGAGGGAGAAAGTATAGGCGAGTCAGCTGAGTGAGAAAGTATAGGCGAGTCAGTTGGAGGGAGAAAGTATAGGCGAGTCAGCTGGAGGGAGAAAGTATAGGCGAGTCAGTTGCAGGGACAAAGTATAGGCGAATCAGCTGGAGGGAGAAAGTATAGGCGAGTCAGTTGGAGGGAGAAAGTATAGGCGAGTCAGTTCGAGGGAGAAAGTATAGGCGAGTCAGTTGGAGGGAGAAAGTATAGGCGAGTCAGTTGGAGGGAGAAAGTATAGGTGAGTCAGTTGGAGGGAGAAAGTATAGGCAAGTCAGCTGGAGGGAGAAAGTATAGGCGAGCCAGTTGGAGGGAAAAAGCATAGGCGAGTCAGCTGGAGGGAGAAAGTATAGGCGAGTCAGTTGGAGGGAGAAAGTATAGGTGAGTCAGTTGGAGGGAGAAAGTATAGGCGAGTTAGTTGGAGGGAGAAAGTATAGGTGAGTCAGCCGAGGGAGAAAGTATAGGCGAGTCAGTTGGAGGGAGAAAGTATAGGCGAGTCAGTTGGAGGGAGAAAGTATAGGCGAGTCAGTTGGAGGGAGAAAGTATAGGTGAGTCAGCTGAGGGAGAAAGAATAGGCGAGTCAGTTGGAGGAGAAAGTATAGGCGAGTCAGTTGGAGGGAGAAAGTATAGGTGAGTCAGTTGGAGGGAGAGAGAATAGGTGAGTCAGTTGGAGGGAGAAAGTATAGGCGAGTCAGCTGGAGGGAGAAAGCATAAGTGAGTCAGTTGGAGGGAGAAAGTATAGGTGAGTCAGTTGGAGGGAGAAAGTATAGGTGAGTCAGTTGGATGGCGAAAGTATAGGTGAGTCAATTGGAGGGAGAAAGTTTAGGCGAGTCAGCTGAGGGAGAAAGTATAGGCGAGTCAGTTGGAGGGAGAGCGTATAGGCGAGTCAGTTGGAGGGAGAAAGTATAAGTTAGTCAGTTGAGGGAGAAAGTATAGGCGAGACAGTTGCAGGGAGAAAGAATAGGCGAGTCAGTTGGAGGGAGAAAGCATAGGCGAGTCAGTTGGAGGGAGAAAGTATAGGTGAGTCAGTTGGAGGGAGAGAGTATAGGTGAGTCAGTTGGAGGGAGAAAGTATAGGCGAGTCAGCTGGAGGGAGAAATTATAGGCGCGTCAGTTGGAGGGAGAAAGTATAGGTGAGTCAGTTGGAGGGAGAAAGCATAGGTGAGTCAGTTGGATGGAGAAAGTATAGGTGAGTCAATTGGAGGGAGAAAGTATAGGCGAGTCAGCTGAGGGAAAAAGTATAGGCGAGTCAGCTGGAGGGAGAAAGTATAGGCGAGTCAGTTGGAGGGAGAAAGTATAGGCGAGTCAGCTGGAGGGAGAAAGTATAGGCGAGTCAGTTGGAGGGAGAAAGTATAGGCGAGTCAGCTGAGGGAGAAAGTATAGGTGAGTCAGTTGGAGGGAGAAAGTATAGGCGAGTCAGTTGGAGGGAGAAAGTATAGGTGAGTCAGTTGGAGGGAGAAAGTATAGGCGAGTCAGCTGAGGGAGAAAGTATTGGCGAGTCAGCTGGAGGGAGAAAGTATAGGCGAGTCAGCTGAGGGAGAAAGTATCGGCGAGTTAGTTAGAGGTTGAAAGTTTAGGCGAGTCAGCTGAGGGAGAAAGTATAGGCGAGTCAGCTGGAGGGAAAAAGTATAGGTGAGTCAGTTGGAGGGAGAAAGTATAGGTGAGTCAGTTGGATGGAGAAAGTATAGGTGAGTCAGTTGGAGGGAGAAAGTATAGGCGAGTCAGTTGGAGGGAGAAAGTTTAGGTGAGTCAGTTGGATGGAGAAAGTATAGGTGAGTCAATTGGAGGGAGAAAGTATAGGCGAGTCAGCTGAGGGAGAAAGTATAGGTGGGTCAGCTGGAGGGAGAAAGCATAGGCGAGTCAGTTGGAGGGAGAAAGTATAGGTGAGTCAGTTGGAGGGAGAAAGTATAGGCGAGTCAGTTGGAGGGAGAAAGTATAAGTGAGTCAGCTGAGGGAGAAAGAATAGGCGAGTCAGTTGGAGGAGAAAGTATAGGCGAGTCAGTTGGATGGAGAAAGTATAGGTGAGTCAGTTGGAGGGAGAGAGAATAGGTGAGTCAGTTGGAGGGAGAAAGTATAGGCGAGTCAGCTGGAGGGAGAAAGTATAAGTGAGTCAGTTGGAGGGAGAAAGTATAGGTGAGTCAGTTGGAGGGAGAAAGTATAGGTGAGTCAGTTGGATGGAGAAAGTATAGGTGAGTCAATTGGAGGGAGAAAGTTTAGGCGAGTCAGCTGAGGGAGAAAGTATAGGCGAGTCAGTTGGAGGGAGAGCGTATAGGCGAGTCAGTTGGAGGGAGAAAGTTTAAGTGAGTCAGTTGAGGGAGAAAGTATAGGCGAGACAGTTGCAGGGAGAAAGAATAGGCGAGTCAGTTGGAGGGAGAAAGCATAGGCGAGTCAGTTGGAGGGAGAAAGTATAGGTGAGTCAGTTGGAGGGAGAGAGTATAGGTGAGTCAGTTGGAGGGAGAAAGTATAGGCGAGTCAGCTGGAGGGAGAAATTATAGGCGAGTCAGTTGGAGGGAGAAAGTATAGGTGAGTCAGTTGGAGGGAGAAAGCATAGGTGAGTCAGTTGGATGGAGAAAGTATAGGTGAGTCAATTGGAGGGAGAAAGTATAGGCGAGTCAGCTGAGGGAGAAAGTATAGGTGAGTCAGCTGAGGGAAAAAGTATAGGCGAGTCAGCTGGAGGGAGAAAGTATAGGCGAGTCAGTTGGAGGGAGAAAGTATAGGCGAGTCAGCTGGAGGGAGAAAGTATAGGCGAGTCAGTTGGAGGGAGAAAGTATAGGCGAGTCAGCTGAGGGAGAAAGTATAGGTGAGTCAGTTGGAGGGAGAAAGTATAGGTGAGTCAGTTGGATGGAGAAAGTATAGGTGAGTCAATTGGAGGGAGAAAGTTTAGGCGAGTCAGCTGAGGGAGAAAGTATAGGCGAGTCAGTTGGAGGGAGAGCGTATAGGCGAGTCAGTTGGACGGAGAAAGTATAAGTGAGTCAGTTGAGGGAGAAAGTATAGGCGAGACAGTTGCAGGGAGAAAGCATAGGCGAGTCAGTTGGAGGGAGAAAGTATAGGTGAGTCAGTTGGAGGGAGAAAGTATAGGCGAGTCAGTTGGAGAGAGAAAGTATAGGCGAGTCAGCTGAGGGAGAAAGTATAGGCGAGTCAGCTGGAGGGAGAAAGTATAGGCGAGTCAGCTGAGTGAGAAAGTATAGGTGAGTCAGTTGGAGGGAGAGAGAATAGGTGAGTCAGTTGGAGGGAGAAAGTATAGGCGAGTCAGCTGGAGGGAGAAAGTATAAGTGAGTCAGTTGGAGGGAGAAAGTATAGGTGAGTCAGTTGGATGGAGAAAGTATAGGTGAGTCAATTGGAGGGAGAAAGTTTAGGCGAGTCAGCTGAGGGAGAAAGTATAGGCGAGTCAGTTGGAGGGAGAGCGTATAGGCGAGTCAGTTGGAGGGAGAAAGTTTAAGTGAGTCAGTTGAGGGAGAAAGTATAGGCGAGACAGTTGCAGGGAGAAAGAATAGGCGAGTCAGTTGGAGGGAGAAAGCATAGGCGAGTCAGTTGGAGGGAGAAAGTTTAGGTGAGTCAGTTGGAGGGAGAGAGTATAGGTGAGTCAGTTGGAGGGAGAAAGTATAGGCGAGTCAGCTGGAGGGAGAAATTATAGGCGAGTCAGTTGGAGGGAGAAAGTATAGGTGAGTCAGTTGGAGGGAGAAAGCATAGGTGAGTCAGTTGGATGGAGAAAGTATAGGTGAGTCAATTGGAGGGAGAAAGTATAGGCGAGTCAGCTGAGGGAGAAAGTATAGGTGAGTCAGCTGAGGGAAAAAGTATAGGCGAGTCAGCTGGAGGGAGAAAGTATAGGCGAGTCAGCTGGAGGGAGAAAGTATAGGCGAGTCAGCTGGAGGGAGAAAGTATAGGCGAGTCAGTTGGAGGGAGAAAGTATAGGCGAGTCAGCTGAGGGAGAAAGTATAGGTGAGTCAGTTGGAGGGAGAAAGTATAGGTGAGTGAGTTGGATGGAGAAAGTATAGGTGAGTCAATTGGAGGGAGAAAGTTTAGGCGAGTCAGCTGAGGGAGAAAGTATAGGCGAGTCAGTTGGAGGGAGAGCGTATAGGCGAGTCAGTTGGACGGAGAAAGTATAAGTGAGTCAGTTGAGGGAGAAAGTATAGGCGAGACAGTTGCAGGGAGAAAGCATAGGCGAGTCAGTTGGAGGGAGAAAGTATAGGTGAGTCAGTTGGAGGGAGAAAGTATAGGCGAGTCAGTTGGAGAGAGAAAGTATAGGCGAGTCAGCTGAGGGAGAAAGTATAGGCGAGTCAGCTGGAGGGAGAAAGTATAGGCGAGTCAGCTGAGTGAGAAAGTATAGGCGAGTCAGTTGGAGGGAGAAAGTATAGGCGAGTCAGCTGGAGGGAGAAAGTATAGGCGAGTCAGTTGGAGGGACAAAGTATAGGCGAATCAGCTGGAGGGAGAAAGTATAGGCGAGTCAGTTGGAGGGAGAAAGTATAGGCGAGTCAGTTCGAGGGAGAAAGTATAGGCGAGTCAGTTGGAGGGAGAAAGTATAGGCGAGTCAGTTGGAGGGAGAAAGTATAGGTGAGTCAGTTGGAGGGAGAAAGTATAGGCAAGTCAGCTGGAGGGAGAAAGTATAGGCGAGTCAGTTGGAGGGAAAAAGCATAGGCGAGTCAGCTGGAGGGAGAAAGTATAGGCGAGTCAGTTGGAGGGAGAAAGTATAGGCGAGTCAGTTCGAGGGAGAAAGTATAGGCGAGTCAGTTGAATGGAGAAAGTATAGGCGAGTCAGTTGGAGGGAGAAATTATAGGCGAGTCAGTTGGAGGGAGAAAGTATAGGTGAGTCAGTTGGAGGGAGAAAGTATAGGTGAGTCAGTTGGATGGAGAAAGTATAGGTGAGTCAATTGGAGGGAGAAAGTTTAGGCGAGTCAGCTGAGGGAGAAAGTATAGGCGAGTCAGTTGGAGGGAGAGCGTATAGGCGAGTCAGTTGGACGGAGAAAGTATAAGTGAGTCAGTTGAGGGAGAAAGTATAGGCGAGACAGTTGCAGGGAGAAAGAATAGGCGAGTCAGTTGGAGGGAGAAAGCATAGGCGAGTCAGTTGGAGGGAGAAAGTATAGGTGAGTCTGTTGGAGGGAGAAAGTATAGGCGAGTCAGTTGGAGAGAGAAAGTATAGGCGAGTCAGCTGAGGGAGAAAGTATAGGCGAGTCAGCTGGAGGGAGAAAGTATAGGCGAGTCAGCTGAGTGAGAAAGTATAGGCGAGTCAGTTGGAGGGAGAAAGTATAGGCGAGTCAGTTGGAGGGAAAAAGCATAGGCGAGTCAGCTGGAGGGAGAAAGTATAGGCGAGTCAGTTGGAGGGAGAAAGTATAGGCGAGTCAGTTCGAGGGAGAAAGTATAGGCGAGTCAGTTGGAGGGAGAAAGTATAGGCGAGTCAGTTGGAGGGAGAAATTATAGGCGAGTCAGTTGGAGGGAGAAAGTATAGGTGAGTCAGCTGGAGGGAGAAAGTATAGGCGAGTCAGTTGGAGGGAAAAAGCATAGGCGAGTCAGCTGGAGGGAGAAAGTATAGGCGAGTCAGTTGGAGGGAGAAAGTATAGGTGAGTCAGTTGGAGGGAGAAAGTATAGGCGAGTCAGCCGAGGGAGAAAGTATAGGCGAGTCAGTTGGAAGGAGAAAGTATAGGCGAGTCAGTTGGAGGGAGAAAGTATAGGCTAGTCAGTTGGAGGGAGAATGTATAGGTGAGTCAGCTGAGGGAGAAAGAATAGGCGAGTCAGTTGGAGGAGAAAGTATAGGCGAGTCAGTTGGAGGGAGAAAGTATAGGTGAGTCAGTTGGAGGGAGAGAGAATAGGTGAGTCAGTTGGAGGGAGAAAGTATAGGCGAGTCAGCTGGAGGGAGAAAGTATAAGTGAGTCAGTTGGAGGGAGAAAGTATAGGTGAGTCAGTTGGAGGGAGAAAGTATAGGTGAGTCAGTTGGATGGAGAAAGTATAGGTGAGTCAATTGGAGGGAGAAAGTTTAGGCGAGTCAGCTGAGGGAGAAAGTATAGGCGAGTCATTTGGAGGGAGAGCGCATAGGCGAGTCAGTTGGAGGGAGAAAGCATAGGCGAGTCAGTTGGAGGGAGAAAGTATAGGTGAGTCAGTTGAGGGAGAAAGTATAGGCGAGACAGTTGCAGGGAGAAAGTATAGGCGAGTCAGTTGGAGGGAGAAAGTATAGGTGAGTCAGCTGAGGGAGAAAGTATGGACGAGTCAGTTGGAGGGAGAAAGCATAGGCGAGTCAGTTGGAGGGAGAAAGTATAGGTGAGTCAGTTGGAGGGAGAGAGTATAGGTGAGTCAGTTGGAGGGAGAAAGTATAGGTGAGTCAGTTGGAGAGAGAAATCATAGGCGAGTCAGTTGGAGGGAGAAAGTATAGGTGAGTCAGTTGGAGGGAGAAAGCATAGGTGAGTCAGTTGGATGGAGAAAGTATAGGTGAGTCAATTGGAGGAGAAAGTATAGGCGAGTCAGCTGAGGGAGAAAGCATAGGTGAATCAGCTGAGGGAAAAAGTATAGGCGAGTCAGCTGGAGGGAGAAAGTATAGGCGAGTCAGTTGGAGGGAGAAAGTATAGGCGAGTCAGCTGGAGGGAGAAAGAATAGGCGAGTCAGTTGGAAGGAGAAAGTATAGGCGAGTCAGCTGAGGGAGAAAGTATAGGTGAGTCAGTTGGAGGGAGAAAGTATAGGCGAGTCAGTTGGAGGGAGAAAGTATAGGTGAGTCAATTGGAGGGAGAAAGGATAGGCGAGTCAGCTGAGGGAGAAAGTATTGGCGAGTCAGCTGGAGGGAGAAAGTATAGGCGAGTCAGCTGAGGGAGAAAGTATCGGCGAGTTAGTTGGAGGTTGAAAGTATAGGCGAGTCAGCTGAGGGAGAAAGTTTAGGCGAGTCAGCTGAGGGAGAAAGTATTGGCGAGTCAGCTGGAGGGAGAAAGTATAGGCGAGTCAGCTGAGGGAGAAAGTATCGGCGAGTTAGTTGGAGGTTGAAAGTATAGGCGAGTCAACTGAGGGAGAAAGTATAGGCGAGACAGTTGCAGGGAGAAAGAATAGGCGAGTCAGTTGGAGGGAGAAAGCATAGGCGAGTCAGTTGGAGGGAGAAAGTATAGGTTAGTCAGTTGGAGGGAGAGAGTATAGGTGAGTCAGTTGGAGGGAGAAAGTATAGGCGAGTCAGCTGGAGGGAGAAATTATAGGCGAGTCAGTTGGAGGGAGAAAGTATAGGTGAGTCAGCTGGAGGGAGAAAGTATAGGCGAGTCAGTTGGAGGGAAAAAGCATAGGCGAGTCAGCTGGAGGGAGAAAGTATAGGCGAGTCAGTTGGAGGGAGAAAGTATAGGTGAGTCAGTTGGAGGGAGAAAGTACAGGCGAGTTAGTTGGAGGGAGAAAGTATAGGTGAGTCAGCCGAGGGAGAAAGTATAGGCGAGTCAGTTGGAGGGAGAAAGTATAGGCGAGTCAGTTGGAGGGAGAAAGTATAGGCGAGTCAGTTGGAGGGAGAAAGTATAGGTGAGTCAGCTGAGGGAGAAAGAATAGGCGAGTCAGTTGGAGGAGAAAGTATAGGCGAGTCAGTTGGAGGGAGAAAGTATAGGTGAGTCAGTTGGAGGGAGAGAGAATAGGTGAGTCAGTTGGAGGGAGAAAGTATAGGCGAGTCAGCTGGAGGGAGAAAGTATAAGTGAGTCAGTTGGAGGGAGAAAGTATAGGTGAGTCAGTTGGAGGGAGAAAGTATAGGTGAGTCAGTTGGATGGAGAAAATATAGGTGAGTCAATTGGAGGGAGAAAGTTTAGGCGAGTCAGCTGAGGGAGAAAGTATAGGCGAGTCATTTGGAGGGAGAGCGTATAGGCGAGTCAGTTGGAGGGAGAAAGTATAGGCGAGTCAGTTGGAGGGAGAAAGTATAGGTGAGTCAGCCGAGGGAGAAAGTATAGGCGAGTCAGTTGGAGGGAGAAAGTATAGGCGAGTCAGTTGGAGGGAGAAAGTATAGGCGAGTCAGTTGGAGGGAGAAAGTATAGGTGAGTCAGCTGAGGGAGAAAGAATAGGCGAGTCAGTTGGAGGAGAAAGTATAGGCGAGTCAGTTGGAGGGAGAAAGTATAGGTGAGTCAGTTGGAGGGAGAGAGTATAGGTGAGTCAGTTGGAGGGAGAAAGAATAGGCGAGTCAGCTGGAGGGAGAAAGTATAAGTGAGTAAGTTGGAGGGAGAAAGTATAGGTGAGTCAGTTGGAGGGAGAAAGTATAGGTGAGTCAGTTGGATGGAGAAAGTATAGGTGAGTCAATTGGAGGGAGAAAGTTTAGGCGAGTCAGCTGAGGGAGAAAGTATTGGCGAGTCAGCTGGAGGGAGAAAATATAGGCGAGTCAGCTGAGGGAGAAAGTATCGGCGAGTTAGTTGGAGGTTGAAAGTATAGGCGAGTCAGCTGAGGGAGAAAGTATAGGCGAGTCAGCTGGAGGGAGAAAGTATAGGTGAGTCAGTTGGAGGGAGAAAGTATAGGTGAGTCAGTTGGATGGAGAAAGTATAGGTGAGTCAGTTGGAGGGAGAAAGTATAGGCGAGTCAGTTGGAGGGAGAAAGTTTAGGTGAGTCAGTTGGAGGGAGAAAGTTTAGGTGAGTCACTTGGATGGAGAAAGTATAGGTGAGTCAATTGGAGGGAGAAAGTATAGGCGAGTCAGCTGAGGGAGAAAGTATAGGTGGGTCAGCTGGAGGGAGAAAGAATAGGTGAGTCAGTTGGAGGGAGAAAGTATAGGCGAGTCAGCTGAGGGAGAAAGAATAGGCGAGTCAGTTGTAGGGAGAAAGAATAGGCTAATCAGCTGAAGGGAGAAAGTATAGGCGAGTCAGTTGGAGGGAGAAAGTATAGGCGAGTCAGCTGGAGGGAGAAAGTATAGGCGAGTCAGTTGGAGGGAAAAAGCATAGGCGAGTCAGCTGGAGGGAGAAAGTATAGGCGAGTCAGCCGAGGGAGAAAGTATAGGCGAGTCAGTTGGAGGGAGAAAGTATAGGCGAGTCAGCTGGAGGGAGAAAGTATAGGCGAGTCAGTTGGAGGGAAAAAGCATAGGCGAGTCAGCTGGAGGGAGAAAGTATAGGCGAGTCAGTTGGAGGGAGAAACTATAGGTGAGTCAGTTGGAGGGAGAAAGTTTAGGCGAGTTAGTTGGAGGGAGAAAGTATAGGCGAGTCAGTTGGAGGGAAAAAGCATAGGCGAGTCAGCCGAGGGAGAAAGTATAGGCGAGTCAGTTGGAGGGAGAAAGTATAGGCGAGTCAGTTGGAGGGAGAAAGAATAGGCGAGTCAGTTGGAGGGAGAAAGTATAGGTGAGTCAGCTGAGGGAGAAAGAATAGGCGAGTCAGTTGGAGGAGAAAGTATAGGCGAGTCAGTTGGAGGGAGAAAGTATAGGTGAGTCAGTTGGAGGGAGAGAGAATAGGTGAGTCAGTTGGAGGCAGAAAGTATAGGCGAGTCAGTTGGAGGGAGAAAGTATAGGTGAGTCAGTTGGAGGGAGAAAGTATAGGTGAGTCAGTTGGATGGAGAAAGTATAGGTGAGTCAATTGGAGGGAGAAAGTTTAGGCGAGTCAGCTGAGGGAGAAAGTATAGGCGAGTCAGCTGAGGGAGAAAGTATAGGCGAGTCAGCTGGAGGGAGAAAGTATAGGTGAGTCAGTTGGAGGGAGAAAGTTTAGGCGAGTCAGCTGAGGGAGAAAGTATAGGCGAGTCAGTTGGAGGGAGAGCGTATAGGCGAGTCAGTTGGACGGAGAAAGTGTAAGTGAGTCAGTTGAGGGAGAAAGTATAGGCGAGACAGTTGCAGGGAGAAAGAATAGGCGAGTCAGTTGGAGGGAGAAAGCATAGGCGAGTCAGTTGGAGGGAGAAAGTATAGGTGAGCCTGTTGGAGGGAGAAAGTATAGGCGAGTCAGTTGGAGAGAGAAAGTATAGGCGAGTCAGCTGAGGGAGAAAGTATAGGCGAGTCAGCTGGAGGGAGAAAGTATAGGCGAGTCAGCTGAGTGAGAAAGTATAGGCGAGTCAGTTGGAGGGAGAAAGTATAGGCGAGTCAGTTGGAGGGAAAAAGCATAGGCGAGTCAGCTGGAGGGAGAAAGTATAGGCGAGTCAGTTGGAGGGAGAAAGTATAGGCGAGTCAGTTCGAGGGAGAAAGTATAGGCGAGTCAGTTGGAGGGAGAAAGTATAGGCGAGTCAGTTGGAGGGAGAAAGTATAGGTGAGTCAGTTGGAGGGAGAAAGTATAGGTGAGTCAGTTGGATGGAGAAAGTATAGGTGAGTCAATTGGAGGGAGAAAGTTTAGGCGAGTCAGCTGAGGGAGAAAGTATAGGCGAGTCAGCTGAGGGAGAAAGTATAGGCGAGTCAGCTGGAGGGAGAAAGTATAGGTGAGTCAGTTGGAGGGAGAAAGTTTAGGCGAGTCAGCTGAGGGAGAAAGTATAGGCGAGTCAGTTGGAGGGAGAGCGTATAGGCGAGTCAGTTGGACGGAGAAAGTATAAGTGAGTCAGTTGAGGGAGAAAGTATAGGCGAGACAGTTGCAGGGAGAAAGAATAGGCGAGTCAGTTGGAGGGAGAAAGCATAGGCGAGTCAGTTGGAGGGAGAAAGTATAGGTGAGTCTGTTGGAGGGAGAAAGTATAGGCGAGTCAGTTGGAGAGAGAAAGTATAGGCGAGTCAGCTGAGGGAGAAAGTATAGGCGAGTCAGCTGGAGGGAGAAAGTATAGGCGAGTCAGCTGAGTGAGAAAGTATAGGCGAGTCAGTTGGAGGGAGAAAGTATAGGCGAGTCAGTTGGAGGGAAAAAGCATAGGCGAGTCAGCTGGAGGGAGAAAGTATAGGCGAGTCAGTTGGAGGGAGAAAGTATAGGCGAGTCAGTTCGAGGGAGAAAGTATAGGCGAGTCAGTTGGAGGGAGAAAGTATAGGCGAGTCAGTTGGAGGGAGAAATTATAGGCGAGTCAGTTGGAGGGAGAAAGTATAGGTGAGTCAGCTGGAGGGAGAAAGTATAGGCGAGTCAGTTGGAGGGAAAAAGCATAGGCGAGTCAGCTGGAGGGAGAAAGTATAGGCGAGTCAGTTGGAGGGAGAAAGTATAGGTGAGTCAGTTGGAGGGAGAAAGTATAGGCGAGTCAGCCGAGGGAGAAAGTATAGGCGAGTCAGTTGGAAGGAGAAAGTATAGGCGAGTCAGTTGGAGGGAGAAAGTATAGGCGAGTCAGTTGGAGGGAGAATGTATAGGTGAGTCAGCTGAGGGAGAAAGAATAGGCGAGTCAGTTGGAGGAGAAAGTATAGGCGAGTCAGTTGGAGGGAGAAAGTATAGGTGAGTCAGTTGGAGGGAGAGAGAATAGGTGAGTCAGTTGGAGGGAGAAAGTATAGGCGAGTCAGCTGGAGGGAGAAAGTATAAGTGAGTCAGTTGGAGGGAGAAAGTATAGGTGAGTCAGTTGGAGGGAGAAAGTATAGGTGAGTCAGTTGGATGGAGAAAGTATAGGTGAGTCATTTGGAGGGAGAAAGTTTAGGCGAGTCAGCTGAGGGAGAAAGTATAGGCGAGTCATTTGGAGGGAGAGCGCATAGGCGAGTCAGTTGGAGGGAGAAAGCATAGGCGAGTCAGTTGGAGGGAGAAAGTATAGGTGAGTCAGTTGAGGGAGAAAGTATAGGCGAGACAGTTGCAGGGAGAAAGTATAGGCGAGTCAGTTGGAGGGAGAAAGTATAGGTGAGTCAGCTGAGGGAGAAAGTATAGACGAGTCAGTTGGAGGGAGAAAGCATAGGCGAGTCAGTTGGAGGGAGAAAGTATAGGTGAGTCAGTTGGAGGGAGAGAGTATAGGTGAGTCAGTTGGAGGGAGAAAGTATAGGTGAGTCAGTTGGAGAGAGAAATCATAGGCGAGTCAGTTGGAGGGAGAAAGTATAGGTGAGTCAGTTGGAGGGAGAAAGCATAGGTGAGTCAGTTGGATGGAGAAAGTATAGGTGAGTCAATTGGAGGAGAAAGTATAGGCGAGTCAGCTGAGGGAGAAAGCATAGGTGAATCAGCTGAGGGAAAAAGTATAGGCGAGTCAGCTGGAGGGAGAAAGTATAGGCGAGTCAGTTGGAGGGAGAAAGTATAGGCGAGTCAGCTGGAGGGAGAAAGAATAGGCGAGTCAGTTGGAAGGAGAAAGTATAGGCGAGTCAGCTGAGGGAGAAAGTATAGGTGAGTCAGTTGGAGGGAGAAAGTATAGGCGAGTCAGTTGGAGGGAGAGAGTATAGGTGAGTCAGTTGGAGGGAGAAAGGATAGGCGAGTCAGCTGAGGGAGAAAGTATTGGCGAGTCAGCTGGAGGGAGAAAGTATAGGCGAGTCAGCTGAGGGAGAAAGTATCGGCGAGTTAGTTGGAGGTTGAAAGTATAGGCGAGTCAGCTGAGGGAGAAAGTTTAGGCGAGTCAGCTGAGGGAGAAAGTATTGGCGAGTCAGCTGGAGGGAGAAAGTATAGGCGAGTCAGCTGAGGGAGAAAGTATCGGCGAGTTAGTTGGAGGTTGAAAGTATAGGCGAGTCAACTGAGGGAGAAAGTATAGGCGAGACAGTTGCAGGGAGAAAGAATAGGCGAGTCAGTTGGAGGGAGAAAGCATAGGCGAGTCAGTTGGAGGGAGAAAGTATAGGTTAGTCAGTTGGAGGGAGAGAGTATAGGTGAGTCAGTTGGAGGGAGAAAGTATAGGCGAGTCAGCTGGAGGGAGAAATTATAGGCGAGTCAGTTGGAGGGAGAAAGTATAGGTGAGTCAGCTGGAGGGAGAAAGTATAGGCGAGTCAGTTGGAGGGAAAAAGCATAGGCGAGTCAGCTGGAGGGAGAAAGTATAGGCGAGTCAGTTGGAGGGAGAAAGTATAGGTGAGTCAGTTGGAGGGAGAAAGTACAGGCGAGTTAGTTGGAGGGAGAAAGTATAGGTGAGTCAGCCGAGGGAGAAAGTATAGGCGAGTCAGTTGGAGGGAGAAAGTATAGGCGAGTCAGTTGGAGGGAGAAAGTATAGGCGAGTCAGTTGGAGGGAGAAAGTATAGGTGAGTCAGCTGAGGGAGAAAGAATAGGCGAGTCAGTTGGAGGAGAAAGTATAGGCGAGTCAGTTGGAGGGAGAAAGTATAGGTGAGTCAGTTGGAGGGAGAGAGAATAGGTGAGTCAGTTGGAGGGAGAAAGTATAGGCGAGTCAGCTGGAGGGAGAAAGTATAAGTGAGTCAGTTGGAGGGAGAAAGTATAGGTGAGTCAGTTGGAGGGAGAAAGTATAGGTGAGTCAGTTGGATGGAGAAAGTATAGGTGAGTCAATTGGAGGGAGAAAGTTTAGGCGAGTCAGCTGAGGGAGAAAGTATAGGCGAGTCATTTGGAGGGAGAGCGTATAGGCGAGTCAGTTGGAGGGAGAAAGTATAGGCGAGTCAGTTGGAGGGAGAAAGTATAGGTGAGTCAGCCGAGGGAGAAAGTATAGGCGAGTCAGTTGGAGGGAGAAAGTATAGGCGAGTCAGTTGGAGGGAGAAAGTATAGGCGAGTCAGTTGGAGGGAGAAAGTATAGGTGAGTCAGCTGAGGGAGAAAGAATAGGCGAGTCAGTTGGAGGAGAAAGTATAGGCGAGTCAGTTGGAGGGAGAAAGTATAGGTGAGTCAGTTGGAGGGAGAGAGTATAGGTGAGTCAGTTGGAGGGAGAAAGAATAGGCGAGTCAGCTGGAGGGAGAAAGTATAAGTGAGTCAGTTGGAGGGAGAAAGTATAGGTGAGTCAGTTGGAGGGAGAAAGTATAGGTGAGTCAGTTGGATGGAGAAAGTATAGGTGAGTCAATTGGAGGGAGAAAGTTTAGGCGAGTCAGCTGAGGGAGAAAGTATTGGCGAGTCAGCTGGAGGGAGAAAATATAGGCGAGTCAGCTGAGGGAGAAAGTATCGGCGAGTTAGTTGGAGGTTGAAAGTATAGGCGAGTCAGCTGAGGGAGAAAGTATAGGCGAGTCAGCTGGAGGGAGAAAGTATAGGTGAGTCAGTTGGAGGGAGAAAGTATAGGTGAGTCAGTTGGATGGAGAAAGTATAGGTGAGTCAGTTGGAGGGAGAAAGTATAGGCGAGTCAGTTGGAGGGAGAAAGTTTAGGTGAGTCAGTTGGAGGGAGAAAGTTTAGGTGAGTCACTTGGATGGAGAAAGTATAGGTGAGTCAATTGGAGGGAGAAAGTATAGGCGAGTCAGCTGAGGGAGAAAGTATAGGTGGGTCAGCTGGAGGGAGAAAGAATAGGTGAGTCAGTTGGAGGGAGAAAGTATAGGCGAGTCAGCTGAGGGAGAAAGAATAGGCGAGTCAGTTGTAGGGAGAAAGAATAGGCTAATCAGCTGAAGGGAGAAAGTATAGGCGAGTCAGTTGGAGGGAGAAAGTATAGGCGAGTCAGCTGGAGGGAGAAAGTATAGGCGAGTCAGTTGGAGGGAAAAAGCATAGGCGAGTCAGCTGGAGGGAGAAAGTATAGGCGAGTCAGCCGAGGGAGAAAGTATAGGCGAGTCAGTTGGAGGGAGAAAGTATAGGCGAGTCAGCTGGAGGGAGAAAGTATAGGCGAGTCAGTTGGAGGGAAAAAGCATAGGCGAGTCAGCTGGAGGGAGAAAGTATAGGCGAGTCAGTTGGAGGGAGAAACTATAGGTGAGTCAGTTGGAGGGAGAAAGTTTAGGCGAGTTAGTTGGAGGGAGAAAGTATAGGCGAGTCAGTTGGAGGGAAAAAGCATAGGCGAGTCAGCCGAGGGAGAAAGTATAGGCGAGTCAGTTGGAGGGAGAAAGTATAGGCGAGTCAGTTGGAGGGAGAAAGAATAGGCGAGTCAGTTGGAGGGAGAAAGTATAGGTGAGTCAGCTGAGGGAGAAAGAATAGGCGAGTCAGTTGGAGGAGAAAGTATAGGCGAGTCAGTTGGAGGGAGAAAGTATAGGTGAGTCAGTTGGAGGGAGAGAGAATAGGTGAGTCAGTTGGAGGGAGAAAGTATAGGCGAGTCAGTTGGAGGGAGAAAGTATAGGTGAGTCAGTTGGAGGGAGAAAGTATAGGTGAGTCAGTTGGATGGAGAAAGTATAGGTGAGTCAATTGGAGGGAGAAAGTTTAGGCGAGTCAGCTGAGGGAGAAAGTATAGGCGAGTCAGCTGAGGGAGAAAGTATAGGCGAGTCAGCTGGAGGGAGAAAGTATAGGTGAGTCAGTTGGAGGGAGAAAGTATAGGTGAGTCAGTTGGATGGAGAAAGTATAGGTGAGTCAGCTGAGGGAGAAAGAATAGGCGAGTCAGTTGGAGGAGAAAGTATAGGCGAGTCAGTTGGAGGGAGAAAGTATAGGTGAGTCAGTTGGAGGGAGAGAGTATAGGTGAGTCAGTTGGAGGGAGAAAGTATAGGCGAGTCAGCTGGAGGGAGAAAGTATAAGTGAGTCAGTTGGAGGGAGAAAGTATAGGTGAGTCAGTTGGAGGGAGAAAGTATAGGTGAGTCAGTTGGATGGAGAAAGTATAGGTGAGTCAATTGGAGGGAGAAAGTTTAGGCGAGTCAGCTGAGGGAGAAAGTATTGGCGAGTCAGCTGGAGGGAGAAAATATAGGCGAGTCAGCTGAGGGAGAAAGTATCGGCGAGTTAGTTGGAGGTTGAAAGTATAGGCGAGTCAGCTGAGGGAGAAAGTATAGGCGAGTCAGCTGGAGGGAGAAAGTATAGGTGAGTCAGTTGGAGGGAGAAAGTATAGGTGAGTCAGTTGGATGGAGAAAGTATAGGTGAGTCAGTTGGAGGGAGAAAGTATAGGCGAGTCAGTTGGAGGGAGAAAGTTTAGGTGAGTCAGTTGGAGGGAGAAAGTTTAGGTGAGTCACTTGGATGGAGAAAGTATAGGTGAGTCAATTGGAGGGAGAAAGTATAGGCGAGTCAGCTGAGGGAGAAAGTATAGGCGAGTCAGTTGGAGGGAGAAAGTATAGGCGAGTCAGTTGGAGGGAGAAAGTACAGGTGAGTCAGCTGAGGGAGAAAGAATAGGCGAGTCAGCTGGAGGTGAAAGTATAGGCGAGTCAGTTGGAGGGAGAAAGTATAGGTGAGTCAGTTGGGGGGAGAGAGTATAGGTGAGTCAGTTGGAGGGAGAAAGTATTCATGAGTCAGCTGGAGGGAGAAAGTATAGGTGAGTCAGTTGGAGGGAGAAAGAATAGGCGAGACAGTTGGAGGGAGAAAGTATAGGCGAGTCAGCTGAGGGAGAAAGCATAGGCGAGTCAGTTGCAGGGAGAAAGTATAGGCGAGTCAGCTGAGGGAGAAAGTATAGGTGAGTCAGCTGAGGGAAAAAGTATAGGCGAGTCAGCTGGAGGGAGAAAGTATAGGCGAGTCAGTTGGAGGGAGAAAGTATAGGCGAGTCAGCTGGAGGGAGAAAGTATAGGCGAGTTAGTTGGAGGGAGAAAGTATAGGCGAGTCAGTTGGAGGGAGAAAGTATAGGCAAGTCAGCTGAAGGAGAAAGTATAGGTGAGTCAGTTGGAGGGAGAAAGCATAGGCGAGTCAGTTGGAGGGAGAAAGTATAGGTGAGTCAGTTGGAGAGAGAAAGAATAGGCGAGTCAGCTGAGGGAGAAAGTATAGGCGAGTCAGCTGGAGGGAGAAAGTATAGGCCAGTCAGCTGAGTGAGAAAGTATAGGCGAGTCAGTTGGAGGGAGAAAGTATAGGCGAGTCAGCTGGAGGGAGAAAGTATAGGTGGGTCAGTTGGAGGGAGAAAGTTAAGGTGAGACAGTTGGATGGAGAAAGTATAGGTGAGTCAGCTGAGGGAGAAAGTATAGGCGAGTCAGCTGAGAGAGAAAGTATAGGCGAGTCAGCTGAGGGAGAAAGTATAGATGAGTCAGCTGAGGGAGACAGTATAGGCGAGTCAGCTGTGGGACAAAATATAGGCGAGTCAGCTGGAGGGAAAAAGGATAGGCGAGTCAGCAGGAGGGAGAAAGTATAGGCGAGTCAGTTGGAAGGAGAAGGTATAGGCGAGTCAGTTGGAGGGAGAAAGTATAGGCGAGTCAGCTGGAGGGAGAAAGAATAGGCGAATCAGTTGGAGGGAGAAAGTATAGGTGAGTCAGCTGAGGGACAAAGTATAGGCGAGTCAGTTGGAGGGAGAAAGTGTAGGCGAGTCAGTTGGAGGGAGAACGTATAGGCGAGTCAGTTGGAGGGAGAAAGTATAGGCGAGTCAGTTGGAGGGAGAAAGTATAGGTCAGTCAGTTGGAGTGAGAGAGTATAGATGAGTCAGTTGGAGGGAGAGAGTATAGGTGAGTCAGTTGGAGGGAGAAAGTATAGGCGAGTCAGTTGGAGGGAGAAAGTATAGGCGAGTCAGTTGGAGGGAGAAAGTATAGGTGAGTCAGTTGGAGGGAGAAAGTATAGGCGAGTCAGTTGGAGGGAGAAAGTACAGGTGAGTCAGCTGAGGGAGAAAGAATAGGCGAGTCAGCTGGAGGAGAAAGTATAGGCGAGTCAGTTGGAGGGAGAAAGTATAGGTGAGTCAGTTGGGGGGAGAGAGTATAGGTGAGTCAGTTGGAGGGAGAAAGTATTCATGAGTCAGCTGGAGGGAGAAAGTATAGGTGAGTCAGTTGGAGGGAGAAAGAATAGGCGAGACAGTTGGAGGGAGAAAGTATAGGCGAGTCAGCTGAGGGAGAAAGCATAGGCGAGTCAGTTGCAGGGAGAAAGTATAGGCGAGTCAGCTGAGGGAGAAAGTATAGGTGAGTCAGCTGAGGGAAAAAGTATAGGCGAGTCAGCTGGAGGGAGAAAGTATAGGCGAGTCAGTTGGAGGGAGAAAGTATAGGCGAGTCAGCTGGAGGGAGAAAGTATAGGCGAGTTAGTTGGAGGGAGAAAGTATAGGCGAGTCAGTTGGAGGGAGAAAGTATAGGCAAGTCAGCTGAGGGAGAAAGTATAGGTGAGTCAGTTGGAGGGAGAAAGCATAGGCGAGTCAGTTGGAGGGAGAAAGTATAGGTGAGTCAGTTGGAGAGAGAAAGAATAGGCGAGTCAGCTGAGGGAGAAAGTATAGGCGAGTCAGCTGGAGGGAGAAAGTATAGGCCAGTCAGCTGAGAGAGAAAGTATAGGCGAGTCAGTTGGAGGGAGAAAGTATAGGCGAGTCAGCTGGAGGGAGAAAGTATAGGTGGGTCAGTTGGAGGGAGAAAGTTAAGGTGAGACAGTTGGATGGAGAAAGTATAGGTGAGTCAGCTGAGGGAGAAAGTATAGGCGAGTCAGCTGAGAGAGAAAGTATAGGCGAGTCAGCTGAGGGAGAAAGTATAGATGAGTCAGCTGAGGGAGACAGTATAGGCGAGTCAGCTGTGGGACAAAATATAGGCGAGTCAGCTGGAGGGAAAAAGTATAGGCGAGTCAGCAGGAGGGAGAAGGTATAGGCGAGTCAGTTGGAAGGAGAAGGTATAGGCGAGTCAGTTGGAGGGAGAAAGTATAGGCGAGTCAGCTGGAGGGAGAAAGAATAGGCGAGTCAGTTGGAGGGAGAAAGTATAGGTGAGTCAGCTGAGGGACAAAGTATAGGCGAGTCAGTTGGAGGGAGAAAGTGTAGGCGAGTCAGTTGGAGGGAGAAAGTATAGGCGAGTCAGTTGGAGGGAGAAAGTATAGGCGAGTCAGTTGGAGGGAGAAAGTATAGGTCAGTCAGTTGGAGTGAGAGAGTATAGATGAGTCAGTTGGAGGGAGAGAGTATAGGTGAGTCAGTTGGAGGGAGACAGTATAGGCGAGTCAGCTGGAGGGAGAAAGTATAGGCGAGTCAGTTGGAGGGAGAAAGTATAGGTGAGTCAGTTGGAGGGAGAAAGTATAGGTTAGTCAGTTGGATGGAGAAAGTATAGGTGAGTCAGTTGGAGGGAGAAAGAATAGGCGAGTCAGCTGAGGGAGAAAGTATAGGCGAGTCAGTTGGAGGGAGAAAGTATAGGTGAGTCAGCTGAGAGAGAAAGTATAGGCGAGTCAGTTGGAGGGAGAAAGAATAGGCGAGTCAGTTGGAGGGAGAAAGTATAGGTGAGTCAGTTGGAGGGAGAGAGTATAGGTGAGTCAGTTGGAGGGAGAAAGTATAGGCGAGTCAGCTGGAGGGAGAAAGTATAGGCGAGTCAGTTGGAGGGACAAAGTATAGGCGAATCAGCTGGAGGGAGAAAGAATAGGCAAGTCAGTTGGAGGGAGAGAGGTTAGGCGAGTCAGTTGGAGGGAGAAAGCATAGGCGAGTCAGTTGGAGGGAGAAAGTATAGGTGAGTTAGTTGGAGGGAGAGAGTATAGGTGAGTCAGTTGGAGGGAGAAAGTATAGGCGAGTCAGGTGAGGGAGAAAGTATAGGTGAGTCAGCTGGAGGGAGAAAGAATAGGCGAGTCAGCTGAGGGAGAAAGTATAGGCGAGTCAGCTGAGGGAGAAAGTATAGGCGAGTCAGTTGGAGGGAGAAAGTATGGGTGAGTCAGCTGAGGGAGAAAGTATAGGCGAGTCAGTTGGAGGGAGAAAGTATAGGCGAGTCAGTTGGAGGGAGAAAGTATTGGCGAGTCAGTTGGAGGGAGAAAGTATAGGTGAGTCAGCTGAGGGAGAAAGTATAGGCGAGTCAGTTGGAGGGACAAAGTATAGGCGAGTCAGTTGGAGGGAGAAAGTATAGGTGAGTCAGTTGGAGGGAGAAAGTATAGGCGAGTCAGCTGGAGGGAGAAAGTATAGGCGAGTCAGTTGGAGGGAAAAAGCATAGGCGAGTCAGCTGGAGGGAGAAAGTATAGGCGAGTCAGTTGGAGGGAGAAAGTATAGGTGAGTCCGTTGGAGGGAGAAAGTATAGGCAAGTCAGTTGGAGGGAGAAAGTATAGGTGAGTCAGCCGAGGGAGAAAGTATAGGCGAGTCAGTTGGAGGGAGAAAGTATAGGCGAGTCAGTTGGAGGGAGAAAGAATAGGCGAGTCAGTTGGAGGGAGAAAGTATAGGTGTGTCAGTTGGAGGGAGAGAGTATAGGTGAGTCAGTTGGAGGGAGAAAGTATAGGCGAGTCAGCTGCAGGGAGAAAGTATAAGTGAGTCAGTTGGAGGGAGAAAGTATAGGCGAGTCAGTTGGAGGGAGAAAGCATAGGCGAGTCAGTTGGAGGGAGAAAGTATAGGTGAGTCAGTTGGAGGGAGAGAGTATAGGTGAGTCAGTTGGAGGGAGAAAGTATAGGCGAGTCAGCTGGAGAGAGAAATTATAGGCGAGTCAGTTGGAGGGAGAAAGTATAGGTGAGTCAGTTGGAGGGAGAAAGCATAGGTGAGTCAGTTGGATGGAGAAAGTATAGGTGAGTCAATTGGAGGGAGAAAGTATAGGCGAGTCAGCTGAGGGAGAAAGTATAGGTGAGTCAGCTGAGGGAAAAAGTATAGGCGAGTCAGCTGGAGGGAGAAAGTATAGGCGAGTCAGTTGGAGGGAGAAAGTATAGGCGAGTCAGCTGGAGGGAGAAAGTATAGGCGAGTCAGCTGAGGGAGAAAGTATAGGTGAGTCAGTTGGAGGGAGAAAGTATAGGCGAGTCAGTTGGAGGGAGAAAGTATAGGCGAGTCAGTTGGAGGGAGAAAGTATTGGCGAGTCAGTTGGAGGGAGAAAGTATAGGTGGGTCAGTTGGAGGGAGAAAGTTAAGGTGAGACAGTTGGATGGAGAAAGTATAGGTGAGTCAGCTGAGGGAGAAAGTATAGGCGAGTCAGCTGAGAGAGAAAGTATAGGCGAGTCAGCTGAGGGAGAAAGTATAGACGAGTCAGCTGAGGGAGACAGTATAGGCGAGTCAGCTGTGGGACAAAATATAGGCGAGTCAGCTGGAGTGAAAAAGTATAGGCGAGTCAGCAGGAGGGAGAAAGTATAGGCGAGTCAGTTGGAGGGAGAAAGTATAGGCGAGTCAGTTGGAGGGAGAAAGTATAGGTGAGTCAGTTGGAGGGAGAAAGTATAGGCGAGTCAGCTGGAGGGAGAAAGTATAGGCGAGTAAGTTGGAGGGAGAAAGTATAGGTGAGTCAGTTGGAGGGAGAAAGTATAGGTTAGTCAGTTGGATGGAGAAAGTATAGGTGAGTCAGTTGGAGGGAGAAAGAATAGGCGAGTCAGCTGAGGGAGAAAGTATAGGCGAGTCAGTTGGAGGGAGAAAGTATAGGTGAGTCAGCTGAGAGAGAAAGTATAGGCGAGTCAGTTGGAGGGAGAAAGAATAGGCGAGTCAGTTGGAGGGAGAAAGTATAGGTGAGTCAGTTGGAGGGAGAGAGTATAGGTGAGTCAGTTGGAGGGAGAAAGTATAGGCGAGTCAGCTGGAGGGAGAAAGTATAAGTGAGTCAGTTGGAGGGAGAAAGTATAGGTGAGTCAGTTGGAGGGAGAAAGTATAGGTGAGTCAGTTGGATGGAGAAAGTATAGGTGAGTCAATTGGAGGGAGAAAGTTTAGGCGAGTCAGCTGAGGGAGAAAGTATAGGCGAGTCAGTTGGAGGGAGAGCGTATAGGCGAGTCAGTTGGAGGGAGAAAGCATAGGCGAGTCAGTTGGAGGGAGAAAGTATAGGTGAGTCAGTTGAGGGAGAAAGTATAGGCGAGACAGTTGCAGGGAGAAAGTATAGGCGAGTCAGTTGGAGGGAAAAAGTATAGGCGAGTCAGTTGGAGGGAGAAAGTATAGGTGAGTCAGCTGAGGGAGAAAGTATAGGCGAGTCAGTTGGAGGGAGAAAGCATAGGCGAGTCAGTTGGAGGGACAGAGTATAGGTGAGTCAGTTGGAGGGAGAAAGTATAGGTGAGTCAGCTGGAGGGAGAAAGAATAGGCGAGTCAGCTGGAGGAGAAAGTATAGGCGAGTCAGTTGGAGGGAGAAAGTATAGGTGAGTCAGTTGGGGGGAGAGAGTATAGGTGAGTCAGTTGGAGGGAGAAAGTAGAGGTGAGTCAGCTGGAGGGAGAAAGTATAGGTGAGTCAGTTGGAGGGAGAAAGTATAGGCGAGTCAGTTGGAGGAAGAAAGTATAGGTGAGTCAGTCGAGGGAGAAAGTATAGGCGAGTCAGTTGGAGGGAGAAAGTATAGGCGAGTCAGTTGGAGGGAGAAAGTATAGGCGAGTCAGTTGGAGGGAGAAAGTACAGGTGAGTCAGCTGAGGGAGAAAGAATAGGCGAGTCAGCTGGAGGAGAAAGTATAGGCGAGTCAGTTGGAGGGAGAAAGTATAGGTGAGTCAGTTGGGGGGAGAGAGTATAGGTGAGTCAGTTGGAGGGAGAAAGTATAGGTGAGTCAGCTGGAGGGAGAAAGTATAGGTGAGTCAGTTGGAGGGAGAAAGAATAGGCGAGACAGTTGGAGGGAGAAAGTATAGGCGAGTCAGCTGAGGGAGAAAGCATAGGCGAGTCAGTTGCAGGGAGAAAGTATAGGCGAGTCAGCTGAGGGAGAAAGTATAGGTGAGTCAGCTGAGGGAAAAAGTATAGGCGAGTCAGCTGGAGGGAGAAAGTATAGGCGAGTCAGTTGGAGGGAGAAAGTATAGGCGAGTCAGCTGGAGGGAGAAAGTATAGGCGAGTTAGTTGGAGGGAGAAAGTATAGGCGAGTCAGTTGGAGGGAGAAAGTATAGGCAAGTCAGCTGAGGGAGAAAGTATAGGTGAGTCAGTTGGAGGGAGAAAGCATAGGCGAGTCAGTTGGAGGGAGAAAGTATAGGTGAGTCAGTTGGAGAGAGAAAGAATAGGCGAGTCAGCTGAGGGAGAAAGTATAGGCGAGTCAGCTGGAGGGAGAAAGTATAGGCCAGTCAGCTGAGTGAGAAAGTATAGGCGAGTCAGTTGGAGGGAGAAAGTATAGGCGAGTCAGCTGGAGGGAGAAAGTATAGGTGGATCAGTTGGAGGGAGAAAGTTAAGGTGAGACAGTTGGATGGAGAAAGTATAGGTGAGTCAGCTAAGGGAGAAAGTATAGGCGAGTCAGCTGAGAGAGAAAGTATAGGCGAGTCAGCTGAGGGAGAAAGTATAGATGAGTCAGCTGAGGGAGACAGTATAGGCGAGTCAGCTGTGGGACAAAATATAGGCGAGTCAGCTGGAGGGAAAAAGTATAGGCGAGTCAGCAGGAGGGAGAAAGTATAGGCGAGTCAGTTGGAAGGAGAAGGTATAGGCGAGTCAGTTGGAGGGAGAAAGTATAGGCGAATCAGCTGGAGGGAGAAAGAATAGGCGAGTCAGTTGGAGGGAGAAAGTATAGGTGAGTCAGCTGAGGGACAAAGTATAGGCGAGTCAGTTGGAGGGAGAAAGTGTAGGCGAGTCAGTTGGAGGGAGAAAGTATAGGCGAGTCAGTTGGAGGGAGAAAGTATAGGCGAGTCAGTTGGAGGGAGAAAGTATAGGTCAGTCAGTTGGAGTGAGAGAGTATAGATGAGTCAGTTGGAGGGAGAGAGTATAGGTGAGTCAGTTGGAGGGAGAAAGAATAGGCGAGTCAGCTGGAGGGAGAAAGTATAGGCGAGTCAGTTGGAGGGAGAAAGTATAGGTGAGTCAGTTGGAGGGAGAAAGTATAGGTTAGTCAGTTGGATGGAGAAAGTATAGGTGAGTCAGTTGGAGGGAGAAAGAATAGGCGAGTCAGCTGAGGGAGAAAGTATAGGCGAGTCAGTTGGAGGGAGAAAGTATAGGTGAGTCAGCTGAGAGAGAAAGTATAGGCGAGTCAGTTGGAGGGAGAAAGAATAGGCGAGTCAGTTGGAGGGAGAAAGTATAGGTGAGTCAGTTGGAGGGAGAGAGTATAGGTGAGTCAGTTGGAGGGAGAAAGTATAGGCGAGTCAGCTGGAGGGAGAAAGTATAGGCGAGTCAGCTGAGGGAGAAAGTATAGGTGAGTCAGCTGGAGGGAGAAAGAATAGGCGAGTCGGCTGAGGGAGAAAGTATAGGCGAGTCAGCTGAGGGAGAAAGTATAGGCGAGTCAGTTGGAGGGAGAAAGTATAGGTGAGTCAGCTGAGTGAGAAAGTATAGGCGAGTCAGTTGGAGGGAGAAAGTATAGGCGAGTCAGTTGGAGGGAGAAAGTATTGGCGAGTCAGTTGGAGGGAGAAAGTATAGGTAAGTCAGCTGAGGGAGAAAGTATAGGCGAGTCAGTTGGAGGGACAAAGTATAGGCGAGTCAGTTGGAGGGAGAAAGTATAGGTGAGTCAGTTGGAGGGAGAAAGTATAGGCGAGTCAGCTGGAGGGAGAAAGTATAGGCGAGTCAGTTGGAGGGAAAAAGCATAGGCGAGTCAGCTGGAGGGAGAACGTATAGGCGAGTCAGTTGGAGGGAGAAAGTATAGGTGAGTCCGTTGGAGGGAGAAAGTATAGGCAAGTCAGTTGGAGGGAGAAAGTATAGGTGAGTCAGCCGAGGGAGAAAGTATAGGCGAGTCAGTTGGAGGGAGAAAGTACAGGCGAGTCAGTTGGAGGGAGAAAGTATAGGCGAGTCAGTTGGAGGGAGAAAGCATAGGTGAGTCAGCTGAGGGAGAAAGAATAGGCGAGTCAGTTGGAGGAGAAAGAATAGGCGAGTCAGTTGGAGGGAGAAAGTATAGGTGAGTCAGTTGGAGGGAGAGAGTATAGGTGAGTCAGTTGGAGGGAGAAAGTATAGGCGAGTCAGCTGCAGGGAGAAAGTATAAGTGAGTCAGTTGGAGGGAGAAAGTATAGGCGAGTCAGTTGGAGGGAGAAAGCATAGGCGAGTCAGTTGGAGGGAGAAAGTATAGGTGAGTCAGTTGGAGGGAGAGAGTATAGGTGAGTCAGTTGGAGGGAGAAAGTATAGGCGAGTCAGCTGGAGGGAGAAATTATAGGCGAGTCAGTTGGAGGGAGAAAGTATAGGTGAGTCAGTTGGAGGGAGAAAGCATAGGTGAGTCAGTTGGATGGAGAAAGTATAGGTGAGTCAATTGGAGGGAGAAAGTATAGGCGAGTCAGCTGAGGGAGAAAGTATAGGTGAGTCAGCTGAGGGAAAAAGTATAGGCGAGTCAGCTGGAGGGAGAAAGTATAGGCGAGTCAGTTGGAGGGAGAAAGTATAGGCGAGTCAGCTGGAGGGAGAAAGTATAGGCGAGTCAGCTGAGGGAGAAAGTATAGGTGAGTCAGTTGGAGGGAGAAAGTATAGGCGAGTCAGTTGGAGGGAGAAAGTATAGGCGAGTCAGTTGGAGGGAGAAAGTATTGGCGAGTCAGTTGGAGGGAGAAAGTATAGGTCAGTCAGTTGGAGTGAGAGAGTATAGATGAGTCAGTTGGAGGGAGAGAGTATAGGTGAGTCAGTTGGAGGGAGAAAGTATAGGCGAGTCAGCTGGAGGGAGAAAGTATAGGCGAGTCAGTTGGAGGGAGAAAGTATAGGTGAGTCAGTTGGAGGGAGAAAGTATAGGCGAGTCAGTTGGAGGGAGAAAGTACAGGTGAGTCAGCTGAGGGAGAAAGAATAGGCGAGTCAGCTGGAGGAGAAAGTATAGGCGAGTCAGTTGGAGGGAGAAAGTATAGGTGAGTCAGTTGGGGGGAGAGAGTATAGGTGAGTCAGTTGGAGGGAGAAAGTATTCATGAGTCAGCTGGAGGGAGAAAGTATAGGTGAGTCAGTTGGAGGGAGAAAGAATAGGCGAGACAGTTGGAGGGAGAAAGTATAGGCGAGTCAGCTGAGGGAGAAAGCATAGGCGAGTCAGTTGCAGGGAGAAAGTATAGGCGAGTCAGCTGAGGGAGAAAGTATAGGTGAGTCAGCTGAGGGAAAAAGTATAGGCGAGTCAGCTGGAGGGAGAAAGTATAGGCGAGTCAGTTGGAGGGAGAAAGTATAGGCGAGTCAGCTGGAGGGAGAAAGTATAGGCGAGTTAGTTGGAGGGAGAAAGTATAGGCGAGTCAGTTGGAGGGAGAAAGTATAGGCAAGTCAGCTGAGGGAGAAAGTATAGGTGAGTCAGTTGGAGGGAGAAAGCATAGGCGAGTCAGTTGGAGGGAGAAAGTATAGGTGAGTCAGTTGCAGAGAGAAAGAATAGGCGAGTCAGCTGAGGGAGAAAACATAGGCGAGTCAGCTGGAGGGAGAAAGTATAGGCCAGTCAGCTGAGAGAGAAAGTATAGGCGAGTCAGTTGGAGGGAGAAAGTATAGGCGAGTCAGCTGGAGGGAGAAAGTATAGGTGGGTCAGTTGGAGGGAGAAAGTTAAGGTGAGACAGTTGGATGGAGAAAGTATAGGTGAGTCAGCTGAGGGAGAAAGTATAGGCGAGTCAGCTGAGAGAGAAAGTATAGGCGAGTCAGCTGAGGGAGAAAGTATAGATGAGTCAGCTGAGGGAGACAGTATAGGCGAGTCAGCTGTGGGACAAAATATAGGCGAGTCAGCTGGAGGGAAAAAGTATAGGCGAGTCAGCAGGAGGGAGAAAGTATAGGCGAGTCAGTTGGAAGGAGAAGGTATAGGCGAGTCAGTTGGAGGGAGAAAGTATAGGCGAGTCAGCTGGAGGGAGAAAGAATAGGCGAGTCAGTTGGAGGGAGAAAGTATAGGTGAGTCAGCTGAGGGACAAAGTATAGGCGAGTCAGTTGGAGGGAGAAAGTGTAGGCGAGTCAGTTGGAGGGAGAAAGTATAGGCGAGTCAGTTGGAGGGAGAAAGTATAGGCGAGTCAGTTGGAGGGAGAAAGTATAGGTCAGTCAGTTGGAGTGAGAGAGTATAGATGAGTCAGTTGGAGGGAGAGAGTATAGGCGAGTCAGTTGGAGGGAGAAAGTATAGGTGAGTCAGTTGGAGGGAGAAAGTATAGGTTAGTCAGTTGGATGGAGAAAGTATAGGTGAGTCAGTTGGAGGGAGAAAGAATAGGCGAGTCAGCTGAGGGAGAAAGTATAGGCGAGTCAGTTGGAGGGAGAAAGTATAGGTGAGTCAGCTGAGAGAGAAAGTATAGGCGAGTCAGTTGGAGGGAGAAAGAATAGGCGAGTCAGTTGGAGGGAGAAAGTATAGGTGAGTCAGTTGGAGGGAGAGAGTATAGGTGAGTCAGTTGGAGGGAGAAAGTATAGGCGAGTCAGCTGGAGGGAGAAAGTATAGGCGAGTCAGTTGGAGGGACAAAGTATAGGCGAATCAGCTGGAGGGAGAAAGAATAGGCAAGTCAGTTGGAGGGAGAGAGGTTAGGCGAGTCAGTTGGAGGGAGAAAGCATAGGCGAGTCAGTTGGAGGGAGAAAGTATAGGTGAGTTAGTTGGAGGGAGAGAGTATAGGTGAGTCAGTTGGAGGGAGAAAGTATAGGCGAGTCAGCTGAGGGAGAAAGTATAGGTGAGTCAGCTGGAGGGAGAAAGAATAGGCGAGTCAGCTGAGGGAGAAAGTATAGGCGAGTCAGCTGAGGGAGAAAGTATAGGTGAGTCAGTTGGAGGGAGAAAGTATAGGCGAGTCAGTTGGAGGGACAAAGTATAGGCGAGTCAGTTGGAGGGAGAAAGTATAGGTGAGTCAGTTGGAGGGAGAAAGTATAGGCGAGTCAGCTGGAGGGAGAAAGTATAGGCGAGTCAGTTGGAGGGAAAAAGCATAGGCGAGTCAGCTGGAGGGAGAAAGTATAGGCGAGTCAGTTGGAGGGAGAAAGTATAGGTGAGTCCGTTGGAGGGAGAAAGTATAGGCAAGTCAGTTGGAGGGAGAAAGTATAGGTGAGTCAGCCGAGGGAGAAAGTATAGGGGAGTCAGTTGGAGGGAGAAAGTATAGGCGAGTCAGTTGGAGGGAGAAAGTATAGGCCAGTCAGCTGAGAGAGAAAGTATAGGCGAGTCAGTTGGAGGGAGAAAGTATAGGCGAGTCAGCTGGAGGGAGAAAGTATAGGTGGGTCAGTTGGAGGGAGAAAGTTAAGGTGAGACAGTTGGATGGAGAAAGTATAGGTGAGTCAGCTGAGGGAGAAAGTATAGGCGAGTCAGCTGAGAGAGAAAGTATAGGCGAGTCAGCTGAGGGAGAAAGTATAGATGAGTCAGCTGAGGGAGACAGTATAGGCGAGTCAGCTGTGGGACAAAATATAGGCGAGTCAGCTGGAGGGAAAAAGTATAGGCGAGTCAGCAGGAGGGAGAAAGTATAGGCGAGTCAGTTGGAAGGAGAAGGTATAGGCGAGTCAGTTGGAGGGAGAAAGTATAGGCGAGTCAGCTGGAGGGAGAAAGAATAGGCGAGTCAGTTGGAGGGAGAAAGTATAGGTGAGTCAGCTGAGGGACAAAGTATAGGCGAGTCAGTTGGAGGGAGAAAGTGTAGGCGAGTCAGTTGGAGGGAGAAAGTATAGGCGAGTCAGTTGGAGGGAGAAAGTATAGGCGAGTCAGTTGGAGGGAGAAAGTATAGGTCAGTCAGTTGGAGTGAGAGAGTATAGATGAGTCAGTTGGAGGGAGAGAGTATAGGCGAGTCAGTTGGAGGGAGAAAGTATAGGTGAGTCAGTTGGAGGGAGAAAGTATAGGTTAGTCAGTTGGATGGAGAAAGTATAGGTGAGTCAGTTGGAGGGAGAAAGAATAGGCGAGTCAGCTGAGGGAGAAAGTATAGGCGAGTCAGTTGGAGGGAGAAAGTATAGGTGAGTCAGCTGAGAGAGAAAGTATAGGCGAGTCAGTTGGAGGGAGAAAGAATAGGCGAGTCAGTTGGAGGGAGAAAGTATAGGTGAGTCAGTTGGAGGGAGAGAGTATAGGTGAGTCAGTTGGAGGGAGAAAGTATAGGCGAGTCAGCTGGAGGGAGAAAGTATAGGCGAGTCAGTTGGAGGGACAAAGTATAGGCGAATCAGCTGGAGGGAGAAAGAATAGGCAAGTCAGTTGGAGGGAGAGAGGTTAGGCGAGTCAGTTGGAGGGAGAAAGCATAGGCGAGTCAGTTGGAGGGAGAAAGTATAGGTGAGTTAGTTGGAGGGAGAGAGTATAGGTGAGTCAGTTGGAGGGAGAAAGTATAGGCGAGTCAGCTGAGGGAGAAAGTATAGGTGAGTCAGCTGGAGGGAGAAAGAATAGGCGAGTCAGCTGAGGGAGAAAGTATAGGCGAGTCAGCTGAGGGAGAAAGTATAGGTGAGTCAGTTGGAGGGAGAAAGTATAGGCGAGTCAGTTGGAGGGACAAAGTATAGGCGAGTCAGTTGGAGGGAGAAAGTATAGGTGAGTCAGTTGGAGGGAGAAAGTATAGGCGAGTCAGCTGGAGGGAGAAAGTATAGGCGAGTCAGTTGGAGGGAAAAAGCATAGGCGAGTCAGCTGGAGGGAGAAAGTATAGGCGAGTCAGTTGGAGGGAGAAAGTATAGGTGAGTCCGTTGGAGGGAGAAAGTATAGGCAAGTCAGTTGGAGGGAGAAAGTATAGGTGAGTCAGCCGAGGGAGAAAGTATAGGGGAGTCAGTTGGAGGGAGAAAGTATAGGCGAGTCAGTTGGAGGGAGAAAGTATAGGCGAGTCAGTTGGAGGGAGAAAGCATAGGTGAGTCAGCTGAGGGAGAAAGAATAGGCGAGTCAGTTGGAGGAGAAAGAATAGGCGAGTCAGTTGGAGGGAGAAAGCATAGGTGTGTCAGTTGGAGGGAGAGAGTATAGGTGAGTCAGTTGGAGGGAGAAAGTATAGGCGAGTCAGCTGCAGGGAGAAAGTATAAGTGAGTCAGTTGGAGGGAGAAAGTATAGGCGAGTCAGTTGGAGGGAGAAAGCATAGGCGAGTCAGTTGGAGGGAGAAAGTATAGGTGAGTCAGTTGGAGGGAGAGAGTATAGGTGAGTCAGTTGGAGGGAGAAAGTATAGGCGAGTCAGTTGGAGGGAGAAAGTATAGGTGAGTCAGCTGAGGGACAAAGTATAGGCGAGTCAGTTGGAGGGAGAAAGTGTAGGCGAGTCAGTTGGAGGGAGAAAGTATAGGCGAGTCAGTTGGAGGGAGAAAGTATAGGCGAGTCAGTTGGAGGGAGAAAGTATAGGTCAGTCAGTTGGAGTGAGAGAGTATAGATGAGTCAGTTGGAGGGAGAGAGTATAGGCGAGTCAGTTGGAGGGAGAAAGTATAGGTGAGTCAGTTGGAGGGAGAAAGTATAGGTTAGTCAGTTGGATGGAGAAAGTATAGGTGAGTCAGTTGGAGGGAGAAAGAATAGGCGAGTCAGCTGAGGGAGAAAGTATAGGCGAGTCAGTTGGAGGGAGAAAGTATAGGTGAGTCAGCTGAGAGAGAAAGTATAGGCGAGTCAGTTGGAGGGAGAAAGAATAGGCGAGTCAGTTGGAGGGAGAAAGTATAGGTGAGTCAGTTGGAGGGAGAGAGTATAGGTGAGTCAGTTGGAGGGAGAAAGTATAGGCGAGTCAGCTGGAGGGAGAAAGTATAGGCGAGTCAGTTGGAGGGACAAAGTATAGGCGAATCAGCTGGAGGGAGAAAGAATAGGCAAGTCAGTTGGAGGGAGAGAGGTTAGGCGAGTCAGTTGGAGGGAGAAAGCATAGGCGAGTCAGTTGGAGGGAGAAAGTATAGGTGAGTTAGTTGGAGGGAGAGAGTATAGGTGAGTCAGTTGGAGGGAGAAAGTATAGGCGAGTCAGCTGAGGGAGAAAGTATAGGTGAGTCAGCTGGAGGGAGAAAGAATAGGCGAGTCAGCTGAGGGAGAAAGTATAGGCGAGTCAGCTGAGGGAGAAAGTATAGGTGAGTCAGTTGGAGGGAGAAAGTATAGGCGAGTCAGTTGGAGGGACAAAGTATAGGCGAGTCAGTTGGAGGGAGAAAGTATAGGTGAGTCAGTTGGAGGGAGAAAGTATAGGCGAGTCAGCTGGAGGGAGAAAGTATAGGCGAGTCAGTTGGAGGGAAAAAGCATAGGCGAGTCAGCTGGAGGGAGAAAGTATAGGCGAGTCAGTTGGAGGGAGAAAGTATAGGTGAGTCCGTTGGAGGGAGAAAGTATAGGCAAGTCAGTTGGAGGGAGAAAGTATAGGTGAGTCAGCCGAGGGAGAAAGTATAGGGGAGTCAGTTGGATGGAGAAAGTATAGGCGAGTCAGTTGGAGGGAGAAAGTATAGGCGAGTCAGTTGGAGGGAGAAAGCATAGGTGAGTCAGCTGAGGGAGAAAGAATAGGCGAGTCAGTTGGAGGAGAAAGAATAGGCGAGTCAGTTGGAGGGAGAAAGCATAGGTGTGTCAGTTGGAGGGAGAGAGTATAGGTGAGTCAGTTGGAGGGAGAAAGTATAGGCGAGTCAGCTGCAGGGAGAAAGTATAAGTGAGTCAGTTGGAGGGAGAAAGTATAGGCGAGTCAGTTGGAGGGAGAAAGCATAGGCGAGTCAGTTGGAGGGAGAAAGTATAGGTGAGTCAGTTGGAGGGAGAGAGTATAGGTGAGTCAGTTGGAGGGAGAAAGTATAGGCGAGTCAGCTGGAGGGAGAAATTATAGGCGAGTCAGTTGGAGGGAGAAAGTATAGGTGAGTCAGTTGGAGGGAGAAAGCATAGGTGAGTCAGTTGGATGGAGAAAGTATAGGTGAGTCAATTGGAGGGAGAAAGTATAGGCGAGTCAGCTGAGGGAGAAAGTATAGGTGAGTCAGCTGAGGGAAAAAGTATAGGCGAGTCAGCTGGAGGGAGAAAGTATAGGCGAGTCAGTTGGAGGGAGAAAGTATAGGCGAGTCAGCTGGAGGGAGAAAGTATAGGCGAGTCAGCTGAGGGAGAAAGTATAGGTGAGTCAGTTGGAGGGAGAAAGTATAGGCGAGTCAGTTGGAGGGAGAAAGTATAGGCGAGTCAGTTGGAGGGAGAAAGTATTGGCGAGTCAGTTGGAGGGAGAAAGTATAGGTGGGTCAGTTGGAGGGAGAAAGTTAAGGTGAGACAGTTGGATGGAGAAAGTATAGGTGAGTCAGCTGAGGGAGAAAGTATAGGCGAGTCAGCTGAGAGAGAAAGTATAGGCGAGTCAGCTGAGGGAGAAAGTATAGACGAGTCAGCTGAGGGAGACAGTATAGGCGAGTCAGCTGTGGGACAAAATATAGGCGAGTCAGCTGGAGTGAAAAAGTATAGGCGAGTCAGCAGGAGGGAGAAAGTATAGGCGAGTCAGTTGGAGGGAGAAAGTATAGGCGAGTCAGTTGGAGGGAGAAAGTATAGGTGAGTCAGTTGGAGTGAGAGAGTATAGATGAGTCAGTTGGAGGGAGAGAGTATAGGTGAGTCAGTTGGAGGGAGAAAGTATAGGCGAGTCAGCTGGAGGGAGAAAGTATAGGCGAGTCAGTTGGAGGGAGAAAGTATAGGTGAGTCAGTTGGAGGGAGAAAGTATAGGTTAGTCAGTTGGATGGAGAAAGTATAGGTGAGTCAGTTGGAGGGAGAAAGAATAGGCGAGTCAGCTGAGGGAGAAAGTATAGGCGAGTCAGTTGGAGGGAGAAAGAATAGGCGAGTCAGTTGGAGGGAGAAAGTATAGGTGAGTCAGTTGGAGGGAGAGAGTATAGGTGAGTCAGTTGGAGGGAGAAAGTATAGGCGAGTCAGCTGGAGGGAGAAAGTATAAGTGAGTCAGTTGGAGGGAGAAAGTATAGGTGAGTCAGTTGGAGGGAGAAAGTATAGGTGAGTCAGTTGGATGGAGAAAGTATAGGTGAGTCAATTGGAGGGAGAAAGTTTAGGCGAGTCAGCTGAGGGAGAAAGTATAGGCGAGTCAGTTGCAGGGAGAGCGTATAGGCGAGTCAGTTGGAGGGAGAAAGCATAGGCGAGTCAGTTGGAGGGAGAAAGTATAGGTGAGTCAGTTGAGGGAGAAAGTATAGGCGAGACAGTTGCAGGGAGAAAGTATAGGCGAGTCAGTTGGAGGGAGAAAGTATAGGCGAGTCAGTTGGAGGGAGAAAGTATAGGTGAGTCAGCTGAGGGAGAAAGTATAGGCGAGTCAGTTGGAGGGAGAAAGCATAGGCGAGTCAGTTGGAGGGACAGAGTATAGGTGAGTCAGTTGGAGGGAGAAAGTATAGGTGAGTCAGCTGGAGGGAGAAAGAATAGGCGAGTCAGCTGGAGGAGAAAGTATAGGCGAGTCAGTTGGAGGGAGAAAGTATAGGTGAGTCAGTTGGGGGGAGAGAGTATAGGTGAGTCAGTTGGAGGGAGAAAGTATAGGTGAGTCAGCTGGAGGGAGAAAGTATAGGTGAGTCAGTTGGAGGGAGAAAGTATAGGCGAGTCAGTTGGAGGAAGAAAGTATAGGTGAGTCAGTCGAGGGAGAAAGTATAGGCGAGTCAGTTGGAGGGAGAAAGTATAGGCGAGTCAGTTGGAGGGAGAAAGTATAGGCGAGTCAGTTGGAGGGAGAAAGTACAGGTGAGTCAGCTGAGGGAGAAAGAATAGGCGAGTCAGTTGGAGGGAGAAAGTATAGGCGAGTCAGTTGGAGGGAGAAAGTATTGGCGAGTCAGTTGGAGGGAGAAAGTATAGGTGGGTCAGTTGGAGGGAGAAAGTTAAGGTGAGACAGTTGGATGGAGAAAGTATAGGTGAGTCAGCTGAGGGAGAAAGTATAGGCGAGTCAGCTGAGAGAGAAAGTATAGGCGAGTCAGCTGAGGGAGAAAGTATAGACGAGTCAGCTGAGGGAGACAGTATAGGCGAGTCAGCTGTGGGACAAAATATAGGCGAGTCAGCTGGAGTGAAAAAGTATAGGCGAGTCAGCAGGAGGGAGAAAGTATAGGCGAGTCAGTTGGAGGGAGAAAGTATAGGCGAGTCAGTTGGAGGGAGAAAGTATAGGTGAGTCAGTTGGAGTGAGAGAGTATAGATGAGTCAGTTGGAGGGAGAGAGTATAGGTGAGTCAGTTGGAGGGAGAAAGTATAGGCGAGTCAGCTGGAGGGAGAAAGTATAGGCGAGTCAGTTGGAGGGAGAAAGTATAGGTGAGTCAGTTGGAGGGAGAAAGTATAGGTTAGTCAGTTGGATGGAGAAAGTATAGGTGAGTCAGTTGGAGGGAGAAAGAATAGGCGAGTCAGCTGAGGGAGAAAGTATAGGCGAGTCAGTTGGAGGGAGAAAGAATAGGCGAGTCAGTTGGAGGGAGAAAGTATAGGTGAGTCAGTTGGAGGGAGAGAGTATAGGTGAGTCAGTTGGAGGGAGAAAGTATAGGCGAGTCAGCTGGATGGAGAAAGTATAGGTGAGTCAATTGGAGGGAGAAAGTTTAGGCGAGTCAGCTGAGGGAGAAAGTATAGGCGAGTCAGTTGCAGGGAGAGCGTATAGGCGAGTCAGTTGGAGGGAGAAAGCATAGGCGAGTCAGTTGGAGGGAGAAAGTATAGGTGAGTCAGTTGAGGGAGAAAGTATAGGCGAGACAGTTGCAGGGAGAAAGTATAGGCGAGTCAGTTGGAGGGAGAAAGTATAGGCGAGTCAGTTGGAGGGAGAAAGTATAGGTGAGTCAGCTGAGGGAGAAAGTATAGGCGAGTCAGTTGGAGGGAGAAAGCATAGGCGAGTCAGTTGGAGGGACAGAGTATAGGTGAGTCAGTTGGAGGGAGAAAGTATAGGTGAGTCAGCTGGAGGGAGAAAGAATAGGCGAGTCAGCTGGAGGAGAAAGTATAGGCGAGTCAGTTGGAGGGAGAAAGTATAGGTGAGTCAGTTGGGGGGAGAGAGTATAGGTGAGTCAGTTGGAGGGAGAAAGTATAGGTGAGTCAGCTGGAGGGAGAAAGTATAGGTGAGTCAGTTGGAGGGAGAAAGTATAGGCGAGTCAGTTGGAGGAAGAAAGTATAGGTGAGTCAGTCGAGGGAGAAAGTATAGGCGAGTCAGTTGGAGGGAGAAAGTATAGGCGAGTCAGTTGGAGGGAGAAAGTATAGGCGAGTCAGTTGGAGGGAGAAAGTACAGGTGAGTCAGCTGAGGGAGAAAGAATAGGCGAGTCAGCTGGAGGAGAAAGTATAGGCGAGTCAGTTGGAGGGAGAAAGTATAGGTGAGTCAGTTGGGGGGAGAGAGTATAGGTGAGTCAGTTGGAGGGAGAAAATATAGGTGAGTCAGCTGGAGGGAGAAAGTATAGGTGAGTCAGCTGAGGGAAAAAGTATAGGCGAGTCAGCTGGAGGGAGAAAGTATAGGCGAGTCAGTTGGAGGGAGAAAGTATAGGCGAGTCAGCTGGAGGGAGAAAGTATAGGCGAGTTAGTTGGAGGGAGAAAGTATAGGCGAGTCAGTTGGAGGGAGAAAGTATAGGCAAGTCAGCTGAGGGAGAAAGTATAGGTGAGTCAGTTGGAGGGAGAAAGCATAGGCGAGTCAGTTGGAGGGAGAAAGTATAGGTGAGTCAGTTGGGGAGAGAAAGAATAGGCGAGTCAGCTGAGGGAGAAAGTATAGGCGAGTCAGCTGGAGGGAGAAAGTATAGGCCAGTCAGCTGAGTGAGAAAGTATAGGCGAGTCAGTTGGAGGGAGAAAGTATAGGCGAGTCAGCTGGAGGGAGAAAGTATAGGTGGGTCAGTTGGAGGGAGAAAGTTAAGGTGAGACAGTTGGATGGAGAAAGTATAGGTGAGTCAGCTAAGGGAGAAAGTATAGGCGAGTCAGCTGAGAGAGAAAGTATAGGCGAGTCAGCTGAGGGAGAAAGTATAGATGAGTCAGCTGAGGGAGACAGTATAGGCGAGTCAGCTGTGGGACAAAATATAGGCGAGTCAGCTGGAGGGAAAAAGTATAGGCGAGTCAGCAGGAGGGAGAAAGTATAGGCGAGTCAGTTGGAAGGAGAAGGTATAGGCGAGTCAGTTGGAGGGAGAAAGTATAGGCGAATCAGCTGGAGGGAGAAAGAATAGGCGAGTCAGTTGGAGGGAGAAAGTATAGGTGAGTCAGCTGAGGGACAAAGTATAGGCGAGTCAGTTGGAGGGAGAAAGTGTAGGCGAGTCAGTTGGAGGGAGAAAGTATAGGCGAGTCAGTTGGAGGGAGAAAGTATAGGCGAGTCAGTTGGAGGGAGAAAGTATAGGTCAGTCAGTTGGAGTGAGAGAGTATAGATGAGTCAGTTGGAGGGAGAGAGTATAGGTGAGTCAGTTGGAGGGAGAAAGTATAGGCGAGTCAGCTGGAGGGAGAAAGTATAGGCGAGTCAGTTGGAGGGAGAAAGTATAGGTGAGTCAGTTGGAGGGAGAAAGTATAGGTTAGTCAGTTGGATGGAGAAAGTATAGGTGAGTCAGTTGGAGGGAGAAAGAATAGGCGAGTCAGCTGAGGGAGAAAGTATAGGCGAGTCAGTTGGAGGGAGAAAGTATAGGTGAGTCAGCTGAGAGAGAAAGTATAGGCGAGTCAGTTGGAGGGAGAAAGAATAGGCGAGTCAGTTGGAGGGAGAAAGTATAGGTGAGTCAGTTGGAGGGAGAGAGTATAGGTGAGTCAGTTGGAGGGAGAAAGTATAGGCGAGTCAGCTGGAGGGAGAAAGTATAGGCGAGTCAGCTGAGGGAGAAAGTATAGGTGAGTCAGCTGGAGGGAGAAAGAATAGGCGAGTCGGCTGAGGGAGAAAGTATAGGCGAGTCAGCTGAGGGAGAAAGTATAGGCGAGTCAGTTGGAGGGAGAAAGTATAGGTGAGTCAGCTGAGTGAGAAAGTATAGGCGAGTCAGTTGGAGGGAGAAAGTATAGGCGAGTCAGTTGGAGGGAGAAAGTATTGGCGAGTCAGTTGGAGGGAGAAAGTATAGGTGAGTCAGCTGAGGGAAAAAGTATAGGCGAGTCAGTTGGAGGGACAAAGTATAGGCGAGTCAGTTGGAGGGAGAAAGTATAGGTGAGTCAGTTGGAGGGAGAAAGTATAGGCGAGTCAGCTGGAGGGAGAAAGTATAGGCGAGTCAGTTGGAGGGAAAAAGCATAGGCGAGTCAGCTGGAGGGAGAACGTATAGGCGAGTCAGTTGGAGGGAGAAAGTATAGGTGAGTCCGTTGGAGGGAGAAAGTATAGGCAAGTCAGTTGGAGGGAGAAAGTATAGGTGAGTCAGCCGAGGGAGAAAGTATAGGCGAGTCAGTTGGAGGGAGAAAGTATAGGCGAGTCAGTTGGAGGGAGAAAGTATAGGCGAGTCAGTTGGAGGGAGAAAGCATAGGTGAGTCATCTGAGGGAGAAAGAATAGGCGAGTCAGTTGGAGGAGAAAGAATAGGCGAGTCAGTTGGAGGGAGAAAGTATAGGTGAGTCAGTTGGAGGGAGAGAGTATAGGTGAGTCAGTTGGAGGGAGAAAGTATAGGCGAGTCAGCTGCAGGGAGAAAGTATAAGTGAGTCAGTTGGAGGGAGAAAGTATAGGCGAGTCAGTTGGAGGGAGAAAGCATAGGCGAGTCAGTTGGAGGGAGAAAGTATAGGTGAGTCAGTTGGAGGGAGAGAGTATAGGTGAGTCAGTTGGAGGGAGAAAGTATAGGCGAGTCAGCTGGAGGGAGAAATTATAGGCGAGTCAGTTGGAGGGAGAAAGTATAGGTGAGTCAGTTGGAGGGAGAAAGCATAGGTGAGTCAGTTGGATGGAGAAAGTATAGGTGAGTCAATTGGAGGGAGAAAGTATAGGCGAGTCAGCTGAGGGAGAAAGTATAGGTGAGTCAGCTGAGGGAAAAAGTATAGGCGAGTCAGCTGGAGGGAGAAAGTATAGGCGAGTCAGTTGGAGGGAGAAAGTATAGGCGAGTCAGCTGGAGGGAGAAAGTATAGGCGAGTCAGCTGAGGGAGAAAGTATAGGTGAGTCAGTTGGAGGGAGAAAGTATAGGCGAGTCAGTTGGAGGGAGAAAGTATAGGCGAGTCAGTTGGAGGGAGAAAGTATTGGCGAGTCAGTTGGAGGGAGAAAGTATAGGTCAGTCAGTTGGAGTGAGAGAGTATAGATGAGTCAGTTGGAGGGAGAGAGTATAGGTGAGTCAGTTGGAGGGAGAAAGTATAGGCGAGTCAGCTGGAGGGAGAAAGTATAGGCGAGTCAGTTGGAGGGAGAAAGTATAGGTGAGTCAGTTGGAGGGAGAAAGTATAGGCGAGTCAGTTGGAGGGAGAAAGTACAGGTGAGTCAGCTGAGGGAGAAAGAATAGGCGAGTCAGCTGGAGGAGAAAGTATAGGCGAGTCAGTTGGAGGGAGAAAGTATAGGTGAGTCAGTTGGGGGGAGAGAGTATAGGTGAGTCAGTTGGAGGGAGAAAGTATTCATGAGTCAGCTGGAGGGAGAAAGTATAGGTGAGTCAGTTGGAGGGAGAAAGAATAGGCGAGACAGTTGGAGGGAGAAAGTATAGGCGAGTCAGCTGAGGGAGAAAGCATAGGCGAGTCAGTTGCAGGGAGAAAGTATAGGCGAGTCAGCTGAGGGAGAAAGTATAGGTGAGTCAGCTGAGGGAAAAAGTATAGGCGAGTCAGCTGGAGGGAGAAAGTATAGGCGAGTCAGTTGGAGGGAGAAAGTATAGGCGAGTCAGCTGGAGGGAGAAAGTATAGGCGAGTTAGTTGGAGGGAGAAAGTATAGGCGAGTCAGTTGGAGGGAGAAAGTATAGGCAAGTCAGCTGAGGGAGAAAGTATAGGTGAGTCAGTTGGAGGGAGA
Source organism: Oasisia sp. SBJ-2009 (assembly GCA_964017155.1). Taxonomy (NCBI): domain Eukaryota; kingdom Metazoa; phylum Annelida; class Polychaeta; order Sabellida; family Siboglinidae; genus Oasisia; species Oasisia sp. SBJ-2009. The sequence continues at coordinate 44,070,203 of OZ024854.1, forward strand.
AAGCATAGGCGAGTCAGTTGGAGGGAGAAAGTATAGGTGAGTCAGTTGGAGAGAGAAAGAATAGGCGAGTCAGCTGAGGGAGAAAACATAGGCGAGTCAGCTGGAGGGAGAAAGTATAGGCCAGTCAGCTGAGAGAGAAAGTATAGGCGAGTCAGTTGGAGGGAGAAAGTATAGGCGAGTCAGCTGGAGGGAGAAAGTATAGGTGGGTCAGTTGGAGGGAGAAAGTTAAGGTGAGACAGTTGGATGGAGAAAGTATAGGTGAGTCAGCTGAGGGAGAAAGTATAGGCGAGTCAGCTGAGAGAGAAAGTATAGGCGAGTCAGCTGAGGGAGAAAGTATAGATGAGTCAGCTGAGGGAGACAGTATAGGCGAGTCAGCTGTGGGACAAAATATAGGCGAGTCAGCTGGAGGGAAAAAGTATAGGCGAGTCAGCAGGAGGGAGAAAGTATAGGCGAGTCAGTTGGAAGGAGAAGGTATAGGCGAGTCAGTTGGAGGGAGAAAGTATAGGCGAGTCAGCTGGAGGGAGAAAGAATAGGCGAGTCAGTTGGAGGGAGAAAGTATAGGTGAGTCAGCTGAGGGACAAAGTATAGGCGAGTCAGTTGGAGGGAGAAAGTGTAGGCGAGTCAGTTGGAGGGAGAAAGTATAGGCGAGTCAGTTGGAGGGAGAAAGTATAGGCGAGTCAGTTGGAGGGAGAAAGTATAGGTCAGTCAGTTGGAGTGAGAGAGTATAGATGAGTCAGTTGGAGGGAGAGAGTATAGGTGAGTCAGTTGGAGGGAGAAAGTATAGGCGAGTCAGCTGGAGGGAGAAAGTATAGGCGAGTCAGTTGGAGGGAGAAAGTATAGGTGAGTCAGTTGGAGGGAGAAAGTATAGGTTAGTCAGTTGGATGGAGAAAGTATAGGTGAGTCAGTTGGAGGGAGAAAGAATAGGCGAGTCAGCTGAGGGAGAAAGTATAGGCGAGTCAGTTGGAGGGAGAAAGTATAGGTGAGTCAGCTGAGAGAGAAAGTATAGGCGAGTCAGTTGGAGGGAGAAAGAATAGGCGAGTCAGTTGGAGGGAGAAAGTATAGGTGAGTCAGTTGGAGGGAGAGAGTATAGGTGAGTCAGTTGGAGGGAGAAAGTATAGGCGAGTCAGCTGGAGGGAGAAAGTATAGGCGAGTCAGTTGGAGGGACAAAGTATAGGCGAATCAGCTGGAGGGAGAAAGAATAGGCAAGTCAGTTGGAGGGAGAGAGGTTAGGCGAGTCAGTTGGAGGGAGAAAGCATAGGCGAGTCAGTTGGAGGGAGAAAGTATAGGTGAGTTAGTTGGAGGGAGAGAGTATAGGTGAGTCAGTTGGAGGGAGAAAGTATAGGCGAGTCAGCTGAGGGAGAAAGTATAGGTGAGTCAGCTGGAGGGAGAAAGAATAGGCGAGTCAGCTGAGGGAGAAAGTATAGGCGAGTCAGCTGAGGGAGAAAGTATAGGCGAGTCAGTTGGAGGGAGAAAGTATAGGTGAGTCAGCTGAGGGAGAAAGTATAGGCGAATCAGTTGGAGGGAGAAAGTATAGGCGAGTCAGTTGGAGGGAGAAAGTATTGGCGAGTCAGTTGGAGGGAGAAAGTATAGGTGAGTCAGCTGAGGGAGAAAGTATAGGCGAGTCAGTTGGAGGGACAAAGTATAGGCGAGTCAGTTGGAGGGAGAAAGTATAGGTGAGTCAGTTGGAGGGAGAAAGTATAGGCGAGTCAGCTGGAGGGAGAAAGTATAGGCGAGTCAGTTGGAGGGAAAAAGCATAGGCGAGTCAGCTGGAGGGAGAAAGTATAGGCGAGTCAGTTGGAGGGAGAAAGTATAGGTGAGTCCGTTGGAGGGAGAAAGTATAGGCAAGTCAGTTGGAGGGAGAAAGTATAGGTGAGTCAGCCGAGGGAGAAAGTATAGGGGAGTCAGTTGGAGGGAGAAAGTATAGGCGAGTCAGTTGGAGGGAGAAAGTATAGGCGAGTCAGTTGGAGGGAGAAAGCATAGGTGAGTCAGCTGAGGGAGAAAGAATAGGCGAGTCAGTTGGAGGAGAAAGAATAGGCGAGTCAGTTGGAGGGAGAAAGTATAGGTGTGTCAGTTGGAGGGAGAGAGTATAGGTGAGTCAGTTGGAGGGAGAAAGTATAGGCGAGTCAGCTGCAGGGAGAAAGTATAAGTGAGTCAGTTGGAGGGAGAAAGTATAGGCGAGTCAGTTGGAGGGAGAAAGCATAGGCGAGTCAGTTGGAGGGAGAAAGTATAGGTGAGTCAGTTGGAGGGAGAGAGTATAGGTGAGTCAGTTGGAGGGAGAAAGTATAGGCGAGTCAGCTGGAGGGAGAAATTATAGGCGAGTCAGTTGGAGGGAGAAAGTATAGGTGAGTCAGTTGGAGGGAGAAAGCATAGGTGAGTCAGTTGGATGGAGAAAGTATAGGTGAGTCAATTGGAGGGAGAAAGTATAGGCGAGTCAGCTGAGGGAGAAAGTATAGGTGAGTCAGCTGAGGGAAAAAGTATAGGCGAGTCAGCTGGAGGGAGAAAGTATAGGCGAGTCAGTTGGAGGGAGAAAGTATAGGCGAGTCAGCTGGAGGGAGAAAGTATAGGCGAGTCAGCTGAGGGAGAAAGTATAGGTGAGTCAGTTGGAGGGAGAAAGTATAGGCGAGTCAGTTGGAGGGAGAAAGTATAGGCGAGTCAGTTGGAGGGAGAAAGTATTGGCGAGTCAGTTGGAGGGAGAAAGTATAGGTGGGTCAGTTGGAGGGAGAAAGTTAAGGTGAGACAGTTGGATGGAGAAAGTATAGGTGAGTCAGCTGAGGGAGAAAGTATAGGCGAGTCAGCTGAGAGAGAAAGTATAGGCGAGTCAGCTGAGGGAGAAAGTATAGACGAGTCAGCTGAGGGAGACAGTATAGGCGAGTCAGCTGTGGGACAAAATATAGGCGAGTCAGCTGGAGTGAAAAAGTATAGGCGAGTCAGCAGGAGGGAGAAAGTATAGGCGAGTCAGTTGGAGGGAGAAAGTATAGGCGAGTCAGTTGGAGGGAGAAAGTATAGGTGAGTCAGTTGGAGTGAGAGAGTATAGATGAGTCAGTTGGAGGGAGAGAGTATAGGTGAGTCAGTTGGAGGGAGAAAGTATAGGCGAGTCAGCTGGAGGGAGAAAGTATAGGCGAGTCAGTTGGAGGGAGAAAGTATAGGTGAGTCAGTTGGAGGGAGAAAGTATAGGTTAGTCAGTTGGATGGAGAAAGTATAGGTGAGTCAGTTGGAGGGAGAAAGAATAGGCGAGTCAGCTGAGGGAGAAAGTATAGGCGAGTCAGTTGCAGGGAGAAAGTATAGGTGAGTCAGCTGAGAGAGAAAGTATAGGCGAGTCAGTTGGAGGGAGAAAGAATAGGCGAGTCAGTTGGAGGGAGAAAGTATAGGTGAGTCAGTTGGAGGGAGAGAGTATAGGTGAGTCAGTTGGAGGGAGAAAGTATAGGCGAGTCAGCTGGAGGGAGAAAGTATAAGTGAGTCAGTTGGAGGGAGAAAGTATAGGTGAGTCAGTTGGAGGGAGAAAGTATAGGTGAGTCAGTTGGATGGAGAAAGTATAGGTGAGTCAATTGGAGGGAGAAAGTTTAGGCGAGTCAGCTGAGGGAGAAAGTATAGGCGAGTCAGTTGCAGGGAGAGCGTATAGGCGAGTCAGTTGGAGGGAGAAAGCATAGGCGAGTCAGTTGGAGGGAGAAAGTATAGGTGAGTCAGTTGAGGGAGAAAGTATAGGCGAGACAGTTGCAGGGAGAAAGTATAGGCGAGTCAGTTGGAGGGAGAAAGTATAGGCGAGTCAGTTGGAGGGAGAAAGTATAGGTGAGTCAGCTGAGGGAGAAAGTATAGGCGAGTCAGTTGGAGGGAGAAAGCATAGGTGAGTCAGCTGAGGGAGAAAGAATAGGCGAGTCAGTTGGAGGAGAAAGAATAGGCGAGTCAGTTGGAGGGAGAAAGTATAGGTGTGTCAGTTGGAGGGAGAGAGTATAGGTGAGTCAGTTGGAGGGAGAAAGTATAGGCGAGTCAGCTGCAGGGAGAAAGTATAAGTGAGTCAGTTGGAGGGAGAAAGTATAGGCGAGTCAGTTGGAGGGAGAAAGCATAGGCGAGTCAGTTGGAGGGAGAAAGTATAGGTGAGTCAGTTGGAGGGAGAGAGTATAGGTGAGTCAGTTGGAGGGAGAAAGTATAGGCGAGTCAGCTGGAGGGAGAAATTATAGGCGAGTCAGTTGGAGGGAGAAAGTATAGGTGAGTCAGTTGGAGGGAGAAAGCATAGGTGAGTCAGTTGGATGGAGAAAGTATAGGTGAGTCAATTGGAGGGAGAAAGTATAGGCGAGTCAGCTGAGGGAGAAAGTATAGGTGAGTCAGCTGAGGGAAAAAGTATAGGCGAGTCAGCTGGAGGGAGAAAGTATAGGCGAGTCAGTTGGAGGGAGAAAGTATAGGCGAGTCAGCTGGAGGGAGAAAGTATAGGCGAGTCAGCTGAGGGAGAAAGTATAGGTGAGTCAGTTGGAGGGAGAAAGTATAGGCGAGTCAGTTGGAGGGAGAAAGTATAGGCGAGTCAGTTGGAGGGAGAAAGTATTGGCGAGTCAGTTGGAGGGAGAAAGTATAGGTGGGTCAGTTGGAGGGAGAAAGTTAAGGTGAGACAGTTGGATGGAGAAAGTATAGGTGAGTCAGCTGAGGGAGAAAGTATAGGCGAGTCAGCTGAGAGAGAAAGTATAGGCGAGTCAGCTGAGGGAGAAAGTATAGACGAGTCAGCTGAGGGAGACAGTATAGGCGAGTCAGCTGTGGGACAAAATATAGGCGAGTCAGCTGGAGTGAAAAAGTATAGGCGAGTCAGCAGGAGGGAGAAAGTATAGGCGAGTCAGTTGGAGGGAGAAAGTATAGGCGAGTCAGTTGGAGGGAGAAAGTATAGGTGAGTCAGTTGGAGTGAGAGAGTATAGATGAGTCAGTTGGAGGGAGAGAGTATAGGTGAGTCAGTTGGAGGGAGAAAGTATAGGCGAGTCAGCTGGAGGGAGAAAGTATAGGCGAGTCAGTTGGAGGGAGAAAGTATAGGTGAGTCAGTTGGAGGGAGAAAGTATAGGTTAGTCAGTTGGATGGAGAAAGTATAGGTGAGTCAGTTGGAGGGAGAAAGAATAGGCGAGTCAGCTGAGGGAGAAAGTATAGGCGAGTCAGTTGCAGGGAGAAAGTATAGGTGAGTCAGCTGAGAGAGAAAGTATAGGCGAGTCAGTTGGAGGGAGAAAGAATAGGCGAGTCAGTTGGAGGGAGAAAGTATAGGTGAGTCAGTTGGAGGGAGAGAGTATAGGTGAGTCAGTTGGAGGGAGAAAGTATAGGCGAGTCAGCTGGAGGGAGAAAGTATAAGTGAGTCAGTTGGAGGGAGAAAGTATAGGTGAGTCAGTTGGAGGGAGAAAGTATAGGTGAGTCAGTTGGATGGAGAAAGTATAGGTGAGTCAATTGGAGGGAGAAAGTTTAGGCGAGTCAGCTGAGGGAGAAAGTATAGGCGAGTCAGTTGCAGGGAGAGCGTATAGGCGAGTCAGTTGGAGGGAGAAAGCATAGGCGAGTCAGTTGGAGGGAGAAAGTATAGGTGAGTCAGTTGAGGGAGAAAGTATAGGCGAGACAGTTGCAGGGAGAAAGTATAGGCGAGTCAGTTGGAGGGAGAAAGTATAGGCGAGTCAGTTGGAGGGAGAAAGTATAGGTGAGTCAGCTGAGGGAGAAAGTATAGGCGAGTCAGTTGGAGGGAGAAAGCATAGGCGAGTCAGTTGGAGGGACAGAGTATAGGTGAGTCAGTTGGAGGGAGAAAGTATAGGTGAGTCAGCTGGAGGGAGAAAGAATAGGCGAGTCAGCTGGAGGAGAAAGTATAGGCGAGTCAGTTGGAGGGAGAAAGTATAGGTGAGTCAGTTGGGGGGAGAGAGTATAGGTGAGTCAGTTGGAGGGAGAAAGTATAGGTGAGTCAGCTGGAGGGAGAAAGTATAGGTGAGTCAGTTGGAGGGAGAAAGTATAGGCGAGTCAGTTGGAGGAAGAAAGTATAGGTGAGTCAGTCGAGGGAGAAAGTATAGGCGAGTCAGTTGGAGGGAGAAAGTATAGGCGAGTCAGTTGGAGGGAGAAAGAATAGGCGAGTCAGTTGGAGGGAGAAAGTACAGGTGAGTCAGCTGAGGGAGAAAGAATAGGCGAGTCAGCTGGAGGAGAAAGTATAGGCGAGCCAGTTGGAGGGAGAAAGTATAGGTGAGTCAGTTGGGGGGAGAGAGTATAGGTGAGTCAGTTGGAGGGAGAAAATATAGGTGAGTCAGCTGGAGGGAGAAAGTATAGGTGAGTCAGCTGAGGGAAAAAGTATAGGCGAGTCAGCTGGAGGGAGAAAGTATAGGCGAGTCAGTTGGAGGGAGAAAGTATAGGCGAGTCAGCTGGAGGGAGAAAGTATAGGCGAGTTAGTTGGAGGGAGAAAGTATAGGCGAGTCAGTTGGAGGGAGAAAGTATAGGCAAGTCAGCTGAGGGAGAAAGTATAGGTGAGTCAGTTGGAGGGAGAAAGCATAGGCGAGTCAGTTGGAGGGAGAAAGTATAGGTGAGTCAGTTGGGGAGAGAAAGAATAGGCGAGTCAGCTGAGGGAGAAAGTATAGGCGAGTCAGCTGGAGGGAGAAAGTATAGGCCAGTCAGCTGAGTGAGAAAGTATAGGCGAGTCAGTTGGAGGGAGAAAGTATAGGCGAGTCAGCTGGAGGGAGAAAGTATAGGTGGGTCAGTTGGAGGGAGAAAGTTAAGGTGAGACAGTTGGATGGAGAAAGTATAGGTGAGTCAGCTAAGGGAGAAAGTATAGGCGAGTCAGCTGAGAGAGAAAGTATAGGCGAGTCAGCTGAGGGAGAAAGTATAGATGAGTCAGCTGAGGGAGACAGTATAGGCGAGTCAGCTGTGGGACAAAATATAGGCGAGTCAGCTGGAGGGAAAAAGTATAGGCGAGTCAGCAGGAGGGAGAAAGTATAGGCGAGTCAGTTGGAAGGAGAAGGTATAGGCGAGTCAGTTGGAGGGAGAAAGTATAGGCGAGTCAGCTGGAGGGAGAAAGAATAGGCGAGTCAGTTGGAGGGAGAAAGTATAGGTGAGTCAGCTGAGGGACAAAGTATAGGCGAGTCAGTTGGAGGGAGAAAGTGTAGGCGAGTCAGTTGGAGGGAGAAAGTATAGGCGAGTCAGTTGGAGGGAGAAAGTATAGGCGAGTCAGTTGGAGGGAGAAAGTATAGGTCAGTCAGTTGGAGTGAGAGAGTATAGATGAGTCAGTTGGAGGGAGAGAGTATAGGTGAGTCAGTTGGAGGGAGAAAGTATAGGCGAGTCAGCTGGAGGGAGAAAGTATAGGCGAGTCAGTTGGAGGGAGAAAGTATAGGTGAGTCAGTTGGAGGGAGAAAGTATAGGTTAGTCAGTTGGATGGAGAAAGTATAGGTGAGTCAGTTGGAGGGAGAAAGAATAGGCGAGTCAGCTGAGGGAGAAAGTATAGGCGAGTCAGTTGGAGGGAGAAAGTATAGGCGAGTCAGCAGGAGGGAGAAAGTATAGGCGAGTCAGTTGGAGGGAGAAAGTATAGGCGAGTCAGTTGGAGGGAGAAAGTATAGGTGAGTCAGTTGGAGTGAGAGAGTATAGATGAGTCAGTTGGAGGGAGAGAGTATAGGTGAGTCAGTTGGAGGGAGAAAGTATAGGCGAGTCAGCTGGAGGGAGAAAGTATAGGCGAGTCAGTTGGAGGGAGAAAGTATAGGTGAGTCAGTTGGAGGGAGAAAGTATAGGTTAGTCAGTTGGATGGAGAAAGTATAGGTGAGTCAGTTGGAGGGAGAAAGAATAGGCGAGTCAGCTGAGGGAGAAAGTATAGGCGAGTCAGTTGCAGGGAGAAAGTATAGGTGAGTCAGCTGAGAGAGAAAGTATAGGCGAGTCAGTTGGAGGGAGAAAGAATAGGCGAGTCAGTTGGAGGGAGAAAGTATAGGTGAGTCAGTTGGAGGGAGAGAGTATAGGTGAGTCAGTTGGAGGGAGAAAGTATAGGCGAGTCAGCTGGAGGGAGAAAGTATAAGTGAGTCAGTTGGAGGGAGAAAGTATAGGTGAGTCAGTTGGAGGGAGAAAGTATAGGCGAGTCAGTTGGAGGGAGAAAGTATAGGTGAGTCAGTTGAGGGAGAAAGTATAGGCGAGACAGTTGCAGGGAGAAAGTATAGGCGAGTCAGTTGGAGGGAGAAAGTATAGGCGAGTCAGTTGGAGGGAGAAAGTATAGGTGAGTCAGCTGAGGGAGAAAGTATAGGCGAGTCAGTTGGAGGGAGAAAGCATAGGCGAGTCAGTTGGAGGGACAGAGTATAGGTGAGTCAGTTGGAGGGAGAAAGTATAGGTGAGTCAGCTGGAGGGAGAAAGAATAGGCGAGTCAGCTGGAGGAGAAAGTATAGGCGAGTCAGTTGGAGGGAGAAAGTATAGGTGAGTCAGTTGGGGGGAGAGAGTATAGGTGAGTCAGTTGGAGGGAGAAAGTATAGGTGAGTCAGCTGGAGGGAGAAAGTATAGGTGAGTCAGTTGGAGGGAGAAAGTATAGGCGAGTCAGTTGGAGGAAGAAAGTATAGGTGAGTCAGTCGAGGGAGAAAGTATAGGCGAGTCAGTTGGAGGGAGAAAGTATAGGCGAGTCAGTTGGAGGGAGAAAGAATAGGCGAGTCAGTTGGAGGGAGAAAGTACAGGTGAGTCAGCTGAGGGAGAAAGAATAGGCGAGTCAGCTGGAGGAGAAAGTATAGGCGAGCCAGTTGGAGGGAGAAAGTATAGGTGAGTCAGTTGGGGGGAGAGAGTATAGGTGAGTCAGTTGGAGGGAGAAAATATAGGTGAGTCAGCTGGAGGGAGAAAGTATAGGTGAGTCAGCTGAGGGAAAAAGTATAGGCGAGTCAGCTGGAGGGAGAAAGTATAGGCGAGTCAGTTGGAGGGAGAAAGTATAGGCGAGTCAGCTGGAGGGAGAAAGTATAGGCGAGTTAGTTGGAGGGAGAAAGTATAGGCGAGTCAGTTGGAGGGAGAAAGTATAGGCAAGTCAGCTGAGGGAGAAAGTATAGGTGAGTCAGTTGGAGGGAGAAAGCATAGGCGAGTCAGTTGGAGGGAGAAAGTATAGGTGAGTCAGTTGGGGAGAGAAAGAATAGGCGAGTCAGCTGAGGGAGAAAGTATAGGCGAGTCAGCTGGAGGGAGAAAGTATAGGCCAGTCAGCTGAGTGAGAAAGTATAGGCGAGTCAGTTGGAGGGAGAAAGTATAGGCGAGTCAGCTGGAGGGAGAAAGTATAGGTGGGTCAGTTGGAGGGAGAAAGTTAAGGTGAGACAGTTGGATGGAGAAAGTATAGGTGAGTCAGCTAAGGGAGAAAGTATAGGCGAGTCAGCTGAGAGAGAAAGTATAGGCGAGTCAGCTGAGGGAGAAAGTATAGATGAGTCAGCTGAGGGAGACAGTATAGGCGAGTCAGCTGTGGGACAAAATATAGGCGAGTCAGCTGGAGGGAAAAAGTATAGGCGAGTCAGCAGGAGGGAGAAAGTATAGGCGAGTCAGTTGGAAGGAGAAGGTATAGGCGAGTCAGTTGGAGGGAGAAAGTATAGGCGAGTCAGCTGGAGGGAGAAAGAATAGGCGAGTCAGTTGGAGGGAGAAAGTATAGGTGAGTCAGCTGAGGGACAAAGTATAGGCGAGTCAGTTGGAGGGAGAAAGTGTAGGCGAGTCAGTTGGAGGGAGAAAGTATAGGCGAGTCAGTTGGAGGGAGAAAGTATAGGCGAGTCAGTTGGAGGGAGAAAGTATAGGTCAGTCAGTTGGAGTGAGAGAGTATAGATGAGTCAGTTGGAGGGAGAGAGTATAGGTGAGTCAGTTGGAGGGAGAAAGTATAGGCGAGTCAGCTGGAGGGAGAAAGTATAGGCGAGTCAGTTGGAGGGAGAAAGTATAGGTGAGTCAGTTGGAGGGAGAAAGTATAGGTTAGTCAGTTGGATGGAGAAAGTATAGGTGAGTCAGTTGGAGGGAGAAAGAATAGGCGAGTCAGCTGAGGGAGAAAGTATAGGCGAGTCAGTTGGAGGGAGAAAGTATAGGTGAGTCAGCTGAGAGAGAAAGTATAGGCGAGTCAGTTGGAGGGAGAAAGAATAGGCGAGTCAGTTGGAGGGAGAAAGTATAGGTGAGTCAGTTGGAGGGAGAGAGTATAGGTGAGTCAGTTGGAGGGAGAAAGTATAGGCGAGTCAGCTGGAGGGAGAAAGTATAGGCGAGTCAGCTGAGGGAGAAAGTATAGGTGAGTCAGCTGGAGTGAGAAAGAATAGGCGAGTCAGCTGAGGGAGAAAGTATAGGCGAGTCAGCTGAGGGAGAAAGTATAGGCGAGTCAGTTGGAGGGAGAAAGTATAGGTGAGTCAGCTGAGGGAGAAAGTATAGGCGAGTCAGTTGGAGGGAGAAAGTATAGGCGAGTCAGTTGGAGGGAGAAAGTATTGGCGAGTCAGTTGGAGGGAGAAAGTATAGGTGAGTCAGCTGAGGGAGAAAGTATAGGCGAGTCAGTTGGAGGGACAAAGTATAGGCGAGTCAGTTGGAGGGAGAAAGTATAGGTGAGTCAGTTGGAGGGAGAAAGCATAGGCGAGTCAGCTGGAGGGAGAAAGTATAGGCGAGTCAGTTGGAGGGAAAAAGCATAGGCGAGTCAGCTGGAGGGAGAACGTATAGGCGAGTCAGTTGGAGGGAGAAAGTATAGGTGAGTCCGTTGGAGGGAGAAAGTATAGGCAAGTCAGTTGGAGGGAGAAAGTATAGGTGAGTCAGCCGAGGGAGAAAGTATAGGCGAGTCAGTTGGAGGGAGAAAGAATAGGCGAGTCAGTTGGAGGGAGAAAGTATAGGCGAGTCAGTTGGAGGGAGAAAGCATAGGTGAGTCAGCTGAGGGAGAAAGAATAGGCGAGTCAGTTGGAGGAGAAAGAATAGGCGAGTCAGTTGGAGGGAGAAAGTATAGGTGAGTCAGTTGGAGGGAGAGAGTATAGGTGAGTCAGTTGGAGGGAGAAAGTATAGGCGAGTCAGCTGCAGGGAGAAAGTATAAGTGAGTCAGTTGGAGGGAGAAAGTATAGGCGAGTCAGTTGGAGGGAGAAAGCATAGGCGAGTCAGTTGGAGGGAGAAAGTATAGGTGAGTCAGTTGGAGGGAGAGAGTATAGGTGAGTCAGTTGGAGGGAGAAAGTATAGGCGAGTCAGCTGGAGGGAGAAATTATAGGCGAGTCAGTTGGAGGGAGAAAGTATAGGTGAGTCAGTTGGAGGGAGAAAGTATAGGTGAGTCCGTTGGAGGGAGAAAGTATAGGCAAGTCAGTTGGAGGGAGAAAGTATAGGTGAGTCAGCCGAGGGAGAAAGTATAGGCGAGTCAGTTGGAGGGAGAAAGAATAGGCGAGTCAGTTGGAGGGAGAAAGTATAGGCGAGTCAGTTGGAGGGAGAAAGCATAGGTGAGTCAGCTGAGGGAGAAAGAATAGGCGAGTCAGTTGGAGGAGAAAGAATAGGCGAGTCAGTTGGAGGGAGAAAGTATAGGTGAGTCAGTTGGAGGGAGAGAGTATAGGTGAGTCAGTTGGAGGGAGAAAGTATAGGCGAGTCAGCTGCAGGGAGAAAGTATAAGTGAGTCAGTTGGAGGGAGAAAGTATAGGCGAGTCAGTTGGAGGGAGAAAGCATAGGCGAGTCAGTTGGAGGGAGAAAGTATAGGTGAGTCAGTTGGAGGGAGAGAGTATAGGTGAGTCAGTTGGAGGGAGAAAGTATAGGCGAGTCAGCTGGAGGGAGAAATTATAGGCGAGTCAGTTGGAGGGAGAAAGTATAGGTGAGTCAGTTGGAGGGAGAAAGCATAGGTGAGTCAGTTGGATGGAGAAAGTATAGGTGAGTCAATTGGAGGGAGAAAGTATAGGCGAGTCAGCTGAGGGAGAAAGTATAGGTGAGTCAGCTGAGGGAAAAAGAATAGGCGAGTCAGCTGGAGGGAGAAAGTATAGGCGAGTCAGTTGGAGGGAGAAAGTATAGGCGAGTCAGCTGGAGGGAGAAAGTATAGGCGAGTCAGCTGAGGGAGAAAGTATAGGTGAGTCAGTTGGAGGGAGAAAGTATAGGCGAGTCAGTTGGAGGGAGAAAGCATAGGCGAGTCAGTTGGAGGGAGAAAGTATTGGCGAGTCAGTTGGAGGGAGAAAGTATAGGTGGGTCAGTTGGAGGGAGAAAGTTAAGGTGAGACAGTTGGATGGAGAAAGTATAGGTGAGTCAGCTGAGGGAGAAAGTATAGGCGAGTAAGCTGAGAGAGAAAGTATAGGCGAGTCAGCTGAGGGAGAAAGTATAGACGAGTCAGCTGAGGGAGACAGTATAGGCGAGTCAGCTGTGGGACAAAATATAGGCGAGTCAGCTGGAGTGAAAAAGTATAGGCGAGTCAGCAGGAGGGAGAAAGTATAGGCGAGTCAGTTGGAGGGAGAAAGTATAGGCGAGTCAGTTGGAGGGAGAAAGTATAGGTGAGTCAGTTGGAGTGAGAGAGTATAGATGAGTCAGTTGGAGGGAGAGAGTAAAGGTGAGTCAGTTGGAGGGAGAAAGTATAGGCGAGTCAGCTGGAGGGAGAAAGTATAGGCGAGTCAGTTGGAGGGAGAAAGTATAGGTGAGTCAGTTGGAGGGAGAAAGTATAGGTTAGTCAGTTGGATGGAGAAAGAATAGGTGAGTCAGTTGGAGGGAGAAAGAATAGGCGAGTCAGCTGAGGGAGAAAGTATAGGCGAGTCAGTTGGAGGGAGAAAGTATAGGTGAGTCAGCTGAGAGAGAAAGTATAGGCGAGTCAGTTGGAGGGAGAAAGAATAGGCGAGTCAGTTGGAGGGAGAAAGTATAGGTGAGTCAGTTGGAGGGAGAGAGTATAGGTGAGTCAGTTGGAGGGAGAAAGTATAGGCGAGTCAGCTGGAGGGAGAAAGTATAAGTGAGTCAGTTGGAGGGAGAAAGTATAGGTGAGTCAGTTGGAGGGAGAAAGTATAGGTGAGTCAGTTGGATGGAGAAAGTATAGGTGAGTCAATTGGAGGGAGAAAGTTTAGGCGAGTCAGCTGAGGGAGAAAGTATAGGCGAGTCAGTTGGAGGGAGAGCGTATAGGCGAGTCAGTTGGAGGGAGAAAGCATAGGCGAGTCAGTTGGAGGGAGAAAGTATAGGTGAGTCAGTTGAGGGAGAAAGTATAGGCGAGACAGTTGCAGGGAGAAAGTATAGGCGAGTCAGTTGGAGGGAGAAAGTATAGGCGAGTCAGTTGGAGGGAGAAAGTATAGGTGAGTCAGCTGAGGGAGAAAGTATAGGCGAGTCAGTTGGAGGGAGAAAGCATAGGCGAGTCAGTTGGAGGGAGAGAGTATAGGTGAGTCAGTTGGAGGGAGAAAGTATAGGCGAGTCAGCTGGAGAGAGAAATTATAGGCGAGTCAGTTGGAGGGAGAAAGCATAGGTGAGTCATTTGGAGGGAGAAAGCATAGGTGAGTCAGTTGAATGGAGAAAGTATAGGTGAGTCAATTGGAGGGAGAAAGTATAGGCGAGTCAGCTGAGGGAGAAAGTATAGGTGAGTCAGCTGAGGGAAAAAGTATAGGCGAGTCAGCTGGAGGGAGAAAGTATAGGCGAGTCAGTTGGAGGGAGAAAGTATAGGCGAGTCAGTTGGAGGGAGAAAGTATAGGCGAGTCAGCTGAGGGAGAAAGTATAGGCGATTCAGCTGAGGGAGAAAGTATAGGCGAGTCAGTTGGAGGGAGAAAGTATAGGTGAGTCAGCTGAGGGAGAAAGTATAGGCGAGTCAGTTGGAGGGAGAAAGTATAGGCGAGTCAGTTGGAGGGAGAAAGTATTGGCGAGTCAGTTGGAGGGAGAAAGTATAGGTGAGTCAGCTGAGGGAGAAAGTATAGGCGAGTCAGTTGGAGGGACAAAGTATAGGCGAGTCAGTTGGAGGGAGAAAGTATAGGTGAGTCAGTTGGAGGGAGAAAGTATAGGTGAGTCAGCTGAGGGAGAAAGAATAGGCGAGTCAGTTGGAGGAGAAAGTATAGGCGAGTCAGTTGGAGGGAGAAAGTATAGGTGAGTCAGTTGGAGGGAGAGAGTATAGGTGAGTCAGTTGGAGAGAGAAAGTATAGGCGAGTCAGCTGGAGGGAGAAAGTATAAGTGAGTCAGTTGGAGGGAGAAAGTATAGGTGAGTCAGTTGGAGGGAGAAAGTATAGGTGAGTCAGTTGGATGGAGAAAGTATAGGTGAGTCAATTGGAGGGAGAAAGTTTAGGCGAGTCAGCTGAGGGAGAAAGTATAGGTGAGTCAGTTGGAGGGAGAATGTATAGGTTAGTCAGTTGGAGGGAGAAAGAATAGGCGAGTCAGCTGAGGGAGAAAGTATAGGTGAGTCAGTTGGAGGGAGAAAGTATAGGTGAGTCAGTTGGAGGGAGAAAGCATAGGCGAGTCAGCTGAGGGAGAAAGTATAGGTGAGTCAGTTGGAGGGAGAAAGTATAGGCGAGTCAGTTGGAGGGAGAAAGTATAGGTGAGTCAGTTGAGGGAGAAAGTATAGGTGAGTCAGTTGGAGGGAGAAAGTATAGGTGAGTCAGTTGGATGGAGAAAGTATAGGTGAGTCAATTGGAGGGAGAAAGTTTAGGCGAGTCAGCTGAGGGAGAAAGTATAGGCGAGTCAGTTGGAGGGAGAGCGTATAGGCGAGTCAGTTGGAGGGAGAAAGCATAGGCGAGTCAGTTGGAGGGAGAAAGTATAGGTGAGTCAGTTGAGGGAGAAAGTATAGGCGAGACAGTTGCAGGGAGAAAGTATAGGCGAGTCAGTTGGAGGGAGAAAGTATAGGCGAGTCAGTTGGAGGGAGAAAGTATAGGTGAGTCAGCTGAGGGAGAAAGTATAGGCGAGTCAGTTGGAGGGAGAAAGCATAGGCGAGTCAGTTGGAGGGAGAGAGTATAGGTGAGTCAGTTGGAGGGAGAAAGTATAGGCGAGTCAGCTGGAGAGAGAAATTATAGGCGAGTCAGTTGGAGGGAGAAAGCATAGGTGAGTCATTTGGAGGGAGAAAGCATAGGTGAGTCAGTTGAATGGAGAAAGTATAGGTGAGTCAATTGGAGGGAGAAAGTATAGGCGAGTCAGCTGAGGGAGAAAGTATAGGTGAGTCAGCTGAGGGAAAAAGTATAGGCGAGTCAGCTGGAGGGAGAAAGTATAGGCGAGTCAGTTGGAGGGAGAAAGTATAGGCGAGTCAGCTGGAGTGAGAAAGTATAGGCGAGTCAGCTGAGGGAGAAAGTATAGGTGAGTCAGTTGGAGGGAGAAAGTATAGGCGAGTCAGTTGGAGGGAGAAAGTATAGGCGAGTCAGCTGAGGGAGAAAGTATAGGCGATTCAGCTGAGGGAGAAAGTATAGGCGAGTCAGTTGGAGGGAGAAAGTATAGGTGAGTCAGCTGAGGGAGAAAGTATAGGCGAGTCAGTTGGAGGGAGAAAGTATAGGCGAGTCAGTTGGAGGGAGAAAGTATTGGCGAGTCAGTTGGAGGGAGAAAGTATAGGTGAGTCAGCTGAGGGAGAAAGTATAGGCGAGTCAGTTGGAGGGACAAAGAATAGGCGAGTCAGTTGGAGGGAGAAAGTATAGGTGAGTCAGTTGGAGGGAGAAAGTATAGGTGAGTCAGCTGAGGGAGAAAGAATAGGCGAGTCAGTTGGAGGAGAAAGTATAGGCGAGTCAGTTGGAGGGAGAAAGTATAGGTGAGTCAGTTGGAGGGAGAGAGTATAGGTGAGTCAGTTGGTGAGAGAAAGTATAGGCGAGTCAGCTGGAGGGAGAAAGTATAAGTGAGTCAGTTGGAGGGAGAAAGTATAGGTGAGTCAGTTGGAGGGAGAAAGTATAGGTGAGTCAGTTGGATGGAGAAAGTATAGGTGAGTCAATTGGAGGGAGAAAGTTTAGGCGAGTCAGCTGAGGGAGAAAGTATAGGTGAGTCAGTTGGAGGGAGAATGTATAGGTTAGTCAGTTGGAGGGAGAAAGTATAGGCGAGTCAGCTGAGGGAGAAAGTATAGGTGAGTCAGTTGGAGGGAGAAAGTATAGGTGAGTCAGTTGGAGGGAGAAAGCATAGGCGAGTCAGCTGAGGGAGAAAGTATAGGTGAGTCAGTTGGAGGGAGAAAGTATAGGCGAGTCAGTTGGAGGGAGAAAGTATAGGTGAGTCAGTTGAGGGAGAAAGTATAGGCGAGACAGTTGCAGGGAGAAAGTAAAGGCGAGTCAGTTGGAGAGAGAAAGTATAGGCGAGTCAGTTGGAAGGAGAAGGTATAGGCGAGTCAGTTGGAGGGAGAAAGTATAGGCGAGTCAGCTGGAGGGAGAAAGAATAGGCGAGTCAGTTGGAGGGAGAAAGTATAGGTGAGTCAGCTGAGGGACAAAGTATAGGCGAGTCAGTTGGAGGGAGAAAGTGTAGGCGAGTCAGTTGGAGGGAGAAAGTATAGGCGAGTCAGTTGGAGGGAGAAAGTATAGGCGAGTCAGTTGGAGGGAGAAAGTATAGGTGAGTCAGTTGGAGTGAGAGAGTATAGATGAGTCAGTTGGAGGGAGAGAGTATAGGTGAGTCAGTTGGAGGGAGAAAGTATAGGCGAGTCAGCTGGAGGGAGAAAGTATAGGCGAGTCAGTTGGAGGGAGAAAGTATAGGTGAGTCAGTTGGAGGGAGAAAGTATAGGTTAGTCAGTTGGATGGAGAAAGTATAGGTGAGTCAGTTGGAGGGAGAAAGAATAGGCGAGTCAGCTGAGGGAGAAAGTATAGGCGAGTCAGTTGGAGGGAGAAAGTATAGGTGAGTCAGCTGAGAGAGAAAGTATAGGCGAGTCAGTTGGAGGGAGAAAGAATAGGCGAGTCAGTTGGAGGGAGAAAGTATAGGTGAGTCAGTTGGAGGGAGAGAGTATAGGTGAGTCAGTTGGAGGGAGAAAGTATAGGCGAGTCAGCTGGAGGGAGAAATTATAAGTGAGTCAGTTGGAGGGAGAAAGTATAGGTGAGTAAGTTGGAGGGAGAAAGTATAGGTGAGTCAGTTGGATGGAGAAAGTATAGGTGAGTCAATTGGAGGGAGAAAGTTTAGGCGAGTCAGCTGAGGGAGAAAGTATAGGCGAGTCAGTTGGAGGGAGAGCGTATAGGCGAGTCAGTTGGAGGGAGAAAGCATAGGCGAGTCAGTTGGAGGGAGAAAGCATAGGTGAGTCAGTTGAGGGAGAAAGTATAGGCGAGACAGTTGCAGGGAGAAAGTATAGGCGAGTCAGTTGGAGGGAGAAAGTATAGGCGAGTCAGTTGGAGGGAGAAAGTATAGGCGAGTCAGCTGGAGTGAGAAAGTATAGGCGAGTCAGCTGAGGGAGAAAGTATAGGTGAGTCAGTTGGAGGGAGAAAGTATAGGCGAGTCAGTTGGAGGGAGAAAGTATAGGCGAGTCAGCTGAGGGAGAAAGTATAGGCGATTCAGCTGAGGGAGAAAGTATAGGCGAGTCAGTTGGAGGGAGAAAGTATAGGTGAGTCAGCTGAGGGAGAAAGTATAGGCGAGTCAGTTGGAGGGAGAAAGTATAGGCGAGTCAGTTGGAGGGAGAAAGTATTGGCGAGTCAGTTGGAGGGAGAAAGTATAGGTGAGTCAGCTGAGGGAGAAAGTATAGGCGAGTCAGTTGGAGGGACAAAGAATAGGCGAGTCAGTTGGAGGGAGAAAGTATAGGTGAGTCAGTTGGAGGGAGAAAGTATAGGTGAGTCAGCTGAGGGAGAAAGAATAGGCGAGTCAGTTGGAGGAGAAAGTATAGGCGAGTCAGTTGGAGGGAGAAAGTATAGGTGAGTCAGTTGGAGGGAGAGAGTATAGGTGAGTCAGTTGGAGAGAGAAAGTATAGGCGAGTCAGCTGGAGGGAGAAAGTATAAGTGAGTCAGTTGGAGGGAGAAAGTATAGGTGAGTCAGTTGGAGGGAGAAAGTATAGGTGAGTCAGTTGGATGGAGAAAGTATAGGTGAGTCAATTGGAGGGAGAAAGTTTAGGCGAGTCAGCTGAGGGAGAAAGTATAGGTGAGTCAGTTGGAGGGAGAATGTATAGGTTAGTCAGTTGGAGGGAGAAAGTATAGGCGAGTCAGCTGAGGGAGAAAGTATAGGTGAGTCAGTTGGAGGGAGAAAGTATAGGTGAGTCAGTTGGAGGGAGAAAGCATAGGCGAGTCAGCTGAGGGAGAAAGTATAGGTGAGTCAGTTGGAGGGAGAAAGTATAGGCGAGTCAGTTGGAGGGAGAAAGTATAGGTGAGTCAGTTGAGGGAGAAAGTATAGGCGAGACAGTTGCAGGGAGAAAGTAAAGGCGAGTCAGTTGGAGAGAGAAAGTATAGGCGAGTCAGTTGGAAGGAGAAGGTATAGGCGAGTCAGTTGGAGGGAGAAAGTATAGGCGAGTCAGCTGGAGGGAGAAAGAATAGGCGAGTCAGTTGGAGGGAGAAAGTATAGGTGAGTCAGCTGAGGGACAAAGTATAGGCGAGTCAGTTGGAGGGAGAAAGTGTAGGCGAGTCAGTTGGAGGGAGAAAGTATAGGCGAGTCAGTTGGAGGGAGAAAGTATAGGCGAGTCAGTTGGAGGGAGAAAGTATAGGTGAGTCAGTTGGAGTGAGAGAGTATAGATGAGTCAGTTGGAGGGAGAGAGTATAGGTGAGTCAGTTGGAGGGAGAAAGTATAGGCGAGTCAGCTGGAGGGAGAAAGTATAGGCGAGTCAGTTGGAGGGAGAAAGTATAGGTGAGTCAGTTGGAGGGAGAAAGTATAGGTTAGTCAGTTGGATGGAGAAAGTATAGGTGAGTCAGTTTGAGGGAGAAAGAATAGGCGAGTCAGCTGAGGGAGAAAGTATAGGCGAGTCAGTTGGAGGGAGAAAGTATAGGTGAGTCAGCTGAGAGAGAAAGTATAGGCGAGTCAGTTGGAGGGAGAAAGAATAGGCGAGTCAGTTGGAGGGAGAAAGTATAGGTGAGTCAGTTGGAGGGAGAGAGTATAGGTGAGTCAGTTGGAGGGAGAAAGTATAGGCGAGTCAGCTGGAGGGAGAAATTATAAGTGAGTCAGTTGGAGGGAGAAAGTATAGGTGAGTAAGTTGGAGGGAGAAAGTATAGGTGAGTCAGTTGGATGGAGAAAGTATAGGTGAGTCAATTGGAGGGAGAAAGTTTAGGCGAGTCAGCTGAGGGAGAAAGTATAGGCGAGTCAGTTGGAGGGAGAGCGTATAGGCGAGTCAGTTGGAGGGAGAAAGCATAGGCGAGTCAGTTGGAGGGAGAAAGCATAGGTGAGTCAGTTGAGGGAGAAAGTATAGGCGAGACAGTTGCAGGGAGAAAGTATAGGCGAGTCAGTTGGAGGGAGAAAGTATAGGCGAGTCAGTTGGAGGGAGAAAGTATAGGTGAGTCAGCTGAGGGAGAAAGTATAGGCGAGTCAGTTGGAGGGAGAAAGCATAGGCGAGTCAGTTGGAGGGAGAAAGTATAGGTGAGTCAGTTGGAGGGAGAGAGTATAGGTGAGTCAGTTGGAGGGAGAAAGTATAGGCGAGTCAGCTGGAGGGAGAAATTATAGGCGAGTCAGTTGGAGGGAGAAAGTATAGGTGAGTCAGTTGGAGGGAGAAAGCATAGGTGAGTCAGTTGGATGGAGAAAGTATAGGTGAGTCAATTGGAGGGAGAAAGTATAGGCGAGTCAGCTGAGGGAGAAAGTATAGGTGAGTCAGCTGAGGGAAAAAGTATAGGCGAGTCAGCTGGAGGGAGAAAGTATAGGCGAGTCAGTTGGAGGGATAAAGTATAGGCGAGTCAGCTGGAGGGAGAAAGTATAGGCGAGTCAGCTTAGGGAGAAAGTATAGGTGAGTCAGTTGGAGGGAGAAAGAATAGGCGAGTCAGTTGGAGGGAGAAAGTATAGGCGAGTCAGCTGAGGGAGAAAGTATAGGCGATTCAGCTGAGGGAGAAAGTATAGGCGAGTCAGTTGGAGGGAGAAAGTATAGGTGAGTCAGTTGGAGGGAGAAAGTATAGGCGAGTCAGCTGGAGGGAGAAAGTATAGGCGAGTCAGTTGGAGGGAAAAAGCATAGGCGAGTCAGCTGGAGGGAGAAAGTATAGGCGAGTCAGTTGGAGGGAGAAAGTATAGGTGAGTCAGTTGGAGGGAGAAAGTATAGGCGAGTCAGTTGGAGGGAGAAAGTATAGGTGAGTCAGCCGAGGGAGAAAGCATAGGCGAGTCAGTTGGAGGGAGAAAGTATATGCGAGTCATTTGGAGGGAGAAAGTATAGGCGAGTCAGTTGGAGGGAGAAAGTATAGGTGAGTCAGCTGAGGGAGAAAGAATAGGCGAGTCAGTTGGAGGAGAAAGTATAGGCGAGTCAGTTGGAGGGAGAAAGTATAGGTGAGTCAGTTGGAGGGAGAGAGTATAGGTGAGTCAGTTGGAGAGAGAAAGTATAGGCGAGTCAGCTGGAGGGAGAAAGTATAAGTGAGTTAGTTGGAGGGAGAAAGTATAGGTGAGTCAGTTGGAGGGAGAAAGTATAGGTGAGTCAATTGGAGGGAGAAAGTTTAGGCGAGTCAGCTGAGGGAGAAAGTATAGGCGAGTCAGTTGGAGGGAGAAAGTATAGGTGAGTCAGTTGAGGGAGAAAGTATAGGCGAGACAGTTGCAGGGAGAAAGTATAGGCGAGTCAGTTGGAGGGAGAAAGAATAGGTGAGTCAGCTGAGGGAGAAAGTATAGGCGAGTCAGTTGGAGGGAGAAAGCATAGGCGAGTCAGTTGGAGGGAGAAAGTATAGGTGAGTCAGTTGGAGGGAGAGAGTATAGGTGAGTCAGTTGGAGGGAGAAAGTATAGGCGAGTCAGTTGGAGGGAGAAAGTATAGGTGAGTCAGTTGGAGGGAGAAAGTATAGGTGAGTCAGTTGGAGGGAGAAAGCATAGGTGAGTCAGTTGGATGGAGAAAGTATAGGTGAGTCAATTGGAGGGAGAAAGTATAGGCGAGTCAGCTGAAGGAGAAAGTATAGGTGAGTCAGCTGAGGGAAAAAGTATAGGCGAGTCAGCTGGAGGGAGAAAGTATAGGCGAGTCAGTTGGAGGGAGAAAGTATAGGCGAGTCAGCTGGAGGGAGAAAGTATAGGCGAGTCAGCTGAGAGAGAAAGTATAGGTGAGTCAGTTGGAGGGAGAAAGTATAGGCGAGTCAGTTGGAGGGAGAAAGTATAGGCGAGTCAGCTGAGGGAGAAAGTATAGGCGATTCAGCTGAGGGAGAAAGTATAGGCGAGTCAGTTGGAGGGAGAACGTATAGGTGAGTCAGCTGAGGGAGAAAGTATAGGCGAGTCAGTTGGAGGGAGAAAGTATAGGCGAGTCAGTTGGAGGGAGAAAGTATTGGCGAGTCAGTTGGCGGGAGAAAGTATAGGTGAGTCAGCTGAGGGAGAAAGTATAGGCGAGTCAGTTGGAGGGACAAAGTATAGGCGAGTCAGTTGGAGGGAGAAAGTATAGGTGAGTCAGTTGGAGGGAGAAAGTATAGGCGAGTCAGCTGGAGGGAGAAAGTATAGGCGAGTCAGTTGGAGGGAAAAAGCATAGGCGAGTCAGCTGGAGGGAGAAAGTATAGGCGAGTCAGTTGGAGGGAGAAAGTATAGGTGAGTCAGCCGAGGGAGAAAGTATAGGCGAGTCAGTTGGAGGGAGAAAGTATATGCGAGTCAGTTGGAGGGAGAAAGTATAGGCGAGTCAGTTGGAGGGAGAAAGTATAGGTGAGTCAGCTGAGGGAGAAAGAATAGGCGAGTCAGTTGGAGGAGAAAGTATAGGCGAGTCAGTTGGAGGGAGAAAGTATAGGTGAGTCAGTTGGAGGGAGAGAGTATAGGTGAGTCAGTTGGAGAGAGAAAGTATAGGCGAGTCAGCTGGAGGGAGAAAGTATAAGTGAGTCAGTTGGAGGGAGAAAGTATAGGTGAGTCAGTTGGAGGGAGAAAGTATAGGTGAGTCAGTTGGATGGAGAAAGTATAGGTGAGTCAATTGGAGGGAGAAAGTTTAGGCGAGTCAGCTGAGGGAGAAAGTATAGGCGAGTCAGTTGGAGGGAGAAAGTATAGGTGAGTCAATTGGAGGGAGAAAGTATAGGCGAGTCAGCTGAGGGAGAAAGTATAGGTGAGTCAGCTGAGGGAAAAAGTATAGGCGAGTCAGCTGGAGGAAGAAAGTATAGGCGAGTCAGTTGGAGGGAGAAAGTACAGGCGAGTCAGTTGGAGGGAGAAAGTATAGGCGAGTCAGCTGAGGGAGAAAGTATAGGTGAGTCAGTTGGAGGGAGAAAGTATAGGCGAGTCAGTTGGGGGGAGAAAGTATAGGTGAGTCAGTTGGAGGGAGAAAGTATAGGCGAGTCAGTTGGAGGGAGAAAGTATAGGTGAGTCAGCCGAGGGAGAAAGTATAGGCGAGTCAGTTGGAGGGAGAAAGTATATGCGAGTCATTTGGAGGGAGAAAGTATAGGCGAGTCAGTTGGAGGGAGAAAGTATAGGTGAGTCAGCTGAGGGAGAAAGAATAGGCGAGTCAGTTGGAGGAGAAAGTATAGGCGAGTCAGTTGGAGGGAGAAAGTATAGGTGAGTCAGTTGGAGGGAGAGAGTATAGGTGAGTCAGTTGGAGAGAGAAAGTATAGGCGAGTCAGCAGGAGGGAGAAAGTATAAGTGAGTCAGTTGGAGGGAGAAAGTATAGGTGAGTCAGTTGGAGGGAGAAAGTATAGGTGAGTCAGTTGAGGGAGAAAGTATAGGCGAGACAGTTGCAGGGAGAAAGTATAGGCGAGTCAGTTGGAGGGAGAAAGTATAGGCGAGTCAGTTGGAGGGAGAAAGAATAGGTGAGTCAGCTGAGGGAGAAAGTATAGGCGAGTCAGTTGGAGGGAGAAAGCATAGGCGAGTCAGTTGGAGGGAGAAAGTATAGGTGAGTCAGTTGGAGGGAGAGAGTATAGGTGAGTCAGTTGGAGGGAGAAAGTATAGGCGAGTCAGCTGGAGGGAGAAATTATAGGCGAGTCAGTTGGAGGGAGAAAGTATAGGTGAGTCAGTTGGAGGGAGAAAGCATAGGTGAGTCAGTTGGATGGAGAACGTATAGGTGAGTCAATTGGAGGGAGAAAGTATAGGCGAGTCAGCTGAGGGAGAAAGTATAGGTGAGTCAGCTGAGGGAAAAAGTATAGGCGAGTCAGCTGGAGGGAGAAAGTATAGGCGAGTCAGTTGGAGGGAGAAAGTATAGGCGAGTCAGCTGGAGGGAGAAAGTATAGGCGAGTCAGCTGAGAGAGAAAGTATAGGTGAGTCACTTGGAGGGAGAAAGTATAGGCGAGTCAGTTGGAGGGAGAAAGTATAGGTGAGTCAATTGGAGGGAGAAAGTATAGGCGAGTCAGCTGAGGGAGAAAGTATAGGTGAGTCAGCTGAGGGAAAAAGTATAGGCGAGTCAGCTGGAGGGAGAAAGTATAGGCGAGTCAGTTGGAGGGAGAAAGTACAGGCGAGTCAGTTGGAGGGAGAAAGTATAGGCGAGTCAGCTGAGGGAGAAAGTATAGGTGAGTCAGTTGGAGGGAGAAAGTATAGGCGAGTCAGTTGGGGGGAGAAAGTATAGGTGAGTCAGTTGGAGGGAGAAAGTATAGGTGAGTCAGTTGGAGGGAGAAAGTATAGGTGAGTCAGTTGAGGGAGAAAGTATAGGCGAGACAGTTGCAGGGAGAAAGTATAGGCGAGTCAGTTGGAGGGAGAAAGTATAGGCGAGTCAGTTGGAGGGAGAAAGAATAGGTGAGTCAGCTGAGGGAGAAAGTATAGGCGAGTCAGTTGGAGGGAGAAAGCATAGGCGAGTCAGTTGGAGGGAGAAAGTATAGGTGAGTCAGTTGGAGGGAGAGAGTATAGGTGAGTCAGTTGGAGGGAGAAAGTATAGGCGAGTCAGCTGGAGGGAGAAATTATAGGCGAGTCAGTTGGAGGGAGAAAGTATAGGTGAGTCAGTTGGAGGGAGAAAGCATAGGTGAGTCAGTTGGATGGAGAACGTATAGGTGAGTCAATTGGAGGGAGAAAGTATAGGCGAGTCAGCTGAGGGAGAAAGTATAGGTGAGTCAGCTGAGGGAAAAAGTATAGGCGAGTCAGCTGGAGGGAGAAAGTATAGGCGAGTCAGTTGGAGGGAGAAAGTATAGGCGAGTCAGCTGGAGGGAGAAAGTATAGGCGAGTCAGCTGAGAGAGAAAGTATAGGTGAGTCACTTGGAGGGAGAAAGTATAGGCGAGTCAGTTGGAGGGAGAAAGTATAGGTGAGTCAATTGGAGGGAGAAAGTATAGGCGAGTCAGCTGAGGGAGAAAGTATAGGTGAGTCAGCTGAGGGAAAAAGTATAGGCGAGTCAGCTGGAGGGAGAAAGTATAGGCGAGTCAGTTGGAGGGAGAAAGTACAGGCGAGTCAGTTGGAGGGAGAAAGTATAGGCGAGTCAGCTGAGGGAGAAAGTATAGGTGAGTCAGTTGGAGGGAGAAAGTATAGGCGAGTCAGTTGGGGGGAGAAAGTATAGGTGAGTCAGTTGGAGGGAGAAAGTATAGGCGAGTCAGCTGAGGGAGAAAGTATTGGCGAGTCAGCTGGAGGGAGAAAGTACAGGCGAGTCAGCTGAGGGAGAAAGTATCGGCGAGTTAGTTGGAGGTTGAAAGTATAGGCGAGTCAGCTGAGGGAGAAAGTATAGGCGAGTCAGCTGGAGGGAGAAAGTATAGGTGAGTCAGTTGGAGGGAGAAAGTATAGGTGAGTCAGTTTGATGGAGAAAGTATAGGTGAGTCAGTTGGAGGGAGAAAGTATAGGCGAGTCAGTTGGAGGGAGAAAGTTTAGGTGAGTCAGTTGGAGGGAGAAAGTTTAGGTGAGTCAGTTGGATGGAGAAAGTATAGGTGAGTCAATTGGAGGGAGAAAGCATAGGCGAGTCAGCTGAGGGAGAAAGTATAGGTGGGTCAGCTGGAGGGAAAAAAGTATAGGTGAGTCAGTTGGAGGGAGAAAGTATAGGCGAGTCAGCTGGAGGGAGAAAGTACAGGCGAGTCAGCTGAGGGAGAAAGCATAGGCGAGTCAGTTGGAGGGAGAAAGTATAGGCGAGTCAGCTGAGGGAGAAAGTATAGGCGAGTCAGCTGAGGGAGAAAGTATAGGCGAGTCAGCTGAGGGAGACAGTATAGGCGAGTCAGCTGTGGGAAAAAGGATAGGCGAGTCAGCTGGAGGGAGAAAGTATAGGCGAGTCAGCTGAGGGAGAAAGTATAGGCGAGTCAGCTGAGGGAGAAAGTATAGGCGAGTCAGCTGAGGGAGAAAGTATAGGCGAGTCAGCTGAGGGAGACAGTATAGGCGAGTCAGCTGTGGGAAAAGGTATAGGCGAGTCAGCTGGAGGGAGAAAGTATAGGCGAGTCAGTTGGAAAGAGAAGGTATAGGCGAGTCAGTTGGAGGGAGAAAGTATAGGCGAGTCAGTTGGAGGGAGAAAGTATAGCTGAGTCCTTTGGAGGGAGAAAGAATAGGCGAGTCAGTTGGAGGGAGAAAGAATAGGCTAGTCAGCTGAAGGGATAAAGTATAGGCGAGTCAGTTGGAGGGAGAAAGTATAGGCGAGTCAGTTGGAGGGAGAAAGTATAGGCGAGTCAGTTGGAGGGAGAAAGTATAGGTGAGTCAGCTGAGGGAGAAAGAATAGGCGAGTTACTTGGAGGGAGAAAGTACAGGCGAGTCAGCTGAGGGAGAAAGCATAGGCGAGTCAGTTGGAGGGAGAAAGTATAGGCGAGTCAGCTGAGGGAGAAAGTATAGGCGAGTCAGTTGGAGGGAGAAAGTATAGGCGAGTCATCTGAGGGAGAAAGTATAGGCGAGTCAGCTGAGGGAGAAAGTATAGGCGAGTCAGCTGAGTGAGAAAGTATAGGCGAGTCAGCTGAGGGAGACAGTATAGGCGAGTCAGCTGTGGGAAAAAGTATAGGCGAGTCAGCTGGAGGGAGAAAGTATAGGCGAGTCAGTTGGAAGGAGAAGGTATAGGCGAGTCAGTTGGAGGGAGAAAGTATAGGCGAGTCAGCTGGAGGGAGAAAGCATAGGCGAGTCAGTTGGAGGGAGAAAGTATAGCTGAGTCCGTTGGAGGGAGAAAGTATAGGCGAGTCAGTTGGAGGGAGAAATTATAGGCGAGTCAGCTGAGGGAGAAAGTATAGGCGAGTCAGCTGGAGGGAGAAAGTATAGGCTAGTCAGTTGGAGGGAGAACGTATAGGTGAGTCAGCTGAGGGAGAAAGTATAGGCGAGTCAGTTGGAGGGAGAAAGAATAGGCGAGTCAGTTGGAGGGAGAAAGTATAGGCTAGTCAGTTGGAGGGAGAAAGTATAGGTGAGTCAGCTGAGGGAGAAAGTATAGGCGAATCAGTTGGAGGGAGAAAGTATAGGAGAGTCAGTTGGAGGGAGCAAGTATAGGTGGGTCAGTTGGAGGGAGAAAGTTAAGGTGAGACAGTTGGATGGAGAAAGTATAGGTGAGTCATCTGAGTGAGAAAGTATAGGCGAGTCAGCTGAGAGAGAAAGTATAGGCGAGTCAGCTGAGGGAGAAAGTATAGACGAGTCAGCTGAGGGAGACAGTATAGGCGAGTCAGCAGTGGGACAAAATATAGGCGAGTCAGCTGGAGGGAAAAAGTATAGGCGAGTCAGCAGGAGGGAGAAAGTATAGGCGAGTCAGTTGGAAGGAGAAGGTATAGGCGAGTCAGTTGGAGGGAGAAAGTATAGGCGAGTCAGCTGGAGGGAGAAAGAATAGGCGAGTCAGTTGGAGGGAGAAAGTATAGGTGAGTCAGCTGAGGGACAAAGTATAGGCGAGTCAGTTGGAGGGAGAAAGTGTAGGCGAGTCAGTTGGAGGGAGAAAGTATAGGCGAGTCAGTTGGAGGGAGAAAGTATAGGAGAGTCAGATGGAGGGAGAAAGTATAGGTGAGTCAGTTGGAGTGAGAGAGTATAGATGAGTCAGTTGGAGGGAGAGAGTATAGGTGAGTCAGTTGGAGGGAGAAAGTATAGGCGAGTCAGCTGGAGGGAGAAAGTATAGGCGATTCAGCTGAGGGAGAAAGTATAGGCGAGTCAGTTGGAGGGAGAAAGTATAGGTGAGTCAGCTGAGGGAGAAAGTATAGGCGAGTCAGTTGGAGGGAGAAAGTATAGGCGAGTCAGTTGGAGGGAGAAAGTATTGGCGAGTCAGTTGGAGGGAGAAAGTATAGGCGAGTCAGCTGAGGGAGAAAGTATAGGCGAGTCAGCTGAGGGAGACAGTATAGGCGAGTCAGCTGTGGGAAAAGGTATAGGCGAGTCAGCTGGAGGGAGAAAGTATAGGCGAGTCAGTTGGAAGGAGAAGGTATAGGCGAGTCAGTTGGAGGGAGAAAGTATAGGCGAGTCAGCTGGAGGGAGAAAGCATAGGCGAGTCAGTTGGAGGGAGAAAGTATAGGTGAGTCAGTTGGAGGGAGAGAGTATAGGTGAGTCAGTTGGAGAGAGAAAGTATAGGCGAGTCAGCAGGAGGGAGAAAGTATAAGTGAGTCAGTTGGAGGGAGAAAGTATAGGTGAGTCAGTTGGAGGGAGAAAGTATAGGTGAGTCAGTTGGATGGAGAAAGTATAGGTGAGTCAATTGGAGGGAGAAAGTATAGGCGAGTCAGCTGAGGGAGAATGTATAGGCGAGTCAGTTGGAGGGAGAAAGTACAGGTGAGTCAGTTGGAGGGAGAAAGTATAGGTGAGTCAGTTGAGGGAGAAAGTATAGGCGAGACAGTTGCAGGGAGAAAGTATAGGCGAGTCAGTTGGAGGGAGAAAGTATAGGCGAGTCAGTTGGAGGGAGAAAGAATAGGTGAGTCAGCTGAGGGAGAAAGTATAGGCGAGTCAGTTGGAGGGAGAAAGCATAGGCGAGTCAGTTGGAGGGAGAAAGTATAGGTGAGTCAGTTGGAGGGAGAGAGTATAGGTGAGTCAGTTGGAGGGAGAAAGTATAGGCGAGTCAGCTGGAGGGAGAAATTATAGGCGAGTCAGTTGGAGGGAGAAAGTATAGGTGAGTCAGTTGGAGGGAGAAAGCATAGGTGAGTCAGTTGGATGGAGAACGTATAGGTGAGTCAATTGGAGGGAGAAAGTATAGGCGAGTCAGCTGAGGGAGAAAGTATAGGTGAGTCAGCTGAGGGAAAAAGTATAGGCGAGTCAGCTGGAGGGAGAAAGTATAGGCGAGTCAGTTGGAGGGAGAAAGTATAGGCGAGTCAGCTGGAGGGAGAAAGTATAGGCGAGTCAGCTGAGAGAGAAAGTATAGGTGAGTCAGTTGGAGGGAGAAAGTATAGGCGAGTCAGTTGGAGGGAGAAAGTATAGGCGAGTCAGCTGAGGGAGAAAGTATAGGCGATTCAGCTGAGGGAGAAAGTATAGGCGAGTCAGTTGGAGGGAGAACGTATAGGTGAGTCAGCTGAGGGAGAAAGTATAGGCGAGTCAGTTGGAGGGAGAAAGTATAGGCGAGTCAGTTGGAGGGAGAAAGTATTGGCGAGTCAGTTGGCGGGAGAAAGTATAGGTGAGTCAGCTGAGGGAGAAAGTATAGGCGAGTCAGTTGGAGGGACAAAGTATAGGCGAGTCAGTTGGAGGGAGAAAGTATAGGTGAGTCAGTTGGAGGGAGAAAGTATAGGCGAGTCAGCTGGAGGGAGAAAGTATAGGCGAGTCAGTTGGAGGGAAAAAGCATAGGCGAGTCAGCTGGAGGGAGAAAGTATAGGCGAGTCAGTTGGAGGGAGAAAGTATAGGTGAGTCAGCCGAGGGAGAAAGTATAGGCGAGTCAGTTGGAGGGAGAAAGTATATGCGAGTCAGTTGGAGGGAGAAAGTATAGGCGAGTCAGTTGGAGGGAGAAAGTATAGGTGAGTCAGCTGAGGGAGAAAGAATAGGCGAGTCAGTTGGAGGAGAAAGTATAGGCGAGTCAGTTGGAGGGAGAAAGTATAGGTGAGTCAGTTGGAGGGAGAGAGTATAGGTGAGTCAGTTGGAGAGAGAAAGTATAGGCGAGTCAGCTGGAGGGAGAAAGTATAAGTGAGTCAGTTGGAGGGAGAAAGTATAGGTGAGTCAGTTGGAGGGAGAAAGTATAGGTGAGTCAGTTGGATGGAGAAAGTATAGGTGAGTCAATTGGAGGGAGAAAGTTTAGGCGAGTCAGCTGAGGGAGAAAGTATAGGCGAGTCAGTTGGAGGGAGAAAGTATAGGTGAGTCAATTGGAGGGAGAAAGTATAGGCGAGTCAGCTGAGGGAGAAAGTATAGGTGAGTCAGCTGAGGGAAAAAGTATAGGCGAGTCAGCTGGAGGAAGAAAGTATAGGCGAGTCAGTTGGAGGGAGAAAGTACAGGCGAGTCAGTTGGAGGGAGAAAGTATAGGCGAGTCAGCTGAGGGAGAAAGTATAGGTGAGTCAGTTGGAGGGAGAAAGTATAGGCGAGTCAGTTGGGGGGAGAAAGTATAGGTGAGTCAGTTGGAGGGAGAAAGTATAGGCGAGTCAGTTGGAGGGAGAAAGTATAGGTGAGTCAGCCGAGGGAGAAAGTATAGGCGAGTCAGTTGGAGGGAGAAAGTATATGCGAGTCATTTGGAGGGAGAAAGTATAGGCGAGTCAGTTGGAGGGAGAAAGTATAGGTGAGTCAGCTGAGGGAGAAAGAATAGGCGAGTCAGTTGGAGGAGAAAGTATAGGCGAGTCAGTTGGAGGGAGAAAGTATAGGTGAGTCAGTTGGAGGGAGAGAGTATAGGTGAGTCAGTTGGAGAGAGAAAGTATAGGCGAGTCAGCAGGAGGGAGAAAGTATAAGTGAGTCAGTTGGAGGGAGAAAGTATAGGTGAGTCAGTTGGAGGGAGAAAGTATAGGTGAGTCAGTTGGATGGAGAAAGTATAGGTGAGTCAATTGGAGGGAGAAAGTATAGGCGAGTCAGCTGAGGGAGAATGTATAGGCGAGTCAGTTGGAGGGAGAAAGTATAGGTGAGTCAGTTGGAGGGAGAAAGTATAGGTGAGTCAGTTGAGGGAGAAAGTATAGGCGAGACAGTTGCAGGGAGAAAGTATAGGCGAGTCAGTTGGAGGGAGAAAGTATAGGCGAGTCAGTTGGAGGGAGAAAGAATAGGTGAGTCAGCTGAGGG
This sequence comes from Oasisia sp. SBJ-2009, assembly GCA_964017155.1. NCBI lineage: Eukaryota > Metazoa > Annelida > Polychaeta > Sabellida > Siboglinidae > Oasisia > Oasisia sp. SBJ-2009. Next base: position 44,099,959 of record OZ024854.1, read on the forward strand.
AGAAAGTATAGGCGAGTCAGTTGGAGGGAGAAAGCATAGGCGAGTCAGTTGGAGGGAGAAAGTATAGGTGAGTCAGTTGGAGGGAGAGAGTATAGGTGAGTCAGTTGGAGGGAGAAAGTATAGGCGAGTCAGCTGGAGGGAGAAATTATAGGCGAGTCAGTTGGAGGGAGAAAGTATAGGTGAGTCAGTTGGAGGGAGAAAGCATAGGTGAGTCAGTTGGATGGAGAAAGTATAGGTGAGTCAATTGGAGGGAGAAAGTATAGGCGAGTCAGCTGAGGGAGAAAGTATAGGTGAGTCAGCTGAGGGAAAAAGTATAGGCGAGTCAGCTGGAGGGAGAAAGTATAGGCGAGTCAGTTGGAGGGAGAACGTATAGGTGAGTCAGCTGAGGGAGAAAGTATAGGCGAGTCAGTTGGAGGGAGAAAGTATAGGCGAGTCAGTTGGAGGGAGAAAGTATTGGCGAGTCAGTTGGAGGGAGAAAGTATAGGTGAGTCAGCTGAGGGAGAAAGTATAGGCGAGTCAGTTGGAGGGACAAAGTATAGGCGAGTCAATTGGAGGGAGAAAGTATAGGTGAGTCAGTTGGAGGGAGAAAGTATAGGCGAGTCAGCTGGAGGGAGAAAGTATAGGCGAATCAGTTGGAGGGAAAAAGCATAGGCGAGTCAGCTGGAGGGAGAAAGTATAGGCGAGTCAGTTGGAGGGAGAAAGTATAGGTGAGTCAGCCGAGGGAGAAAGTATAGGCGAGTCAGTTGGAGGGAGAAAGTATATGCGAGTCAGTTGGAGGGAGAAAGTATAGGCGAGTCAGTTGGAGGGAGAAAGTATAGGTGAGTCAGCTGAGGGAGAAAGAATAGGCGAGTCAGTTGGAGGAGAAAGTATAGGCGAGTCAGTTGGAGGGAGAAAGTATAGGTGAGTCAGTTGGAGGGAGAAAGTATAGGTGAGTCAGTTGAGGGAGAAAGTATAGGCGAGACAGTTGCAGGGAGAAAGTATAGGCGAGTCAGTTGGAGGGAGAAAGTATAGGCGAGTCAGTTGGAGGAAGAAAGAATAGGTGAGTCAGCTGAGGGAGAAAGTATAGGCGAGTCAGTTGGAGGGAGAAAGCATAGGCGAGTCAGTTGGAGGGAGAAAGTATAGGTGAGTCAGTTGGAGGGAGAGAGTATAGGTGAGTCAGTTGGAGGGAGAAAGTATAGGCGAGTCAGCTGGAGGGAGAAATTATAGGCGAGTCAGTTGGAGGGAGAAAGTATAGGTGAGTCAGTTGGAGGGAGAAAGCATAGGTGAGTCAGTTGGATGGAGAAAGTATAGGTGAGTCAATTGGAGGGAGAAAGTATAGGCGAGTCAGCTGAGGGAGAAAGTATAGGTGAGTCAGCTGAGGGAAAAAGTATAGGCGAGTCAGCTGGAGGGAGAAAGTATAGGCGAGTCAGTTGGAGGGAGAACGTATAGGTGAGTCAGCTGAGGGAGAAAGTATAGGCGAGTCAGTTGGAGGGAGAAAGTATAGGCGAGTCAGTTGGAGGGAGAAAGTATTGGCGAGTCAGTTGGAGGGAGAAAGTATAGGTGAGTCAGCTGAGGGAGAAAGTATAGGCGAGTCAGTTGGAGGGACAAAGTATAGGCGAGTCAATTGGAGGGAGAAAGTATAGGTGAGTCAGTTGGAGGGAGAAAGTATAGGCGAGTCAGCTGGAGGGAGAAAGTATAGGCGAATCAGTTGGAGGGAAAAAGCATAGGCGAGTCAGCTGGAGGGAGAAAGTATAGGCGAGTCAGTTGGAGGGAGAAAGTATAGGTGAGTCAGCCGAGGGAGAAAGTATAGGCGAGTCAGTTGGAGGGAGAAAGTATATGCGAGTCAGTTGGAGGGAGAAAGTATAGGCGAGTCAGTTGGAGGGAGAAAGTATAGGTGAGTCAGCTGAGGGAGAAAGAATAGGCGAGTCAGTTGGAGGAGAAAGTATAGGCGAGTCAGTTGGAGGGAGAAAGTATAGGTGAGTCAGTTGGAGGGAGAGAGTATAGGTGAGTCAGTTGGAGAGAGAAAGTATAGGCGAGTCAGCTGGAGGGAGAAAGTATAAGTGAGTCAGTTGGAGGGAGAAAGTACAGGTGAGTCAGTTGGAGGGAGAAAGTATAGGTGAGTCAGTTGGATGGAGAAAGTATAGGTGAGTCAATTGGAGGGAGAAAGTTTAGGCGAGTCAGCTGAGGGAGAAAGTATAGGCGAGTCAGTTGGAGGGAGAAAGTATAGGTGAGTCAATTGGAGGGAGAAAGTATAGGCGAGTCAGTTGGAGGGAGAAAGTACAGGCGAGTCAGTTGGAGGGAGAAAGTATAGGCGAGTCAGCTGAGGGAGAAAGTATAGGTGAGTCAGTTGGAGGGAGAAAGTATAGGCGAGTCAGTTGGGGGGAGAAAGTATAGGTGAGTCAGTTGGAGGGAGAAAGTATAGGCGAGTCAGCTGAGGGAGAAAGTATTGGCGAGTCAGCTGGAGGGAGAAAGTACAGGCGAGTCAGCTGAGGGGAAAGTATCGGCGAGTTAGTTGGAGGTTGAAAGTATAGGCGAGTCAGCTGAGGGAGAAAGTATAGGCGAGTCAGCTGGAGGGAGAAAGTATAGGTGAGTCAGTTGGAGGGAGAAAGTATAGGTGAGTCAGTTTGATGGAGAAAGTATAGGTGAGTCAGTTGGAGGGAGAAAGTATAGGCGAGTCAGTTGGAGGGAGAAAGTTTAGGTGAGTCAGTTGGAGGGAGAAAGTTTAGGTGAGTCAGTTGGATGGAGAAAGTATAGGTGAGTCAATTGGAGGGAGAAAGCATAGGCGAGTCAGCTGAGGGAGAAAGTATAGGTGGGTCAGCTGGAGGGAAAAAGTATAGGTGAGTCAGTTGGAGGGAGAAAGTATAGGCGAGTCAGCTGGAGGGAGAAAGTACAGGCGAGTCAGCTGAGGGAGAAAGCATAGCCGAGTCAGTTGGAGGGAGAAAGTATAGGCGAGTCAGCTGAGGGAGAAAGTATAGGCGAGTCAGCTGAGGGAGAAAGTATAGGCGAGTCAGCTGAGGGAGACAGTATAGGCGAGTCAGCTGTGGGAAAAAGGATAGGCGAGTCAGCTGGAGGGAGAAAGTATAGGCGAGTCAGCTGAGGGAGAAAGTATAGGCGAGTCAGCTGAGGGAGAAAGTATAGGCGAGTCAGCTGAGGGAGAAAGTATAGGCGAGTCAGCTGAGGGAGACAGTATAGGCGAGTCAGCTGTGGGAAAAGGTATAGGCGAGTCAGCTGGAGGGAGAAAGTATAGGCGAGTCAGTTGGAAGGAGAAGGTATAGGCGAGTCAGTTGGAGGGAGAAAGTATAGGCGAGTCAGTTGGAGGGAGAAAGTATAGCTGAGTCCTTTGGAGGGAGAAAGAATAGGCGAGTCAGTTGGAGGGAGAAAGAATAGGCTAGTCAGCTGAAGGGATAAAGTATAGGCGAGTCAGTTGGAGGGAGAAAGTATAGGCGAGTCAGTTGGAGGGAGAAAGTATAGGCGAGTCAGTTGGAGGGAGAAAGTATAGGTGAGTCAGCTGAGGGAGAAAGAATAGGCGAGTTACTTGGAGGGAGAAAGTACAGGCGAGTCAGCTGAGGGAGAAAGCATAGGCGAGTCAGTTGGAGGGAGAAAGTATAGGCGAGTCAGCTGAGGGAGAAAGTATAGGCGAGTCAGTTGGAGGGAGAAAGTATAGGCGAGTCATCTGAGGGAGAAAGTATAGGCGAGTCAGCTGAGGGAGAAAGTATAGGCGAGTCAGCTGAGTGAGAAAGTATAGGCGAGTCAGCTGAGGGAGACAGTATAGGCGAGTCAGCTGTGGGAAAAAGTATAGGCGAGTCAGCTGGAGGGAGAAAGTATAGGCGAGTCAGTTGGAAGGAGAAGGTATAGGCGAGTCAGTTGGAGGGAGAAAGTATAGGCGAGTCAGCTGGAGGGAGAAAGCATAGGCGAGTCAGTTGGAGGGAGAAAGTATAGCTGAGTCCGTTGGAGGGAGAAAGTATAGGCGAGTCAGTTGGAGGGAGAAATTATAGGCGAGTCAGCTGAGGGAGAAAGTATAGGCGAGTCAGCTGGAGGGAGAAAGTATAGGCTAGTCAGTTGGAGGGAGAACGTATAGGTGAGTCAGCTGAGGGAGAAAGTATAGGCGAGTCAGTTGGAGGGAGAAAGAATAGGCGAGTCAGTTGGAGGGAGAAAGTATAGGCTAGTCAGTTGGAGGGAGAAAGTATAGGTGAGTCAGCTGAGGGAGAAAGTATAGGCGAATCAGTTGGAGGGAGAAAGTATAGGAGAGTCAGTTGGAGGGAGCAAGTATAGGTGGGTCAGTTGGAGGGGGAAAGTTAAGGTGAGACAGTTGGATGGAGAAAGTATAGGTGAGTCATCTGAGTGAGAAAGTATAGGCGAGTCAGCTGAGAGAGAAAGTATAGGCGAGTCAGCTGAGGGAGAAAGTATAGACGAGTCAGCTGAGGGAGACAGTATAGGCGAGTCAGCAGTGGGACAAAATATAGGCGAGTCAGCTGGAGGGAAAAAGTATAGGCGAGTCAGCAGGAGGGAGAAAGTATAGGCGAGTCAGTTGGAAGGAGAAGGTATAGGCGAGTCAGTTGGAGGGAGAAAGTATAGGCGAGTCAGCTGGAGGGAGAAAGAATAGGCGAGTCAGTTGGAGGGAGAAAGTATAGGTGAGTCAGCTGAGGGACAAAGTATAGGCGAGTCAGTTGGAGGGAGAAAGTGTAGGCGAGTCAGTTGGAGGGAGAAAGTATAGGCGAGTCAGTTGGAGGGAGAAAGTATAGGAGAGTCAGATGGAGGGAGAAAGTATAGGTGAGTCAGTTGGAGTGAGAGAGTATAGATGAGTCAGTTGGAGGGAGAGAGTATAGGTGAGTCAGTTGGAGGGAGAAAGTATAGGCGAGTCAGCTGGAGGGAGAAAGTATAGGCGATTCAGCTGAGGGAGAAAGTATAGGCGAGTCAGTTGGAGGGAGAAAGTATAGGTGAGTCAGCTGAGGGAGAAAGTATAGGCGAGTCAGTTGGAGGGAGAAAGTATAGGCGAGTCAGTTGGAGGGAGAAAGTATTGGCGAGTCAGTTGGAGGGAGAAAGTATAGGCGAGTCAGCTGAGGGAGAAAGTATAGGCGAGTCAGCTGAGGGAGACAGTATAGGCGAGTCAGCTGTGGGAAAAGGTATAGGCGAGTCAGTTGGAGGGAGAAAGTATTGGCGAGTCAGTTGGAGGGAGAAAGTATAGGTGAGTCAGCTGAGGGAGAAAGTATAGGCGAGTCAGTTGGAGGGACAAAGTATAGGCGAGTCAATTGGAGGGAGAAAGTATAGGTGAGTCAGTTGGAGGGAGAAAGTATAGGCGAGTCAGCTGGAGGGAGAAAGTATAGGCGAATCAGTTGGAGGGAAAAAGCATAGGCGAGTCAGCTGGAGGGAGAAAGTATAGGCGAGTCAGTTGGAGGGAGAAAGTATAGGTGAGTCAGCCGAGGGAGAAAGTATAGGCGAGTCAGTTGGAGGGAGAAAGTATATGCGAGTCAGTTGGAGGGAGAAAGTATAGGCGAGTCAGTTGGAGGGAGAAAGTATAGGTGAGTCAGCTGAGGGAGAAAGAATAGGCGAGTCAGTTGGAGGAGAAAGTATAGGCGAGTCAGTTGGAGGGAGAAAGTATAGGTGAGTCAGTTGGAGGGAGAAAGTATAGGTGAGTCAGTTGAGGGAGAAAGTATAGGCGAGACAGTTGCAGGGAGAAAGTATAGGCGAGTCAGTTGGAGGGAGAAAGTATAGGCGAGTCAGTTGGAGGAAGAAAGAATAGGTGAGTCAGCTGAGGGAGAAAGTATAGGCGAGTCAGTTGGAGGGAGAAAGCATAGGCGAGTCAGTTGGAGGGAGAAAGTATAGGTGAGTCAGTTGGAGGGAGAGAGTATAGGTGAGTCAGTTGGAGGGAGAAAGTATAGGCGAGTCAGCTGGAGGGAGAAATTATAGGCGAGTCAGTTGGAGGGAGAAAGTATAGGTGAGTCAGTTGGAGGGAGAAAGCATAGGTGAGTCAGTTGGATGGAGAAAGTATAGGTGAGTCAATTGGAGGGAGAAAGTATAGGCGAGTCAGCTGAGGGAGAAAGTATAGGTGAGTCAGCTGAGGGAAAAAGTATAGGCGAGTCAGCTGGAGGGAGAAAGTATAGGCGAGTCAGTTGGAGGGAGAACGTATAGGTGAGTCAGCTGAGGGAGAAAGTATAGGCGAGTCAGTTGGAGGGAGAAAGTATAGGCGAGTCAGTTGGAGGGAGAAAGTATTGGCGAGTCAGTTGGAGGGAGAAAGTATAGGTGAGTCAGCTGAGGGAGAAAGTATAGGCGAGTCAGTTGGAGGGACAAAGTATAGGCGAGTCAATTGGAGGGAGAAAGTATAGGTGAGTCAGTTGGAGGGAGAAAGTATAGGCGAGTCAGCTGGAGGGAGAAAGTATAGGCGAATCAGTTGGAGGGAAAAAGCATAGGCGAGTCAGCTGGAGGGAGAAAGTATAGGCGAGTCAGTTGGAGGGAGAAAGTATAGGTGAGTCAGCCGAGGGAGAAAGTATAGGCGAGTCAGTTGGAGGGAGAAAGTATATGCGAGTCAGTTGGAGGGAGAAAGTATAGGCGAGTCAGTTGGAGGGAGAAAGTATAGGTGAGTCAGCTGAGGGAGAAAGAATAGGCGAGTCAGTTGGAGGAGAAAGTATAGGCGAGTCAGTTGGAGGGAGAAAGTATAGGTGAGTCAGTTGGAGGGAGAGAGTATAGGTGAGTCAGTTGGAGAGAGAAAGTATAGGCGAGTCAGCTGGAGGGAGAAAGTATAAGTGAGTCAGTTGGAGGGAGAAAGTACAGGTGAGTCAGTTGGAGGGAGAAAGTATAGGTGAGTCAGTTGGATGGAGAAAGTATAGGTGAGTCAATTGGAGGGAGAAAGTTTAGGCGAGTCAGCTGAGGGAGAAAGTATAGGCGAGTCAGTTGGAGGGAGAAAGTATAGGTGAGTCAATTGGAGGGAGAAAGTATAGGCGAGTCAGTTGGAGGGAGAAAGTACAGGCGAGTCAGTTGGAGGGAGAAAGTATAGGCGAGTCAGCTGAGGGAGAAAGTATAGGTGAGTCAGTTGGAGGGAGAAAGTATAGGCGAGTCAGTTGGGGGGAGAAAGTATAGGTGAGTCAGTTGGAGGGAGAAAGTATAGGCGAGTCAGCTGAGGGAGAAAGTATTGGCGAGTCAGCTGGAGGGAGAAAGTACAGGCGAGTCAGCTGAGGGGAAAGTATCGGCGAGTTAGTTGGAGGTTGAAAGTATAGGCGAGTCAGCTGAGGGAGAAAGTATAGGCGAGTCAGCTGGAGGGAGAAAGTATAGGTGAGTCAGTTGGAGGGAGAAAGTATAGGTGAGTCAGTTTGATGGAGAAAGTATAGGTGAGTCAGTTGGAGGGAGAAAGTATAGGCGAGTCAGTTGGAGGGAGAAAGTTTAGGTGAGTCAGTTGGAGGGAGAAAGTTTAGGTGAGTCAGTTGGATGGAGAAAGTATAGGTGAGTCAATTGGAGGGAGAAAGCATAGGCGAGTCAGCTGAGGGAGAAAGTATAGGTGGGTCAGCTGGAGGGAAAAAGTATAGGTGAGTCAGTTGGAGGGAGAAAGTATAGGCGAGTCAGCTGGAGGGAGAAAGTACAGGCGAGTCAGCTGAGGGAGAAAGCATAGCCGAGTCAGTTGGAGGGAGAAAGTATAGGCGAGTCAGCTGAGGGAGAAAGTATAGGCGAGTCAGCTGAGGGAGAAAGTATAGGCGAGTCAGCTGAGGGAGACAGTATAGGCGAGTCAGCTGTGGGAAAAAGGATAGGCGAGTCAGCTGGAGGGAGAAAGTATAGGCGAGTCAGCTGAGGGAGAAAGTATAGGCGAGTCAGCTGAGGGAGAAAGTATAGGCGAGTCAGCTGAGGGAGAAAGTATAGGCGAGTCAGCTGAGGGAGACAGTATAGGCGAGTCAGCTGTGGGAAAAGGTATAGGCGAGTCAGCTGGAGGGAGAAAGTATAGGCGAGTCAGTTGGAAGGAGAAGGTATAGGCGAGTCAGTTGGAGGGAGAAAGTATAGGCGAGTCAGTTGGAGGGAGAAAGTATAGCTGAGTCCTTTGGAGGGAGAAAGAATAGGCGAGTCAGTTGGAGGGAGAAAGAATAGGCTAGTCAGCTGAAGGGATAAAGTATAGGCGAGTCAGTTGGAGGGAGAAAGTATAGGCGAGTCAGTTGGAGGGAGAAAGTATAGGCGAGTCAGTTGGAGGGAGAAAGTATAGGTGAGTCAGCTGAGGGAGAAAGAATAGGCGAGTTACTTGGAGGGAGAAAGTACAGGCGAGTCAGCTGAGGGAGAAAGCATAGGCGAGTCAGTTGGAGGGAGAAAGTATAGGCGAGTCAGCTGAGGGAGAAAGTATAGGCGAGTCAGTTGGAGGGAGAAAGTATAGGCGAGTCATCTGAGGGAGAAAGTATAGGCGAGTCAGCTGAGGGAGAAAGTATAGGCGAGTCAGCTGAGTGAGAAAGTATAGGCGAGTCAGCTGAGGGAGACAGTATAGGCGAGTCAGCTGTGGGAAAAAGTATAGGCGAGTCAGCTGGAGGGAGAAAGTATAGGCGAGTCAGTTGGAAGGAGAAGGTATAGGCGAGTCAGTTGGAGGGAGAAAGTATAGGCGAGTCAGCTGGAGGGAGAAAGCATAGGCGAGTCAGTTGGAGGGAGAAAGTATAGCTGAGTCCGTTGGAGGGAGAAAGTATAGGCGAGTCAGTTGGAGGGAGAAATTATAGGCGAGTCAGCTGAGGGAGAAAGTATAGGCGAGTCAGCTGGAGGGAGAAAGTATAGGCTAGTCAGTTGGAGGGAGAACGTATAGGTGAGTCAGCTGAGGGAGAAAGTATAGGCGAGTCAGTTGGAGGGAGAAAGAATAGGCGAGTCAGTTGGAGGGAGAAAGTATAGGCTAGTCAGTTGGAGGGAGAAAGTATAGGTGAGTCAGCTGAGGGAGAAAGTATAGGCGAATCAGTTGGAGGGAGAAAGTATAGGAGAGTCAGTTGGAGGGAGCAAGTATAGGTGGGTCAGTTGGAGGGGGAAAGTTAAGGTGAGACAGTTGGATGGAGAAAGTATAGGTGAGTCATCTGAGTGAGAAAGTATAGGCGAGTCAGCTGAGAGAGAAAGTATAGGCGAGTCAGCTGAGGGAGAAAGTATAGACGAGTCAGCTGAGGGAGACAGTATAGGCGAGTCAGCAGTGGGACAAAATATAGGCGAGTCAGCTGGAGGGAAAAAGTATAGGCGAGTCAGCAGGAGGGAGAAAGTATAGGCGAGTCAGTTGGAAGGAGAAGGTATAGGCGAGTCAGTTGGAGGGAGAAAGTATAGGCGAGTCAGCTGGAGGGAGAAAGAATAGGCGAGTCAGTTGGAGGGAGAAAGTATAGGTGAGTCAGCTGAGGGACAAAGTATAGGCGAGTCAGTTGGAGGGAGAAAGTGTAGGCGAGTCAGTTGGAGGGAGAAAGTATAGGCGAGTCAGTTGGAGGGAGAAAGTATAGGAGAGTCAGATGGAGGGAGAAAGTATAGGTGAGTCAGTTGGAGTGAGAGAGTATAGATGAGTCAGTTGGAGGGAGAGAGTATAGGTGAGTCAGTTGGAGGGAGAAAGTATAGGCGAGTCAGCTGGAGGGAGAAAGTATAGGCGATTCAGCTGAGGGAGAAAGTATAGGCGAGTCAGTTGGAGGGAGAAAGTATAGGTGAGTCAGCTGAGGGAGAAAGTATAGGCGAGTCAGTTGGAGGGAGAAAGTATAGGCGAGTCAGTTGGAGGGAGAAAGTATTGGCGAGTCAGTTGGAGGGAGAAAGTATAGGCGAGTCAGCTGAGGGAGAAAGTATAGGCGAGTCAGCTGAGGGAGACAGTATAGGCGAGTCAGCTGTGGGAAAAGGTATAGGCGAGTCAGCTGGAGGGAGAAAGTATAGGCGAGTCAGTTGGAAGGAGAAGGTATAGGCGAGTCAGTTGGAGGGAGAAAGTATAGGCGAGTCAGCTGGAGGGAGAAAGCATAGGCGAGTCAGTTGGAGGGAGAAAGTATAGCTGAGTCCTTTGGAGGGAGAAAGAATAGGCGAGTCAGTTGGAGGGAGAAAGAATAGGCTAGTCAGCTGAAGGGAGAAAGTATAGGCGAGTCAGTTGGAGGGAGAAAGTATAGGCGAGTCAGTTGGAGGGAGAAAGTATAGGCGAGTCAGTTGGAGGGAGAAAGTATAGGTGAGTCAGCTGAGGGAGAACGAATAGGCGAGTTACTTGGAGGGAGAAAGTACAGGCGAGTCAGCTGAGGGAGAAAGCATAGGCGAGTCAGTTGGAGGGAGAAAGTATAGGCGAGTCAGCTGAGGGAGAAAGTATAGGCGAGTCAGTTGGAGGGAGAAAGTATAGGCGAGTCATCTGAGGGAGAAAGTATAGGCGAGTCAGCTGAGGGAGAAAGTATAGGCAAGTCAGCTGAGTGAGAAAGTATAGGCGAGTCAGCTGAGGGAGACAGTATAGGCGAGTCAGCTGTGGGAAAAAGTATAGGCGAGTCAGCTGGAGGGAGAAAGTATAGGCGAGTCAGTTGGAAGGAGAAGGTATAGGCGAGTCAGTTGGATGGAGAAAGTATAGGCGAGTCAGCTGGAGGGAGAAAGCATAGGCGAGTCAGTTGGAGGGAGAAAGTATAGCTGAGTCCGTTGGAGGGAGAAAGTATAGGCGAGTCAGTTGGAGGGAGAAATTATAGGCGAGTCAGCTGAGGGAGAAAGTATAGGCGAGTCAGCTGGAGGGAGAAAGTATAGGCTAGTCAGTTGGAGGGAGAACGTATAGGTGAGTCAGCTGAGGGAGAAAGTATAGGCGAGTCAGTTGGAGGGAGAAAGAATAGGCGAGTCAGTTGGAGGGAGAAAGTATAGGCTAGTCAGTTGGAGGGAGAAAGTATAGGTGAGTCAGCTGAGGGAGAAAGTATAGGCGAATCAGTTGGAGGGAGAAAGTATAGGAGAGTCAGTTGGAGGGAGCAAGTATAGGTGGGTCAGTTGGAGGGAGAAAGTTAAGGTGAGACAGTTGGATGGAGAAAGTATAGGTGAGTCATCTGAGTGAGAAAGTATAGGCGAGTCAGCTGAGAGAGAAAGTATAGGCGAATCAGCTGAGGGAGAAAGTATAGACGAGTCAGGTGAGGGAGACAGTATAGGCGAGTCAGCTGTGGGACAAAATATAGGCGAGTCAGCTGGAGGGAAAAAGTATAGGCGAGTCATCAGGAGGGAGAAAGTATAGGCGAGTCAGTTGGAAGGAGAAGGTATAGGCGAGTCAGTTGGAGGGAGAAAGTATAGGCGAGTCAGCTGGAGGGAGAAAGAATAGGCGAGTCAGTTGGAGGGAGAAAGTATAGGTGAGTCAGCTGAGGGACAAAGTATAGGCGAGTCAGTTGGAGGGAGAAAGTGTAGGCGAGTCAGTTGGAGGGAGAAAGTATAGGCGAGTCAGTTGGAGGGAGAAAGTATAGGAGAGTCAGATGGAGGGAGAAAGTATAGGTGAGTCAGTTGGAGTGAGAGAGTATAGATGAGTCAGTTGGAGGGAGAGAGTATAGGTGAGTCAGTTGGAGGGAGAAAGTATAGGCGAGTCAGCTGGAGGGAGAAAGTATAGGCGATTCAGCTGAGGGAGAAAGTATAGGCGAGTCAGTTGGAGGGAGAAAGTATAGGTGAGTCAGCTGAGGGAGAAAGTATAGGCGAGTCAGTTGGAGGGAGAAAGTATAGGCGAGTCAGTTGGAGGGAGAAAGTATTGGCGAGTCAGTTGGAGGGAGAAAGTATAGGTGAGTCAGCTGAGGGAGAAAGTATAGGCGAGTCAGTTGGAGGGAGAAAGTATAGGTGAGTCAGTTGGAGGGAGAAAGTATAGGCGAGTCAGTTGGAGGGAGAAAGTATAGGTGAGTCAGCCGAGGGAGAAAGTATAGGCGAGTCAGTTGGAGGGAGAAAGTATATGCGTATCAGTAGGAGGGAGAAAGTATAGGCGAGTCAGTTGGAGGGAGAAAGTATAGGTGAGTCAGCTGAGGGAGAAAGAATAGGCGAGTCAGTTGGAGGAGAAAGTATAGGCGAGTCAGTTGGAGGGAGAAAGTATAGGTGAGTCAGTTGGAGGGAGAGAGTATAGGTGAGTCAGTTGGAGAGAGAAAGTGTAGGCGAGTCAGCTGGAGGGAGAAAGTATAAGTGAGTCAGTTGGAGGGAGAAAGAATAGGTGAGTCAGTTGGAGGGAGAAAGTATAGGTGAGTCAGTTGGATGGAGAAAGTATAGGTGAGTCAATTGGAGGGAGAAAGTGTAGGCGAGTCAGCTGAGGGAGAAAGTATAGGCGAGTCAGTTGGAGGGAGAAAGAATAGGTGAGTCAATTGGAGGGAGAAAGAATAGGCGAGTCAGCTGAGGGAGAAAGTATAGGTGAGTCAGCTGAGGGAAAAAGTATAGGCGAGTCAGCTGGAGGGAGAAAGTATAGGCGAGTCAGTTGGAGGGAGAAAGTATAGGCGAGTCAGTTGGAGGGAGAAAGTATAGGCGAGTCAGCTGAGGGAGAAAGTATAGGTGAGTCAGTTGGAGGGAGAAAGTATAGGCGAGTCAGCTGGAGGGAGAAAGTATAAGTGAGTCAGTTGGAGGGAGAAAGAATAGGTGAGTCAGTTGGAGGGAGAAAGTATAGGTGAGTCAGTTGGATGGAGAAAGTATAGGTGAGTCAATTGGAGGGAGAAAGTGTAGGCGAGTCAGCTGAGGGAGAAAGTATAGGCGAGTCAGTTGGAGGGAGAAAGTATAGGTGAGTCAATTGGAGGGAGAAAGAATAGGCGAGTCAGCTGAGGGAGAAAGTATAGGTGAGTCAGCTGGAGGGAGAAAGTATAGGCGAGTCAGTTGGAGGGAGAAAGTATAGGCGAGTCAGTTGGAGGGAGAAAGTATAGGCGAGTCAGCTGAGGGAGAAAGTATAGGTGAGTCAGTTGGAGGGAGAAAGTATAGGCGAGTCAGCTGGAGGGAGAAAGTATAGGTGAGTCAGTTGGAGGGAGAAAGTATAGGCGAGTCAGCTGAGGGAGAAAGTATTGGCGGGTCAGCTGGAGGGAGAAAGTACAGGCGAGTCAGCTGAGGGAGAAAGTATCGGCGAGTTAGTTGGAGGTTGAAAGTATAGGCGAGTCAGCTGAGGGAGAAAGTATAGGCGAGTCAGCTGGAGGGAGAAAGTATAGGTGAGTCAGTTGGAGGGAGAAAGTATAGGTGAGTCAGTTTGATGGAGAAAGTATAGGTGAGTCAGTTGGAGGGAGAAAGTATAGGCGAGTCAGTTGGAGGGAGAAAGTTTAGGTGAGTCAGTTGGAGGGAGAAAGTTTAGGTGAGTCAGTTGGATGGAGAAAGAGTAGGTGAGTCAATTGGAGGGAGAAAGCATAGGCGAGTCAGCTGAGGGAGAAAGTATAGGTGGGTCAGCTGGAGGGAGAAAGTATAGGTGAGTCAGTTGGAGGGAGAAAGTATAGGCGAGTCAGCTGGAGGGAGAAAGTACAGGCGAGTCAGCTGAGGGAGAAAGCATAGGCGAGTCAGTTGGAGGGAGAAAGTATAGGCGAGTCAGCTGAGGGAGAAAGTATAGGCGAGTCAGCTGAGGGAGAAAGTATAGGCGAGTCAGCTGAGGGAGACAGTATAGGCGAGTCAGCTGTGGGAAAAAGGATAGGCGAGTCAGCTGGAGGGAGAAAGTATAGGCGAGTCAGCTGAGGGAGAAAGTATAGGCGAGTCAGCTGAGGGAGAAAGTATAGGCGAGTCAGCTGAGGGAGAAAGTATAGGCGAGTCAGCTGAGGGAGACAGTATAGGCGAGTCAGCTGTGGGAAAAAGTATAGGCGAGTCAGCTGGAGGGAGAAAGTATAGGCGAGTCAGTTGGAAGGAGAAGGTATAGGCGAGTCAGTTGGAGGGAGAAAGAATAGGCGAGTCAGCTGGAGGGAGAAAGCATAGGCGAGTCAGTTGGAGGGAGAAAGTATAGCTGAGTCCGTTGGAGGGAGAAAGAATAGGCGAGTCAGTTGGAGGGAGAAAGAATAGGCTAGTCAGCTGAAGGGAGAAAGTATAGGCGAGTCAGTTGGAGGGAGAAAGTATAGGCGAGTCAGTTGGAGGGAGAAAGTACAGGCGAGTCAGCTGAGGGAGAAAGTATAGGCGAGTCAGCTGGAGGGAGAAAGTATAGGCGAGTCAGTTGGAGGGAGAACGTATAGGTGAGTCAGCTGAGGGAGAAAGTATAGGCGAGTCAGTTGGAGGGAGAAAGAATAGGCGAGTCAGTTGGAGGGAGAAAGTATAGGCGAGTCAGTTGGAGGGAGAATGTATAGGTGAGTCAGCTGAGGGAGAAAGTATAGGCGAATCAGTTGGAGGGAGAAAGTATAGGAGAGTCAGTTGGAGGGAGCAAGTATAGGTGGGTCAGTTGGAGGGAGAAAGTTAAGGTGAGACAGTTGGATGGAGAAAGTATAGGTGAGTCAGCTGAGGGAGAAAGTATAGGCGAGTCAGCTGAGAGAGAAAGTATAGGCGAGTCAGCTGAGGGAGAAAGTATAGACGAGTCAGCTGAGGGAGACAGTATAGGCGAGTCAGCTGTGGGACAAAATATAGGCGAGTCAGCTGGAGGGAAAAAGTACAGCCGAGTCAGCAGGAGGGAGAAAGTATAGGCGAGTCAGTTGGAAGGAGAAGGTATAGGCGAGTCAGTTGGAGGGAGAAAGTATAGGCGAGTCAGCTGGAGGGAGAAAGAATAGGCGAGTCAGTTGGAGGGAGAAAGTATAGGTGAGTCAGCTGAGGGACAAAGTATAGGCGAGTCAGTTGGAGGGAGAAAGTGTAGGCGAGTCAGTTGGAGGGAGAAAGAATAGGCGAGTCAGTTGGAGGGAGAAAGTATAGGCGAGTCAGTTGGAGGGAGAAAGTATAGGTGAGTCAGTTGGAGTGAGAGAGTATAGATGAGTCAGTTGGAGGGAGAGAGTATAGGTGAGTCAGTTGGAGGGAGAAAGTATAGGCGAGTCAGCTGGAGGGAGAAAGTATAGGCGAGTCAGTTGGAGGGAGAAAGTATAGGTGAGTCAGTTGGAGGGAGAAAGTATAGGTTAGTCAGTTGGATGGAGAAAGTATAGGTGAGTCAGTTGGAGGGAGAAAGAATAGGCGAGTCAGCTGAGGGAGAAAGTATAGGCGAGTCAGTTGGAGGGAGAGAGTATAGGTGAGTCAGCTGAGAGAGAAAGTATAGGCGAGTCAGTTGGAGGGAGAAAGTATAGGCGAGTCAGTTGCAGGGAGAAAGCATAGGTGAGTCAGTTGGAGGGAAAGAGTATAGGTGAGTCAGTTGGAGGGAGAAAGCATAGGTGAGTCAGCTGAGGGAGAAAGTGTAGGCGAGTCAGTTGGAGGGAGAAAGAAAAGGCGAGTCAGTTGGAGGGAGAAAGTATAGGCGAGTCAGTTGGAGGGAGAAAGTATAGGTGAGTCAGCTGAGGGAGAAAGTATAAGCGAATCAGTTGGAGGGAGAAAGTATAGGAGAGTCAGTTGGAGGGAGCAAGTATAGGTGAGTCAGTTGGAGGGAGAAAGTATAGGTGAGACAGTTGGATGGAGAAAGTATAGGTGAGTCAATTGGAGGGAGAAAGTATAGGCGAGTCAGCTGAGGGAGAAAGTATAGGTGAGTCTGCTGGAGGAAGAAAGTATAGGCGAGTCAGCTGAGGGAGACAGTATAGGCGAGTCAGCTGAGGGAAAAAGTAAAGGCGAGTCAGCTGGAGGGAGAAAGTATAGGCGAGTCAGTTGGAGGGAGAAAGTATGGGCGAGTCAGCTGGAGGGAGAAAGTATAGGCGAGTTAGTTGGAGGGAGAAAGTATAGGCGAGTCAGTTGGAGGGAGAAAGTATAGGCAAGTCAGCTGAGGGAGAAAGTATAGGTGAGTCTGTTGGAGGGAGAAAGTATAGGCGAGTCAGTTGGAGGGAGAAAGTATAGGTGAGTCAGTTGGAGAGAGAAAGTATAGGCGAGTCAGCTGAGGGAGAAAGTATAGGCGAGTCAGTTGGAGGGAGAAAGAATAGGCGAGTCAGTTGGAGGGAGAAAGTATAGGCGAGTCAGTTGGAGGGAGAAAGTATAGGTGAGTCAGCTGAGGGAGAAAGTATAGGCGAATCAGTTGGAGGGAGAAAGTATAGGAGAGTCAGTTGTAGGGAGCAAGTATAGGTGGGTCAGTTGGAGGGAGAAAGTTAAGGTGAGACAGTTGGATGGAGAAAGTATAGGTGAGTCAGCTGAGGGAGAAAGTATAGGCGAGTCAGCTGAGAGAGAAAGTATAGGCGAGTCAGCTGAGGGAGAAAGTATAGACGAGTCAGCTGAGGGAGACAGTATAGGCGAGTCAGCTGTGGGACAAAATATAGGCGAGTCAGCTGGAGGGAAAAAGTATAGGCGAGTCAGCAGGAGGGAGAAAGTATAGGCGAGTCAGTTGGAAGGAGAAGGTATAGGCGAGTCAGTTGGAGCGAGAAAGTATAGGCGAGTCAGCTGGAGGGAGAAAGAATAGGCGAGTCAGTTGGAGGGAGAAAGTATAGGTGAGTCAGCTGAGGGACAAAGTATAGGCGAGTCAGTTGGAGGGAGAAAGTGTAGGCGAGTCAGTTGGAGGGAGAAAGTGTAGGCGAGTCAGTTGGAGGGAGAAAGTATAGGCGAGTCAGTTGGAGGGAGAAAGTATAGGTGAGTCAGTTGGAGTGAGAGAGTATAGATGAGTCAGTTGGAGGGAGAGAGTATAGGTGAGTCAGTTGGAGGGAGAAAGTATAGGCGAGTCAGCTGGAGGGAGAAAGTATAGGCGAGTCAGTTGGAGGGAGAAAGTATAGGTGAGTCAGTTGGAGGGAGAAAGTATAGGTTAGTCAGTTGGATGGAGAAAGTATAGGTGAGTCAGTTGGAGGGAGAAAGAATAGGCGAGTCAGTTGGAGGGAGAAAGTATAGGCGAGTCAGTTGGAGGGAGAAAGTATAGGTGAGTCAGCCGAGGGAGAAAGTATAGGCGAGTCAGTTGGAGGGAGAAAGTATATGCGAGTCATTTGGAGGGAGAAAGTATAGGCGAGTCAGTTGGAGGGAGAAAGTATAGGTGAGTCAGCTGAGGGAGAAAGAATAGGCGAATCAGTTGGAGGAGAAAGTATAGGCGAGTCAGTTGGAGGGAGAAAGTATAGGTGAGTCAGTTGGAGGGAGAAAGTATAGGTGAGTCAGTTGAGGGAGAAAGTATAGGCGAGACAGTTGCAGGGAGAAAGTATAGGCGAGTCAGTTGGAGGGAGAAAGTATAGGCGAGTCAGTTGGAGGGAGAAAGAATAGGTGAGTCAGCTGAGGGAGAAAGTATAGGCGAGTCAGTTGGAGGGAGAAAGCATAGGCGAGTCAGTTGGAGGGAGAAAGTATAGGTGAGTCAGTTGGAGGGAGAGAGTATAGGTGAGTCAGTTGGAGGGAGAAAGTATAGGCGAGTCAGCTGGAGGGAGAAATTATAGGCGAGTCAGTTGGAGGGAGAAAGTATAGGTGAGTCAGTTGGAGGGAGAAAGCATAGGTGAGTCAGTTGGATGGAGAAAGTATTGGTGAGTCAATTGGAGGGAGAAAGTATAGGCGAGTCAGCTGAGGGAGAAAGTATAGGTGAGTCAGCTGAGGGAAAAAGTATAGGCGAGTCAGCTGGAGGGAGAAAGTATAGGCGAGTCAGTTGGAGGGAGAAAGTATAGGCGAGTCAGCTGGAGGGAGAAAGTATAGGCGAGTCAGCTGAGAGAGAAAGTATAGGTGAGTCAGTTGGAGGGAGAAAGTATAGGCGAGTCAGTTGGAGGGAGAAAGTATAGGCGAGTCAGCTGAGGGAGAAAGTATAGGCGATTCAGCTGAGGGAGAAAGTATAGGCGAGTCAGTTGGAGGGAGAACGTATAGGTGAGTCAGCTGAGGGAGAAAGTATAGGCGAGTCAGTTGGAGGGAGAAAGTATAGGCGAGTCAGTTGGAGGGAGAAAGTATTGGCGAGTCAGTTGGCGGGAGAAAGTATAGGTGAGTCAGCTGAGGGAGAAAGTATAGGCGAGTCAGTTGGAGGGACAAAGTATAGGCGAGTCAGTTGGAGGGAGAAAGTATAGGTGAGTCAGTTGGAGGGAGAAAGTATAGGCGAGTCAGCTGGAGGGAGAAAGTATAGGCGAGTCAGTTGGAGGGAAAAAGCATAGGCGAGTCAGCTGGAGGGAGAAAGTATAGGCGAGTCAGTTGGAGGGAGAAAGTATAGGTGAGTCAGCCGAGGGAGAAAGTATAGGCGAGTCAGTTGGAGGGAAAAAGTATATGCGAGTCAGTTGGAGGGAGAAAGTATAGGCGAGTCAGTTGGAGGGAGAAAGTATAGGTGAGTCAGCTGAGGGAGAAAGAATAGGCGAGTCAGTTGGAGGAGAAAGTATAGGCGAGTCAGTTGGAGGGAGAAAGTATAGGTGAGTCAGTTGGAGGGAGAGAGTATAGGTGAGTCAGTTGGAGAGAGAAAGTATAGGCGAGTCAGCTGGAGGGAGAAAGTATAAGTGAGTCAGTTGGAGGGAGAAAGTATAGGTGAGTCAGTTGGAGGGAGAAAGTATAGGTGAGTCAGTTGGATGGAGAAAGTATAGGTGAGTCAATTGGAGGGAGAAAGTTTAGGCGAGTCAGCTGAGGGAGAAAGTATAGGCGAGTCAGTTGGAGGGAGAAAGTATAGGTGAGTCAATTGGAGGGAGAAAGTATAGGCGAGTCAGCTGAGGGAGAAAGTATAGGTGAGTCAGCTGAGGGAAAAAGTATAGGCGAGTCAGCTGGAGGAAGAAAGTATAGGCGAGTCAGTTGGAGGGAGAAAGTACAGGCGAGTCAGTTGGAGGGAGAAAGTATAGGCGAGTCAGCTGAGGGAGAAAGTATAGGTGAGTCAGTTGGAGGGAGAAAGTATAGGCGAGTCAGTTGGGGGGAGAAAGTATAGGTGAGTCAGTTGGAGGGAGAAAGTATAGGCGAGTCAGTTGGAGGGAGAAAGTATAGGTGAGTCAGCCGAGGGAGAAAGTATAGGCGAGTCAGTTGGAGGGAGAAAGTATATGCGAGTCATTTGGAGGGAGAAAGTATAGGCGAGTCAGTTGGAGGGAGAAAGTATAGGTGAGTCAGCTGAGGGAGAAAGAATAGGCGAGTCAGTTGGAGGAGAAAGTATAGGCGAGTCAGTTGGAGGGAGAAAGTATAGGTGAGTCAGTTGGAGGGAGAGAGTATAGGTGAGTCAGTTGGAGAGAGAAAGTATAGGCGAGTCAGCTGGAGGGAGAAAGTATAAGTGAGTCAGTTGGAGGGAGAAAGTATAGGTGAGTCAGTTGGAGGGAGAAAGTATAGGTGAGTCAGTTGGATGGAGAAAGTATAGGTGAGTCAATTGAAGGGAGAAAGTATAGGCGAGTCAGCTGAGGGAGAAAGTATAGGCGAGTCAGTTGGAGGGAGAAAGTATAGGTGAGTCAGTTGGAGGGAGAAAGTATAGGTGAGTCAGTTGAGGGAGAAAGTATAGGCGAGACAGTTGCAGGGAGAAAGTATAGGCGAGTCAGTTGGAGGGAGAAAGTATAGGCGAGTCAGTTGGAGGGAGAAAGAATAGGTGAGTCAGCTGAGGGAGAAAGTATAGGCGAGTCAGTTGGAGGGAGAAAGTATAGGCGAGTCAGTTGGAGGGAGAAAGTATAGGTGAGTCAGTTGGAGGGAGAGAGTATAGGTGAGTCAGTTGGAGGGAGAAAGTATAGGCGAGTCAGCTGGAGGGAGAAATTATAGGCGAGTCAGTTGGAGGGAGAAAGTATAGGTGAGTCAGTTGGAGGGAGAAAGCATAGGTGAGTCAGTTGGATGGAGAAAGTATAGGTGAGTCAATTGGAGGGAGAAAGTATAGGCGAGTCAGCTGAGGGAGAAAGTATAGGTGAGTCAGCTGAGGGAAAAAGTATAGGCGAGTCAGCTGGAGGGAGAAAGTATAGGCGAGTCAGTTGGAGGGAGAACGTATAGGTGAGTCAGCTGAGGGAGAAAGTATAGGCGAGTCAGTTGGAGGGAGAAAGTATAGGCGAGTCAGTTGGAGGGAGAAAGTATTGGCGAGTCAGTTGGAGGGAGAAAGTATAGGTGAGTCAGCTGAGGGAGAAAGTATAGGCGAGTCAGTTGGAGGGACAAAGTATAGGCGAGTCAATTGGAGGGAGAAAGTATAGGTGAGTCAGTTGGAGGGAGAAAGTATAGGCGAGTCAGCTGGAGGGAGAAAGTATAGGCGAGTCAGTTGGAGGGAAAAAGCATAGGCGAGTCAGCTGGAGGGAGAAAGTATAGGCGAGTCAGTTGGAGGGAGAAAGTATAGGTGAGTCAGCCGAGGGAGAAAGTATAGGCGAGTCAGTTGGAGGGAGAAAGTATATGCGAGTCAGTTGGAGGGAGAAAGTATAGGCCAGTCAGTTGGAGGGAGAAAGTATAGGTGAGTCAGCTGAGGGAGAAAGAATAGGCGAGTCAGTTGGAGGAGAAAGTATAGGCGAGTCAGTTGGAGGGAGAAAGTATAGGTGAGTCAGTTGGAGGGAGAGAGTATAGGTGAGTCAGTTGGAGAGAGAAAGTATAGGCGAGTCAGCTGGAGGGAGAAAGTATAAGTGAGTCAGTTGGAGGGAGAAAGTATAGGTGAGTCAGTTGGAGGGAGAAAGCATAGGTGAGTCAGTTGGATGGAGAAAGTATAGGTGAGTCAGCTGAGGGAAAAAGTATAGGCGAGTCAGCTGGAGGGAGAAAGTATAGGCGAGTCAGTTGGAGGGAGAAAGTACAGGCGAGTCAGTTGGAGGGAGAAAGTATAGGCGAGTCAGCTGAGGGAGAAAGTATAGGTGAGTCAGTTGGAGGGAGAAAGTATAGGCGAGTCAGTTGGGGGGAGAAAGTATAGGTGAGTCAGTTGGAGGGAGAAAGTATAGGCGAGTCAGCTGAGGGAGAAAGTATTGGCGAGTCAGCTGGAGGGAGAAAGTACAGGCGAGTCAGCTGAGGGAGAAAGTATCGGCGAGTTAGTTGGAGGTTGAAAGTATAGGCGAGTCAGCTGAGGGAGAAAGTATAGGCGAGTCAGCTGGAGGGAGAAAGTATAGGTGAGTCAGTTGGAGGGAGAAAGTATAGGTGAGTCAGTTTGATGGAGAAAGTATAGGTGAGTCAGTTGGAGGGAGAAAGTATAGGCGAGTCAGTAGGAGGGAGAAAGTTTAGGTGAGTCAGTTGGAGGGAGAAAGTTTAGGTGAGTCAGTTGGATGGAGAAAGTATAGGTGAGTCAATTGGAGGGAGAAAGCATAGGCGAGTCAGCTGAGGGAGAAAGTATAGGTGGGTCAGCTGGAGGGAAAAAGTATAGGTGAGTCAGTTGGAGGGAGAAAGTATAGGCGAGTCAGCTGGAGGGAGAAAGTACAGGCGAGTCAGCTGAGGGAGAAAGCATAGGCGAGTCAGTTGGAGGGAGAAAGTATAGGCGAGTCAGCTGAGGGAGAAAGTATAGGCGAGTCAGCTGAGGGAGAAAGTATAGGCGAGTCAGCTGAGGGAGACAGTATAGGCGAGTCAGCTGTGGGAAAAAGGATAGGCGAGTCAGCTGGAGGGAGAAAGTATAGGCGAGTCAGCTGAGGGAGAAAGTATAGGCGAGTCAGCTGAGGGAGAAAGTATAGGCGAGTCAGCTGAGGGAGAAAGTATAGGCGAGTCAGCTGAGGGAGACAGTATAGGCGAGTCAGCTGTGGGAAAAGGTATAGGCGAGTCAGCTGGAGGGAGAAAGTATAGGCGAGTCAGTTGGAAGGAGAAGGTATAGGCGAGTCAGTTGGAGGGAGAAAGTATAGGCGAGTCAGCTGGAGGGAGAAAGCATAGGCGAGTCAGTTGGAGGGAGAAAGTATAGCTGAGTCCTTTGGAGGGAGAAAGAATAGGCTAGTCAGCTGAAGGGAGAAAGTATAGGCGAGTCAGTTGGAGGGAGAAAGTATAGGCGAGTCAGTTGGAGGGAGAAAGTATAGGCGAGTCAGTTGGAGGGAGAAAGTATAGGTGAGTCAGCTGAGGGAGAAAGAATAGGCGAGTTACTTGGAGGGAGAAAGTACAGGCGAGTCAGCTGAGGGAGAAAGCATAGGCGAGTCAGTTGGAGGGAGAAAGTATAGGCGAGTCAGCTGAGGGAGAAAGTATAGGCGAGTCAGTTGGAGGGAGAAAGTATAGGCGAGTCATCTGAGGGAGAAAGTATAGGCGAGTCAGCTGCGGGAGAAAGTATAGGCGAGTCAGCTGAGTGAGAAAGTATAGGCGAGTCAGCTGAGGGAGACAGTATAGGCGAGTCAGCTGTGGGAAAAAGTATAGGCGAGTCAGCTGGAGGGAGAAAGTATAGGCGAGTCAGTTGGAAGGAGAAGGTATAGGCGAGTCAGTTGGAGGGAGAAAGTATAGGCGAGTCAGCTGGAGGGAGAAAGCATAGGCGAGTCAGTTGGAGGGAGAAAGTATAGCTGAGTCCGTTGGAGGGAGAAAGTATAGGCGAGTCAGTTGGAGGGAGAAATTATAGGCGAGTCAGCTGAGGGAGAAAGTATAGGCGAGTCAGCTGGAGGGAGAAAGTATAGGCTAGTCAGTTGGAGGGAGAACGTATAGGTGAGTCAGCTGAGGGAGAAAGTATAGGCGAGTCAGTTGGAGGGAGAAAGAATAGGCGAGTCAGTTGGAGGGAGAAAGTATAGGCTAGTCAGTTGGAGGGAGAAAGTATAGGTGAGTCAGCTGAGGGAGAAAGTATAGGCGAATCAGTTGGAGGGAGAAAGTATAGGAGAGTCAGTTGGAGGGAGCAAGTATAGGTGGGTCAGTTGGAGGGAGAAAGTTAAGGTGAGACAGTTGGATGGAGAAAGTATAGGTGAGTCATCTGAGTGAGAAAGTATAGGCGAGTCAGCTGAGAGAGAAAGTATAGGCGAGTCAGCTGAGGGAGAAAGTATAGACGAGTCAGCTGAGGGAGACAGTATAGGCGAGTCAGCTGTGGGACAAAATATAGGCGAGTCAGCTGGAGGGAAAAAGTATAGGCGAGTCAGCAGGAGGGAGAAAGTATAGGCGAGTCAGTTGGAAGGAGAAGGTATAGGCGAGTCAGTTGGAGGGAGAAAGTATAGGCGAGTCAGCTGGAGGGAGAAAGAATAGGCGAGTCAGTTGGAGGGAGAAAGTATAGGTGAGTCAGCTGAGGGACAAAGTATAGGCGAGTCAGTTGGAGGGAGAAAGTGTAGGCGAGTCAGTTGGAGGGAGAAAGTATAGGCGAGTCAGTTGGAGGGAGAAAGTATAGGAGAGTCAGATGGAGGGAGAAAGTATAGGTGAGTCAGTTGGAGTGAGAGAGTATAGATGAGTCAGTTGGAGGGAGAGAGTATAGGTGAGTCAGTTGGAGGGAGAAAGTATAGGCGAGTCAGCTGGAGGGAGAAAGTATAGGCGATTCAGCTGAGGGAGAAAGTATAGGCGAGTCAGTTGGAGGGAGAAAGTATAGGCGATTCAGCTGAGGGAGAAAGTATAGGCGAGTCAGTTGGAGGGAGAAAGTATAGGTGAGTCAGCTGAGGGAGAAAGTATAGGCGAGTCAGTTGGAGGGAGAAAGTATAGGCGAGTCAGTTGGAGGGAGAAAGTATTGGCGAGTCAGTTGGAGGGAGAAAGTATAGGTGAGTCAGCTGAGGGAGAAAGTATAGGCGAGTCAGTTGGAGGGAGAAAGTATAGGTGAGTCAGTTGGAGGGAGAAAGTATAGGCGAGTCAGTTGGAGGGAGAAAGTATAGGTGAGTCAGCCGAGGGAGAAAGTATAGGCGAGTCAGTTGGAGGGAGAAAGTATATGCCTATCAGTAGGAGGGAGAAAGTATAGGCGAGTCAGTTGGAGGGAGAAAGTATAGGTGAGTCAGCTGAGGGAGAAAGAATAGGCGAGTCAGTTGGAGGAGAAAGTATAGGCGAGTCAGTTGGAGGGAGAAAGTATAGGTGAGTCAGTTGGAGGGAGAGAGTATAGGTGAGTCAGTTGGAGAGAGAAAGTGTAGGCGAGTCAGCTGGAGGGAGAAAGTATAAGTGAGTGAGTTGGAGGGAGAAAGTATAGGTGAGTCAGTTGGAGGGAGAAAGTATAGGTGAGTCAGTTGGATGGAGAAAGTATAGGTGAGTCAATTGGAGGGAGAAAGTGTAGGCGAGTCAGCTGAGGGAGAAAGTATAGGCGAGTCAGTTGGAGGGAGAAAGTATAGGTGAGTCAATTGGAGGGAGAAAGAATAGGCGAGTCAGCTGAGGGAGAAAGTATAGGTGAGTCAGCTGAGGGAAAAAGTATAGGCGAGTCAGCTGGAGGGAGAAAGTATAGGCGAGTCAGTTGGAGGGAGAAAGTATAGGCGAGTCAGTTGGAGGGAGAAAGTATAGGCGAGTCAGCTGAGGGAGAAAGTATAGGTGAGTCAGTTGGAGGGAGAAAGTATAGGCGAGTCAGCTGGAGGGAGAAAGTATAGGTGAGTCAGTTGGAGGGAGAAAGTATAGGCGAGTCAGCTGAGGGAGAAAGTATTGGCGAGTCAGCTGGAGGGAGAAAGTACAGGCGAGTCAGCTGAGGGAGAAAGTATCGGCGAGTTAGTTGGAGGTTGAAAGTATAGGCGAGTCAGCTGAGGGAGAAAGTATAGGCGAGTCAGCTGGAGGGAGAAAGTATAGGTGAGTCAGTTGGAGGGAGAAAGTATAGGTGAGTCAGTTGGAGGGAGAAAGCATAGGTGAGTCAGTTGGATGGAGAAAGTATAGGTGAGTCAATTGGAGGGAGAAAGTATAGGCGAGTCAGCTGAGGGAGAAAGTATAGGTGAGTCAGCTGAGGGAAAAAGTATAGGCGAGTCAGCTGGAGGGAGAAAGCATAGGCGAGTCAGCTGAGGGAGAAAGTATAGGTGGGTCAGCTGGAGGGAAAAAGTATAGGTGAGTCAGTTGGAGGGAGAAAGTATAGGCGAGTCAGCTGGAGGGAGAAAGTACAGGCGAGTCAGCTGAGGGAGAAAGCATAGGCGAGTCAGTTGGAGGGAGAAAGTATAGGCGAGTCAGCTGAGGGAGAAAGTATAGGCGAGTCAGCTGAGGGAGAAAGTATAGGCGAGTCAGCTGAGGGAGACAGTATAGGCGAGTCAGCTGTGGGAAAAAGGATAGGCGAGTCAGCTGGAGGGAGAAAGTATAGGCGAGTCAGCTGAGGGAGAAAGTATAGGCGAGTCAGCTGAGGGAGAAAGTATAGGCGAGTCAGCTGAGGGAGAAAGTATAGGCGAGTCAGCTGAGGGAGACAGTATAGGCGAGTCAGCGGTGGGAAAAGGTATAGGCGAGTCAGCTGGAGGGAGAAAGTATAGGCGAGTCAGTTGGAAGGAGAAGGTATAGGCGAGTCAGTTGGAGGGAGAAAGTATAGGCGAGTCAGCTGGAGGGAGAAAGCATAGGCGAGTCAGTTGGAGGGAGAAAGTATAGCTGAGTCCTTTGGAGGGAGAAAGAATAGGCGAGTCAGTTGGAGGGAGAAAGAATAGGCTAGTCAGCTGAAGGGAGAAAGTATAGGCGAGTCAGTTGGAGGGAGAAAGTATAGGCGAGTCAGTTGGAGGGAGAAAGTATAGGCGAGTCAGTTGGAGGGAGAAAGTATAGGTGAGTCAGCTGAGGGAGAAAGAATAGGCGAGTTACTTGGAGGGAGAAAGTACAGGCGAGTCAGCTGAGGGAGAAAGCATAGGCGAGTCAGTTGGAGGGAGAAAGTATAGGCGAGTCAGCTGAGGGAGAAAGTATAGGCGAGTCAGTTGGAGGGAGAAAGTATAGGCGAGTCATCTGAGGGAGAAAGTATAGGCGAGTCAGCTGAGGGAGAAAGTATAGGCGAGTCAGCTGAGTGAGAAAGTATAGGCGAGTCAGCTGAGGGAGACAGTATAGGCGAGTCAGCTGTGGGAAAAAGTATAGGCGAGTCAGCTGGAGGGAGAAAGTATAGGCGAGTCAGTTGGAAGGAGAAGGTATAGGCGAGTCAGTTGGAGGGAGAAAGTATAGGCGAGTCAGCTGGAGGGAGAAAGCATAGGCGAGTCAGTTGGAGGGAGAAAGTATAGCTGAGTCCGTTGGAGGGAGAAAGTATAGCTGAGTCAGTTGGAGGGAGAAAGAATAGGCGAGTCAGTTGGAGGGAGAAAGTATAGGCTAGTCAGTTGGAGGGAGAAAGTATAGGTGAGTCAGCTGAGGGAGAAAGTATAGGCGAATCAGTTGGAGGGAGAAAGTATAGGAGAGTCAGTTGGAGGGAGCAAGTATAGGTGGGTCAGTTGGAGGGAGAAAGTTAAGGTGAGACAGTTGGATGGAGAAAGTATAGGTGAGTCATCTGAGTGAGAAAGTATAGGCGAGTCAGCTGAGAGAGAAAGTATAGGCGAGTCAGCTGAGGGAGAAAGTATAGACGAGTCAGCTGAGGGAGACAGTATAGGCGAGTCAGCTGTGGGACAAAATATAGGCGAGTCAGCTGGAGGGAAAAAGTATAGGCGAGTCAGCAGGAGGGAGAAAGTATAGGCGAGTCAGTTGGAAGGAGAAGGTATAGGCGAGTCAGTTGGAGGGAGAAAGTATAGGCGAGTCAGCTGGAGGGAGAAAGAATAGGCGAGTCAGTTGGAGGGAGAAAGTATAGGTGAGTCAGCTGAGGGACAAAGTATAGGCGAGTCAGTTGGAGGGAGAAAGTGTAGGCGAGTCAGTTGGAGGGAGAAAGTATAGGCGAGTCAGTTGGAGGGAGAAAGTATAGGAGAGTCAGATGGAGGGAGAAAGTATAGGTGAGTCAGTTGGAGTGAGAGAGTATAGATGAGTCAGTTGGAGGGAGAGAGTATAGGTGAGTCAGTTGGAGGGAGAAAGTATAGGCGAGTCAGCTGGAGGGAGAAAGTATAGGCGATTCAGCTGAGGGAGAAAGTATAGGCGAGTCAGTTGGAGGGAGAAAGTATAGGCGATTCAGCTGAGGGAGAAAGTATAGGCGAGTCAGTTGGAGGGAGAAAGTATAGGTGAGTCAGCTGAGGGAGAAAGTATAGGCGAGTCAGTTGGAGGGAGAAAGTATAGGCGAGTCAGTTGGAGGGAGAAAGTATTGGCGAGTCAGTTGGAGGGAGAAAGTATAGGTGAGTCAGCTGAGGGAGAAAGTATAGGCGAGTCAGTTGGAGGGAGAAAGTATAGGTGAGTCAGTTGGAGGGAGAAAGTATAGGCGAGTCAGTTGGAGGGAGAAAGTATAGGTGAGTCAGCCGAGGGAGAAAGTATAGGCGAGTCAGTTGGAGGGAGAAAGTATATGCCTATCAGTAGGAGGGAGAAAGTATAGGCGAGTCAGTTGGAGGGAGAAAGTATAGGTGAGTCAGCTGAGGGAGAAAGAATAGGCGAGTCAGTTGGAGGAGAAAGTATAGGCGAGTCAGTTGGAGGGAGAAAGTATAGGTGAGTCAGTTGGAGGGAGAGAGTATAGGTGAGTCAGTTGGAGAGAGAAAGTGTAGGCGAGTCAGCTGGAGGGAGAAAGTATAAGTGAGTGAGTTGGAGGGAGAAAGTATAGGTGAGTCAGTTGGAGGGAGAAAGTATAGGTGAGTCAGTTGGATGGAGAAAGTATAGGTGAGTCAATTGGAGGGAGAAAGTGTAGGCGAGTCAGCTGAGGGAGAAAGTATAGGCGAGTCAGTTGGAGGGAGAAAGTATAGGTGAGTCAATTGGAGGGAGAAAGAATAGGCGAGTCAGCTGAGGGAGAAAGTATAGGTGAGTCAGCTGAGGGAAAAAGTATAGGCGAGTCAGCTGGAGGGAGAAAGTATAGGCGAGTCAGTTGGAGGGAGAAAGTATAGGCGAGTCAGTTGGAGGGAGAAAGTATAGGCGAGTCAGCTGAGGGAGAAAGTATAGGTGAGTCAGTTGGAGGGAGAAAGTATAGGCGAGTCAGCTGGAGGGAGAAAGTATAGGTGAGTCAGTTGGAGGGAGAAAGTATAGGCGAGTCAGCTGAGGGAGAAAGTATTGGCGAGTCAGCTGGAGGGAGAAAGTACAGGCGAGTCAGCTGAGGGAGAAAGTATCGGCGAGTTAGTTGGAGGTTGAAAGTATAGGCGAGTCAGCTGAGGGAGAAAGTATAGGCGAGTCAGCTGGAGGGAGAAAGTATAGGTGAGTCAGTTGGAGGGAGAAAGTATAGGTGAGTCAGTTGGAGGGAGAAAGCATAGGTGAGTCAGTTGGATGGAGAAAGTATAGGTGAGTCAATTGGAGGGAGAAAGTATAGGCGAGTCAGCTGAGGGAGAAAGTATAGGTGAGTCAGCTGAGGGAAAAAGTATAGGCGAGTCAGCTGGAGGGAGAAAGCATAGGCGAGTCAGCTGAGGGAGAAAGTATAGGTGGGTCAGCTGGAGGGAAAAAGTATAGGTGAGTCAGTTGGAGGGAGAAAGTATAGGCGAGTCAGCTGGAGGGAGAAAGTACAGGCGAGTCAGCTGAGGGAGAAAGCATAGGCGAGTCAGTTGGAGGGAGAAAGTATAGGCGAGTCAGCTGAGGGAGAAAGTATAGGCGAGTCAGCTGAGGGAGAAAGTATAGGCGAGTCAGCTGAGGGAGACAGTATAGGCGAGTCAGCTGTGGGAAAAAGGATAGGCGAGTCAGCTGGAGGGAGAAAGTATAGGCGAGTCAGCTGAGGGAGAAAGTATAGGCGAGTCAGCTGAGGGAGAAAGTATAGGCGAGTCAGCTGAGGGAGAAAGTATAGGCGAGTCAGCTGAGGGAGACAGTATAGGCGAGTCAGCGGTGGGAAAAGGTATAGGCGAGTCAGCTGGAGGGAGAAAGTATAGGCGAGTCAGTTGGAAGGAGAAGGTATAGGCGAGTCAGTTGGAGGGAGAAAGTATAGGCGAGTCAGCTGGAGGGAGAAAGCATAGGCGAGTCAGTTGGAGGGAGAAAGTATAGCTGAGTCCTTTGGAGGGAGAAAGAATAGGCGAGTCAGTTGGAGGGAGAAAGAATAGGCTAGTCAGCTGAAGGGAGAAAGTATAGGCGAGTCAGTTGGAGGGAGAAAGTATAGGCGAGTCAGTTGGAGGGAGAAAGTATAGGCGAGTCAGTTGGAGGGAGAAAGTATAGGTGAGTCAGCTGAGGGAGAAAGAATAGGCGAGTTACTTGGAGGGAGAAAGTACAGGCGAGTCAGCTGAGGGAGAAAGCATAGGCGAGTCAGTTGGAGGGAGAAAGTATAGGCGAGTCAGCTGAGGGAGAAAGTATAGGCGAGTCAGTTGGAGGGAGAAAGTATAGGCGAGTCATCTGAGGGAGAAAGTATAGGCGAGTCAGCTGAGGGAGAAAGTATAGGCGAGTCAGCTGAGTGAGAAAGTATAGGCGAGTCAGCTGAGGGAGACAGTATAGGCGAGTCAGCTGTGGGAAAAAGTATAGGCGAGTCAGCTGGAGGGAGAAAGTATAGGCGAGTCAGTTGGAAGGAGAAGGTATAGGCGAGTCAGTTGGAGGGAGAAAGTATAGGCGAGTCAGCTGGAGGGAGAAAGCATAGGCGAGTCAGTTGGAGGGAGAAAGTATAGCTGAGTCCGTTGGAGGGAGAAAGTATAGGCGAGTCAGTTGGAGGGAGAAATTATAGGCGAGTCAGCTGAGGGAGAAAGTATAGGCGAGTCAGCTGGAGGGAGAAAGTATAGGCTAGTCAGTTGGAGGGAGAACGTATAGGTGAGTCAGTTGGAGAGAGAAAGTATAGGCGAGTCAGCTGGAGGGAGAAAGTATAAGTGAGTCAGTTGGAGGGAGAAAGTATAGGTGAGTCAGTTGGAGGGAGAAAGTATAGGTGAGTCAGTTGGATGGAGAAAGTATAGGTGAGTCAATTGGAGGGAGAAAGTTTAGGCGAGTCAGCTGAGGGAGAAAGTATAGGCGAGTCAGTTGGAGGGAGAAAGTATAGGTGAGTCAATTGGAGGGAGAAAGTATAGGCGAGTCAGCCGAGGGAGAAAGTATAGGTGAGTCAGCTGAGGGAAAAAGTATAGGCGAGTCAGCTGGAGGAAGAAAGTATAGGCGAGTCAGTTGGAGGGAGAAAGTACAGGCGAGTCAGTTGGAGGGAGAAAGTATAGGCGAGTCAGCTGAGGGAGAAAGTATAGGTGAGTCAGTTGGAGGGAGAAAGTATAGGCGAGTCAGTTGGGGGGAGAAAGTATAGGTGAGTCAGTTGGAGGGAGAAAGTATAGGCGAGTCAGTTGGAGGGAGAAAGTATAGGTGAGTCAGCCGAGGGAGAAAGTATAGGCGAGTCAGTTGGAGGGAGAAAGTATATGCGAGTCATTTGGAGGGAGAAAGTATAGGCGAGTCAGTTGGAGGGAGAAAGTATAGGTGAGTCAGCTGAGGGAGAAAGAATAGGCGAGTCAGTTGGAGGAGAAAGTATAGGCGAGTCAGTTGGAGGGAGAAAGTATAGGTGAGTCAGTTGGAGGGAGAGAGTATAGGTGAGTCAGTTGGAGAGAGAAAGTATAGGCGAGTCAGCTGGAGGGAGAAAGTATAAGTGAGTCAGTTGGAGGGAGAAAGTATAGGTGAGTCAGTTGGAGGGAGAAAGTATAGGTGAGTCAGTTGGATGGAGAAAGTATAGGTGAGTCAATTGAAGGGAGAAAGTATAGGCGAGTCAGCTGAGGGAGAAAGTATAGGCGAGTCAGTTGGAGGGAGAAAGTATAGGTGAGTCAGTTGGAGGGAGAAAGTATAGGTGAGTCAGTTGAGGGAGAAAGTATAGGCGAGACAGTTGCAGGGAGAAAGTATAGGCGAGTCAGTTGGAGGGAGAAAGTATAGGCGAGTCAGTTGGAGGGAGAAAGAATAGGTGAGTCAGCTGAGGGAGAAAGTATAGGCGAGTCAGTTGGAGGGAGAAAGTATAGGCGAGTCAGTTGGAGGGAGAAAGTATAGGTGAGTCAGTTGGAGGGAGAGAGTATAGGTGAGTCAGTTGGAGGGAGAAAGTATAGGCGAGTCAGCTGGAGGGAGAAATTATAGGCGAGTCAGTTGGAGGGAGAAAGTATAGGTGAGTCAGTTGGAGGGAGAAAGTATAGGCGAGTCAGTTGGAGGGAGAAAGTATAGGAGAGTCAGATGGAGGGAGAAAGTATAGGTGAGTCAGTTGGAGTGAGAGAGTATAGATGAGTCAGTTGGAGGGAGAGAGTATAGGTGAGTCAGTTGGAGGGAGAAAGTATAGGCGAGTCAGCTGGAGGGAGAAAGTATAGGCGATTCAGCTGAGGGAGAAAGTATAGGCGAGTCAGTTGGAGGGAGAAAGTATAGGCGATTCAGCTGAGGGAGAAAGTATAGGCGAGTCAGTTGGAGGGAGAAAGTATAGGTGAGTCAGCTGAGGGAGAAAGTATAGGCGAGTCAGTTGGAGGGAGAAAGTATAGGCGAGTCAGTTGGAGGGAGAAAGTATTGGCGAGTCAGTTGGAGGGAGAAAGTATAGGTGAGTCAGCTGAGGGAGAAAGTATAGGCGAGTCAGTTGGAGGGAGAAAGTATAGGTGAGTCAGTTGGAGGGAGAAAGTATAGGCGAGTCAGTTGGAGGGAGAAAGTATAGGTGAGTCAGCCGAGGGAGAAAGTATAGGCGAGTCAGTTGGAGGGAGAAAGTATATGCCTATCAGTAGGAGGGAGAAAGTATAGGCGAGTCAGTTGGAGGGAGAAAGTATAGGTGAGTCAGCTGAGGGAGAAAGAATAGGCGAGTCAGTTGGAGGAGAAAGTATAGGCGAGTCAGTTGGAGGGAGAAAGTATAGGTGAGTCAGTTGGAGGGAGAGAGTATAGGTGAGTCAGTTGGAGAGAGAAAGTGTAGGCGAGTCAGCTGGAGGGAGAAAGTATAAGTGAGTGAGTTGGAGGGAGAAAGTATAGGTGAGTCAGTTGGAGGGAGAAAGTATAGGTGAGTCAGTTGGATGGAGAAAGTATAGGTGAGTCAATTGGAGGGAGAAAGTGTAGGCGAGTCAGCTGAGGGAGAAAGTATAGGCGAGTCAGTTGGAGGGAGAAAGTACAGGTGAGTCAATTGGAGGGAGAAAGAATAGGCGAGTCAGCTGAGGGAGAAAGTATAGGTGAGTCAGCTGAGGGAAAAAGTATAGGCGAGTCAGCTGGAGGGAGAAAGTATAGGCGAGTCAGTTGGAGGGAGAAAGTATAGGCGAGTCAGTTGGAGGGAGAAAGTATAGGCGAGTCAGCTGAGGGAGAAAGTATAGGTGAGTCAGTTGGAGGGAGAAAGTATAGGCGAGTCAGCTGGAGGGAGAAAGTATAGGTGAGTCAGTTGGAGGGAGAAAGTATAGGCGAGTCAGCTGAGGGAGAAAGTATTGGCGAGTCAGCTGGAGGGAGAAAGTACAGGCGAGTCAGCTGAGGGAGAAAGTATCGGCGAGTTAGTTGGAGGTTGAAAGTATAGGCGAGTCAGCTGAGGGAGAAAGTATAGGCGAGTCAGCTGGAGGGAGAAAGTATAGGTGAGTCAGTTGGAGGGAGAAAGTATAGGTGAGTCAGTTGGAGGGAGAAAGCATAGGTGAGTCAGTTGGATGGAGAAAGTATAGGTGAGTCAATTGGAGGGAGAAAGTATAGGCGAGTCAGCTGAGGGAGAAAGTATAGGTGAGTCAGCTGAGGGAAAAAGTATAGGCGAGTCAGCTGGAGGGAGAAAGCATAGGCGAGTCAGCTGAGGGAGAAAGTATAGGTGGGTCAGCTGGAGGGAAAAAGTATAGGTGAGTCAGTTGGAGGGAGAAAGTATAGGCGAGTCAGCTGGAGGGAGAAAGTACAGGCGAGTCAGCTGAGGGAGAAAGCATAGGCGAGTCAGTTGGAGGGAGAAAGTATAGGCGAGTCAGCTGAGGGAGAAAGTATAGGCGAGTCAGCTGAGGGAGAAAGTATAGGCGAGTCAGCTGAGGGAGACAGTATAGGCGAGTCAGCTGTGGGAAAAAGGATAGGCGAGTCAGCTGGAGGGAGAAAGTATAGGCGAGTCAGCTGAGGGAGAAAGTATAGGCGAGTCAGCTGAGGGAGAAAGTATAGGCGAGTCAGCTGAGGGAGAAAGTATAGGCGAGTCAGCTGAGGGAGACAGTATAGGCGAGTCAGCGGTGGGAAAAGGTATAGGCGAGTCAGCTGGAGGGAGAAAGTATAGGCGAGTCAGTTGGAAGGAGAAGGTATAGGCGAGTCAGTTGGAGGGAGAAAGTATAGGCGAGTCAGCTGGAGGGAGAAAGCATAGGCGAGTCAGTTGGAGGGAGAAAGTATAGCTGAGTCCTTTGGAGGGAGAAAGAATAGGCGAGTCAGTTGGAGGGAGAAAGAATAGGCTAGTCAGCTGAAGGGAGAAAGTATAGGCGAGTCAGTTGGAGGGAGAAAGTATAGGCGAGTCAGTTGGAGGGAGAAAGTATAGGCGAGTCAGTTGGAGGGAGAAAGTATAGGTGAGTCAGCTGAGGGAGAAAGAATAGGCGAGTTACTTGGAGGGAGAAAGTACAGGCGAGTCAGCTGAGGGAGAAAGCATAGGCGAGTCAGTTGGAGGGAGAAAGTATAGGCGAGTCAGCTGAGGGAGAAAGTATAGGCGAGTCAGTTGGAGGGAGAAAGTATAGGCGAGTCATCTGAGGGAGAAAGTATAGGCGAGTCAGCTGAGGGAGAAAGTATAGGCGAGTCAGCTGAGTGAGAAAGTATAGGCGAGTCAGCTGAGGGAGACAGTATAGGCGAGTCAGCTGTGGGAAAAAGTATAGGCGAGTCAGCTGGAGGGAGAAAGTATAGGCGAGTCAGTTGGAAGGAGAAGGTATAGGCGAGTCAGTTGGAGGGAGAAAGTATAGGCGAGTCAGCTGGAGGGAGAAAGCATAGGCGAGTCAGTTGGAGGGAGAAAGTATAGCTGAGTCCGTTGGAGGGAGAAAGTATAGGCGAGTCAGTTGGAGGGAGAAATTATAGGCGAGTCAGCTGAGGGAGAAAGTATAGGCGAGTCAGCTGGAGGGAGAAAGTATAGGCTAGTCAGTTGGAGGGAGAACGTATAGGTGAGTCAGTTGGAGAGAGAAAGTATAGGCGAGTCAGCTGGAGGGAGAAAGTATAAGTGAGTCAGTTGGAGGGAGAAAGTATAGGTGAGTCAGTTGGAGGGAGAAAGTATAGGTGAGTCAGTTGGATGGAGAAAGTATAGGTGAGTCAATTGGAGGGAGAAAGTTTAGGCGAGTCAGCTGAGGGAGAAAGTATAGGCGAGTCAGTTGGAGGGAGAAAGTATAGGTGAGTCAATTGGAGGGAGAAAGTATAGGCGAGTCAGCCGAGGGAGAAAGTATAGGTGAGTCAGCTGAGGGAAAAAGTATAGGCGAGTCAGCTGGAGGAAGAAAGTATAGGCGAGTCAGTTGGAGGGAGAAAGTACAGGCGAGTCAGTTGGAGGGAGAAAGTATAGGCGAGTCAGCTGAGGGAGAAAGTATAGGTGAGTCAGTTGGAGGGAGAAAGTATAGGCGAGTCAGTTGGGGGGAGAAAGTATAGGTGAGTCAGTTGGAGGGAGAAAGTATAGGCGAGTCAGTTGGAGGGAGAAAGTATAGGTGAGTCAGCCGAGGGAGAAAGTATAGGCGAGTCAGTTGGAGGGAGAAAGTATATGCGAGTCATTTGGAGGGAGAAAGTATAGGCGAGTCAGTTGGAGGGAGAAAGTATAGGTGAGTCAGCTGAGGGAGAAAGAATAGGCGAGTCAGTTGGAGGAGAAAGTATAGGCGAGTCAGTTGGAGGGAGAAAGTATAGGTGAGTCAGTTGGAGGGAGAGAGTATAGGTGAGTCAGTTGGAGAGAGAAAGTATAGGCGAGTCAGCTGGAGGGAGAAAGTATAAGTGAGTCAGTTGGAGGGAGAAAGTATAGGTGAGTCAGTTGGAGGGAGAAAGTATAGGTGAGTCAGTTGGATGGAGAAAGTATAGGTGAGTCAATTGAAGGGAGAAAGTATAGGCGAGTCAGCTGAGGGAGAAAGTATAGGCGAGTCAGTTGGAGGGAGAAAGTATAGGTGAGTCAGTTGGAGGGAGAAAGTATAGGTGAGTCAGTTGAGGGAGAAAGTATAGGCGAGACAGTTGCAGGGAGAAAGTATAGGCGAGTCAGTTGGAGGGAGAAAGTATAGGCGAGTCAGTTGGAGGGAGAAAGAATAGGTGAGTCAGCTGAGGGAGAAAGTATAGGCGAGTCAGTTGGAGGGAGAAAGTATAGGCGAGTCAGTTGGAGGGAGAAAGTATAGGTGAGTCAGTTGGAGGGAGAGAGTATAGGTGAGTCAGTTGGAGGGAGAAAGTATAGGCGAGTCAGCTGGAGGGAGAAATTATAGGCGAGTCAGTTGGAGGGAGAAAGTATAGGTGAGTCAGTTGGAGGGAGAAAGCATAGGTGAGTCAGTTGGATGGAGAAAGTATAGGTGAGTCAATTGGAGGGAGAAAGTATAGGCGAGTCAGCTGAGGGAGAAAGTATAGGTGAGTCAGCTGAGGGAAAAAGTATAGGCGAGTCAGCTGGAGGGAGAAAGTATAGGCGAGTCAGTTGGAGGGAGAACGTATAGGTGAGTCAGCTGAGGGAGAAAGTATAGGCGAGTCAGTTGGAGGGAGAAAGTATAGGCGAGTCAGTTGGAGGGAGAAAGTATTGGCGAGTCAGTTGGAGGGAGAAAGTATAGGTGAGTCAGCTGAGGGAGAAAGTATAGGCGAGTCAGTTGGAGGGACAAAGTATAGGCGAGTCAATTGGAGGGAGAAAGTATAGGTGAGTCAGTTGGAGGGAGAAAGTATAGGCGAGTCAGCTGGAGGGAGAAAGTATAGGCGAGTCAGTTGGAGGGAAAAAGCATAGGCGAGTCAGCTGGAGGGAGAAAGTATAGGCGAGTCAGTTGGAGGGAGAAAGTATAGGTGAGTCAGCCGAGGGAGAAAGTATAGGCGAGTCAGTTGGAGGGAGAAAGTATATGCGAGTCAGTTGGAGGGAGAAAGTATAGGCCAGTCAGTTGGAGGGAGAAAGTATAGGTGAGTCAGCTGAGGGAGAAAGAATAGGCGAGTCAGTTGGAGGAGAAAGTATAGGCGAGTCAGTTGGAGGGAGAAAGTATAGGTGAGTCAGTTGGAGGGAGAGAGTATAGGTGAGTCAGTTGGAGAGAGAAAGTATAGGCGAGTCAGCTGGAGGGAGAAAGTATAAGTGAGTCAGTTGGAGGGAGAAAGTATAGGTGAGTCAGTTGGAGGGAGAAAGCATAGGTGAGTCAGTTGGATGGAGAAAGTATAGGTGAGTCAGCTGAGGGAAAAAGTATAGGCGAGTCAGCTGGAGGGAGAAAGTATAGGCGAGTCAGTTGGAGGGAGAAAGTACAGGCGAGTCAGTTGGAGGGAGAAAGTATAGGCGAGTCAGCTGAGGGAGAAAGTATAGGTGAGTCAGTTGGAGGGAGAAAGTATAGGCGAGTCAGTTGGGGGGAGAAAGTATAGGTGAGTCAGTTGGAGGGAGAAAGTATAGGCGAGTCAGCTGAGGGAGAAAGTATTGGCGAGTCAGCTGGAGGGAGAAAGTACAGGCGAGTCAGCTGAGGGAGAAAGTATCGGCGAGTTAGTTGGAGGTTGAAAGTATAGGCGAGTCAGCTGAGGGAGAAAGTATAGGCGAGTCAGCTGGAGGGAGAAAGTATAGGTGAGTCAGTTGGAGGGAGAAAGTATAGGTGAGTCAGTTTGATGGAGAAAGTATAGGTGAGTCAGTTGGAGGGAGAAAGTATAGGCGAGTCAGTAGGAGGGAGAAAGTTTAGGTGAGTCAGTTGGAGGGAGAAAGTTTAGGTGAGTCAGTTGGATGGAGAAAGTATAGGTGAGTCAATTGGAGGGAGAAAGCATAGGCGAGTCAGCTGAGGGAGAAAGTATAGGTGGGTCAGCTGGAGGGAAAAAGTATAGGTGAGTCAGTTGGAGGGAGAAAGTATAGGCGAGTCAGCTGGAGGGAGAAAGTACAGGCGAGTCAGCTGAGGGAGAAAGCATAGGCGAGTCAGTTGGAGGGAGAAAGTATAGGCGAGTCAGCTGAGGGAGAAAGTATAGGCGAGTCAGCTGAGGGAGAAAGTATAGGCGAGTCAGCTGAGGGAGACAGTATAGGCGAGTCAGCTGTGGGAAAAAGGATAGGCGAGTCAGCTGGAGGGAGAAAGTATAGGCGAGTCAGCTGAGGGAGAAAGTATAGGCGAGTCAGCTGAGGGAGAAAGTATAGGCGAGTCAGCTGAGGGAGAAAGTATAGGCGAGTCAGCTGAGGGAGACAGTATAGGCGAGTCAGCTGTGGGAAAAGGTATAGGCGAGTCAGCTGGAGGGAGAAAGTATAGGCGAGTCAGTTGGAAGGAGAAGGTATAGGCGAGTCAGTTGGAGGGAGAAAGTATAGGCGAGTCAGCTGGAGGGAGAAAGCATAGGCGAGTCAGTTGGAGGGAGAAAGTATAGCTGAGTCCTTTGGAGGGAGAAAGAATAGGCTAGTCAGCTGAAGGGAGAAAGTATAGGCGAGTCAGTTGGAGGGAGAAAGTATAGGCGAGTCAGTTGGAGGGAGAAAGTATAGGCGAGTCAGTTGGAGGGAGAAAGTATAGGTGAGTCAGCTGAGGGAGAAAGAATAGGCGAGTTACTTGGAGGGAGAAAGTACAGGCGAGTCAGCTGAGGGAGAAAGCATAGGCGAGTCAGTTGGAGGGAGAAAGTATAGGCGAGTCAGCTGAGGGAGAAAGTATAGGCGAGTCAGTTGGAGGGAGAAAGTATAGGCGAGTCATCTGAGGGAGAAAGTATAGGCTAGTCAGCTGCGGGAGAAAGTATAGGCGAGTCAGCTGAGTGAGAAAGTATAGGCGAGTCAGCTGAGGGAGACAGTATAGGCGAGTCAGCTGTGGGAAAAAGTATAGGCGAGTCAGCTGGAGGGAGAAAGTATAGGCGAGTCAGTTGGAAGGAGAAGGTATAGGCGAGTCAGTTGGAGGGAGAAAGTATAGGCGAGTCAGCTGGAGGGAGAAAGCATAGGCGAGTCAGTTGGAGGGAGAAAGTATAGCTGAGTCCGTTGGAGGGAGAAAGTATAGGCGAGTCAGTTGGAGGGAGAAATTATAGGCGAGTCAGCTGAGGGAGAAAGTATAGGCGAGTCAGCTGGAGGGAGAAAGTATAGGCTAGTCAGTTGGAGGGAGAACGTATAGGTGAGTCAGCTGAGGGAGAAAGTATAGGCGAGTCAGTTGGAGGGAGAAAGAATAGGCGAGTCAGTTGGAGGGAGAAAGTATAGGCTAGTCAGTTGGAGGGAGAAAGTATAGGTGAGTCAGCTGAGGGAGAAAGTATAGGCGAATCAGTTGGAGGGAGAAAGTATAGGAGAGTCAGTTGGAGGGAGCAAGTATAGGTGGGTCAGTTGGAGGGAGAAAGTTAAGGTGAGACAGTTGGATGGAGAAAGTATAGGTGAGTCATCTGAGTGAGAAAGTATAGGCGAGTCAGCTGAGAGAGAAAGTATAGGCGAGTCAGCTGAGGGAGAAAGTATAGACGAGTCAGCTGAGGGAGACAGTATAGGCGAGTCAGCTGTGGGACAAAATATAGGCGAGTCAGCTGGAGGGAAAAAGTATAGGCGAGTCAGCAGGAGGGAGAAAGTATAGGCGAGTCAGTTGGAAGGAGAAGGTATAGGCGAGTCAGTTGGAGGGAGAAAGTATAGGCGAGTCAGCTGGAGGGAGAAAGAATAGGCGAGTCAGTTGGAGGGAGAAAGTATAGGTGAGTCAGCTGAGGGACAAAGTATAGGCGAGTCAGTTGGAGGGAGAAAGTGTAGGCGAGTCAGTTGGAGGGAGAAAGTATAGGCGAGTCAGTTGGAGGGAGAAAGTATAGG
The DNA here is from genome assembly GCA_964017155.1 of Oasisia sp. SBJ-2009. Classification (NCBI taxonomy): domain Eukaryota; kingdom Metazoa; phylum Annelida; class Polychaeta; order Sabellida; family Siboglinidae; genus Oasisia; species Oasisia sp. SBJ-2009. The sequence goes on from OZ024854.1 coordinate 44,138,168, forward strand.
AGAGTCAGATGGAGGGAGAAAGTATAGGTGAGTCAGTTGGAGTGAGAGAGTATAGATGAGTCAGTTGGAGGGAGAGAGTATAGGTGAGTCAGTTGGAGGGAGAAAGTATAGGCGAGTCAGCTGGAGGGAGAAAGTATAGGCGATTCAGCTGAGGGAGAAAGTATAGGCGAGTCAGTTGGAGGGAGAAAGTATAGGCGATTCAGCTGAGGGAGAAAGTATAGGCGAGTCAGTTGGAGGGAGAAAGTATAGGTGAGTCAGCTGAGGGAGAAAGTATAGGCGAGTCAGTTGGAGGGAGAAAGTATAGGCGAGTCAGTTGGAGGGAGAAAGTATTGGCGAGTCAGTTGGAGGGAGAAAGTATAGGTGAGTCAGCTGAGGGAGAAAGTATAGGCGAGTCAGTTGGAGGGAGAAAGTATAGGTGAGTCAGTTGGAGGGAGAAAGTATAGGCGAGTCAGTTGGAGGGAGAAAGTATAGGTGAGTCAGCCGAGGGAGAAAGTATAGGCGAGTCAGTTGGAGGGAGAAAGTATATGCCTATCAGTAGGAGGGAGAAAGTATAGGCGAGTCAGTTGGAGGGAGAAAGTATAGGTGAGTCAGCTGAGGGAGAAAGAATAGGCGAGTCAGTTGGAGGAGAAAGTATAGGCGAGTCAGTTGGAGGGAGAAAGTATAGGTGAGTCAGTTGGAGGGAGAGAGTATAGGTGAGTCAGTTGGAGAGAGAAAGTGTAGGCGAGTCAGCTGGAGGGAGAAAGTATAAGTGAGTGAGTTGGAGGGAGAAAGTATAGGTGAGTCAGTTGGAGGGAGAAAGTATAGGTGAGTCAGTTGGATGGAGAAAGTATAGGTGAGTCAATTGGAGGGAGAAAGTGTAGGCGAGTCAGCTGAGGGAGAAAGTATAGGCGAGTCAGTTGGAGGGAGAAAGTATAGGTGAGTCAATTGGAGGGAGAAAGAATAGGCGAGTCAGCTGAGGGAGAAAGTATAGGTGAGTCAGCTGAGGGAAAAAGTATAGGCGAGTCAGCTGGAGGGAGAAAGTATAGGCGAGTCAGTTGGAGGGAGAAAGTATAGGCGAGTCAGTTGGAGGGAGAAAGTATAGGCGAGTCAGCTGAGGGAGAAAGTATAGGTGAGTCAGTTGGAGGGAGAAAGTATAGGCGAGTCAGCTGGAGGGAGAAAGTATAGGTGAGTCAGTTGGAGGGAGAAAGTATAGGCGAGTCAGCTGAGGGAGAAAGTATTGGCGAGTCAGCTGGAGGGAGAAAGTACAGGCGAGTCAGCTGAGGGAGAAAGTATCGGCGAGTTAGTTGGAGGTTGAAAGTATAGGCGAGTCAGCTGAGGGAGAAAGTATAGGCGAGTCAGCTGGAGGGAGAAAGTATAGGTGAGTCAGTTGGAGGGAGAAAGTATAGGTGAGTCAGTTGGAGGGAGAAAGCATAGGTGAGTCAGTTGGATGGAGAAAGTATAGGTGAGTCAATTGGAGGGAGAAAGTATAGGCGAGTCAGCTGAGGGAGAAAGTATAGGTGAGTCAGCTGAGGGAAAAAGTATAGGCGAGTCAGCTGGAGGGAGAAAGCATAGGCGAGTCAGCTGAGGGAGAAAGTATAGGTGGGTCAGCTGGAGGGAAAAAGTATAGGTGAGTCAGTTGGAGGGAGAAAGTATAGGCGAGTCAGCTGGAGGGAGAAAGTACAGGCGAGTCAGCTGAGGGAGAAAGCATAGGCGAGTCAGTTGGAGGGAGAAAGTATAGGCGAGTCAGCTGAGGGAGAAAGTATAGGCGAGTCAGCTGAGGGAGAAAGTATAGGCGAGTCAGCTGAGGGAGACAGTATAGGCGAGTCAGCTGTGGGAAAAAGGATAGGCGAGTCAGCTGGAGGGAGAAAGTATAGGCGAGTCAGCTGAGGGAGAAAGTATAGGCGAGTCAGCTGAGGGAGAAAGTATAGGCGAGTCAGCTGAGGGAGAAAGTATAGGCGAGTCAGCTGAGGGAGACAGTATAGGCGAGTCAGCGGTGGGAAAAGGTATAGGCGAGTCAGCTGGAGGGAGAAAGTATAGGCGAGTCAGTTGGAAGGAGAAGGTATAGGCGAGTCAGTTGGAGGGAGAAAGTATAGGCGAGTCAGCTGGAGGGAGAAAGCATAGGCGAGTCAGTTGGAGGGAGAAAGTATAGCTGAGTCCTTTGGAGGGAGAAAGAATAGGCGAGTCAGTTGGAGGGAGAAAGAATAGGCTAGTCAGCTGAAGGGAGAAAGTATAGGCGAGTCAGTTGGAGGGAGAAAGTATAGGCGAGTCAGTTGGAGGGAGAAAGTATAGGCGAGTCAGTTGGAGGGAGAAAGTATAGGTGAGTCAGCTGAGGGAGAAAGAATAGGCGAGTTACTTGGAGGGAGAAAGTACAGGCGAGTCAGCTGAGGGAGAAAGCATAGGCGAGTCAGTTGGAGGGAGAAAGTATAGGCGAGTCAGCTGAGGGAGAAAGTATAGGCGAGTCAGTTGGAGGGAGAAAGTATAGGCGAGTCATCTGAGGGAGAAAGTATAGGCGAGTCAGCTGAGGGAGAAAGTATAGGCGAGTCAGCTGAGTGAGAAAGTATAGGCGAGTCAGCTGAGGGAGACAGTATAGGCGAGTCAGCTGTGGGAAAAAGTATAGGCGAGTCAGCTGGAGGGAGAAAGTATAGGCGAGTCAGTTGGAAGGAGAAGGTATAGGCGAGTCAGTTGGAGGGAGAAAGTATAGGCGAGTCAGCTGGAGGGAGAAAGCATAGGCGAGTCAGTTGGAGGGAGAAAGTATAGCTGAGTCCGTTGGAGGGAGAAAGTATAGGCGAGTCAGTTGGAGGGAGAAATTATAGGCGAGTCAGCTGAGGGAGAAAGTATAGGCGAGTCAGCTGGAGGGAGAAAGTATAGGCTAGTCAGTTGGAGGGAGAACGTATAGGTGAGTCAGCTGAGGGAGAAAGTATAGGCGAGTCAGTTGGAGGGAGAAAGAATAGGCGAGTCAGTTGGAGGGAGAAAGTATAGGCTAGTCAGTTGGAGGGAGAAAGTATAGGTGAGTCAGCTGAGGGAGAAAGTATAGGCGAATCAGTTGGAGGGAGAAAGTATAGGAGAGTCAGTTGGAGGGAGCAAGTATAGGTGGGTCAGTTGGAGGGAGAAAGTTAAGGTGAGACAGTTGGATGGAGAAAGTATAGGTGAGTCATCTGAGTGAGAAAGTATAGGCGAGTCAGCTGAGAGAGAAAGTATAGGCGAGTCAGCTGAGGGAGAAAGTATAGACGAGTCAGCTGAGGGAGACAGTATAGGCGAGTCAGCTGTGGGACAAAATATAGGCGAGTCAGCTGGAGGGAAAAAGTATAGGCGAGTCAGCAGGAGGGAGAAAGTATAGGCGAGTCAGTTGGAAGGAGAAGGTATAGGCGAGTCAGTTGGAGGGAGAAAGTATAGGCGAGTCAGCTGGAGGGAGAAAGAATAGGCGAGTCAGTTGGAGGGAGAAAGTATAGGTGAGTCAGCTGAGGGACAAAGTATAGGCGAGTCAGTTGGAGGGAGAAAGTGTAGGCGAGTCAGTTGGAGGGAGAAAGTATAGGCGAGTCAGTTGGAGGGAGAAAGTATAGGAGAGTCAGATGGAGGGAGAAAGTATAGGTGAGTCAGTTGGAGTGAGAGAGTATAGATGAGTCGGTTGGAGGGAGAGAGTATAGGTGAGTGAGTTGGAGGGAGAAAGTATAGGCGAGTCAGCTGGAGGGAGAAAGTATAGGCGATTCAGCTGAGGGAGAAAGTATAGGCGAGTCAGTTGGAGGGAGAAAGTATAGGTGAGTCAGCTGAGGGAGAAAGTATAGGCGAGTCAGTTGGAGGGAGAAAGTATAGGCGAGTCAGTTGGAGGGAGAAAGTATTGGCGAGTCAGTTGGAGGGAGAAAGTATAGGTGAGTCAGCTGAGGGAGAAAGTATAGGCGAGTCAGTTGGAGGGAGAAAGTATAGGTGAGTCAGTTGGAGGGAGAAAGTATAGGCGAGTCAGTTGGAGGGAGAAAGTATAGGTGAGTCAGCCGAGGGAGAAAGTATAGGCGAGTCAGTTGGAGGGAGAAAGTATATGCCTATCAGTAGGAGGGAGAAAGTATAGGCGAGTCAGTTGGAGGGAGAAAGTATAGGTGAGTCAGCTGAGGGAGAAAGAATAGGCGAGTCAGTTGGAGGAGAAAGTATAGGCGAGTCAGTTGGAGGGAGAAAGTATAGGTGAGTCAGTTGGAGGGAGAGAGTATAGGTGAGTCAGTTGGAGAGAGAAAGTGTAGGCGAGTCAGCTGGAGGGAGAAAGTATAAGTGAGTGAGTTGGAGGGAGAAAGTATAGGTGAGTCAGTTGGAGGGAGAAAGTATAGGTGAGTCAGTTGGATGGAGAAAGTATAGGTGAGTCAATTGGAGGGAGAAAGTGTAGGCGAGTCAGCTGAGGGAGAAAGTATAGGCGAGTCAGTTGGAGGGAGAAAGTATAGGTGAGTCAATTGGAGGGAGAAAGAATAGGCGAGTCAGCTGAGGGAGAAAGTATAGGTGAGTCAGCTGAGGGAAAAAGTATAGGCGAGTCAGCTGGAGGGATAAAGTATAGGCGAGTCAGTTGGAGGGAGAAAGTATAGGCGAGTCAGTTGGAGGGAGAAAGTATAGGCGAGTCAGCTGAGGGAGAAAGTATAGGTGAGTCAGTTGGAGGGAGAAAGTATAGGCGAGTCAGCTGGAGGGAGAAAGTATAGGTGAGTCAGTTGGAGGGAGAAAGTATAGGCGAGTCAGCTGAGGGAGAAAGTATTGGCGAGTCAGCTGGAGGGAGAAAGTACAGGCGAGTCAGCTGAGGGAGAAAGTATCGGCGAGTTAGTTGGAGGTTGAAAGTATAGGCGAGTCAGCTGAGGGAGAAAGTATAGGCGAGTCAGCTGGAGGGAGAAAGTATAGGTGAGTCAGTTGGAGGGAGAAAGTATAGGTGAGTCAGTTGGAGGGAGAAAGCATAGGTGAGTCAGTTGGATGGAGAAAGTATAGGTGAGTCAATTGGAGGGAGAAAGTATAGGCGAGTCAGCTGAGGGAGAAAGTATAGGTGAGTCAGCTGAGGGAAAAAGTATAGGCGAGTCAGCTGGAGGGAGAAAGTATAGGCGAGTCAGTTGGAGGGAGAAAGTATAGGCGAGTCAGCTGGAGGGAGAAAGTATAGGCGAGTCAGCTGAGAGAGAAAGTATAGGTGAGTCAGTTGGAGGGAGAAAGTATAGGCGAGTCAGTTGGAGGGAGAAAGTATAGGCGAGTCAGCTGAGGGAGAAAGTATAGGCGATTCAGCTGAGGGAGAAAGTATAGGCGAGTCAGTTGGAGGGACAAAGTATAGGCGAGTCAGTTGGAGGGAGAAAGGATAGGTGAGTCAGTTGGAGGGAGAAAGTATAGGTGAGTCAGCTGAGGGAGAAAGTATAGGCGAGTCAGTTGGAGGGACAAAGTATAGGCGAGTCAGTTGGAGGGAGAAAGGATAGGTGAGTCAGTTGGAGGGAGAAAGTATAGGCGAGTCAGCTGGAGGGAGAAAGTATAGGCGAGTCAGTTGGAGGGAAAAAGCATAGGCGAGTCAGCTGGAGGGAGAAAGTATAGGCGAGTCAGTTGGAGGGAGAAAGTATAGGTGAGTCAGCCGAGGGAGAAAGTATAGGCGAGTCAGTTGGAGGGAGAAAGTATATGCGAGTCAGTTGGAGGGAGAAAGTATAGGCGAGTCAGTTGGAGGGAGAAAGTATAGGTGAGTCAGCTGAGGGAGAAAGAATAGGCGAGTCAGTTGGAGGAGAAAGTATAGGCGAGTCAGTTGGAGGGAGAAAGTATAGGTGAGTCAGTTGGAGGGAGAGAGTATAGGTGAGTCAGTTGGAGAGAGAAAGTATAGGCGAGTCAGCTGGAGGGAGAAAGTATAAGTGAGTCAGTTGGAGGGAGAAAGTATAGGTGAGTCAGTTGGAGGGAGAAAGTATAGGTGAGTCAGTTGGATGGAGAAAGTATAGGTGAGTCAATTGGAGGGAGAAAGTTTAGGCGAGTCAGCTGAGGGAGAAAGTATAGGCGAGTCAGTTGGAGGGAGAAAGTATAGGTGAGTCAATTGGAGGGAGAAAGTATAGGCGAGTCAGCTGAGGGAGAAAGTATAGGTGAGTCAGCTGAGGGAAAAAGTATAGGCGAGTCAGCTGGAGGAAGAAAGTATAGGCGAGTCAGTTGGAGGGAGAAAGTACAGGCGAGTCAGTTGGAGGGAGAAAGTATAGGCGAGTCAGCTGAGGGAGAAAGTATAGGTGAGTCAGTTGGAGGGAGAAAGTATAGGCGAGTCAGTTGGGGGGAGAAAGTATAGGTGAGTCAGTTGGAGGGAGAAAGTATAGGCGAGTCAGTTGGAGGGAGAAAGTATAGGTGAGTCAGCCGAGGGAGAAAGTATAGGCGAGTCAGTTGGAGGGAGAAAGTATAGGTGAGTCAGTTGGATGGAGAAAGTATAGGTGAGTCAATTGGAGGGAGAAAGTTTAGGCGAGTCAGCTGAGGGAGAAAGTATAGGCGAGTCAGTTGGAGGGAGAAAGTATAGGTGAGTCAATTGGAGGGAGAAAGTATAGGCGAGTCAGCTGAGGGAGAAAGTATAGGTGAGTCAGCTGAGGGAAAAAGTATAGGCGAGTCAGCTGGAGGAAGAAAGTATAGGCGAGTCAGTTGGAGGGAGAAAGTACAGGCGAGTCAGTTGGAGGGAGAAAGTATAGGCGAGTCAGCTGAGGGAGAAAGTATAGGTGAGTCAGTTGGAGGGAGAAAGTATAGGCGAGTCAGTTGGGGGGAGAAAGTATAGGTGAGTCAGTTGGAGGGAGAAAGTATAGGCGAGTCAGTTGGAGGGAGAAAGTATAGGTGAGTCAGCCGAGGGAGAAAGTATAGGCGAGTCAGTTGGAGGGAGAAAGTATATGCGAGTCATTTGGAGGGAGAAAGTATAGGCGAGTCAGTTGGAGGGAGAAAGTATAGGTGAGTCAGCTGAGGGAGAAAGAACAGGCGAGTCAGTTGGAGGAGAAAGTATAGGCGAGTCAGTTGGAGGGAGAAAGTATAGGTGAGTCAGTTGGAGGGAGAGAGTATAGGTGAGTCAGTTGGAGAGAGAAAGTATAGGCGAGTCAGCTGGAGGGAGAAAGTATAAGTGAGTCAGTTGGAGGGAGAAAGTATAGGTGAGTCAGTTGGAGGGAGAAAGTATAGGTGAGTCAGTTGGATGGAGAAAGTATAGGTGAGTCAATTGGAGGGAGAAAGTATAGGCGAGTCAGCTGAGGGAGAAAGTATAGGCGAGTCAGTTGGAGGGAGAAAGTATAGGTGAGTCAGTTGGAGGGAGAAAGTATAGGTGAGTCAGTTGAGGGAGAAAGTATAGGCGAGACAGTTGCAGGGAGAAAGTATAGGCGAGTCAGTTGGAGGGAGAAAGTATAGGCGAGTCAGTTGGAGGGAGAAAGAATAGGTGAGTCAGCTGAGGGAGAAAGTATAGGCGAGTCAGTTGGAGGGAGAAAGTATAGGCGAGTCAGTTGGAGGGAGAAAGTATAGGTGAGTCAGTTGGAGGGAGAGAGTATAGGTGAGTCAGTTGGAGGGAGAAAGTATAGGCGAGTCAGCTGGAGGGAGAAATTATAGGCGAGTCAGTTGGAGGGAGAAAGTATAGGTGAGTCAGTTGGAGGGAGAAAGCATAGGTGAGTCAGTTGGATGGAGAAAGTATAGGTGAGTCAATTGGAGGGAGAAAGTATAGGCGAGTCAGCTGAGGGAGAAAGTATAGGTGAGTCAGCTGAGGGAAAAAGTATAGGCGAGTCAGCTGGAGGGAGAAAGTATAGGCGAGTCAGTTGGAGGGAGAACGTATAGGTGAGTCAGCTGAGGGAGAAAGTATAGGCGAGTCAGTTGGAGGGAGAAAGTATAGGCGAGTCAGTTGGAGGGAGAAAGTATTGGCGAGTCAGTTGGAGGGAGAAAGTATAGGTGAGTCAGCTGAGGGAGAAAGTATAGGCGAGTCAGTTGGAGGGACAAAGTATAGGCGAGTCAATTGGAGGGAGAAAGTATAGGTGAGTCAGTTGGAGGGAGAAAGTATAGGCGAGTCAGCTGGAGGGAGAAAGTATAGGCGAGTCAGTTGGAGGGAAAAAGCATAGGCGAGTCAGCTGGAGGGAGAAAGTATAGGCGAGTCAGTTGGAGGGAGAAAGTATAGGTGAGTCAGCCGAGGGAGAAAGTATAGGCGAGTCAGTTGGAGGGAGAAAGTATATGCGAGTCAGTTGGAGGGAGAAAGTATAGGCGAGTCAGTTGGAGGGAGAAAGTATAGGTGAGTCAGCTGAGGGAGAAAGAATAGGCGAGTCAGTTGGAGGAGAAAGTATAGGCGAGTCAGTTGGAGGGAGAAAGTATAGGTGAGTCAGTTGGAGGGAGAGAGTATAGGTGAGTCAGTTGGAGAGAGAAAGTATAGGCGAGTCAGCTGGAGGGAGAAAGTATAAGTGAGTCAGTTGGAGGGAGAAAGTATAGGTGAGTCAGTTGGAGGGAGAAAGCATAGGTGAGTCAGTTGGATGGAGAAAGTATAGGTGAGTCAATTGGAGGGAGAAAGTTTAGGCGAGTCAGCTGAGGGAGAAAGTATAGGCGAGTCAGTTGGAGGGAGAAAGTATAGGTGAGTCAATTGGAGGGAGAAAGTATAGGCGAGTCAGCTGAGGGAGAAAGTATAGGTGAGTCAGCTGAGGGAAAAAGTATAGGCGAGTCAGCTGGAGGGAGAAAGTATAGGCGAGTCAGTTGGAAGGAGAAAGTACAGGCGAGTCAGTTGGAGGGAGAAAGTATAGGCGAGTCAGCTGAGGGAGAAAGTATAGGTGAGTCAGTTGGAGGGAGAAAGTATAGGCGAGTCAGTTGGGGGGAGAAAGTATAGGTGAGTCAGTTGGAGGGAGAAAGTATAGGCGAGTCAGCTGAGGGAGAAAGTATTGGCGAGTCAGCTGGAGGGAGAAAGTACAGGCGAGTCAGCTGAGGGAGAAAGTATCGGCGAGTTAGTTGGAGGTTGAAAGTATAGGCGAGTCAGCTGAGGGAGAAAGTATAGGCGAGTCAGCTGGAGGGAGAAAGTATAGGTGAGTCAGTTGGAGGGAGAAAGTATAGGTGAGTCAGTTTGATGGAGAAAGTATAGGTGAGTCAGTTGGAGGGAGAAAGTATAGGCGAGTCAGTAGGAGGGAGAAAGTTTAGGTGAGTCAGATGGAGGGAGAAAGTTTAGGTGAGTCAGTTGGATGGAGAAAGTATAGGTGAGTCAATTGGAGGGAGAAAGCATAGGCGAGTCAGCTGAGGGAGAAAGTATAGGTGGTTCAGCTGGAGGGAAAAAGTATAGGTGAGTCAGTTGGAGGGAGAAAGTATAGGCGAGTCAGCTGGAGGGAGAAAGTACAGGCGAGTCAGCTGAGGGAGAAAGCATAGGCGAGTCAGTTGGAGGGAGAAAGTATAGGCGAGTCAGCTGAGGGAGAAAGTATAGGCGAGTCAGCTGAGGGAGAAAGTATAGGCGAGTCAGCTGAGGGAGACAGTATAGGCGAGTCAGCTGTGGGAAAAAGGATAGGCGAGTCAGCTGGAGGGAGAAAGTATAGGCGAGTCAGCTGAGGGAGAAAGTATAGGCGAGTCAGCTGAGGGAGAAAGTATAGGCGAGTCAGCTGAGGGAGAAAGTATAGGCGAGTCAGCTGAGGGAGACAGTATAGGCGAGTCAGCTGTGGGAAAAGGTATAGGCGAGTCAGCTGGAGGGAGAAAGTATAGGCGAGTCAGTTGGAAGGAGAAGGTATAGGCGAGTCAGTTGGAGGGAGAAAGTATAGGCGAGTCAGCTGGAGGGAGAAAGCATAGGCGAGTCAGTTGGAGGGAGAAAGTATAGCTGAGTCCTTTGGAGGGAGAAAGAATAGGCGAGTCAGTTGGAGGGAGAAAGAATAGGCTAGTCAGCTGAAGGGAGAAAGTATAGGCGAGTCAGTTGGAGGGAGAAAGTATAGGCGAGTCAGTTGGAGGGAGAAAGTATAGGCGAGTCAGTTGGAGGGAGAAAGTATAGGTGAGTCAGCTGAGGGAGAAAGAATAGGCGAGTTACTTGGAGGGAGAAAGTACAGGCGAGTCAGCTGAGGGAGAAAGCATAGGCGAGTCAGTTGGAGGGAGAAAGTATAGGCGAGTCAGCTGAGGGAGAAAGTATAGGCGAGTCAGTTGGAGGGAGAAAGTATAGGCGAGTCATCTGAGGGAGAAAGTATAGGCGAGTCAGCTGAGGGAGAAAGTATAGGCGAGTCAGCTGAGTGAGAAAGTATAGGCGAGTCAGCTGAGGGAGACAGTATAGGCGAGTCAGCTGTGGGAAAAAGTATAGGCGAGTCAGCTGGAGGGAGAAAGTATAGGCGAGTCAGTTGGAAGGAGAAGGTATAGGCGAGTCAGTTGGAGGGAGAAAGTATAGGCGAGTCAGCTGGAGGGAGAAAGCATAGGCGAGTCAGTTGGAGGGAGAAAGTATAGCTGAGTCCGTTGGAGGGAGAAAGTATAGGCGAGTCAGTTGGAGGGAGAAATTATAGGCGAGTCAGCTGAGGGAGAAAGTATAGGCGAGTCAGCTGGAGGGAGAAAGTATAGGCTAGTCAGTTGGAGGGAGAACGTATAGGTGAGTCAGCTGAGGGAGAAAGTATAGGCGAGTCAGTTGGAGGGAGAAAGAATAGGCGAGTCAGTTGGAGGGAGAAAGTATAGGCTAGTCAGTTGGAGGGAGAAAGTATAGGTGAGTCAGCTGAGGGAGAAAGTATAGGCGAATCAGTTGGAGGGAGAAAGTATAGGAGAGTCAGTTGGAGGGAGCAAGTATAGGTGGGTCAGTTGGAGGGAGAAAGTTAAGGTGAGACAGTTGGATGGAGAAAGTATAGGTGAGTCATCTGAGTGAGAAAGTATAGGCGAGTCAGCTGAGAGAGAAAGTATAGGCGAGTCAGCTGAGGGAGAAAGTATAGACGAGTCAGCTGAGGGAGACAGTATAGGCGAGTCAGCTGTGGGACAAAATATAGGCGAGTCAGCTGGAGGGAAAAAGTATAGGCGAGTCAGCAGGAGGGAGAAAGTATAGGCGAGTCAGTTGGAAGGAGAAGGTATAGGCGAGTCAGTTGGAGGGAGAAAGTATAGGCGAGTCAGCTGGAGGGAGAAAGAATAGGCGAGTCAGTTGGAGGGAGAAAGTATAGGTGAGTCAGCTGAGGGACAAAGTATAGGCGAGTCAGTTGGAGGGAGAAAGTGTAGGCGAGTCAGTTGAGGGAGAAAGTATAGGCGAGTCAGTTGGAGGGAGAAAGTATAGGTGAGTCAGTTGGAGTGAGAGAGTATAGATGAGTCAGTTGGAGGGAGAGAGTATAGGTGAGTCAGTTGGAGGGAGAAAGTATAGGCGAGTCAGCTGGAGGGAGAAAGTATAGGCGAGTCAGTTGGAGGGAGAAAGTATAGGTGAGTCAGTTGGAGGGAGAAAGTATAGGTTAGTCAGTTGGATGGAGAAAGTATAGGTGAGTCAGTTGGAGGGAGAAAGAATAGGCGAGTCAGCTGAGGGAGAAAGTATAGGCGAGTCAGTTGGAGGGAGAGAGTATAGGTGAGTCAGCTGAGAGAGAAAGTATAGGCGAGTCAGTTGGAGGGAGAAAGAATAGGCGAGTCAGTTGGAGGGAGAAAGTACTGGCGAGTCAGTTGGAGGGAGAAAGTATAGGTGAGTCAGCTGAGGGAGAAAGTATAGGCGAGTCAGTTGGAGGGAGAAAGTATAGGCGAGTCAGTTGGAGGGAGAAAGCATAGGTGAGTCAGTTGGAGGGAAAGAGTATAGGTGAGTCAGTTGGAGGGAGAAAGCATAGGTGAGTCAGCTGAGGGAGAAAGTGTAGGCGAGTCAGTTGGAGGGAGAAAGAAAAGGCGAGTCAGTTGGAGGGAGAAAGTATAGGCGAGTCAGTTGGAGGGAGAAAGTATAGGTGAGTCAGCTGAGGGAGAAAGTATAAGCGAATCAGTTGGAGGGAGAAAGTATAGGAGAGTCAGTTGGAGGGAGCAAGTATAGGTGAGTCAGTTGGAGGGAGAAAGTATAGGTGAGACAGTTGGATGGAGAAAGTATAGGTGAGTCAATTGGAGGGAGAAAGTATAGGCGAGTCAGCTGAGGGAGAAAGTATAGGTGAGTCTGCTGGAGGAAGAAAGTATAGGCGAGTCAGCTGAGGGAGACAGTATAGGCGAGTCAGCTGAGGGAAAAAGTATAGGCGAGTCAGCTGGAGGGAGAAAGTATAGGCGAGTCAGTTGGAGGGAGAAAGTATGGGCGAGTCAGCTGGAGGGAGAAAGTATAGGCGAGTTAGTTGGAGGGAGAAAGTATAGGCGAGTCAGTTGGAGGGAGAAAGTATAGGCAAGTCAGCTGAGGGAGAAAGTATAGGTGAGTCTGTTGGAGGGAGAAAGTATAGGCGAGTCAGTTGGAGGGAGAAAGTATAGGTGAGTCAGTTGGAGAGAGAAAGTATAGGCGAGTCAGCTGAGGGAGAAAGTATAGGCGAGTCAGTTGGAGGGAGAAAGAATAGGCGAGTCAGTTGGAGGGAGAAAGTATAGGCGAGTCAGTTGGAGGGAGAAAGTATAGGTGAGTCAGCTGAGGGAGAAAGTATAGGCGAATCAGTTGGAGGGAGAAAGTATAGGAGAGTCAGTTGGAGGGAGCAAGTATAGGTGGGTCAGTTGGAGGGAGAAAGTTAAGGTGAGACAGTTGGATGGAGAAAGTATAGGTGAGTCAGCTGAGGGAGAAAGTATAGGCGAGTCAGCTGAGAGAGAAAGTATAGGCGAGTCAGCTGAGGGAGAAAGTATAGACGAGTCAGCTGAGGGAGACAGTATAGGCGAGTCAGCTGTGGGACAAAATATAGGCGAGTCAGCTGGAGGGAAAAAGTATAGGCGAGTCAGCAGGAGGGAGAAAGTATAGGCGAGTCAGTTGGAAGGAGAAGGTATAGGCGAGTCAGTTGGAGGGAGAAAGTATAGGCGAGTCAGCTGGAGGGAGAAAGAATAGGCGAGTCAGTTGGAGGGAGAAAGTATAGGTGAGTCAGCTGAGGGACAAAGTATAGGCGAGTCAGTTGGAGGGAGAAAGTGTAGGCGAGTCAGTTGGAGGGAGAAAGTGTAGGCGAGTCAGTTGGAGGGAGAAAGTATAGGCGAGTCAGTTGGAGGGAGAAAGTATAGGTGAGTCAGTTGGAGTGAGAGAGTATAGATGAGTCAGTTGGAGGGAGAGAGTATAGGTGAGTCAGTTGGAGGGAGAAAGTATAGGCGAGTCAGCTGGAGGGAGAAAGTATAGGCGAGTCAGTTGGAGGGAGAAAGTATAGGTGAGTCAGTTGGAGGGAGAAAGTATAGGTTAGTCAGTTGGATGGAGAAAGTATAGGTGAGTCAGTTGGAGGGAGAAAGAATAGGCGAGTCAGCTGAGGGAGAAAGTATAGGCGAGTCAATTGGAGGGAGAAAGTATAGGTGAGTCAGCTGAGAGAGAAAGTAAAGGCGAGTCAGTTGGAGGGAGAAAGAATAGGCGAGTCAGTTGGAGGGAGAAAGTACTGGCGAGTCAGTTGGAGGGAGAAAGTATAGGTGAGTCAGCTGAGGGAGAAAGCATAGGCGAGTCAGTTGGAGGGAGAAAGTATAGGCGAGTCAGTTGGAGGGAGAAAGCATAGGTGAGTCAGTTGGAGGGAGAGAGCATAGGTGAGTCAGTTGGAGGGAGAAAGCATAGGTGAGTCAGCTGAGGGAGAAAGTGTAGGCGAGTCAGTTGGAGGGAGAAAGAATAGGCGAGTCAGTTGGAGGGAGAAAGTATAGGCGAGTCAGTTGGAGGGAGGAAGTATAGGTGAGTCAGCTGAGGGAGAAAGTATAAGCGAATCAGTTGGAGGGAGAGAGTATAGGTGAGTCAGCTGAGAGAGAAAGTATAGGCGAGTCAGTTGGAGGGAGAAAGAATAGGCGAGTCAGTTGGAGGGAGAAAGTACTGGCGAGTCAGTTGGAGGGAGAAAGTATAGGTGAGTCAGCTGAGGGAGAAAGTATAGGCGAGTCAGTTGGAGGGAGAAAGTATAGGCGAGTCAGTTGGAGGGAGAAAGCATAGGTGAGTCAGTTGGAGGGAAAGAGTATAGGTGAGTCAGTTGGAGGGAGAAAGCATAGGTGAGTCAGCTGAGGGAGAAAGTGTAGGCGAGTCAGTTGGAGGGAGAAAGAAAAGGCGAGTCAGTTGGAGGGAGAAAGTATAGGCGAGTCAGTTGGAGGGAGAAAGTATAGGTGAGTCAGCTGAGGGAGAAAGTATAAGCGAATCAGTTGGAGGGAGAAAGTATAGGAGAGTCAGTTGGAGGGAGCAAGTATAGGTGAGTCAGTTGGAGGGAGAAAGTATAGGTGAGACAGTTGGATGGAGAAAGTATAGGTGAGTCAATTGGAGGGAGAAAGTATAGGCGAGTCAGCTGAGGGAGAAAGTATAGGTGAGTCTGCTGGAGGAAGAAAGTATAGGCGAGTCAGCTGAGGGAGACAGTATAGGCGAGTCAGCTGAGGGAAAAAGTATAGGCGAGTCAGCTGGAGGGAGAAAGTATAGGCGAGTCAGTTGGAGGGAGAAAGTATGGGCGAGTCAGCTGGAGGGAGAAAGTATAGGCGAGTTAGTTGGAGGGAGAAAGTATAGGCGAGTCAGTTGGAGGGAGAAAGTATAGGCAAGTCAGCTGAGGGAGAAAGTATAGGTGAGTCTGTTGGAGGGAGAAAGTATAGGCGAGTCAGTTGGAGGGAGAAAGTATAGGTGAGTCAGTTGGAGAGAGAAAGTATAGGCGAGTCAGCTGAGGGAGAAAGTATAGGCGAGTCAGTTGGAGGGAGAAAGAATAGGCGAGTCAGTTGGAGGGAGAAAGTATAGGCGAGTCAGTTGGAGGGAGAAAGTATAGGTGAGTCAGCTGAGGGAGAAAGTATAGGCGAATCAGTTGGAGGGAGAAAGTATAGGAGAGTCAGTTGGAGGGAGCAAGTATAGGTGGGTCAGTTGGAGGGAGAAAGTTAAGGTGAGACAGTTGGATGGAGAAAGTATAGGTGAGTCAGCTGAGGGAGAAAGTATAGGCGAGTCAGCTGAGAGAGAAAGTATAGGCGAGTCAGCTGAGGGAGAAAGTATAGACGAGTCAGCTGAGGGAGACAGTATAGGCGAGTCAGCTGTGGGACAAAATATAGGCGAGTCAGCTGGAGGGAAAAAGTATAGGCGAGTCAGCAGGAGGGAGAAAGTATAGGCGAGTCAGTTGGAAGGAGAAGGTATAGGCGAGTCAGTTGGAGGGAGAAAGTATAGGCGAGTCAGCTGGAGGGAGAAAGAATAGGCGAGTCAGTTGGAGGGAGAAAGTATAGGTGAGTCAGCTGAGGGACAAAGTATAGGCGAGTCAGTTGGAGGGAGAAAGTGTAGGCGAGTCAGTTGGAGGGAGAAAGTGTAGGCGAGTCAGTTGGAGGGAGAAAGTATAGGCGAGTCAGTTGGAGGGAGAAAGTATAGGTGAGTCAGTTGGAGTGAGAGAGTATAGATGAGTCAGTTGGAGGGAGAGAGTATAGGTGAGTCAGTTGGAGGGAGAAAGTATAGGCGAGTCAGCTGGAGGGAGAAAGTATAGGCGAGTCAGTTGGAGGGAGAAAGTATAGGTGAGTCAGTTGGAGGGAGAAAGTATAGGTTAGTCAGTTGGATGGAGAAAGTATAGGTGAGTCAGTTGGAGGGAGAAAGAATAGGCGAGTCAGCTGAGGGAGAAAGTATAGGCGAGTCAATTGGAGGGAGAAAGTATAGGTGAGTCAGCTGAGAGAGAAAGTAAAGGCGAGTCAGTTGGAGGGAGAAAGAATAGGCGAGTCAGTTGGAGGGAGAAAGTACTGGCGAGTCAGTTGGAGGGAGAAAGTATAGGTGAGTCAGCTGAGGGAGAAAGCATAGGCGAGTCAGTTGGAGGGAGAAAGTATAGGCGAGTCAGTTGGAGGGAGAAAGCATAGGTGAGTCAGTTGGAGGGAGAGAGTATAGGTGAGTCAGTTGGAGGGAGAAAGCATAGGTGAGTCAGCTGAGGGAGAAAGTGTAGGCGAGTCAGTTGGAGGGAGAAAGAATAGGCGAGTCAGTTGGAGGGAGAAAGTATAGGCGAGTCAGTTGGAGGGAGGAAGTATAGGTGAGTCAGCTGAGGGAGAAAGTATAAGCGAATCAGTTGGAGGGAGAGAGTATAGGTGAGTCAGCTGAGAGAGAAAGTATAGGCGAGTCAGTTGGAGGGAGAAAGAATAGGCGAGTCAGTTGGAGGGAGAAAGTACTGGCGAGTAAGTTGGAGGGAGAAAGTATAGGTGAGTCAGCTGAGGGAGAAAGTATAGGCGAGTCAGTTGGAGGGAGAAAGTATAGGCGAGTCAGTTGGAGGGAGAAAGCATAGGTGAGTCAGTTAGAGGGAAAGAGTATAGGAGAGTCAGTTGGAGGGAGAAAGCATAGGTGAGTCAGCTGAGGGAGAAAGTGTAGGCGAGTCAGTTGGAGGGAGAAAGAAAAGGCGAGTCAGTTGGAGGGAGAAAGTATAGGCGAGTCAGTTGGAGGGAGAAAGTATAGGTGAGTCAGCTGAGGGAGAAAGTATAAGCGAATCAGTTGGAGGGGGAAAGTATAGGAGAGTCAGTTGGAGGGAGCAAGTATAGGTGAGTCAGTTGGAGGGAGAAAGTATAGGTGAGACAGTTGGATGGAGAAAGTATAGGTGAGTCAATTGGAGGGAGAAAGTATAGGCGAGTCAGCTGAGGGAGAAAGTATAGGTGAGTCTGCTGGAGGAAGAAAGTATAGGCGAGTCAGCTGAGGGAGACAGTATAGGCGAGTCAGCTGAGGGAAAAAGTATAGGCGAGTCAGCTGGAGGGAGAAAGTATAGGCGAGTCAGTTGGAGGGAGAAAGTATGGGCGAGTCAGCTGGAGGGAGAAAGTATAGGCGAGTTAGTTGGAGGGAGAAAGTATAGGCGAGTCAGTTGGAGGGAGAAAGTATAGGCAAGTCAGCTGAGGGAGAAAGTATAGGTGAGTCTGTTGGAGGGAGAAAGTATAGGCGAGTCAGTTGGAGGGAGAAAGTATAGGTGAGTCAGTTGGAGAGAGAAAGTATAGGCGAGTCAGCTGAGGGAGAAAGTATAGGCGAGTCAGTTGGAGGGAGAAAGAATAGGCGAGTCAGTTGGAGAGAGAAAGTATAGGCGAGTCAGTTGGAGGGAGAAAGTATAGGTGAGTCAGCTGAGGGAGAAAGTATAGGCGAATCAGTTGGAGGGAGAAAGTATAGGAGAGTCAGTTGGAGGGAGCAAGTATAGGTGGGTCAGTTGGAGGGAGAAAGTTAAGGTGAGACAGTTGGATGGAGAAAGTATAGGTGAGTCAGCTGAGGGAGAAAGTATAGGCGAGTCAGCTGAGAGAGAAAGTATAGGCGAGTCAGCTGAGGGAGAAAGTATAGACGAGTCAGCTGAGGGAGACAGTATAGGCGAGTCAGCTGTGGGACAAAATATAGGCGAGTCAGCTGGAGGGAAAAAGTATAGGCGAGTCAGCAGGAGGGAGAAAGCATAGGCGAGTCAGTTGGAAGGAGAAGGTATAGGCGAGTCAGTTGGAGGGAGAAAGTGTAGGCGAGTCAGTTGGAGGGAGAAAGTGTAGGCGAGTCAGTTGGAGGGAGAAAGTATAGGCGAGTCAGTTGGAGGGAGAAAGTATAGGTGAGTCAGTTGGAGTGAGAGAGTATAGATGAGTCAGTTGGAGGGAGAGAGTATAGGTGAGTCAGTTGGAGGGAGAAAGTATAGGCGAGTCAGCTGGAGGGAGAAAGTATAGGCGAGTCAGTTGGAGGGAGAAAGTATAGGTGAGTCAGCTGAGAGAGAAAGTAAAGGCGAGTCAGTTGGAGGGAGAAAGAATAGGCGAGTCAGTTGGAGGGAGAAAGTACTGGCGAGTCAGTTGGAGGGAGAAAGTATAGGTGAGTCAGCTGAGGGAGAAAGCATAGGCGAGTCAGTTGGAGGGAGAAAGTATAGGCGAGTCAGTTGGAGGGAGAAAGCATAGGTGAGTCAGTTGGAGGGAGAAAGCATAGGTGAGTCAGCTGAGGGAGAAAGTGTAGGCGAGTCAGTTGGAGGGAGAAAGAATAGGCGAGTCAGTTGGAGGGAGAAAGTATAGGCGAGTCAGTTGGAGGGAGGAAGTATAGGTGAGTCAGCTGAGGGAGAAAGTATAAGCGAATCAGTTGGAGGGAGAGAGTATAGGTGAGTCAGCTGAGAGAGAAAGTATAGGCGAGTCAGTTGGAGGGAGAAAGAATAGGCGAGTCAGTTGGAGGGAGAAAGTACTGGCGAGTCAGTTGGAGGGAGAAAGTATAGGTGAGTCAGCTGAGGGAGAAAGTATAGGCGAGTCAGTTGGAGGGAGAAAGTATAGGCGAGTCAGTTGGAGGGAGAAAGCATAGGTGAGTCAGTTGGAGGGAAAGAGTATAGGTGAGTCAGTTGGAGGGAGAAAGCATAGGTGAGTCAGCTGAGGGAGAAAGTGTAGGCGAGTCAGTTGGAGGGAGAAAGAAAAGGCGAGTCAGTTGGAGGGAGAAAGTATAGGCGAGTCAGTTGGAGGGAGAAAGTATAGGTGAGTCAGCTGAGGGAGAAAGTATAAGCGAATCAGTTGGAGGGAGAAAGTATAGGAGAGTCAGTTGGAGGGAGCAAGTATAGGTGAGTCAGTTGGAGGGAGAAAGTATAGGTGAGACAGTTGGATGGAGAAAGTATAGGTGAGTCAATTGGAGGGAGAAAGTATAGGCGAGTCAGCTGAGGGAGAAAGTATAGGTGAGTCTGCTGGAGGAAGAAAGTATAGGCGAGTCAGCTGAGGGAGACAGTATAGGCGAGTCAGCTGAGGGAAAAAGTATAGGCGAGTCAGCTGGAGGGAGAAAGTATAGGCGAGTCAGTTGGCGGGAGAAAGTATGGGCGAGTCAGCTGGAGGGAGAAAGTATAGGCGAGTTAGTTGGAGGGAGAAAGCATAGGCGAGTCAGTTGGAGGGAGAAAGTATAGGCAAGTCAGCTGAGGGAGAAAGTATAGGTGAGTCTGTTGGAGGGAGAAAGTATAGGCGAGTCAGTTGGAGGGAGAAAGTATAGGTGAGTCAGTTGGAGAGAGAAAGTATAGGCGAGTCAGCTGAGGGAGAAAGTATAGGCGAGTCAGTTGGAGGGAGAAAGAATAGGCGAGTCAGTTGGAGGGAGAAAGTATAGGCGAGTCAGTTGGAGGGAGAAAGTATAGGTGAGTCAGCTGAGGGAGAAAGTATAGGCGAATCAGTTGGAGGGAGAAAGTATAGGAGAGTCAGTTGGAGGGAGCAAGTATAGGTGGGTCAGTTGGAGGGAGAAAGTTAAGGTGAGACAGTTGGATGGAGAAAGTATAGGTGAGTCAGCTGAGGGAGAAAGTATAGGCGAGTCAGCTGAGAGAGAAAGTATAGGCGAGTCAGCTGAGGGAGAAAGTATAGACGAGTCAGCTGAGGGAGACAGTATAGGCGAGTCAGCTGTGGGACAAAATATAGGCGAGTCAGCTGGAGGGAAAAAGTATAGGCGAGTCAGCAGGAGGGAGAAAGTATAGGCGAGTCAGTTGGAAGGAGAAGGTATAGGCGAGTCAGTTGGAGGGAGAAAGTATAGGCGAGTCAGCTGGAGGGAGAAAGAATAGGCGAGTCAGTTGGAGGGAGAAAGTATAGGTGAGTCAGCTGAGGGACAAAGTATAGTCGAGTCAGTTGGAGGGAGAAAGTGTAGGCGAGTCAGTTGGAGGGAGAAAGTATAGGTGAGTCAGTTGGAGGGAGAAAGAATAGGCGAGTCAGCTGAGGGAGAAAGTATAGGCGAGTCAATTGGAGGGAGAAAGTATAGGTGAGTCAGCTGAGAGAGAAAGTAAAGGCGAGTCAGTTGGAGGGAGAAAGAATAGGCGAGTCAGTTGGAGGGAGAAAGTACTGGCGAGTCAGTTGGAGGGAGAAAGTATAGGTGAGTCAGCTGAGGGAGAAAGCATAGGCGAGTCAGTTGGAGGGAGAAAGTATAGGCGAGTCAGTTGGAGGGAGAAAGCATAGGTGAGTCAGTTGGAGGGAGAGAGTATAGGTGAGTCAGTTGGAGGGAGAAAGCATAGGTGAGTCAGCTGAGGGAGAAAGTGTAGGCGAGTCAGTTGGAGGGAGAAAGAATAGGCGAGTCAGTTGGAGGGAGAAAGTATAGGCGAGTCAGTTGGAGGGAGGAAGTATAGGTGAGTCAGCTGAGGGAGAAAGTATAAGCGAATCAGTTGGAGGGAGAGAGTATAGGTGAGTCAGCTGAGAGAGAAAGTATAGGCGAGTCAGTTGGAGGGAGAAAGAATAGGCGAGTCAGTTGGAGGGAGAAAGTACTGGCGAGTCAGTTGGAGGGAGAAAGTATAGGTGAGTCAGCTGAGGGAGAAAGTATAGGCGAGTCAGTTGGAGGGAGAAAGTATAGGCGAGTCAGTTGGAGGGAGAAAGCATAGGTGAGTCAGTTGGAGGAAAGAGTATAGGTGAGTCAGTTGGAGGGAGAAAGCATAGGTGAGTCAGCTGAGGGAGAAAGTGTAGGCGAGTCAGTTGGAGGGAGAAAGAAAAGGCGAGTCAGTTGGAGGGAGAAAGTATAGGCGAGTCAGTTGGAGGGAGAAAGTATAGGTGAGTCAGCTGAGGGAGAAAGTATAAGCGAATCAGTTGGAGGGAGAAAGTATAGGAGAGTCAGTTGGAGGGAGCAAGTATAGGTGAGTCAGTTGGAGGGAGAAAGTATAGGTGAGACAGTTGGATGGAGAAAGTATAGGTGAGTCAATTGGAGGGAGAAAGTATAGGCGAGTCAGCTGAGGGAGAAAGTATAGGTGAGTCTGCTGGAGGAAGAAAGTATAGGCGAGTCAGCTGAGGGAGACAGTATAGGCGAGTCAGCTGAGGGAAAAAGTATAGGCGAGTCAGCTGGAGGGAGAAAGTATAGGCGAGTCAGTTGGAGGGAGAAAGTATGGGCGAGTCAGCTGGAGGGAGAAAGTATAGGCGAGTTAGTTGGAGGGAGAAAGTATAGGCGAGTCAGTTGGAGGGAGAAAGTATAGGCAAGTCAGCTCAGGGAGAAAGTATAGGTGAGTCTGTTGGAGGGAGAAAGTATAGACGAGTCAGTTGGAGGGAGAAAGTATAGGTGAGTCAGTTGGAGAGAGAAAGTATAGGCGAGTCAGCTGAGGGAGAAAGTATAGGCGAGTCAGTTGGAGGGAGAAAGAATAGGCGAGTCAGCTGAGGGAGACAGTATAGGCGAGTCAGCTGTGGGACAAAATATAGGCGAGTCAGCTGGAGGGAAAAAGTATAGGCGAGTCAGCAGGAGGGAGAAAGTATAGGCGAGTCAGTTGGAAGGAGAAGGTATAGGCGAGTCAGTTGGAGGGAGAAAGTATAGGCGAGTCAGCTGGAGGGAGAAAGAATAGGCGAGTCAGTTGGAGGGAGAAAGTATAGGTGAGTCAGCTGAGGGACAAAGTATAGGCGAGTCAGTTGGAGGGAGAAAGTGTAGGCGAGTCAGTTGGAGGGAGAAAGTGTAGGCGAGTCAGATGGAGGGAGAAAGTATAGGCGAGTCAGTTGGAGGGAGAAAGTATAGGTGAGTCAGTTGGAGTGAGAGAGTATAGATGAGTCAGTTGGAGGGAGAGAGTATAGGTGAGTCAGTTGGAGGGAGAAAGTATAGGCGAGTCAGCTGGAGGGAGAAAGTATAGGCGAGTCAGTTGGAGGGAGAAAGTATAGGTGAGTCAGTTGGAGGGAGAAAGTATAGGTTAGTCAGTTGGATGGAGAAAGTATAGGTGAGTCAGTTGGAGGGAGAAAGAATAGGCGAGTCAGCTGAGGGAGAAAGTATAGGCGAGTCAATTGGAGGGAGAAAGCATAGGTGAGTCAGTTGGAGGGAGAGAGTATAGGTGAGTCAGTTGGAGGGAGAAAGCATAGGTGAGTCAGCTGAGGGAGAAAGTGTAGGCGAGTCAGTTGGAGGGAGAAAGAATAGGCGAGTCAGTTGGAGGGAGAAAGTATAGGCGAGTCAGTTGGAGGGAGGAAGTATAGGTGAGTCACCTGAGGGAGAAAGTATAAGCGAATCAGTTGGAGGGAGAAAGTATAGGAGAGTCAGTTGGAGGGAGCAAGTATAGGTGAGTCAGTTGGAGGGAGAAAGTATAGGTGAGACAGTTGGATGGAGAAAGTATAGGTGAGTCAATTGGAGGGAGAAAGTATAGGCGAGTCAGCTGAGGGAGAAAGTATAGGTGAGTCTGCTGGAGGAAGAAAGTATAGGCGAGTCAGCTGAGGGAGACAGTATAGGCGAGTCAGCTGATGGGAAAAGGATAGGCGAGTCAGCTGGAGGGAGAAAGTATAGGCGAGTCAGTTGGAGGGAGAAAGTATTGGCGAGTCAGTTGGAGGGAGAAAGTATAGGTGAGTCAGCTGAGGGAGAAAGTATAGGCGAGTCAGTTGGAGGGACAAAGTATAGGCGAGTCAGTTGGAGGGAGAAAGTATAGGTGACTCAGTTGGAGGGAGAAAGTATAGGTGAGTCCGTTGGAGGGAGAAAGTATAGGCAAGTCAGTTGGAGGGAGAAAGTATAGGTGAGTCAGCCGAGGGAGAAAGTATAGGCGAGTCAGTTGGAGGGAGAAAGTATAGGCGAGTCAGTTGGAGGGAGAAAGTATAGGCGAGTCAGTTGGAGGGAGAAAGCATAGGTGAGTCAGCTGAGGGAGAAAGAATAGGCGAGTCAGTTGGAGGAGAAAGAATAGGCGAGTCAGTTGGAGGGAGAAAGTATAGGTGAGTCAGTTGGAGGGAGAGAGTATAGGTGAGTCAGTTGGAGGGAGAAAGTATAGGCGAGTCAGCTGGAGGGAGAAAGTATAAGTGAGTCAGTTGGAGGGAGAAAGTATAGGTGAGTCAGTTGGAGGGAGAAAGTATAGGCGAGTCAGTTGGATGGAGAAAGTATAGGTGAGTCAATTGGAGGGAGAAAGTTTAGGCGAGTCAGCTGAGGGAGAAAGTATAGGCGAGTCAGTTGGAGGGAGAGCGTATAGGCGAGTCAGTTGGAGGGAGAAAGCATAGGCGAGTCAGTTGGAGGGAGAAAGTATAGGTGAGTCAGTTGAGGGAGAAAGTATAGGCGAGACAGTTGCAGGGAGAAAGTATAGGCGAGTCAGTTGGAGGGAGAAAGTATAGGTGAGTCAGCTGAGGGAGAAAGTAAAGGCGAGTCAGTTGGAGGGAGAAAGAATAGGCGAGTCAGTTGGAGGGAGAAAGTACTGGCGAGTCAGTTGGAGGGAGAAAGTATAGGTGAGTCAGCTGAGGGAGAAAGCATAGGCGAGTCAGTTGGAGGGAGAAAGTATAGGCGAGTCAGTTGGAGGGAGAAAGCATAGGTGAGTCAGTTGGAGGGAGAGAGTATAGGTGAGTCAGTTGGAGGGAGAAAGCATAGGTGAGTCAGCTGAGGGAGAAAGTGTAGGCGAGTCAGTTGGAGGGAGAAAGAATAGGCGAGTCAGTTGGAGGGAGAAAGTATAGGCGAGTCAGTTGGAGGGAGGAAGTATAGGTGAGTCACCTGAGGGAGAAAGTATAAGCGAATCAGTTGGAGGGAGAAAGTATAGGAGAGTCAGTTGGAGGGAGCAAGTATAGGTGAGTCAGTTGGAGGGAGAAAGTATAGGTGAGACAGTTGGATGGAGAAAGTATAGGTGAGTCAATTGGAGGGAGAAAGTATAGGCGAGTCAGCTGAGGGAGAAAGTATAGGTGAGTCTGCTGGAGGAAGAAAGTATAGGCGAGTCAGCTGAGGGAGACAGTATAGGCGAGTCAGCTGATGGGAAAAGGATAGGCGAGTCAGCTGGAGGGAGAAAGTATAGGCGAGTCAGTTGGAGGGAGAAAGTATTGGCGAGTCAGTTGGAGGGAGAAAGTATAGGTGAGTCAGCTGAGGGAGAAAGTATAGGCGAGTCAGTTGGAGGGACAAAGTATAGGCGAGTCAGTTGGAGGGAGAAAGTATAGGTGACTCAGTTGGAGGGAGAAAGTATAGGTGAGTCCGTTGGAGGGAGAAAGTATAGGCAAGTCAGTTGGAGGGAGAAAGTATAGGTGAGTCAGCCGAGGGAGAAAGTATAGGCGAGTCAGTTGGAGGGAGAAAGTATAGGCGAGTCAGTTGGAGGGAGAAAGTATAGGCGAGTCAGTTGGAGGGAGAAAGCATAGGTGAGTCAGCTGAGGGAGAAAGAATAGGCGAGTCAGTTGGAGGAGAAAGAATAGGCGAGTCAGTTGGAGGGAGAAAGTATAGGTGAGTCAGTTGGAGGGAGAGAGTATAGGTGAGTCAGTTGGAGGGAGAAAGTATAGGCGAGTCAGCTGGAGGGAGAAAGTATAAGTGAGTCAGTTGGAGGGAGAAAGTATAGGTGAGTCAGTTGGAGGGAGAAAGTATAGGCGAGTCAGTTGGATGGAGAAAGTATAGGTGAGTCAATTGGAGGGAGAAAGTTTAGGCGAGTCAGCTGAGGGAGAAAGTATAGGCGAGTCAGTTGGAGGGAGAGCGTATAGGCGAGTCAGTTGGAGGGAGAAAGTATAGGTGAGTCAGTTGGAGGGAGAGAGTATAGGTGAGTCAGTTGGAGGGAGAAAGTATAGGCGAGTCAGCTGGAGGGAGAAAGTATAGGTGAGTCAGTTGGAGGGAGAAAGCATAGGTGAGTCAGTTGGATGGAGAAAGTATAGGTGAGTCAATTGGAGGGAGAAAGTATAGGCGAGTCAGCTGAGGGAGAAAGTATAGGTGAGTCAGCTGAGGGAAAAAGTATAGGCGAGTCAGCTGGAGGGAGAAAGCATAGGCGAGTCAGTTGGAGGGAGAAAGCATAGGCGAGTCAGCTGGAGGGAGAAAGTATAGGCGAGTCAGCTGAGGGAGAAAGTATAGGTGAGTCAGTTGGAGGGAGAAAATATAGGCGAGTCAGTTGGAGGGAGAAAGTATAGGCGAGTCAGCTGAGGGAGAAAGTATAGGCGATTCAGCTGAGGGAGAAAGTATAGGCGAGTCAGTTGGAGGGAGAAAGTATAGGTGAGTCAGCTGAGGGAGAAAGTATAGGCGAGTCAGTTGGAGGGAGAAAGTATAGGCGAGTCAGTTGGAGGGAGAAAGTATTGGCGAGTCAGTTGGAGGGAGAAAGTATAGGCGAGTCAGCTGTGGGAAAAAGTATAGGCGAGTCAGCTGGAGGGAGAAAGTATAGGCGATTCAGTTGGAAGGAGAAGGTATAGGCGAGTCAGTTGGAAGGAGAAAGTATAGGCGAGTCAGCTGGAGGGAGAAAGCATAGGCGAGTCAGTTGGAGGGAGAAAATATAGCTGAGTCCGTTGGAGGGAGAAAGAATAGGCGAGTCAGTTGGAGGGAGAAAGAATAGGCTAGTCAGCTGAAGGGAGAAAGAATAGGCGAGTCAGTTGGAGGATAAAGAATAGGCGAGTCAGTTGGAGGGAGAAAGTATAGGTGAGTCAGTTGGAGGGAGAGAGTATAGGTGAGTCAGTTGGAGGGAGAAAGTATAGGCGAGTCAGCTGGAGGGAGAATGTATAAGTGAGTCAGTTGGAGGGAGAAAGCATAGGCGATTCAGTTGGAAGGAGAAGGTATAGGCGAGTCAGTTGGAGGGAGAAAGTATAGGCGAGTCAGCTGGAGGGAGAAAGCATAGGCGAGTCAGTTGGAGGGAGAAAGTATAGCTGAGTCCGTTGGAGGGAGAAAGAATAGGCGAGTCAGTTGGAGGGAGAAAGAATAGGCTAGTCAGCTGAAGGGAGAAAGAATAGGCGAGTCAGTTGGAGGAGAAAGAATAGGCGAGTCAGTTGGAGGGAGAAAGTATAGGTGAGTCAGTTGGAGGGAGAGAGTATAGGTGAGTCAGTTGGAGGGAGAAAGTATAGGCGAGTCAGCTGGAGGGAGAAAGTATAAGTGAGTCAGTTGGAGGGAGAAAGTATAGGTGAGTCAGTTGGAGGGAGAAAGTATAGGCGAGTCAGTTGGATGGAGAAAGTATAGGTGAGTCAATTGGAGGGAGAAAGTTTAGGCGAGTCAGCTGAGGGAGAAAGTATAGGCGAGTCAGTTGGAGGGAGAGCGTATAGGCGAGTCAGTTGGAGGGAGAAAGCATAGGCGAGTCAGTTGGAGGGAGAAAGTATAGGTGAGTCAGTTGAGGGAGAAAGTATAGGCGAGACAGTTGCAGGGAGAAAGAATAGGCGAGTCAGTTGGAGGGAGAAAGTATAGGTGAGTCAGCTGAGGGAGAAAGTATAGGCGAGTCAGTTGGAGGGAGAAAGCATAGGCGAGTCAGTTGGAGGGAGAAAGTATAGGTGAGTCAGTTGGAGGGAGAGAGTATAGGTGAGTCAGTTGGAGGGAGAAAGTATAGGCGAGTCAGCTGGAGGGAGAAAGTATAGGCGAGTCAGTTGGAGGGAGAAAGTATAGGCGAGTCAGTTGGAGGGAGAAAGAATAGGCGAGTCAGTTGGAGGGAGAAAGAATAGGCTAGTCAGGTGAAGGGAGAAAGTATAGGCGAGTCAGTTGGAGGGAGAAAGTATAGGCGAGTCAGTTGGAGGGAGAAAGTATAGGTGAGTCAGCTGAGGGAGAAAGAATAGGCGAGTCACTTGGAGGGAGAAAGTACAGGCGAGTCAGCTGAGGGAGAAAGCATAGGCGAGTCAGTTGGAGGGAGAAAGTATAGGCGAGTCAGCTGAGGGAGAAAGTATAGGCGAGTCAGTTGGAGGGAGAAAGTAGAGGCGAGTCATCTGAGGGAGAAAGTATAGGCGAGTCAGCTGAGGGAGAAAGTATAGGCGAGTCAGCTGAGGGAGAAAGTATAGGCGAGTCAGCTGAGGGAGACAGTATAGGCGAGTCAGCTGTGGGAAAAAGTATAGGCGAGTCAGCTGGAGGGAGAAAGTATAGGCGATTCAGTTGGAAGGAGAAGGTATAGGCGAGTCAGTTGGAGGGAGAAAGTATAGGCGAGTCAGCTGGAGGGAGAAAGCATAGGCGAGTCAGTTGGAGGGAGAAAGTATAGCTGAGTCCGTTGGAGGGAGAAAGAATAGGCGAGTCAGTTGGAGGGAGAAAGAATAGGCTAGTCAGCTGAAGGGAGAAAGAATAGGCGAGTCAGTTGGAGGAGAAAGAATAGGCGAGTCAGTTGGAGGGAGAAAGTATAGGTGAGTCAGTTGGAGGGAGAGAGTATAGGTGAGTCAGTTGGAGGGAGAAAGTATAGGCGAGTCAGTTGGAGGGAGAAAGATTAGGTGAGTCAGTTGGAGGGAGAAAGTATAGGTGACTCAGTTGGAGGGAGAAAGTATAGGTGAGTCCGTTGGAGGGAGAAAGTATAGGCAAGTCATTTGGAGGGAGAAAGTATAGGTGAGTCAGCCGAGGGAGAAAGTATAGGCGAGTCAGTTGGAGGGAGAAAGTATAGGCGAGTCAGTTGGAGGGAGAAAGTATAGGCGAGTCAGTTGGAGGGAGAAAGCATAGGTGAGTCAGCTGAGGGAGAAAGAATAGGCGAGTCAGTTGGAGGAGAAAGAATAGGCGAGTCAGTTGGAGGGAGAAAGTATAGGTGAGTCAGTTGGAGGGAGAGAGTATAGGTGAGTCAGTTGGAGGGAGAAAGTATAGGCGAGTCAGCTGGAGGGAGAAAGTATAAGTGAGTCAGTTGGAGGGAGAAAGTATAGGTGAGTCAGTTGGAGGGAGAAAGTATAGGCGAGTCAGTTGGATGGAGAAAGTATAGGTGAGTCAATTGGAGGGAGAAAGTTTAGGCGAGTCAGCTGAGGGAGAAAGTATAGGCGAGTCAGTTGGAGGGAGAGCGTATAGGCGAGTCAGTTGGAGGGAGAAAGCATAGGCGAGTCAGTTGGAGGGAGAAAGTATAGGTGAGTCAGTTGAGGGAGAAAGTATAGGCGAGACAGTTGCAGGGAGAAAGTATAGGCGAGTCAGTTGGAGGGAGAAAGTATAGGTGAGTCAGCTGAGGGAGAAAGTATAGGCGAGTCAGTTGGAGGGAGAAAGCATAGGCGAGTCAGTTGGAGGGAGAAAGTATAGGTGAGTCAGTTGGAGGGAGAGAGTATAGGTGAGTCAGTTGGAGGGAGAAAGTATAGGCGAGTCAGCTGGAGGGAGAAAGTATAGGTGAGTCAGTTGGAGGGAGAAAGCATAGGTGAGTCAGTTGGATGGAGAAAGTATAGGTGAGTCAATTGGAGGGAGAAAGTATAGGCGAGTCAGCTGAGGGAGAAAGTATAGGTGAGTCAGCTGAGGGAAAAAGTATAGGCGAGTCAGCTGGAGGGAGAAAGCATAGGCGAGTCAGTTGGAGGGAGAAAGCATAGGCGAGTCAGCTGGAGGGAGAAAGTATAGGCGAGTCAGCTGAGGGAGAAAGTATAGGTGAGTCAGTTGGAGGGAGAAAATATAGGCGAGTCAGTTGGAGGGAGAAAGTATAGGCGAGTCAGCTGAGGGAGAAAGTATAGGCGATTCAGCTGAGGGAGAAAGTATAGGCGAGTCAGTTGGAGGGAGAAAGTATAGGTGAGTCAGCTGAGGGAGAAAGTATAGGCGAGTCAGTTGGAGGGAGAAAGTATAGGCGAGTCAGTTGGAGGGAGAAAGTATTGGCGAGTCAGTTGGAGGGAGAAAGTATAGGCGAGTCAGCTGTGGGAAAAAGTATAGGCGAGTCAGCTGGAGGGAGAAAGTATAGGCGATTCAGTTGGAAGGAGAAGGTATAGGCGAGTCAGTTGGAAGGAGAAAGTATAGGCGAGTCAGCTGGAGGGAGAAAGCATAGGCGAGTCAGTTGGAGGGAGAAAATATAGCTGAGTCCGTTGGAGGGAGAAAGAATAGGCGAGTCAGTTGGAGGGAGAAAGAATAGGCTAGTCAGCTGAAGGGAGAAAGAATAGGCGAGTCAGTTGGAGGATAAAGAATAGGCGAGTCAGTTGGAGGGAGAAAGTATAGGTGAGTCAGTTGGAGGGAGAGAGTATAGGTGAGTCAGTTGGAGGGAGAAAGTATAGGCGAGTCAGCTGGAGGGAGAATGTATAAGTGAGTCAGTTGGAGGGAGAAAGCATAGGCGATTCAGTTGGAAGGAGATGGTATAGGCGAGTCAGTTGGAGGGAGAAAGTATAGGCGAGTCAGCTGGAGGGAGAAAGCATAGGCGAGTCAGTTGGAGGGAGAAAGTATAGCTGAGTCCGTTGGAGGGAGAAAGAATAGGCGAGTCAGTTGGAGGGAGAAAGAATAGGCTAGTCAGCTGAAGGGAGAAAGAATAGGCGAGTCAGTTGGAGGAGAAAGAATAGGCGAGTCAGTTGGAGGGAGAAAGTATAGGTGAGTCAGTTGGAGGGAGAGAGTATAGGTGAGTCAGTTGGAGGGAGAAAGTATAGGCGAGTCAGCTGGAGGGAGAAAGTATAAGTGAGTCAGTTGGAGGGAGAAAGTATAGGTGAGTCAGTTGGAGGGAGAAAGTATAGGCGAGTCAGTTGGATGGAGAAAGTATAGGTGAGTCAATTGGAGGGAGAAAGTTTAGGCGAGTCAGCTGAGGGAGAAAGTATAGGCGAGTCAGTTGGAGGGAGAGCGTATAGGCGAGTCAGTTGGAGGGAGAAAGCATAGGCGAGTCAGTTGGAGGGAGAAAGTATAGGTGAGTCAGTTGAGGGAGAAAGTATAGGCGAGACAGTTGCAGGGAGAAAGAATAGGCGAGTCAGTTGGAGGGAGAAAGTATAGGTGAGTCAGCTGAGGGAGAAAGTATAGGCGAGTCAGTTGGAGGGAGAAAGCATAGGCGAGTCAGTTGGAGGGAGAAAGTATAGGTGAGTCAGTTGGAGGGAGAGAGTATAGGTGAGTCAGTTGGAGGGAGAAAGTATAGGCGAGTCAGCTGGAGGGAGAAAGTATAGGCGAGTCAGTTGGAGGGAGAAAGTATAGGCGAGTCAGTTGGAGGGAGAAAGAATAGGCGAGTCAGTTGGAGGGAGAAAGAATAGGCTAGTCAGGTGAAGGGAGAAAGTATAGGCGAGTCAGTTGGAGGGAGAAAGTATAGGAGAGTCAGTTGGAGGGAGAAAGTATAGGTGAGTCAGCTGAGGGAGAAAGAATAGGCGAGTCACTTGGAGGGAGAAAGTACAGGCGAGTCAGCTGAGGGAGAAAGCATAGGCGAGTCAGTTGGAGGGAGAAAGTATAGGCGAGTCAGCTGAGGGAGAAAGTATAGGCGAGTCAGTTGGAGGGAGAAAGTAGAGGCGAGTCATCTGAGGGAGAAAGTATAGGCGAGTCAGCTGAGGGAGAAAGTATAGGCGAGTCAGCTGAGGGAGAAAGTATAGGCGAGTCAGCTGAGGGAGACAGTATAGGCGAGTCAGCTGTGGGAAAAAGTATAGGCGAGTCAGCTGGAGGGAGAAAGTATAGGCGATTCAGTTGGAAGGAGAAGGTATAGGCGAGTCAGTTGGAGGGAGAAAGTATAGGCGAGTCAGCTGGAGGGAGAAAGCATAGGCGAGTCAGTTGGAGGGAGAAAGTATAGCTGAGTCCGTTGGAGGGAGAAAGAATAGGCGAGTCAGTTGGAGGGAGAAAGAATAGGCTAGTCAGCTGAAGGGAGAAAGAATAGGCGAGTCAGTTGGAGGAGAAAGAATAGGCGAGTCAGTTGGAGGGAGAAAGTATAGGTGAGTCAGTTGGAGGGAGAGAGTATAGGTGAGTCAGTTGGAGGGAGAAAGTATAGGCGAGTCAGTTGGAGGGAGAAAGATTAGGTGAGTCAGTTGGAGGGAGAAAGTATAGGTGACTCAGTTGGAGGGAGAAAGTATAGGTGAGTCCGTTGGAGGGAGAAAGTATAGGCAAGTCAGTTGGAGGGAGAAAGTATAGGTGAGTCAGCCGAGGGAGAAAGTATAGGCGAGTCAGTTGGAGGGAGAAAGTATAGGCGAGTCAGTTGGAGGGAGAGCGTATAGGCGAGTCAGTTGGAGGGAGAAAGCATAGGCGAGTCAGTTGGAGGGAGAAAGTATAGGTGAGTCAGTTGAGGGAGAAAGTATAGGCGAGACAGTTGCAGGGAGAAAGTATAGGCGAGTCAGTTGGAGGGAGAAAGTATAGGTGAGTCAGCTGAGGGAGAAAGTATAGGCGAGTCAGTTGGAGGGAGAAAGCATAGGCGAGTCAGTTGGAGGGAGAAAGTATAGGTGAGTCAGTTGGAGGGAGAGAGTATAGGTGAGTCAGTTGGAGGGAGAAAGTATAGGCGAGTCAGCTGGAGGGAGAAAGTATAGGTGAGTCAGTTGGAGGGAGAAAGCATAGGTGAGTCAGTTGGATGGAGAAAGTATAGGTGAGTCAATTGGAGGGAGAAAGTATAGGCGAGTCAGCTGAGGGAGAAAGTATAGGTGAGTCAGCTGAGGGAAAAAGTATAGGCGAGTCAGCTGGAGGGAGAAAGCATAGGCGAGTCAGTTGGAGGGAGAAAGTATAGGCGAGTCAGCTGGAGGGAGAAAGTGTAGGCGAGTCAGCTGAGGGAGAAAGTATAGGTGAGTCAGTTGGAGGGAGAAAATATAGGCGAGTCAGTTGGAGGGAGAAAGTATAGGCGAGTCAGCTGAGGGAGAAAGTATAGGCGATTCAGCTGAGGGAGAAAGTATAGGCGAGTCAGTTGGAGGGAGAAAGTATAGGTGAGTCAGCTGAGGGAGAAAGTATAGGCGAGTCAGTTGGAGGGAGAAAGTATAGGCGAGTCAGTTGGAGGGAGAAAGTATTGGCGAGTCAGTTGGAGGGAGAAAGTATAGGCGAGTCAGCTGTGGGAAAAAGTATAGGCGAGTCAGCTGGAGGGAGAAAGTATAGGCGATTCAGTTGGAAGGAGAAGGTATAGGCGAGTCAGTTGGAGGGAGAAAGTATAGGCGAGTCAGCTGGAGGGAGAAAGCATAGGCGAGTCAGTTGGAGGGAGAAAGTATAGCTGAGTCCGTTGGAGGGAGAAAGAATAGGCGAGTCAGTTGGAGGGAGAAAGAATAGGCTAGTCAGCTGAAGGGAGAAAGAATAGGCGAGTCAGTTGGAGGATAAAGAATAGGCGAGTCAGTTGGAGGGAGAAAGTATAGGTGAGTCAGTTGGAGGGAGAGAGTATAGGTGAGTCAGTTGGAGGGAGAAAGTATAGGCGAGTCAGCTGGAGGGAGAATGTATAAGTGAGTCAGTTGGAGGGAGAAAGTATAGGCGATTCAGTTGGAAGGAGAAGGTATAGGCGAGTCAGTTGGAGGGAGAAAGTATAGGCGAGTCAGCTGGAGGGAGAAAGCATAGGCGAGTCAGTTGGAGGGAGAAAGTATAGCTGAGTCCGTTGGAGGGAGAAAGAATAGGCGAGTCAGTTGGAGGGAGAAAGAATAGGCTAGTCAGCTGAAGGGAGAAAGAATAGGCGAGTCAGTTGGAGGAGAAAGAATAGGCGAGTCAGTTGGAGGGAGAAAGTATAGGTGAGTCAGTTGGAGGGAGAGAGTATAGGTGAGTCAGTTGGAGGGAGAAAGTATAGGCGAGTCAACTGGAGGGAGAAAGTATAAGTGAGTCAGTTGGAGGGAGAAAGTATAGGCGAGTCAGTTGGATGGAGAAAGTATAGGTGAGTCAATTGGAGGGAGAAAGTTTAGGCGAGTCAGCTGAGGGAGAAAGTATAGGCGAGTCAGTTGGAGGGAGAGCGTATAGGCGAGTCAGTTGGAGGGAGAAAGCATAGGCGAGTCAGTTGGAGGGAGAAAGTATAGGTGAGTCAGTTGAGGGAGAAAGTATAGGCGAGACAGTTGCAGGGAGAAAGAATAGGCGAGTCAGTTGGAGGGAGAAAGTATAGGTGAGTCAGCTGAGGGAGAAAGTATAGGCGAGTCAGTTGGAGGGAGAAAGCATAGGCGAGTCAGTTGGAGGGAGAAAGTATAGGTGAGTCAGTTGGAGGGAGAGAGTATAGGTGAGTCAGTTGGAGGGAGAAAGTATAGGCGAGTCAGCTGGAGGGACAAATTATAGGCGAGTCAGCTGGAGGGAGAAAGTATAGGCGAGTCAGTTGGAGGGAGAAAGTATAGCTGAGTCCTTTGGAGGGAGAAAGAATAGGCGAGTCAGTTGGAGGGAGAAAGAATAGGCTAGTCAGGTGAAGGGAGAAAGTATAGGCGAGTCAGTTGGAGGGAGAAAGTATAGGCGAGTCAGTTGGAGGGAGAAAGTATAGGTGAGTCAGCTGAGGGAGAAAGAATAGGCGAGTCACTTGGAGGGAGAAAGTACAGGCGAGTCAGCTGAGGGAGAAAGCACAGGCGAGTCAGTTGGAGGGAGAAAGTATAGGCGAGTCAGCTGAGGGAGAAAGTATAGGCGAGTCAGTTGGAGGGAGAAAGTAGAGGCGAGTCATCTGAGGGAGAAAGTATAGGCGAGTCAGCTGAGGGAGAAAGTATAGGCGAGTCAGCTGAGGGAGAAAGTATAGGCGAGTCAGCTGAGGGAGACAGTATAGGCGAGTCAGCTGTGGGAAAAAGTATAGGCGAGTCAGCTGGAGGGAGAAAGTATAGGCGATTCAGTTGGAAGGAGAAGGTATAGGCGAGTCAGTTGGAGGGAGAAAGTATAGGCGAGTCAGCTGGAGGGAGAAAGCATAGGCGAGTCAGTTGGAGGGAGAAAGTATAGCTGAGTCCGTTGGAGGGAGAAAGAATAGGCGAGTCAGTTGGAGGGAGAAAGAATAGGCTAGTCAGCTGAAGGGAGAAAGAATAGGCGAGTCAGTTGGAGGAGAAAGAATAGGCGAGTCAGTTGGAGGGAGAAAGTATAGGTGAGTCAGTTGGAGGGAGAGAGTATAGGTGAGTCAGTTGGAGGGAGAAAGTATAGGCGAGTCAGTTGGAGGGAGAAAGATTAGGTGAGTCAGTTGGAGGGAGAAAGTTTAGGTGAGTCAGTTGGATGGAGAAAGTATAGGTGAGTCAATTGGAGGGAGAAAGCATAGGCGAGTCAGCTGAGGGAGAAAGTATAGGTGGGTCAGCTGGAGGGAGAAAGTACAGGTGAGTCAGTTGGAGGGAGAAAGTATAGGCGAGTCAGCTGGAGGGAGAAAGTACAGGCGAGTCAGCTGAGGGAGAAAGCATAGGCGAGTCAGTTGGAGGGAGAAAGTATAGGCGAGTCAGCTGAGGGAGAAAGTATAGGCGAGTCAGCTGAGGGAGAAAGTATAGGCGAGTCAGCTGAGGGAGACAGTATAGGCGAGTCAGCTGTGGGAAAAAGGATAGGCGAGTCAGCTGGAGGGAGAAAGTATAGGCGAGTCAGCTGAGGGAGAAAGTATAGGCGAGTCAGCTGAGGGAGAAAGTATAGGCGAGTCAGCTGAGGGAGAAAGTATAGGCGAGTCAGCTGAGGGAGACAGTATAGGCGAGTCAGCTGTGGGAAAAGGTATAGGCGAGTCAGCTGGAGGGAGAAAGTATAGGCGAGTCAGTTGGAAGGAGAAGGTATAGGCGAGTCAGTTGGAGGGAGAAAGCATAGGCGAGTCAGTTGGAGGGAGAAAGTATAGGCGAGTCAGTTGGAGGGAGAAAGTATAGCTGAGTCCTTTGGAGGGAGAAAGAATAGGCTAGTCAGCTGAAGGGAGAAAGTATAGGCGAGTCAGTTGGAGGGAGAAAGTATAGGCGAGTCAGTTGGAGGGAGAAAGTATAGGCGAGTCAGTTGGAGGGAGAAAGTATAGGTGAGTCAGCTGAGGGAGAAAGAATAGGCGAGTCACTTGGAGGGAGAAAGTACAGGCGAGTCAGCTGAGGGAGAAAGCATAGGCGAGTCAGTTGGAGGGAGAAAGTATAGGCGAGTCAGCTGAGGGAGAAAGTATAGGCGAGTCAGTTGGAGGGAGAAAGTATAGGCGAGTCATCTGAGGGAGAAAGTATAGGCGAGTCAGCTGAGGGAGAAAGTATAGGCGAGTCAGCTGAGGGAGAAAGTATAGGCGAGTCAGCTGAGGGAGACAGTATAGGCGAGTCAGCTGTGGGAAAAAGTATAGGCGAGTCAGCTGGAGGGAGAAAGTATAGGCGAGTCAGTTGGAAGGAGAAGGTATAGGCGAGTCAGTTGGAGGGAGAAAGTATAGGCGAGTCAGCTGGAGGGAGAAAGCATAGGCGAGTCAGTTGGAGGGAGAAAGTATAGCTGAGTCCGTTGGAGGGAGAAAGAATAGGCGAGTCAGTTGGAGGGAGAAAGAATAGGCTAGTCAGCTGAAGGGAGAAAGTATAGGCGAGTCAGTTGGAGGGAGAAAGTTAAGGTGAGACAGTTGGATGGAGAAAGTATAGGTGAGTCAGCTGAGGGAGAAAGTATAGGCGAGTCAGCTGAGAGAGAAAGTATAGGCGAGTCAGCTGAGGGAGAAAGTATAGACGAGTCAGCTGAGGGAGACAGTATAGGCGAGTCAGCTGTGGGACAAAATATAGGCGAGTCAGCTGGAGGGAAAAAGTATAGGCGAGTCAGCTGAGGGAGAAAGTATAGGCGAGTCAGCTGAGGGAGAAAGTATAGGCGAGTCAGCTGAGGGAGACAGTATAGGCGAATCAGCTGTGGGAAAAGGTATAGGCGAGTCAGCTGGAGGGAGAAAGTATAGGCGAGTCAGTTGGAAGGAGAAGGTATAGGCGAGTCAGTTGAAGGGAGAAAGTATAGGCGAGTCAGTTGGAGGGAGAAAGTATAGGCGAGTCAGTTGGAGGGAGAAAGTATAGCTGAGTCCTTTGGAGGGAGAAAGAATAGGCTAGTCAGCTGAAGGGAGAAAGTATAGGCGAGTCAGTTGGAGGGAGAAAGTATAGGCGAGTCAGTTGGAGGGAGAAAGTATAGGCGAGTCAGTTGGAGGGAGAAAGTATAGGTGAGTCAGCTGAGGGAGAAAGAATAGGCGAGTCACTTGGAGGGAGAAAGTACAGGCGAGTCAGCTGAGGGAGAAAGCATAGGCGAGTCAGTTGGAGGGAGAAAGTATAGGCGAGTCAGCTGAGGGAGAAAGTATAGGCGAGTCAGTTGGAGGGAGAAGGTATAGGCGAGTCATCTGAGGGAGAAAGTATAGGCGAGTCAGCTGAGGGAGAAAGTATAGGCGAGTCAGCTGAGGGAGAAAGTATAGGCGAGTCAGCTGAGGGAGACAGTATAGGCGAGTCAGCTGTGGGAAAAAGTATAGGCGAGTCAGCTGGAGGGAGAAAGTATAGGCGAGTCAGTTGGAAGGAGAAGGTATAGGCGAGTCAGTTGGAGGGAGAAAGTATAGGCGAGTCAGCTGGAGGGAGAAAGCATAGGCGAGTCAGTTGGAGGGAGAAAGTATAGCTGAGTCCGTTGGAGGGAGAAAGAATAGGCGAGTCCGTTGGAGGGAGAAAGAATAGGCTAGTCAGCTGAAGGGAGAAAGTATAGGCGAGTCAGTTGGAGGGAGAAAGTATAGGCGAGTCAGTTGGAGGGAGAAAGTATAGGCGAGTCAGCTGAGGGAGAAAGTATAGGCGAGTCAGCTGGAGGGAGAAAGTATAGGCGAGTCAGTTGGAGGGAGAACGTATAGGTGAGTCAGCTGAGGGAGAAAGTATAGGCGAGTCAGTTGGAGGGAGAAAGAATAGGCGAGTCAGTTGGAGGGAGAAAGTATAGGCGAGTCAGTTGGAGGGAGAAAGTATAGGAGAGTCAGTTGGAGGGAGCAAGTATAGGTGGGTCAGTTGGAGGGAGAAAGTTAAGGTGAGACAGTTGGATGGAGAAAGTATAGGTGAGTCAGCTGAGGGAGAAAGTATAGGCGAGTCAGCTGAGAGAGAAAGTATAGGCGAGTCAGCTGAGGGAGAAAGTATAGACGAGTCAGCTGAGGGAGACAGTATAGGCGAGTCAGCTGTGGGACAAAATATAGGCGAGTCAGCTGGAGGGAAAAAGTATAGGCGAGTCAGCAGGAGGGAGAAAGTATAGGCGAGTCAGTTGGAGGGAGCAAGTATAGGTGGGTCAGTTGGAGGGAGAAAGTTAAGGTGAGACAGTTGGATGGAGAAAGTATAGGTGAGTCAGCTGAGGGAGAAAGTATAGGCGAGTCAGCTGAGAGAGAAAGTATAGGCGAGTCAGCTGAGGGAGAAAGTATAGACGAGTCAGCTGAGGGAGACAGTATAGGCGAGTCAGCTGTGGGACAAAATATAGGCGAGTCAGCTGGAGGGAAAAAGTATAGGCGAGTCAGCAGGAGGGAGAAAGTATAGGCGAGTCAGTTGGAAGGAGAAGGTATAGGCGAGTCAGTTGGAGGGAGAAAGTATAGGCGAGTCAGCTGGAGGGAGAAAGAATAGGCGAGTCAGTTGGAGGGAGAAAGTATAGGTGAGTCAGCTGAGGGACAAAGTATAGGCGAGTCAGTTGGAGGGAGAAAGTGTAGGCGAGTCAGTTGGAGGGAGAAAGTATAGGCGAGTCAGTTGGAGGGAGAAAGTATAGGCGAGTCAGTTGGAGGGAGAAAGTATAGGTGAGTCAGTTGGAGTGAGAGAGTATAGATGAGTCAGTTGGAGGGAGAGAGTATAGGTGAGTCAGTTGGAGGGAGAAAGTATAGGCGAGTCAGCTGGAGGGAGAAAGTATAGGCGAGTCAGTTGGAGGGAGAAAGTATAGGTGAGTCAGTTGGAGGGAGAAAGTATAGGTTAGTCAGTTGGATGGAGAAAGTATAGGTGAGTCAGTTGGAGGGAGAAAGAATAGGCGAGTCAGCTGAGGGAGAAAGTATAGGCGAGTCAGTTGGAGGGAGAGAGTATAGGTGAGTCAGCTGAGAAAGAAAGTATAGGCGAGTCAGTTGGAGGGAGAAAGAATAGGCGAGTCAGTTGGAGGGAGAAAGTACTGGCGAGTCAGTTGGAGGGAGAAAGTATAGGTGAGTCAGCTGAGGGAGAAAGTATAGGCGAGTCAGTTGGAGGGAGAAAGTATAGGCGAGTCAGTTGGAGGGAGAAAGCATAGGTGAGTCAGTTGGAGGGAGAGAGTATAGGTGAGTCAGTTGGAGGGAGAAAGCATAGGTGAGTCAGCTGAGGGAGAAAGTGTAGGCGAGTCAGTTGGAGGGAGAAAGAAAAGGCGAGTCAGTTGGAGGGAGAAAGTATAGGCGAGTCAGTTGGAGGGAGAAAGTATAGGTGAGTCAGCTGAGGGAGAAAGTATAAGCGAATCAGTTGGAGGGAGAAAGTATAGGAGAGTCAGTTGGAGGGAGCAAGTATAGGTGAGTCAGTTGGAGGGAGAAAGTATAGGTGAGACAGTTGGATGGAGAAAGTATAGGTGAGTCAATTGGAGGGAGAAAGTATAGGCGAGTCAGCTGAGGGAGAAAGTATAGGTGAGTCTGCTGGAGGAAGAAAGTATAGGCGAGTCAGCTGAGGGAGACAGTATAGGCGAGTCAGCTGAGGGAAAAAGTATAGGCGAGTCAGCTGGAGGGAGAAAGTATAGGCGAGTCAGTTGGAGGGAGAAAGTATGGGCGAGTCAGCTGGAGGGAGAAAGTATAGGCGAGTTAGTTGGAGGGAGAAAGTATAGGCGAGTCAGTTGGAGGGAGAAAGTATAGGCAAGTCAGCTGAGGGAGAAAGTATAGGTGGGTCTGTTGGAGGGAGAAAGTATAGGCGAGTCAGTTGGAGGGAGAAAGTATAGGCGAGTCAGCTGAGGGAGAAAGTATAGGCGAGTCAGTTGGAGGGAGAAAGAATAGGCGAGTCAGTTGGAGGGAGAAAGTATAGGCGAGTCAGTTGGAGGGAGAAAGTATAGGTGAGTCAGCTGAGGGAGAAAGTATAGGCGAATCAGTTGGAGGGAGAAAGTATAGGAGAGTCAGTTGGAGGGAGCAAGTATAGGTGGGTCAGTTGGAGGGAGAAAGTTAAGGTGAGACAGTTGGATGGAGAAAGTATAGGTGAGTCAGCTGAGGGAGAAAGTATAGGCGAGTCAGCTGAGAGAGAAAGTATAGGCGAGTCAGCTGAGGGAGAAAGTATAGACGAGTCAGCTGAGGGAGACAGTATAGGCGAGTCAGCTGTGGGACAAAATATAGGCGAGTCAGCTGGAGGGAAAAAGTATAGGCGAGTCAGCAGGAGGGAGAAAGTATAGGCGAGTCAGTTGGAAGGAGAAGGTATAGGCGAGTCAGTTGGAGGGAGAAAGTATAGGCGAGTCAGCTGGAGGGAGAAAGAATAGGCGAGTCAGTTGGAGGGAGAAAGTATAGGTGAGTCAGCTGAGGGACAAAGTATAGGCGAGTCAGTTGGAGGGAGAAAGTGTAGGCGAGTCAGTTGGAGGGAGAAAGTATAGGCGAGTCAGTTGGAGGGAGAAAGTATAGGCGAGTCAGTTGGAGGGAGAAAGTATAGGTGAGTCAGTTGGAGTGAGAGAGTATAGATGAGTCAGTTGGAGGGAGAGAGTATAGGTGAGTCAGTTGGAGGGAGAAAGTATAGGCGAGTCAGCTGGAGGGAGAAAGTATAGGCGAGTCAGTTGGAGGGAGAAAGTATAGGTGAGTCAGTTGGAGGGAGAAAGTATAGGTTAGTCAGTTGGATGGAGAAAGTATAGGTGAGTCAGTTGGAGGGAGAAAGAATAGGCGAGTCAGCTGAGGGAGAAAGTATAGGCGAGTCAATTGGAGGGAGAAAGTATAGGTGAGTCAGCTGAGAGAGAAAGTATAGGCGAGTCAGTTGGAGGGAGAAAGAATAGGCGAGTCAGTTGGAGGGAGAAAGTATAGGCGAGTCAGTTGGAGGGAGAAAGTATAGGTGAGTCAGCTGAGGGAGAAAGTATAGGCGAATCAGTTGGAGGGAGAAAGTATAGGAGAGTCAGTTGGAGGGAGCAAGTATAGGTGGGTCAGTTGGAGGGAGAAAGTTAAGGTGAGACAGTTGGATGGAGAAAGTATAGGTGAGTCAGCTGAGGGAGAAAGTATAGGCGAGTCAGCTGAGAGAGAAAGTATAGGCGAGTCAGCTGAGGGAGAAAGTATAGACGAGTCAGCTGAGGGAGAAAGTATAGGCGAGTCAGCTGTGGGACAAAATATAGGCGAGTCAGCTGGAGGGAAAAAGTATAGGCGAGTCAGCAGGAGGGAGAAAGTATAGGCGAGTCAGTTGGAAGGAGAAGGTATAGGCGAGTCAGTTGGAGGGAGAAAGTATAGGCGAGTCAGCTGGAGGGAGAAAGAATAGGCGAGTCAGTTGGAGGGAGAAAGTATAGGTGAGTCAGCTGAGGGACAAAGTATAGGCGAGTCAGTTGGAGGGAGAAAGTGTAGGCGAGTCAGTTGGAGGGAGAAAGTATAGGCGAGTCAGTTGGAGGGAGAAAGTATAGGCGAGTCAGTTGGAGGGAGAAAGTATAGGTGAGTCAGTTGGAGTGAGAGAGTATAGATGAGTCAGTTGGAGGGAGAGAGTATAGGTGAGTCAGTTGGAGGGAGAAAGTATAGGCGAGTCAGCTGGAGGGAGAAAGTATAGGCGAGTCAGTTGGAGGGAGAAAGTATAGGTGAGTCAGTTGGAGGGAGAAAGTATAGGTTAGTCAGTTGGATGGAGAAAGTATAGGTGAGTCAGTTGGAGGGAGAAAGAATAGGCGAGTCAGCTGAGGGAGAAAGTATAGGCGAGTCAATTGGAGGGAGAAAGTATAGGTGAGTCAGCTGAGAGAGAAAGTAAAGGCGAGTCAGTTGGAGGGAGAAAGAATAGGCGAGTCAGTTGGAGGGAGAAAGTACTGGCGAGTCAGTTGGAGGGAGAAAGTATAGGTGAGTCAGCTGAGGGAGAAAGCATAGGCGAGTCAGTTGGAGGGAGAAAGTATAGGCGAGTCAGTTGGAGGGAGAAAGCATAGGTGAGTCAGTTGGAGGGAGAGAGTATAGGTGAGTCAGTTGGAGGGAGAAAGCATAGGTGAGTCAGCTGAGGGAGAAAGTGTAGGCGAGTCAGTTGGAGGGAGAAAGAATAGGCGAGTCAGTTGGAGGGAGAAAGTATAGGCGAGTCAGTTGGAGGGAGAAAGTATAGGTGAGTCAGCTGAGGGAGAAAGTATAAGCGAATCAGTTGGAGGGAGAAAGTGTAGGAGAGTCAGTTGGAGGGAGAAAGTATAGGTGAGACAGTTGGATGGAGAAAGTATAGGTGAGTCAATTGGAGGGAGAAAGTATAGGCGAGTCAGCTGAGGGAGAAAGTATAGGTGAGTCTGCTGGAGGAAGAAAGTATAGGCGAGTCAGCTGAGGGAGACAGTATAGGCGAGTCAGCTGAGGGAAAAAGTATAGGCGAGTCAGATGGAGGGAGAAAGTATAGGCGAGTCAGTTGGAGGGAGAAAGTATTGGCGAGTCAGTTGGAGGGAGAAAGTATAGGTGAGTCAGCTGAGGGAGAAAGTATAGGCGAGTCAGTTGGAGGGACAAAGTATAGGCGAGTCAGTTGGAGGGAGAAAGTATAGGTGACTCAGTTGGAGGGAGAAAGTATAGGCGAGTCAGCTGGAGGGAGAAAATAAAGGCGAGTCAGTTGGAGGGAAAAAGCACAGGCGAGTCAGCTGGAGGGAGAAAGTATAGGCGAGTCAGTTGGAGGGAGAAAGTATAGGTGAGTCCGTTGGAGGGAGAAAGTATAGGCAAGTCAGTTGGAGGGAGAAAGTATAGGTGAGTCAGCCGAGGGAGAAAGTATAGGCGAGTCAGTTGGAGGGAGAAAGTATAGGCGAGTCAGTTGGAGGGAGAAAGAATAGGCGAGTCAGTTGGAGGGAGAAAGCATAGGTGAGTCAGCTGAGGGAGAAAGAATAGGCGAGTCAGTTGGAGGAGAAAGAATAGGCGAGTCAGTTGGAGGGAGAAAGTATAGGTGAGTCAGTTGGAGGGAGAGAGTATAGGTGAGTCAGTTGGAGGGAGAAAGAATAGGCGAGTCAGCTGGAGGGAGAAAGTATAAGTGAGTCAGTTGGAGGGAGAAAGTATAGGTGAGTCAGTTGGAGGGAGAAAGTATAGGCGAGTCAGTTGGATGGAGAAAGTATAGGTGAGTCAATTGGAGGGAGAAAGTTTAGGCGAGTCAGCTGAGGGAGAAAGTATAGGCGAGTCAGTTGGAGGGAGAGCGTATAGGCGAGTCAGTTGGAGGGAGAAAGCATAGGCGAGTCAGTTGGAGGGAGAAAGTATAGGTGAGTCAGTTGAGGGAGAAAGTATAGGCGAGACAGTTGCAGGGAGAAAGTATAGGCGAGTCAGTTGGAGGGAGAAAGTATAGGTGAGTCAGCTGAGGGAGAAAGTATAGGCGAGTCAGTTGGAGGGAGAAAGTATAGGTGAGTCAGTTGGAGGGAGAGAGTATAGGTGAGTCAGTTGGAGGAAGAAAGTATAGGCGAGTCAGCTGGAGGGAGAAATTATAGGCGAGTCAGTTGGAGGGAGAAAGTATAGGTGAGTCAGTTGGAGGGAGAAAGCATAGGTGAGTCAGTTGGATGGAGAAAGTATAGGTGAGTCAATTGGAGGGAGAAAGTATAGGCGAGTCAGCTGAGGGAGAAAGTATAGGTGAGTCAGCTGAGGGAAAAAGTATAGGCCAGTCAGCTGGAGGGAGAAAGCATAGGCGAGTCAGTTGGAGGGAGAAAGTATAGGCGAGTCAGCTGGAGGGAGAAAGTATAGGCGAGTCAGCTGAGGGAGAAAGTATAGGTGAGTCAGTTGGAGGGAGAAAATATAGGCGAGTCAGTTGGAGGGAGAAAGTATAGGGGAGTCAGCTGAGGGAGAAAGTATAGGCGATTCAGCTGAGGGAGAAAGTATAGGCGAGTCAGTTGGAGGGAGAAAGTATAGGTGAGTCAGCTGAGGGAGAAAGTATAGGCGAGTCAGTTGGAGGGAGAAAGTATAGGCGAGTCAGTTGGAGGGAGAAAGTATTGGCGAGTCAGTTGGAGGGAGAAAGTATAGGCGAGTCAGCTGTGGGAAAAAGTATAGGCGAGTCAGCTGGAGGGAGAAAGTATAGGCGATTCAGTTGGAAGGAGAAGGTATAGGCGAGTCAGTTGGAGGGAGAAAGTATAGGCGAGTCAGCTGGAGGGAGAAAGCATAGGCGAGTCAGTTGGAGGGAGAAAGTATAGCTGAGTCCGTTGGAGGGAGAAAGAATAGGCGAGTCAGTTGGAGGGAGAAAGAATAGGCTAGTCAGCTGAAGGGAGAAAGAATAGGCGAGTCAGTTGGAGGAGAAAGAATAGGCGAGTCAGTTGGAGGGAGAAAGTATAGGTGAGTCAGTTGGAGGGAGAGAGTATAGGTGAGTCAGTTGGAGGGAGAAAGTATAGGCGAGTCAGCTGGAGGGAGAAAGTATAAGTGAGTCAGTTGGAGGGAGAAAGTATAGGCGATTCAGTTGGAAGGAGAAGGTATAGGCGAGTCAGTTGGAGGGAGAAAGTATAGGCGAGTCAGCTGGAGGGAGAAAGCATAGGCGAGTCAGTTGGAGGGAGAAAGTATAGCTGAGTCCGTTGGAGGGAGAAAGAATAGGCGAGTCAGTTGGAGGGAGAAAGAATAGGCTAGTCAGCTGAAGGGAGAAAGAATAGGCGAGTCAGTTGCAGGAGAA
Organism: Oasisia sp. SBJ-2009; assembly: GCA_964017155.1. NCBI lineage: Eukaryota > Metazoa > Annelida > Polychaeta > Sabellida > Siboglinidae > Oasisia > Oasisia sp. SBJ-2009. Next base: position 44,180,921 of record OZ024854.1, read on the forward strand.
AGAACAGGCGAGTCAGTTGGAGGGGGAAAGTATAGGTGAGTCAGTTGGAGGGAGAGAGTATAGGTGAGTCAGTTGGAGGGAGAAAGAATAGGCGAGTCAGCTGGAGGGAGAAAGTATAAGTGAGTCAGTTGGAGGGAGAAAGTATAGGTGAGTCAGTTGGAGGGAGAAAGTATTGGCGAGTCAGTTGGATGGAGAAAGTATAGGTGAGTCAATTGGAGGGAGAAAGTTTAGGCGAGTCAGCTGAGGGAGAAAGTATAGGCGAGTCAGTTGGAGGGAGAGCGTATAGGCGAGTCAGTTGGAGGGAGAAAGCATAGGCGAGTCAGTTGGAGGGAGAAAGTATAGGTGAGTCAGTTGAGGGAGAAAGTATAGGCGAGACAGTTGCAGGGAGAAAGTATAGGCGAGTCAGTTGGAGGGAGAAAGTATAGGTGAGTCAGCTGAGGGAGAAAGTATAGGCGAGTCAGTTGGAGGGAGAAAGCATAGGCGAGTCAGTTGGAGGGAGAAAGTATAGGTGAGTCAGTTGGAGGGAGAGAGTATAGGTGAGTCAGTTGGAGGGAGAAAGTATAGGCGAGTCAGCTGGAGGGAGAAATTATAGGCGAGTCAGCTGGAGGGAGAAAGTATAGGCGAGTCAGTTGGAGGGAGAAAGTATAGCTGAGTCCTTTGGAGGGAGAAAGAATAGGCGAGTCAGTTGGAGGGAGAAAGAATAGGCTAGTCAGGTGAAGGGAGAAAGTATAGGCGAGTCAGTTGGAGGGAGAAAGTATAGGCGAGTCAGTTGGAGGGAGAAAGTATATGTGAGTCAGCTGAGGGAGAAAGAACAGGCGAGTCACTTGGAGGGAGAAAGTACAGGCGAGTCAGCTGAGGGAGAAAGCATAGGCGAGTCAGTTGGAGGGAGAAAGTATAGGCGAGTCAGCTGAGGGAGAAAGTATAGGCGAGTCAGTTGGAGGGAGAAAGTAGAGGCGAGTCATCTGAGGGAGAAAGTATAGGCGAGTCAGCTGAGGGAGAAAGTATAGGCGAGTCGGCTGAGGGAGAAAGTATAGGCGAGTCAGCTGAGGGAGACAGTATAGGCGAGTCAGCTGTGGGAAAAGTATAGGCGTGTCAGCTGGAGGGAGAAAGTATAGGCGATTCAGTTGGAAGGAGAAGGTATAGGCGAGTCAGTTGGAGGGAGAAAGTATAGGCGAGTCAGCTGGAGGGAGAAAGCATAGGCGAGTCAGTTGGAGGGAGAAAGTATAGCTGAGTCCGTTGGAGGGAGAAAGAATAGGCGAGTCAGTTGGAGGGAGAAAGAATAGGCTAGTCAGCTGAAGGGAGAAAGAATAGGCGAGTCAGTTGGAGGAGAAAGAATAGGCGAGTCAGTTGGAGGGAGAAAGTAGAGGTGAGTCAGTTGGAGGGAGAGAGTATAGGTGAGTCAGTTGGAGGGAGAAAGTATAGGCGAGTCAGCTGGAGGGAGAAAGTATAAGTGAGTCAGTTGGAGGGAGAAAGTATAGGTGAGTCAGTTGGAGGAAGAAAGTATAGGCGAGTCAGTTGGATGGAGAAAGTATAGGTGAGTCAATTGGAGGGAGAAAGTTTAGGCGAGTCAGCTGAGGGAGAGCGTATAGGCGAGTCAGTTGGAGGGAGAAAGTATAGGCGAGAGAGTTGCAGGGAGAAAGTATAGGCGAGTCAGTTGGAGGGAGAAAGTATAGGTGAGTCAGCTGAGGGAGAAAGTATAGGCGAGTCAGTTGGAGGTAGAAAGCATAGCCGAGTCAGTTGGAGGGAGAAAGTATAGGCGAGTCAGTTGGAGGGAGTAAGTATAGGTGAGTCAGCCGAGGGAGAAAGTATAGGCGAGTCAGTTGGAGGGAGAAAGTATATGCGAGTCAGTTGGAGGGAGAAAGTATAGGCGAGTCAGTTGGAGGGAGAAAGTATAGGTGAGTCAGCTGAGGGAGAAAGAATAGGCGAGTCAGTTGGAGGAGAAAGTATAGGCGAGTCAGTTGGAGGGAGAAAGTATAGGTGAGTCAGTTGGAGGGAGAGAGTATAGGTGAGTCAGTTGGAGAGAGAAAGTATAGGCGAGTCAGCTGGAGGGAGAAAGTATAAGTGAGTCATTTGGAGGGAGAAAGTATAGGTGAGTCAGTTGGAGGGAGAAAGTATAGGTGAGTCAGTTGGAGGGAGAAAGTATAGGCGAGTCAGCTGAGGGAGAAAGTATTGGCGAGTCAGCTGGAGGGAGAAAGTATAGGCGAGTCAGCTGAGGGAGAAAGTATCGGCGAGTTAGTTGGAGGTTGAAAGTATAGGCGAGTCAGCTGAGGGAGAAAGTATAGGCGAGTCAGCTGGAGGGAGAAAGTATAGGTGAGTCAGTTGGAGGGAGAAAGTATAGCTGAGTCCTTTGGAGGGAGAAAGAATAGGCGAGTCAGTTGGAGGGAGAAAGAATAGGCTAGTCAGGTGAAGGGAGAAAGTATAGGCGAGTCAGTTGGAGGGAGAAAGTATAGGCGAGTCAGTTGGAGGGAGAAAGTATAGGTGAGTCAGCTGAGGGAGAAAGAATAGGCGAGTCACTTGGAGGGAGAAAGTACAGGCGAGTCAGCTGAGGGAGAAAGCATAGGCGAGTCAGTTGGAGGGAGAAAGTATAGGCGAGTCAGCTGAGGGAGAAAGTATAGGCGAGTCAGTTGGAGGGAGAAAGTAGAGGCGAGTCATCTGAGGGAGAAAGTATAGGCGAGTCAGCTGAGGGAGAAAGTATAGGCGAGTCGGCTGAGGGAGAAAGTATAGGCGAGTCAGTTGGAGGGAGAAAGTATAGGTGAGTCAGCTGAGGGAGAAAGTATAAGCGAATCAGTTGGAGGGAGAAAGTATAGGAGAGTCAGTTGGAGGGAGCAAGTATAGGTGAGTCAGTTGGAGGGAGAAAGTATAGGTGAGACAGTTGGATGGAGAAAGTATAGGTGAGTCAATTGGAGGGAGAAAGTATAGGCGAGTCAGCTGAGGGAGAAAGTATAGGTGAGTCTGCTGGAGGAAGAAAGTATAGGCGAGTCAGCTGAGGGAGACAGTATAGGCGAGTCAGCTGAGGGAAAAAGTATAGGCGAGTCAGCTGGAGGGAGAAAGTATAGGCGAGTCAGTTGGAGGGAGAAAGTATGGGCGAGTCAGCTGGAGGGAGAAAGTATAGGCGAGTTAGTTGGAGGGAGAAAGAATAGGCGAGTCAGTTGGAGGGAGAAAGTATAGGCAAGTCAGCTGAGGGAGAAAGTATAGGTGAGTCTGTTGGAGGGAGAAAGTATAGGCGAGTCAGTTGGAGGGAGAAAGTATAGGTGAGTCAATTGGAGAGAGAAAGTATAGGCGAGTCAGCTGAGGGAGAAAGTATAGGCGAGTCAGTTGGAGGGAGAAAGAATAGGCGAGTCAGTTGGAGGGAGAAAGTATAGGCGAGTCAGTTGGAGGGAGAAAGTATAGGTGAGTCAGCTGAGGGAGAAAGTATAGGCGAATCAGTTGGAGGGAGAAAGTATAGGAGAGTCAGTTGGAGGGAGCAAGTATAGGTGGGTCAGTTGGAGGGAGAAAGTTAAGGTGAGACAGTTGGATGGAGAAAGTATAGGTGAGTCAGCTGAGGGAGAAAGTATAGGCGAGTCAGCTGAGAGAGAAAGTATAGGCGAGTCAGCTGAGGGAGAAAGTATAGACGAGTCAGCTGAGGGAGACAGTATAGGCGAGTCAGCTGTGGGACAAAATATAGGCGAGTCAGCTGGAGGGAAAAAGTATAGGCGAGTCAGCAGGAGGGAGAAAGTATAGGCGAGTCAGTTGGAAGGAGAAGGTATAGGCGAGTCAGTTGGAGGGAGAAAGTATAGGCGAGTCAGCTGGAGGGAGAAAGAATAGGCGAGTCAGTTGGAGGGAGAAAGTATAGGTGAGTCAGCTGAGGGACAAAGTATAGGCGAGTCAGTTGGAGGGAGAAAGTGTAGGCGAGTCAGTTGGAGGGAGAAAGTATAGGCGAGTCAGTTGGAGGGAGAAAGTATAGGCGAGTCAGTTGGAGGGAGAAAGTATAGGTGAGTCAGTTGGAGTGAGAGAGTATAGATGAGTCAGTTGGAGGGAGAGAGTATAGGTGAGTCAGTTGGAGGGAGAAAGTATAGGCGAGTCAGCTGGAGGGAGAAAGTATAGGCGAGTCAGTTGGAGGGAGAAAGTATAGGTGAGTCAGTTGGAGGGAGAAAGTATAGGTTAGTCAGTTGGATGGAGAAAGTATAGGTGAGTCAGTTGGAGGGAGAAAGAATAGGCGAGTCAGCTGAGGGAGAAAGAATAGGCGAGTCAATTGGAGGGAGAAAGTATAGGTGAGTCAGCTGACAGAGAAAGTAAAGGCGAGTCAGTTGGAGGGAGAAAGAATAGGCGAGTCAGTTGTAGGGAGAAAGTACTGGCGAGTCAGTTGGAGGGAGAGAGTATAGGTGAGTCAGTTGGAGGGAGAAAGCATAGGTGAGTCAGCTGAGGGAGAAAGTGTAGGCGAGTCAGTTGGAGGGAGAAAGAATAGGCGAGTCAGTTGGAGGGAGAAAGTATAGGCGAGTCAGTTGGAGGGAGAAAGTATAGGTGAGTCAGCTGAGGGAGAAAGTATAAGCGAATCAGTTGGAGGGAGAAAGTATAGGAGAGTCAGTTGGAGGGAGCAAGTATAGGTGAGTCAGTTGGAGGGAGAAAGTATAGGTGAGACAGTTGGATGGAGAAAGTATAGGTGAGTCAATTGGAGGGAGAAAGTATAGGCGAGTCAGCTGAGGGAGACAGTATAGGCGAGTCAGCTGAGGGAAAAAGTATAGGCGAGTCAGCTGGAGGGAGAAAGTATAGGCGAGTCTGTTGGAGGGAGAAAGTATTGGCGAGTCAGTTGGAGGGAGAAAGTATAGGTGAGTCAGCTGAGGGAGAAAGTATAGGCGAGTCAGTTGGAGGGACAAAGTATAGGCGAGTCAGTTGGAGGGAGAAAGTATAGGTGACTCAGTTGGAGGGAGAAAGTACAGGCGAGTCAGCTGGAGGGAGAAAGTAAAGGCGAGTCAGTTGGAGGGAAAAAGCATAGGCCAGTCAGCTGGAGGGAGAAAGTATAGGCGAGTCAGTTGGAGGGAGAAAGTATAGGTGAGTCCGTTGGAGGGAGAAAGTATAGGCAAGTCAGTTGGAGGGAGAAAGTATAGGTGAGTCAGCCGAGGGAGAAAGTATAGGCGAGTCAGTTGGAGGGAGAAAGTACAGGCGAGTCAGTTGGAGGGAGAAAGAATAGGCGAGTCAGTTGGAGGGAGAAAGCATAGGTGAGTCAGCTGAGGGAGAAAGAATAGGCGAGTCAGTTGGAGGAGAAAGAATAGGCGAGTCAGTTGGAGGGAGAAAGTATAGGTGAGTCAGTTGGAGGGAGAAAGCATAGGCGAGTCAGCTGGAGGGAGAAAGTATAAGTGAGTCAGTTGGAGGGAGAAAGTATAGGTGAGTCAGTTGGAGGGAGAAAGTATAGGCGAGTCAGTTGGATGGAGAAAGTATAGGTGAGTCAATTGGAGGGAGAAAGTTTAGGCGAGTCAGCTGAGGGAGAAAGTATAGGCGAGTCAGTTGGAGGGAGAGCGTATAGGCGAGTCAGTTGGAGGGAGAAAGCATAGGCGAGTCAGTTGGAGGGAGAAAGTATAGGTGAGTCAGTTGAGGGAGAAAGTATAGGCGAGACAGTTGGAGGGAGAAAGTATAGGTGAGTCAGCTGAGGGAGAAAGTATAGGCGAGTCAGTTGGAGGGAGAAAGCATAGGCGAGTCAGTTGGAGGGAGAAAGTATAGGTGAGTCAGTTGGAGGGAGAGAGTATAGGTGAGTCAGTTGGAGGGAGAAAGTATAGGCGAGTCAGCTGGAGGGAGAAATTATAGGCGAGTCAGTTGGAGGGAGAAAGTATAGGTGAGTCAGTTGGAGGGAGAAAGCATAGGTGAGTCAGTTGGATGGAGAAAGTATAGGTGAGTCAATTGGAGGGAGAAAGTATAGGCGAGTCAGCTGAGGGAGAAAGTATAGGTGAGTCAGCTGAGGGAAAAAGTATAGGCGAGTCAGCTGGAGGGAGAAAGCATAGGCGAGTCAGTTGGAGGGAGAAAGTATAGGCGAGTCAGCTGGAGGGAGAAAGTATAGGCGAGTCAGCTGAGGGAGAAAGTATAGGTGAGTCAGTTGGAGGGAGAAAATATAGGCGATTCAGTTGGATGGAGAAAGTATAGGCGAGTCAGCTGAGGGAGAAAGTATAGGCGATTCAGCTGAGGAAGAAAGTATAGGCGAGTCAGTTGGAGGGAGAAAGTATAGGTGAGTCAGCTGAGGGAGAAAGTATAGGCGAGTCAGTTGGAGGGAGAAAGTATAGGCGAGTCAGTTGGAGGGAGAAAGTATTGGCGAGTCAGTTGGAGGGAGAAAGTATAGGCGAGTCAGCTGTGGGAAAAAGTATAGGCGAGTCAGCTGGAGGGAGAAAGTATAGGCGATTCAGTTGGAAGGAGAAGGTATAGGCGAGTCAGTTGGAGGGAGAAAGTATAGGCGAGTCAGCTGGAGGGAGAAAGCATAGGCGAGTCAGTTGGAGGGAGAAAGTATAGCTGAGTCCGTTGGAGGGAGAAAGAATAGGCGAGTCAGTTGGAGGGAGAAAGAATAGGCTAGTCAGCTGAAGGGAGAAAGAATAGGCGAGTCAGTTGGAGGAGAAAGAATAGGCGAGTCAGTTGGAGGGAGAAAGTATAGGTGAGTCAGTTGGAGGGAGAGAGTATAGGTGAGTCAGTTGGAGGGAGAAAGTATAGGCGAGTCAGCTGGAGGGAGAAAGTATAAGTGAGTCAGTTGGAGGGAGAAAGTATAGGCGATTCAGTTGGAAGGAGAAGGTATAGGCGAGTCAGTTGGAGGGAGAAAGTATAGGCGAGTCAGCTGGAGGGAGAAAGCATAGGCGAGTCAGTTGGAGGGAGAAAGTATAGCTGAGTCCGTTGGAGGGAGAAAGAATAGGCGAGTCAGTTGGAGGGAGAAAGAATAGGCTAGTCAGCTGAAGGGAGAAAGAATAGGCGAGTCAGTTGGAGGAGAAAGAATAGGCGAGTCAGTTGGAGGGAGAAAGTATAGGTGAGTCAGTTGGAGGAAGAGAGTATAGGTGAGTCAGTTGGAGGGAGAAAGAATAGGCGAGTCAGCTGGAGGGAGAAAGTATAAGTGAGTCAGTTGGAGGGAGAAAGTATAGGTGAGTCAGTTGGAGGGAGAAAGTATAGGCGAGTCAGTTGGATGGAGAAAGTATAGGTGAGTCAATTGGAGGGAGAAAGTTTAGGCGAGTCAGCTGAGGGAGAAAGTATAGGCGAGTCATTTGGAGGGAGAGCGTATAGGCGAGTCAGTTGGAGGGAGAAAGCATAGGCGAGTCAGTTGGAGGGAGAAAGTATAGGTGAGTCAGTTGAGGGAGAAAGTATAGGCGAGACAGTTGCAGGGAGAAAGTATAGGCGAGTCAGTTGGAGGGAGAAAGTATAGGTGAGTCAGCTGAGGGAGAAAGTATAGGCGAGTCAGTTGGAGGGAGAAAGCATAGGCGAGTCAGTTGGAGGGAGAAAGTATAGGTGAGTCAGTTGGAGGGAGAGAGTATAGGTGAGTCAGTTGGAGGGAGAAAGTATAGGCGAGTCAGCTGGAGGGAGAAATTATAGGCGAGTCAGCTGGAGGGAGAAAGTATAGGCGAGTCAGTTGGAGGGAGAAAGTATAGCTGAGTCCGTTGGAGGGAGAAAGAATAGGCGAGTCAGTTGGAGGGAGAAAGAATAGGCTAGTCAGCTGAAGGGAGAAAGAATAGGCGAGTCAGTTGGAGGAGAAAGAATAGGCGAGTCAGTTGGAGGGAGAAAGTATAGCTGAGTCCGTTGGAGGGAGAAAGAATAGGCGAGTCAGTTGGAGGGAGAAAGAATAGGCTAGTCAGCTGAAGGGAGAAAGAATAGGCGAGTCAGTTGGAGGAGAAAGAATAGGCGAGTCAGTTGGAGGGAGAAAGTATAGGTGAGTCAGTTGGAGGGAGAGAGTATAGGTGAGTCAGTTGGAGGGAGAAAGTATAGGCGAGTCAGCTGGAGGGAGAAAGTATAAGTGAGTCAGTTGGAGGGAGAAAGTATAGGCGATTCAGTTGGAAGGAGAAGGTATAGGCGAGTCAGTTGGAGGGAGAAAGTATAGGCGAGTCAGCTGGAGGGAGAAAGCATAGGCGAGTCAGTTGGAGGGAGAAAGTATAGGTGAGTCAGTTGAGGGAGAAAGTATAGGCGAGTCAGTTGGAGGGAGAGCGTATAGGCGAGTCAGTTGGAGGGAGAAAGCATAGGCGAGTCAGTTGGAGGGAGAAAGTATAGGTGAGTCAGTTGAGGGAGAAAGTATAGGCGAGACAGTTGCAGGGAGAAAGTATAGGCGAGTCAGTTGGAGGGAGAAAGTATAGGTGAGTCAGCTGAGGGAGAAAGTATAGGCGAGTCAGTTGGAGGGAGAAAGCATAGGCGAGTCAGTTGGAGGGAGAAAGTATAGGTGAGTCAGTTGGAGGGAGAGAGTATAGGTGAGTCAGTTGGAGGGAGAAAGTATAGGCGAGTCAGCTGGAGGGAGAAATTATAGGCGAGTCAGCTGGAGGGAGAAAGTATAGGCGAGTCAGTTGGAGGGAGAAAGTATAGCTGAGTCCTTTGGAGGGAGAAAGAATAGGCGAGTCAGTTGGAGGGAGAAAGAATAGGCTAGTCAGGTGAAGGGAGAAAGTATAGGCGAGTCAGTTGGAGGGAGAAAGTATAGGCGAGTCAGTTGGAGGGAGAAAGTATAGGTGAGTCAGCTGAGGGAGAAAGAATAGGCGAGTCACTTGGAGGGAGAAAGTACAGGCGAGTCAGCTGAGGGAGAAAGCATAGGCGAGTCAGTTGGAGGGAGAAAGTATAGGCGAGTCAGCTGAGGGAGAAAGTATAGGCGAGTCAGTTGGAGGGAGAAAGTAGAGGCGAGTCATCTGAGGGAGAAAGTATAGGCGAGTCAGCTGAGGGAGAAAGTATAGGCGAGTCGGCTGAGGGAGAAAGTATAGGCGAGTCAGCTGAGGGAGACAGTATAGGCGAGTCAGCTGTGGGAAAAGAATAGGCGTGTCAGCTGGAGGGAGAAAGTATAGACGATTCAGTTGGAAGGAGAAGGTATAGGCGAGTCAGTTGGAGGGAGAAAGTATAGGCGAGTCAGCTGGAGGGAGAAAGCATAGGCGAGTCAGTTGGAGGGAGAAAGCATAGCTGAGTCCGTTGGAGGGAGAAAGAATAGGCGAGTCAGTTGGAGGGAGAAAGAATAGGCTAGTCAGCTGAAGGGAGAAAGAATAGGCGAGTCAGTTAGAGGAGAAAGAATAGGCGAGCCAGTTGGAGGGAGAAAGTAGAGGTGAGTCAGTTGGAGGGAGAGAGTATAGGTGAGTCAGTTGGAGGGAGAAAGTATAGGCGAGTCAGCTGGAGGGAGAAAGTATAAGTGAGACAGTTGGAGGGAGAAAGTATAGGTGAGTCAGTTGGAGGAAGAAAGTATAGGCGAGTCAGTTGGATGGAGAAAGTATAGGTGAGTCAATTGGAGGGAGAAAGTTTAGGCGAGTCAGCTGAGGGAGAGCGTATAGGCGAGTCAGTTGGAGGGAGAAAGTATAGGCGAGAGAGTTGCAGGGAGAAAGTATAGGCGAGTCAGTTGGAGGGAGAAAGTATAGGTGAGTCAGCTGAGGGAGAAAGTATAGGCGAGTCAGTTGGAGGGAGAAAGCATAGGCGAGTCAGTTGGAGGGAGAAAGTATAGGTGAGTCAGTTGGAGGGAGAGAGTATAGGTGAGTCAGTTGGAGGGAGAAAGTATAGGCGAGTCAGCTGGAGGGAGAAATTATAGGCGAGTCAGTTGGAGGGAGAAAGTATAGGTGAGTCAGTTGGAGGGAGAAAGCATAGGTGAGTCAGTTGGATGGAGAAAGTATAGGTGAGTCAATTGGAGGGAGAAAGTATAGGCGAGTCAGCTGAGGGAGAAAGTATAGGTGAGTCAGCTGAGGGAAAAAGTATAGGCGAGTCAGCTGGAGGGAGAAAGTATAGGCGAGTCAGTTGGAGGGAGAAAGTATAGGCGAGTCAGCTGGAGGGAGAAAGTATAGGCGAGTCAGCTGAGGGAGAAAGTATAGGTGAGTCAGTTGGAGGGAGAAAGTATAGGCGAGTCAGTTGGAGGGAGAAAGTATAGGCGAGTCAGCTGAGGGAGAAAGTATAGGCGATTCAGCTGAGGGAGAAAGTATAGGCGAGTCAGTTGGAGGGAGAAAGTATAGGTGAGTCAGCTGAGGGAGAAAGTATAGGCGAGTCAGTTGGAGGGAGAAAGTATAGGCGAGTCAGTTGGAGGGAGAAAGTATTGGCGAGTCAGTTGGAGGGAGAAAGTATAGGTGAGTCAGCTGAGGGAGAAAGTATAGGCGAGTCAGTTGGAGGGACAAAGCATAGGCGAGTCAGTTGTAGGGAGAAAGTATAGGTGAGTCAGTTGGAGGGAGAAAGTATAGGCGAGTCAGCTGGAGGGAGAAAGTATAGGCGAGTCAGTTGGAGGGAAAAAGCATAGGCGAGTCAGCTGGAGGGAGAAAGTATAGGCGAGTCAGTTGGAGGGAGAAAGTATAGGTGAGTCAGTTGGAGGGAGAAAGTATAGGCGAGTCAGTTGGAGGGAGTAAGTATAGGTGAGTCAGCCGAGGGAGAAAGTATAGGCGAGTCAGTTGGAGGGAGAAAGTATATGCGAGTCAGTTGGAGGGAGAAAGTATAGGCGAGTCAGTTGGAGGGAGAAAGTATAGGTGAGTCAGCTGAGGGAGAAAGAATAGGCGAGTCAGTTGGAGGAGAAAGTATAGGCGAGTCAGTTGGAGGGAGAAAGTATAGGTGAGTCAGTTGGAGGGAGAGAGTATAGGTGAGTCAGTTGGAGAGAGAAAGTATAGGCGAGTCAGCTGGAGGGAGAAAGTATAAGAGAGTCATTTGGAGGGAGAAAGTATAGGTGAGTCAGTTGGAGGGAGAAAGTATAGGTGAGTCAGTTGGAGGGAGAAAGTATAGGCGAGTCAGCTGAGGGAGAAACTATTGGCGAGTCAGCTGGAGGGAGAAAGTATAGGCGAGTCAGCTGAGGGAGAAAGTATCGGCGAGTTAGTTGGAGGTTGAAAGTATAGGCGAGTCAGCTGAGGGAGAAAGTATAGGCGAGTCAGCTGGAGGGAGAAAGTATAGGTGAGTCAGTTGGAGGGAGAAAGTATAGCTGAGTCCTTTGGAGGGAGAAAGAATAGGCGAGTCAGTTGGAGGGAGAAAGAATAGGCTAGTCAGGTGAAGGGAGAAAGTATAGGCGAGTCAGTTGGAGGGAGAAAGTATAGGCGAGTCAGTTGGAGGGAGAAAGTATAGGTGAGTCAGCTGAGGGAGAAAGAATAGGCGAGTCACTTGGAGGGAGAAAGTACAGGCGAGTCAGCTGAGGGAGAAAGCATAGGCGAGTCAGTTGGAGGGAGAAAGTATAGGCGAGTCAGCTGAGGGAGAAAGTATAGGCGAGTCAGTTGGAGGGAGAAAGTAGAGGCGAGTCATCTGAGGGAGAAAGTATAGGCGAGTCAGCTGAGGGAGAAAGTATAGGCGAGTCGGCTGAGGGAGAAAGTATAGGCGAGTCAGCTGAGGGAGACAGTATAGGCGAGTCAGCTGTGGGAAAAGTATAGGCGTGTCAGCTGGAGGGAGAAAGTATAGACGATTCAGTTGGAAGGAGAAGGTATAGGCGAGTCAGTTGGAGGGAGAAAGTATAGGCGAGTCAGCTGGAGGGAGAAAGCATAGGCGAGTCAGTTGGAGGGAGAAAGCATAGCTGAGTCCGTTGGAGGGAGAAAGAATAGGCGAGTCAGTTGGAGGGAGAAAGAATAGGCTAGTCAGCTGAAGGGAGAAAGAATAGGCGAGTCAGTTGGAGGAGAAAGAATAGGCGAGCCAGTTGGAGGGAGAAAGTAGAGGTGAGTCAGTTGGAGGGAGAGAGTATAGGTGAGTCAGTTGGAGGGAGAAAGTATAGGCGAGTCAGCTGGAGGGAGAAAGTATAAGTGAGACAGTTGGAGGGAGAAAGTATAGGTGAGTCAGTTGGAGGAAGAAAGTATAGGCGAGTCAGTTGGATGGAGAAAGTATAGGTGAGTCAATTGGAGGGAGAAAGTTTAGGCGAGTCAGCTGAGGGAGAGCGTATAGGCGAGTCAGTTGGAGGGAGAAAGTATAGGCGAGAGAGTTGCAGGGAGAAAGTATAGGCGAGTCAGTTGGAGGGAGAAAGTATAGGTGAGTCAGCTGAGGGAGAAAGTATAGGCGAGTCAGTTGGAGGGAGAAAGCATAGGCGAGTCAGTTGGAGGGAGAAAGTATAGGTGAGTCAGTTGGAGGGAGAGAGTATAGGTGAGTCAGTTGGAGGGAGAAAGTATAGGCGAGTCAGCTGGAGGGAGAAATTATAGGCGAGTCAGTTGGAGGGAGAAAGTATAGGTGAGTCAGTTGGAGGGAGAAAGCATAGGTGAGTCAGTTGGATGGAGAAAGTATAGGTGAGTCAATTGGAGGGAGAAAGTATAGGCGAGTCAGCTGAGGGAGAAAGTATAGGTGAGTCAGCTGAGGGAAAAAGTATAGGCGAGTCAGCTGGAGGGAGAAAGTATAGGCGAGTCAGTTGGAGGGAGAAAGTATAGGCGAGTCAGCTGGAGGGAGAAAGTATAGGCGAGTCAGCTGAGGGAGAAAGTATAGGTGAGTCAGTTGGAGGGAGAAAGTATAGGCGAGTCAGTTGGAGGGAGAAAGTATAGGCGAGTCAGCTGAGGGAGAAAGTATAGGCGATTCAGCTGAGGGAGAAAGTATAGGCGAGTCAGTTGGAGGGAGAAAGTATAGGTGAGTCAGCTGAGGGAGAAAGTATAGGCGAGTCAGTTGGAGGGAGAAAGTATAGGCGAGTCAGTTGGAGGGAGAAAGTATTGGCGAGTCAGTTGGAGGGAGAAAGTATAGGTGAGTCAGCTGAGGGAGAAAGTATAGGCGAGTCAGTTGGAGGGACAAAGCATAGGCGAGTCAGTTGTAGGGAGAAAGTATAGGTGAGTCAGTTGGAGGGAGAAAGTATAGGCGAGTCAGCTGGAGGGAGAAAGTATAGGCGAGTCAGTTGGAGGGAAAAAGCATAGGCGAGTCAGCTGGAGGGAGAAAGTATAGGCGAGTCAGTTGGAGGGAGAAAGTATAGGTGAGTCAGTTGGAAGGAGAAAGTATAGGCGAGTCAGTTGGAGGGAGTAAGTATAGGTGAGTCAGCCGAGGGAGAAAGTATAGGCGAGTCAGTTGGAGGGAGAAAGTATATGCGAGTCAGTTGGAGGGAGAAAGTATAGGCGAGTCAGTTGGAGGGAGAAAGTATAGGTGAGTCAGCTGAGGGAGAAAGAATAGGCGAGTCAGTTGGAGGAGAAAGTATAGGCGAGTCAGTTGGAGGGAGAAAGTATAGGTGAGTCAGTTGGAGGGAGAGAGTATAGGTGAGTCAGTTGGAGAGAGAAAGTATAGGCGAGTCAGCTGGAGGGAGAAAGTATAAGTGAGTCATTTGGAGGGAGAAAGTATAGGTGAGTCAGTTGGAGGGAGAAAGTATAGGTGAGTCAGTTGGAGGGAGAAAGTATAGGCGAGTCAGCTGAGGGAGAAAGTATTGGCGAGTCAGCTGGAGGGAGAAAGTATAGGCGAGTCAGCTGAGGGAGAAAGTATCGGCGAGTTAGTTGGAGGTTGAAAGTATAGGCGAGTCAGCTGAGGGAGAAAGTATAGGCGAGTCAGCTGGAGGGAGAAAGTATAGGTGAGTCAGTTGGAGGGAGAAAGTATAGCTGAGTCCTTTGGAGGGAGAAAGAATAGGCGAGTCAGTTGGAGGGAGAAAGAATAGGCTAGTCAGGTGAAGGGAGAAAGTATAGGCGAGTCAGTTGGAGGGAGAAAGTATAGGCGAGTCAGTTGGAGGGAGAAAGTATAGGTGAGTCAGCTGAGGGAGAAAGAATAGGCGAGTCACTTGGAGGGAGAAAGTACAGGCGAGTCAGCTGAGGGAGAAAGCATAGGCGAGTCAGTTGGAGGGAGAAAGTATAGGCGAGTCAGCTGAGGGAGAAAGTATAGGCGAGTCAGTTGGAGGGAGAAAGTAGAGGCGAGTCATCTGAGGGAGAAAGTATAGGCGAGTCAGCTGAGGGAGAAAGTATAGGCGAGTCGGCTGAGGGAGAAAGTATAGGCGAGTCAGCTGAGGGAGACAGTATAGGCGAGTCAGCTGTGGGAAAAGTATAGGCGTGTCAGCTGGAGGGAGAAAGTATAGGCGATTCAGTTGGAAGGAGAAGGTATAGGCGAGTCAGTTGGAGGGAGAAAGTATAGGCGAGTCAGCTGGAGGGAGAAAGCATAGGCGAGTCAGTTGGAGGGAGAAAGTACAGCTGAGTCCGTTGGAGGGAGAAAGAATAGGCGAGTCAGTTGGAGGGAGAAAGAATAGGCTAGTCAGCTGAAGGGAGAAAGAATAGGCGAGTCAGTTGGAGGAGAAAGAATAGGCGAGTCAGTTGGAGGGAGAAAGTAGAGGTGAGTCAGTTGGAGGGAGAGAGTATAGGTGAGTCAGTTGGAGGGAGAAAGTATAGGCGAGTCAGCTGGAGGGAGAAAGTATAAGTGAGTCAGTTGGAGGGAGAAAGTATAGGTGAGTCAGTTGGAGGAAGAAAGTATAGGCGAGTCAGTTGGATGGAGAAAGTATAGGTGAGTCAATTGGAGGGAGAAAGTTTAGGCGAGTCAGCTGAGGGAGAGCGTATAGGCGAGTCAGTTGGAGGGAGAAAGTATAGGCGAGAGAGTTGCAGGGAGAAAGCATAGGCGAGTCAGTTGGAGGGAGAAAGTATAGGTGAGTCAGCTGAGGGAGAAAGTATAGGCGAGTCAGTTGGAGGGAGAAAGCATAGGCGAGTCAGTTGGAGGGAGAAAGTATAGGTGAGTCAGTTGGAGGGAGAGAGTATAGGTGAGTCAGTTGGAGGGAGAAAGTATAGGCGAGTCAGCTGGAGGGAGAAATTATAGGCGAGTCAGTTGGAGGGAGAAAGTATAGGTGAGTCAGTTGGAGGGAGAAAGCATAGGTGAGTCAGTTGGATGGAGAAAGTATAGGTGAGTCAATTGGAGGGAGAAAGTATAGGCGAGTCAGCTGAGGGAGAAAGTATAGGTGAGTCAGCTGAGGGAAAAAGTATAGGCGAGTCAGCTGGAGGGAGAAAGTATAGGCGAGTCAGTTGGAGGGAGAAAGTATAGGCGAGTCAGCTGGAGGGAGAAAGTATAGGCGAGTCAGCTGAGGGAGAAAGTATAGGTGAGTCAGTTGGAGGGAGAAAGTATAGGCGAGTCAGTTGGAGGGAGAAAGTATAGGCGAGTCAGCTGAGGGAGAAAGTATAGGCGATTCAGTTGGAGGAGAAAGTATAGGCGAGTCAGTTGGAGGGAGAAAGTATAGGTGAGTCAGTTGGAGGGAGAGAGTATAGGTGAGTCAGTTGGAGAGAGAAAGTATAGGCGAGTCAGCTGGAGGGAGAAAGTATAAGTGAGTCATTTGGAGGGAGAAAGTATAGGTGAGTCAGTTGGAGGGAGAAAGTATAGGTGAGTCAGTTGGAGGGAGAAAGTATAGGCGAGTCAGCTGAGGGAGAAAGTATTGGCGAGTCAGCTGGAGGGAGAAAGTATAGGCGAGTCAGCAGAGGGAGAAAGTATCGGCGAGTTAGTTGGAGGTTGAAAGTATAGGCGAGTCAGCTGAGGGAGAAAGTATAGGCGAGTCAGCTGGAGGGAGAAAGTATAGGTGAGTCAGTTGGAGGGAGAAAGTATAGCTGAGTCCTTTGGAGGGAGAAAGAATAGGCGAGTCAGTTGGAGGGAGAAAGAATAGGCTAGTCAGGTGAAGGGAGAAAGTATAGGCGAGTCAGCTGGAGGGAGAAAGCATAGGCGAGTCAGTTGGAGGGAGAAAGTACAGCTGAGTCCGTTGGAGGGAGAAAGAATAGGCGAGTCAGTTGGAGGGAGAAAGAATAGGCTAGTCAGCTGAAGGGAGAAAGAATAGGCGAGTCAGTTGGAGGAGAAAGAATAGGCGAGTCAGTTGGAGGGAGAAAGTAGAGGTGAGTCAGTTGGAGGGAGAGAGTATAGGTGAGTCAGTTGGAGGGAGAAAGTATAGGCGAGTCAGCTGGAGGGAGAAAGTATAAGTGAGTCAGTTGGAGGGAGAAAGTATAGGTGAGTCAGTTGGAGGAAGAAAGTATAGGCGAGTCAGTTGGATGGAGAAAGTATAGGTGAGTCAATTGGAGGGAGAAAGTTTAGGCGAGTCAGCTGAGGGAGAGCGTATAGGCGAGTCAGTTGGAGGGAGAAAGTATAGGCGAGAGAGTTGCAGGGAGAAAGCATAGGCGAGTCAGTTGGAGGGAGAAAGTATAGGTGAGTCAGCTGAGGGAGAAAGTATAGGCGAGTCAGTTGGAGGGAGAAAGCATAGGCGAGTCAGTTGGAGGGAGAAAGTATAGGTGAGTCAGTTGGAGGGAGAGAGTATAGGTGAGTCAGTTGGAGGGAGAAAGTATAGGCGAGTCAGCTGGAGGGAGAAATTATAGGCGAGTCAGTTGGAGGGAGAAAGTATAGGTGAGTCAGTTGGAGGGAGAAAGCATAGGTGAGTCAGTTGGATGGAGAAAGTATAGGTGAGTCAATTGGAGGGAGAAAGTATAGGCGAGTCAGCTGAGGGAGAAAGTATAGGTGAGTCAGCTGAGGGAAAAAGTATAGGCGAGTCAGCTGGAGGGAGAAAGTATAGGCGAGTCAGTTGGAGGGAGAAAGTATAGGCGAGTCAGCTGGAGGGAGAAAGTATAGGCGAGTCAGCTGAGGGAGAAAGTATAGGTGAGTCAGTTGGAGGGAGAAAGTATAGGCGAGTCAGTTGGAGGGAGAAAGTATAGGCGAGTCAGCTGAGGGAGAAAGTATAGGCGATTCAGTTGGAGGAGAAAGTATAGGCGAGTCAGTTGGAGGGAGAAAGTATAGGTGAGTCAGTTGGAGGGAGAGAGTATAGGTGAGTCAGTTGGAGAGAGAAAGTATAGGCGAGTCAGCTGGAGGGAGAAAGTATAAGTGAGTCATTTGGAGGGAGAAAGTATAGGTGAGTCAGTTGGAGGGAGAAAGTATAGGTGAGTCAGTTGGAGGGAGAAAGTATAGGCGAGTCAGCTGAGGGAGAAAGTATTGGCGAGTCAGCTGGAGGGAGAAAGTATAGGCGAGTCAGCAGATGGAGAAAGTATCGGCGAGTTAGTTGGAGGTTGAAAGTATAGGCGAGTCAGCTGAGGGAGAAAGTATAGGCGAGTCAGCTGGAGGGAGAAAGTATAGGTGAGTCAGTTGGAGGGAGAAAGTATAGCTGAGTCCTTTGGAGGGAGAAAGAATAGGCGAGTCAGTTGGAGGGAGAAAGAATAGGCTAGTCAGGTGAAGGGAGAAAGTATAGGCGAGTCAGTTGGAGGGAGAAAGTATAGGCGAGTCAGTTGGAGGGAGAAAGTATAGGTGAGTCAGCTGAGGGAGAAAGAATAGGCGAGTCACTTGGAGGGAGAAAGTACAGGCGAGTCAGCTGAGGGAGAAAGCATAGGCGAGTCAGTTGGAGGGAGAAAGTTTAGGCGAGTCAGCTGAGGGAGAAAGTATAGGCGAGTCAGTTGGAGGGAGAAAGTAGAGGCGAGTCATCTGAGGGAGAAAGTATAGGCGAGTCAGCTGAGGGAGAAAGTATAGGCGAGTCGGCTGAGGGAGAAAGTATAGGCGAGTCAGCTGAGGGAGACAGTATAGGCGAGTCAGCTGTGGGAAAAGTATAGGCGTGTCAGCTGGAGGGAGAAAGTATAGGCGATTCAGTTGGAAGGAGAAGGTATAGGCGAGTCAGTTGGAGGGAGAAAGTATAGGCGAGTCAGCTGGAGGGAGAAAGCATAGGCGAGTCAGTTGGAGGGAGAAAGTACAGCTGAGTCCGTTGGAGGGAGAAAGAATAGGCGAGTCAGTTGGAGGGAGAAAGAATAGGCTAGTCAGCTGAAGGGAGAAAGAATAGGCGAGTCAGTTGGAGGTGAAAGAATAGGCGAGTCAGTTGGAGGGAGAAAGTAGAGGTGAGTCAGTTGGAGGGAGAGAGTATAGGTGAGTCAGTTGGAGGGAGAAAGTATAGGCGAGTCAGCTGGAGGGAGAAAGTATAAGTGAGTCAGTTGGAGGGAGAAAGTATAGGTGAGTCAGTTGGAGGAAGAAAGTATAGGCGAGTCAGTTGGATGGAGAAAGTATAGGTGAGTCAATTGGAGGGAGAAAGTTTAGGCGAGTCAGCTGAGGGAGAGCGTATAGGCGAGTCAGTTGGAGGGAGAAAGAATAGGCGAGAGAGTTGCAGGGAGAAAGCATAGGCGAGTCAGTTGGAGGGAGAAAGTATAGGTGAGTCAGCTGAGGGAGAAAGTATAGGCGAGTCAGTTGGAGGGAGAAAGCATAGGCGAGTCAGTTGGAGGGAGAAAGTATAGGTGAGTCAGTTGGAGGGAGAGAGTATAGGTGAGTCAGTTGGAGGGAGAAAGTATAGGCGAGTCAGCTGGAGGGAGAAATTATAGGCGAGTCAGTTGGAGGGAGAAAGTATAGGTGAGTCAGTTGGAGGGAGAAAGCATAGGTGAGTCAGTTGGATGGAGAAAGTATAGGTGAGTCAATTGGAGGGAGAAAGTATAGGCGAGTCAGCTGAGGGAGAAAGTATAGGTGAGTCAGCTGAGGGAAAAAGTATAGGCGAGTCAGCTGGAGGGAGAAAGTATAGGCGAGTCAGTTGGAGGGAGAAAGTATAGGCGAGTCAGCTGGAGGGAGAAAGTATAGGCGAGTCAGCTGAGGGAGAAAGTATAGGTGAGTCAGTTGGAGGGAGAAAGTATAGGCGAGTCAGTTGGAGGGAGAAAGTATAGGCGAGTCAGCTGAGGGAGAAAGTATAGGCGATTCAGTTGGAGGAGAAAGTATAGGCGAGTCAGTTGGAGGGAGAAAGTATAGGTGAGTCAGTTGGAGGGAGAGAGTATAGGTGAGTCAGTTGGAGAGAGAAAGTATAGGCGAGTCAGCTGGAGGGAGAAAGTATAAGTGAGTCATTTGGAGGGAGAAAGTATAGGTGAGTCAGTTGGAGGGAGAAAGTATAGGTGAGTCAGTTGGAGGGAGAAAGTATAGGCGAGTCAGCTGAGGGAGAAAGTATTGGCGAGTCAGCTGGAGGGAGAAAGTATAGGCGAGTCAGCTGAGGGAGAAAGTATCGGCGAGTTAGTTGGAGGTTGAAAGTATAGGCGAGTCAGCTGAGGGAGAAAGTATAGGCGAGTCAGCTGGAGGGAGAAAGTATAGGTGAGTCAGTTGGAGGGAGAAAGTATAGCTGAGTCCTTTGGAGGGAGAAAGAATAGGCGAGTCAGTTGGAGGGAGAAAGAATAGGCTAGTCAGGTGAAGGGAGAAAGTATAGGCGAGTCAGTTGGAGGGAGAAAGTATAGGCGAGTCAGTTGGAGGGAGAAAGTATAGGTGAGTCAGCTGAGGGAGAAAGAATAGGCGAGTCACTTGGAGGGAGAAAGTACAGGCGAGTCAGCTGAGGGAGAAAGCATAGGCGAGTCAGTTGGAGGGAGAAAGTATAGGCGAGTCAGCTGAGGGAGAAAGTATAGGCGAGTCAGTTGGAGGGAGAAAGTAGAGGCGAGTCATCTGAGGGAGAAAGTATAGGCGAGTCAGCTGAGGGAGAAAGTATAGGCGAGTCGGCTGAGGGAGAAAGTATAGGCGAGTCAGCTGAGGGAGAAAGTATAGGCGAGTCAGCTGTGGGAAAAGTATAGGCGTGTCAGCTGGAGGGAGAAAGTATAGGCGATTCAGTTGGAAGGAGAAGGTATAGGCGAGTCAGTTGGAGGGAGAAAGTATAGGCGAGTCAGCTGGAGGGAGAAAGCATAGGCGAGTCAGTTGGAGGGAGAAAGTACAGCTGAGTCCGTTGGAGGGAGAAAGAATAGGCGAGTCAGTTGGAGGGAGAAAGAATAGACTAGTCAGCTGAAGGGAGAAAGAATAGGCGAGTCAGTTGGAGGAGAAAGAATAGGCGAGTCAGTTGGAGGGAGAAAGTAGAGGTGAGTCAGTTGGAGGGAGAGAGTATAGGTGAGTCAGTTGGAGGGAGAAAGTATAGGCGAGTCAGCTGGAGGGAGAAAGTATAAGTGAGTCAGTTGGAGGGAGAAAGTATAGGTGAGTCAGTTGGAGGAAGAAAGTATAGGCGAGTCAGTTGGATGGAGAAAGTATAGGTGAGTCAATTGGAGGGAGAAAGTTTAGGCGAGTCAGCTGAGGGAGAGCGTATAGGCGAGTCAGTTGGAGGGAGAAAGTATAGGCGAGAGAGTTGCAGGGAGAAAGCATAGGCGAGTCAGTTGGAGGGAGAAAGTATAGGTGAGTCAGCTGAGGGAGAAAGTATAGGCGAGTCAGTTGGAGGGAGAAAGCATAGGCGAGTCAGTTGGAGGGAGAAAGTATAGGTGAGTCAGTTGGAGGGAGAGAGTATAGGTGAGTCAGTTGGAGGGAGAAAGTATAGGCGAGTCAGCTGGAGGGAGAAATTATAGGTGAGTCAGTTGGAGGGAGAAAGTATAGGTGAGTCAGTTGGAGGGAGAAAGCATAGGTGAGTCAGTTGGATGGAGAAAGTATAGGTGAGTCAATTGGAGGGAGAAAGTATAGGCGAGTCAGCTGAGGGAGAAAGTATAGGTGAGTCAGCTGAGGGAAAAAGTATAGGCGAGTCAGCTGGAGGGAGAAAGTATAGGCGAGTCAGTTGGAGGGAGAAAGTATAGGCGAGTCAGCTGGAGGGAGAAAGTATAGGCGAGTCAGCTGAGGGAGAAAGTATAGGTGAGTCAGTTGGAGGGAGAAAGTATAGGCGAGTCAGTTGGAGGGAGAAAGTATAGGCTAGTCAGCTGAAGGGAGAAAGAATAGGCGAGTCAGTTGGAGGAGAAAGAATAGGCGAGTCAGTTGGAGGGAGAAAGTAGAGGTGAGTCAGTTGGAGGGAGAGAGTATAGGTGAGTCAGTTGGAGGGAGAAAGTATAGGCGAGTCAGCTGGAGGGAGAAAGTATAAGTGAGTCAGTTGGAGGGAGAAAGTATAGGTGAGTCAGTTGGAGGAAGAAAGTATAGGCGAGTCAGTTGGATGGAGAAAGTATAGGTGAGTCAATTGGAGGGAGAAAGTTTAGGCGAGTCAGCTGAGGGAGAGCGTATAGGCGAGTCAGTTGGAGGGAGAAAGTATAGGCGAGAGAGTTGCAGGGAGAAAGCATAGGCGAGTCAGTTGGAGGGAGAAAGTATAGGTGAGTCAGCTGAGGGAGAAAGTATAGGCGAGTCAGTTGGAGGGAGAAAGCATAGGCGAGTCAGTTGGAGGGAGAAAGTATAGGTGAGTCAGTTGGAGGGAGAAAGCATAGGTGAGTCAGTTGGATGGAGAAAGTATAGGTGAGTCAATTGGAGGGAGAAAGTATAGGCGAGTCAGCTGAGGGAGAAAGTATAGGTGAGTCAGCTGAGGGAAAAAGTATAGGCGAGTCAGCTGGAGGGAGAAAGAATAGGCGAGTCAGTTGGAGGGAGAAAGTATAGGCGAGTCAGCTGAGGGAGAAAGTATAGGTGAGTCAGTTGGAGGGAGAAAGTATAGGCGAGTCAGTTGGAGGGAGAAAGTATAGGCGAGTCAGCTGAGGGAGAAAGTATAGGCGATTCAGTTGGAGGAGAAAGTATAGGCGAGTCAGTTGGAGGGAGAAAGTATAGGTGAGTCAGTTGGAGGGAGAGAGTATAGGTGAGTCAGTTGGAGAGAGAAAGTATAGGCGAGTCAGCTGGAGGGAGAAAGTATAAGTGAGTCATTTGGAGGGAGAAAGTATAGGTGAGTCAGTTGGAGGGAGAAAGTATAGGTGAGTCAGTTGGAGGGAGAAAGTATAGGCGAGTCAGCTGAGGGAGAAAGTATTGGCGAGTCAGCTGGAGGGAGAAAGTATAGGCGAGTCAGCTGAGGGAGAAAGTATCGGCGAGTTAGTTGGAGGTTGAAAGTATAGGCGAGTCAGCTGAGGGAGAAAGTATAGGCGAGTCAGCTGGAGGGAGAAAGTATAGGTGAGTCAGTTGGAGGGAGAAAGTATAGCTGAGTCCTTTGGAGGGAGAAAGAATAGGCGAGTCAGTTGGAGGGAGAAAGAATAGGCTAGTCAGGTGAAGGGAGAAAGTATAGGCGAGTCAGTTGGAGGGAGAAAGTATAGGCGAGTCAGTTGGAGGGAGAAAGTATAGGTGAGTCAGCTGAGGGAGAAAGAATAGGCGAGTCACTTGGAGGGAGAAAGTACAGGCGAGTCAGCTGAGGGAGAAAGCATAGGCGAGTCAGTTGGAGGGAGAAAGTATAGGCGAGTCAGCTGAGGGAGAAAGTATAGGCGAGTCAGTTGGAGGGAGAAAGTAGAGGCGAGTCATCTGAGGGAGAAAGTATAGGCGAGTCAGCTGAGGGAGAAAGTATAGGCGAGTCGGCTGAGGGAGAAAGTATAGGCGAGTCAGCTGAGGGAGAAAGTATAGGCGAGTCAGCTGTGGGAAAAGTATAGGCGTGTCAGCTGGAGGGAGAAAGTATAGGCGATTCAGTTGGAAGGAGAAGGTATAGGCGAGTCAGTTGGAGGGAGAAAGTATAGGCGAGTCAGCTGGAGGGAGAAAGCATAGGCGAGTCAGTTGGAGGGAGAAAGTACAGCTGAGTCCGTTGGAGGGAGAAAGAATAGGCGAGTCAGTTGGAGGGAGAAAGAATAGGCTAGTCAGCTGAAGGGAGAAAGAATAGGCGAGTCAGTTGGAGGAGAAAGAATAGGCGAGTCAGTTGGAGGGAGAAAGTAGAGGTGAGTCAGTTGGAGGGAGAGAGTATAGGTGAGTCAGTTGGAGGGAGAAAGTATAGGCGAGTCAGCTGGAGGGAGAAAGTATAAGTGAGTCAGTTGGAGGGAGAAAGTATAGGTGAGTCAGTTGGAGGAAGAAAGTATAGGCGAGTCAGTTGGATGGAGAAAGTATAGGTGAGTCAATTGGAGGGAGAAAGTTTAGGCGAGTCAGCTGAGGGAGAGCGTATAGGCGAGTCAGTTGGAGGGAGAAAGTATAGGCGAGAGAGTTGCAGGGAGAAAGCATAGGCGAGTCAGTTGGAGGGAGAAAGTATAGGTGAGTCAGCTGAGGGAGAAAGTATAGGCGAGTCAGTTGGAGGGAGAAAGCATAGGCGAGTCAGTTGGAGGGAGAAAGTATAGGTGAGTCAGTTGGAGGGAGAGAGTATAGGTGAGTCAGTTGGAGGGAGAAAGTATAGGCGAGTCAGCTGGAGGGAGAAATTATAGGTGAGTCAGTTGGAGGGAGAAAGTATAGGTGAGTCAGTTGGAGGGAGAAAGCATAGGTGAGTCAGTTGGATGGAGAAAGTATAGGTGAGTCAATTGGAGGGAGAAAGTATAGGCGAGTCAGCTGAGGGAGAAAGTATAGGTGAGTCAGCTGAGGGAAAAAGTATAGGCGAGTCAGCTGGAGGGAGAAAGTATAGGCGAGTCAGTTGGAGGGAGAAAGTATAGGCGAGTCAGCTGGAGGGAGAAAGTATAGGCGAGTCAGCTGAGGGAGAAAGTATAGGTGAGTCAGTTGGAGGGAGAAAGTATAGGCGAGTCAGTTGGAGGGAGAAAGTATAGGCTAGTCAGCTGAAGGGAGAAAGAATAGGCGAGTCAGTTGGAGGAGAAAGAATAGGCGAGTCAGTTGGAGGGAGAAAGTAGAGGTGAGTCAGTTGGAGGGAGAGAGTATAGGTGAGTCAGTTGGAGGGAGAAAGTATAGGCGAGTCAGCTGGAGGGAGAAAGTATAAGTGAGTCAGTTGGAGGGAGAAAGTATAGGTGAGTCAGTTGGAGGAAGAAAGTATAGGCGAGTCAGTTGGATGGAGAAAGTATAGGTGAGTCAATTGGAGGGAGAAAGTTTAGGCGAGTCAGCTGAGGGAGAGCGTATAGGCGAGTCAGTTGGAGGGAGAAAGTATAGGCGAGAGAGTTGCAGGGAGAAAGCATAGGCGAGTCAGTTGGAGGGAGAAAGTATAGGTGAGTCAGCTGAGGGAGAAAGTATAGGCGAGTCAGTTGGAGGGAGAAAGCATAGGCGAGTCAGTTGGAGGGAGAAAGTATAGGTGAGTCAGTTGGAGGGAGAAAGCATAGGTGAGTCAGTTGGATGGAGAAAGTATAGGTGAGTCAATTGGAGGGAGAAAGTATAGGCGAGTCAGCTGAGGGAGAAAGTATAGGTGAGTCAGCTGAGGGAAAAAGTATAGGCGAGTCAGCTGGAGGGAGAAAGAATAGGCGAGTCAGTTGGAGGGAGAAAGTATAGGCGAGTCAGCTGAGGGAGAAAGTATAGGTGAGTCAGTTGGAGGGAGAAAGTATAGGCGAGTCAGTTGGAGGGAGAAAGTATAGGCGAGTCAGCTGAGGGAGAAAGTATAGGCGATTCAGTTGGAGGAGAAAGTATAGGCGAGTCAGTTGGAGGGAGAAAGTATAGGTGAGTCAGTTGGAGGGAGAGAGTATAGGTGAGTCAGTTGGAGAGAGAAAGTATAGGCGAGTCAGCTGGAGGGAGAAAGTATAAGTGAGTCATTTGGAGGGAGAAAGTATAGGTGAGTCAGTTGGAGGGAGAAAGTATAGGTGAGTCAGTTGGAGGGAGAAAGTATAGGCGAGTCAGCTGAGGGAGAAAGTATTGGCGAGTCAGCTGGAGGGAGAAAGTATAGGCGAGTCAGCTGAGGGAGAAAGTATCGGCGAGTTAGTTGGAGGTTGAAAGTATAGGCGAGTCAGCTGAGGGAGAAAGTATAGGCGAGTCAGCTGGAGGGAGAAAGTATAGGTGAGTCAGTTGGAGGGAGAAAGTATAGCTGAGTCCTTTGGAGGGAGAAAGAATAGGCGAGTCAGTTGGAGGGAGAAAGAATAGGCTAGTCAGGTGAAGGGAGAAAGTATAGGCGAGTCAGTTGGAGGGAGAAAGTATAGGCGAGTCAGTTGGAGGGAGAAAGTATAGGTGAGTCAGCTGAGGGAGAAAGAATAGGCGAGTCACTTGGAGGGAGAAAGTACAGGCGAGTCAGCTGAGGGAGAAAGCATAGGCGAGTCAGTTGGAGGGAGAAAGTATAGGCGAGTCAGCTGAGGGAGAAAGTATAGGCGAGTCAGTTGGAGGGAGAAAGTAGAGGCGAGTCATCTGAGGGAGAAAGTATAGGCGAGTCAGCTGAGGGAGAAAGTATAGGCGAGTCGGCTGAGGGAGAAAGTATAGGCGAGTCAGCTGAGGGAGAAAGTATAGGCGAGTCAGCTGTGGGAAAAGTATAGGCGTGTCAGCTGGAGGGAGAAAGTATAGGCGATTCAGTTGGAAGGAGAAGGTATAGGCGAGTCAGTTGGAGGGAGAAAGTATAGGCGAGTCAGCTGGAGGGAGAAAGCATAGGCGAGTCAGTTGGAGGGAGAAAGTACAGCTGAGTCCGTTGGAGGGAGAAAGAATAGGCGAGTCAGTTGGAGGGAGAAAGAATAGGCTAGTCAGCTGAAGGGAGAAAGAATAGGCGAGTCAGTTGGAGGAGAAAGAATAGGCGAGTCAGTTGGAGGGAGAAAGTAGAGGTGAGTCAGTTGGAGGGAGAGAGTATAGGTGAGTCAGTTGGAGGGAGAAAGTATAGGCGAGTCAGCTGGAGGGAGAAAGTATAAGTGAGTCAGTTGGAGGGAGAAAGTATAGGTGAGTCAGTTGGAGGAAGAAAGTATAGGCGAGTCAGTTGGATGGAGAAAGTATAGGTGAGTCAATTGGAGGGAGAAAGTTTAGGCGAGTCAGCTGAGGGAGAGCGTATAGGCGAGTCAGTTGGAGGGAGAAAGTATAGGCGAGAGAGTTGCAGGGAGAAAGCATAGGCGAGTCAGTTGGAGGGAGAAAGTATAGGTGAGTCAGCTGAGGGAGAAAGTATAGGCGAGTCAGTTGGAGGGAGAAAGCATAGGCGAGTCAGTTGGAGGGAGAAAGTATAGGTGAGTCAGTTGGAGGGAGAGAGTATAGGTGAGTCAGTTGGAGGGAGAAAGTATAGGCGAGTCAGCTGGAGGGAGAAATTATAGGTGAGTCAGTTGGAGGGAGAAAGTATAGGTGAGTCAGTTGGAGGGAGAAAGCATAGGTGAGTCAGTTGGATGGAGAAAGTATAGGTGAGTCAATTGGAGGGAGAAAGTATAGGCGAGTCAGCTGAGGGAGAAAGTATAGGTGAGTCAGCTGAGGGAAAAAGTATAGGCGAGTCAGCTGGAGGGAGAAAGTATAGGCGAGTCAGTTGGAGGGAGAAAGTATAGGCGAGTCAGCTGGAGGGAGAAAGTATAGGCGAGTCAGCTGAGGGAGAAAGTATAGGTGAGTCAGTTGGAGGGAGAAAGTATAGGCGAGTCAGTTGGAGGGAGAAAGTATAGGCTAGTCAGCTGAAGGGAGAAAGAATAGGCGAGTCAGTTGGAGGAGAAAGAATAGGCGAGTCAGTTGGAGGGAGAAAGTAGAGGTGAGTCAGTTGGAGGGAGAGAGTATAGGTGAGTCAGTTGGAGGGAGAAAGTATAGGCGAGTCAGCTGGAGGGAGAAAGTATAAGTGAGTCAGTTGGAGGGAGAAAGTATAGGTGAGTCAGTTGGAGGAAGAAAGTATAGGCGAGTCAGTTGGATGGAGAAAGTATAGGTGAGTCAATTGGAGGGAGAAAGTTTAGGCGAGTCAGCTGAGGGAGAGCGTATAGGCGAGTCAGTTGGAGGGAGAAAGTATAGGCGAGAGAGTTGCAGGGAGAAAGCATAGGCGAGTCAGTTGGAGGGAGAAAGTATAGGTGAGTCAGCTGAGGGAGAAAGTATAGGCGAGTCAGTTGGAGGGAGAAAGCATAGGCGAGTCAGTTGGAGGGAGAAAGTATAGGTGAGTCAGTTGGAGGGAGAAAGCATAGGTGAGTCAGTTGGATGGAGAAAGTATAGGTGAGTCAATTGGAGGGAGAAAGTATAGGCGAGTCAGCTGAGGGAGAAAGTATAGGTGAGTCAGCTGAGGGAAAAAGTATAGGCGAGTCAGCTGGAGGGAGAAAGTATAGGCGAGTCAGTTGGAGGGAGAAAGTATAGGCGAGTCAGCTGAGGGAGAAAGTATAGGTGAGTCAGTTGGAGGGAGAAAGTATAGGCGAGTCAGTTGGAGGGAGAAAGTATAGGCGAGTCAGCTGAGGGAGAAAGTATAGGCGATTCAGTTGGAGGAGAAAGTATAGGCGAGTCAGTTGGAGGGAGAAAGTATAGGTGAGTCAGTTGGAGGGAGAGAGTATAGGTGAGTCAGTTGGAGAGAGAAAGTATAGGCGAGTCAGCTGGAGGGAGAAAGAATAAGTGAGTCATTTGGAGGGAGAAAGTATAGGTGAGTCAGTTGGAGGGAGAAAGTATAGGTGAGTCAGTTGGAGGGAGAAAGTATAGGCGAGTCAGCTGAGGGAGAAAGTATTGGCGAGTCAGCTGGAGGGAGAAAGTATAGGCGAGTCAGCTGAGGGAGAAAGTATCGGCGAGTTAGTTGGAGGTTGAAAGTATAGGCGAGTCAGCTGAGGGAGAAAGTATAGGCGAGTCAGCTGGAGGGAGAAAGTATAGGTGAGTCAGTTGGAGGGAGAAAGTATAGCTGAGTCCTTTGGAGGGAGAAAGAATAGGCGAGTCAGTTGGAGGGAGAAAGAATAGGCTAGTCAGGTGAAGGGAGAAAGTATAGGCGAGTCAGTTGGAGGGAGAAAGTATAGGCGAGTCAGTTGGAGGGAGAAAGTATAGGTGAGTCAGCTGAGGGAGAAAGAATAGGCGAGTCACTTGGAGGGAGAAAGTACAGGCGAGTCAGCTGAGGGAGAAAGTATAGGCGAGTCAGCTGTGGGAAAAGTATAGGCGTGTCAGCTGGAGGGAGAAAGTATAGGCGATTCAGTTGGAAGGAGAAGGTATAGGCGAGTCAGTTGGAGGGAGAAAGTATAGGCGAGTCAGCTGGAGGGAGAAAGCATAGGCGAGTCAGTTGGAGGGAGAAAGTACAGCTGAGTCCGTTGGAGGGAGAAAGAATAGGCGAGTCAGTTGGAGGGAGAAAGAATAGGCTAGTCAGCTGAAGGGAGAAAGAATAGGCGAGTCAGTTGGAGGAGAAAGAATAGGCGAGTCAGTTGGAGGGAGAAAGTAGAGGTGAGTCAGTTGGAGGGAGAGAGTATAGGTGAGTCAGTTGGAGGGAGAAAGTATAGGCGAGTCAGCTGGAGGGAGAAAGTATAAGTGAGTCAGTTGGAGGGAGAAAGTATAGGTGAGTCAGTTGGAGGAAGAAAGTATAGGCGAGTCAGTTGGATGGAGAAAGTATAGGTGAGTCAATTGGAGGGAGAAAGTTTAGGCGAGTCAGCTGAGGGAGAGCGTATAGGCGAGTCAGTTGGAGGGAGAAAGTATAGGCGAGAGAGTTGCAGGGAGAAAGCATAGGCGAGTCAGTTGGAGGGAGAAAGTATAGGTGAGTCAGCTGAGGGAGAAAGTATAGGCGAGTCAGTTGGAGGGAGAAAGCATAGGCGAGTCAGTTGGAGGGAGAAAGTATAGGTGAGTCAGTTGGAGGGAGAGAGTATAGGTGAGTCAGTTGGAGGGAGAAAGTATAGGCGAGTCAGCTGGAGGGAGAAATTATAGGTGAGTCAGTTGGAGGGAGAAAGTATAGGTGAGTCAGTTGGAGGGAGAAAGCATAGGTGAGTCAGTTGGATGGAGAAAGTATAGGTGAGTCAATTGGAGGGAGAAAGTATAGGCGAGTCAGCTGAGGGAGAAAGTATAGGTGAGTCAGCTGAGGGAAAAAGTATAGGCGAGTCAGCTGGAGGGAGAAAGTATAGGCGAGTCAGTTGGAGGGAGAAAGTATAGGCGAGTCAGCTGGAGGGAGAAAGTATAGGCGAGTCAGCTGAGGGAGAAAGTATAGGTGAGTCAGTTGGAGGGAGAAAGTATAGGCGAGTCAGTTGGAGGGAGAAAGTATAGGCTAGTCAGCTGAAGGGAGAAAGAATAGGCGAGTCAGTTGGAGGAGAAAGAATAGGCGAGTCAGTTGGAGGGAGAAAGTAGAGGTGAGTCAGTTGGAGGGAGAGAGTATAGGTGAGTCAGTTGGAGGGAGAAAGTATAGGCGAGTCAGCTGGAGGGAGAAAGTATAAGTGAGTCAGTTGGAGGGAGAAAGTATAGGTGAGTCAGTTGGAGGAAGAAAGTATAGGCGAGTCAGTTGGATGGAGAAAGTATAGGTGAGTCAATTGGAGGGAGAAAGTTTAGGCGAGTCAGCTGAGGGAGAGCGTATAGGCGAGTCAGTTGGAGGGAGAAAGTATAGGCGAGAGAGTTGCAGGGAGAAAGCATAGGCGAGTCAGTTGGAGGGAGAAAGTATAGGTGAGTCAGCTGAGGGAGAAAGTATAGGCGAGTCAGTTGGAGGGAGAAAGCATAGGCGAGTCAGTTGGAGGGAGAAAGTATAGGTGAGTCAGTTGGAGGGAGAAAGCATAGGTGAGTCAGTTGGATGGAGAAAGTATAGGTGAGTCAATTGGAGGGAGAAAGTATAGGCGAGTCAGCTGAGGGAGAAAGTATAGGTGAGTCAGCTGAGGGAAAAAGTATAGGCGAGTCAGCTGGAGGGAGAAAGTATAGGCGAGTCAGTTGGAGGGAGAAAGTATAGGCGAGTCAGCTGAGGGAGAAAGTATAGGTGAGTCAGTTGGAGGGAGAAAGTATAGGCGAGTCAGTTGGAGGGAGAAAGTATAGGCGAGTCAGCTGAGGGAGAAAGTATAGGCGATTCAGTTGGAGGAGAAAGTATAGGCGAGTCAGTTGGAGGGAGAAAGTATAGGTGAGTCAGTTGGAGGGAGAGAGTATAGGTGAGTCAGTTGGAGAGAGAAAGTATAGGCGAGTCAGCTGGAGGGAGAAAGAATAAGTGAGTCATTTGGAGGGAGAAAGTATAGGTGAGTCAGTTGGAGGGAGAAAGTATAGGTGAGTCAGTTGGAGGGAGAAAGTATAGGCGAGTCAGCTGAGGGAGAAAGTATTGGCGAGTCAGCTGGAGGGAGAAAGTATAGGCGAGTCAGCTGAGGGAGAAAGTATCGGCGAGTTAGTTGGAGGTTGAAAGTATAGGCGAGTCAGCTGAGGGAGAAAGTATAGGCGAGTCAGCTGGAGGGAGAAAGTATAGGTGAGTCAGTTGGAGGGAGAAAGTATAGCTGAGTCCTTTGGAGGGAGAAAGAATAGGCGAGTCAGTTGGAGGGAGAAAGAATAGGCTAGTCAGGTGAAGGGAGAAAGTATAGGCGAGTCAGTTGGAGGGAGAAAGTATAGGCGAGTCAGTTGGAGGGAGAAAGTATAGGTGAGTCAGCTGAGGGAGAAAGAATAGGCGAGTCACTTGGAGGGAGAAAGTACAGGCGAGTCAGCTGAGGGAGAAAGCATAGGCGAGTCAGTTGGAGGGAGAAAGTATAGGCGAGTCAGCTGAGGGAGAAAGTATAGGCGAGTCAGTTGGAGGGAGAAAGTAGAGGCGAGTCATCTGAGGGAGAAAGTATAGGCGAGTCAGCTGAGGGAGAAAGTATAGGCGAGTCGGCTGAGGGAGAAAGTATAGGCGAGTCAGCTGAGGGAGAAAGTATAGGCGAGTCAGCTGTGGGAAAAGTATAGGCGTGTCAGCTGGAGGGAGAAAGTATAGGCGATTCAGTTGGAAGGAGAAGGTATAGGCGAGTCAGTTGGAGGGAGAAAGTATAGGCGAGTCAGCTGGAGGGAGAAAGCATAGGCGAGTCAGTTGGAGGGAGAAAGTACAGCTGAGTCCGTTGGAGGGAGAAAGAATAGGCGAGTCAGTTGGAGGGAGAAAGAATAGGCTAGTCAGCTGAAGGGAGAAAGAATAGGCGAGTCAGTTGGAGGAGAAAGAATAGGCGAGTCAGTTGGAGGGAGAAAGTAGAGGTGAGTCAGTTGGAGGGAGAGAGTATAGGTGAGTCAGTTGGAGGGAGAAAGTATAGGCGAGTCAGCTGGAGGGAGAAAGTATAAGTGAGTCAGTTGGAGGGAGAAAGTATAGGTGAGTCAGTTGGAGGAAGAAAGTATAGGCGAGTCAGTTGGATGGAGAAAGTATAGGTGAGTCAATTGGAGGGAGAAAGTTTAGGCGAGTCAGCTGAGGGAGAGCGTATAGGCGAGTCAGTTGGAGGGAGAAAGTATAGGCGAGAGAGTTGCAGGGAGAAAGCATAGGCGAGTCAGTTGGAGGGAGAAAGTATAGGTGAGTCAGCTGAGGGAGAAAGTATAGGCGAGTCAGTTGGAGGGAGAAAGCATAGGCGAGTCAGTTGGAGGGAGAAAGTATAGGTGAGTCAGTTGGAGGGAGAGAGTATAGGTGAGTCAGTTGGAGGGAGAAAGTATAGGCGAGTCAGCTGGAGGGAGAAATTATAGGTGAGTCAGTTGGAGGGAGAAAGTATAGGTGAGTCAGTTGGAGGGAGAAAGCATAGGTGAGTCAGTTGGATGGAGAAAGTATAGGTGAGTCAATTGGAGGGAGAAAGTATAGGCGAGTCAGCTGAGGGAGAAAGTATAGGTGAGTCAGCTGAGGGAAAAAGTATAGGCGAGTCAGCTGGAGGGAGAAAGTATAGGCGAGTCAGTTGGAGGGAGAAAGTATAGGCGAGTCAGCTGGAGGGAGAAAGTATAGGCGAGTCAGCTGAGGGAGAAAGTATAGGTGAGTCAGTTGGAGGGAGAAAGTATAGGCGAGTCAGTTGGAGGGAGAAAGTATAGGCTAGTCAGCTGAAGGGAGAAAGAATAGGCGAGTCAGTTGGAGGAGAAAGAATAGGTGAGTCAGTTGGAGGGAGAAAGTAGAGGTGAGTCAGTTGGAGGGAGAGAGTATAGGTGAGTCAGTTGGAGGGAGAAAGCATAGGTGAGTCAGTTGGATGGAGAAAGTATAGGTGAGTCAATTGGAGGGAGAAAGTATAGGCGAGTCAGCTGAGGGAGAAAGTATAGGTGAGTCAGCTGAGGGAAAAAGTATAGGCGAGTCAGCTGGAGGGAGAAAGTATAGGCGAGTCAGTTGGAGGGAGAAAGTATAGGCGAGTCAGCTGGAGGGAGAAAGTATAGGCGAGTCAGCTGAGGGAGAAAGTATAGGTGAGTCAGTTGGAGGGAGAAAGTATAGGCGAGTCAGTTGGAGGGAGAAAGTATAGGCTAGTCAGCTGAAGGGAGAAAGAATAGGCGAGTCAGTTGGAGGAGAAAGAATAGGCGAGTCAGTTGGAGGGAGAAAGTAGAGGTGAGTCAGTTGGAGGGAGAGAGTATAGGTGAGTCAGTTGGAGGGAGAAAGTATAGGCGAGTCAGCTGGAGGGAGAAAGTATAAGTGAGTCAGTTGGAGGGAGAAAGTATAGGTGAGTCAGTTGGAGGAAGAAAGTATAGGCGAGTCAGTTGGATGGAGAAAGTATAGGTGAGTCAATTGGAGGGAGAAAGTTTAGGCGAGTCAGCTGAGGGAGAGCGTATAGGCGAGTCAGTTGGAGGGAGAAAGTATAGGCGAGAGAGTTGCAGGGAGAAAGCATAGGCGAGTCAGTTGGAGGGAGAAAGTATAGGTGAGTCAGCTGAGGGAGAAAGTATAGGCGAGTCAGTTGGAGGGAGAAAGCATAGGCGAGTCAGTTGGAGGGAGAAAGTATAGGTGAGTCAGTTGGAGGGAGAAAGCATAGGTGAGTCAGTTGGATGGAGAAAGTATAGGTGAGTCAATTGGAGGGAGAAAGTATAGGCGAGTCAGCTGAGGGAGAAAGTATAGGTGAGTCAGCTGAGGGAAAAAGTATAGGCGAGTCAGCTGGAGGGAGAAAGTATAGGCGAGTCAGTTGGAGGGAGAAAGTATAGGCGAGTCAGCTGAGGGAGAAAGTATAGGTGAGTCAGTTGGAGGGAGAAAGTATAGGCGAGTCAGTTGGAGGGAGAAAGTATAGGCGAGTCAGCTGAGGGAGAAAGTATAGGCGATTCAGTTGGAGGAGAAAGTATAGGCGAGTCAGTTGGAGGGAGAAAGTATAGGTGAGTCAGTTGGAGGGAGAGAGTATAGGTGAGTCAGTTGGAGAGAGAAAGTATAGGCGAGTCAGCTGGAGGGAGAAAGAATAAGTGAGTCATTTGGAGGGAGAAAGTATAGGTGAGTCAGTTGGAGGGAGAAAGTATAGGTGAGTCAGTTGGAGGGAGAAAGTATAGGCGAGTCAGCTGAGGGAGAAAGTATTGGCGAGTCAGCTGGAGGGAGAAAGTATAGGCGAGTCAGCTGAGGGAGAAAGTATCGGCGAGTTAGTTGGAGGTTGAAAGTATAGGCGAGTCAGCTGAGGGAGAAAGTATAGGCGAGTCAGCTGGAGGGAGAAAGTATAGGTGAGTCAGTTGGAGGGAGAAAGTATAGCTGAGTCCTTTGGAGGGAGAAAGAATAGGCGAGTCAGTTGGAGGGAGAAAGAATAGGCTAGTCAGGTGAAGGGAGAAAGTATAGGCGAGTCAGTTGGAGGGAGAAAGTATAGGCGAGTCAGTTGGAGGGAGAAAGTATAGGTGAGTCAGCTGAGGGAGAAAGAATAGGCGAGTCACTTGGAGGGAGAAAGTACAGGCGAGTCAGCTGAGGGAGAAAGCATAGGCGAGTCAGTTGGAGGGAGAAAGTATAGGCGAGTCAGCTGAGGGAGAAAGTATAGGCGAGTCAGTTGGAGGGAGAAAGTAGAGGCGTGTCATCTGAGGGAGAAAGTATAGGCGAGTCAGCTGAGGGAGAAAGTATAGGCGAGTCGGCTGAGGGAGAAAGTATAGGCGAGTCAGCTGAGGGAGAAAGTATAGGCGAGTCAGCTGTGGGAAAAGTATAGGCGTGTCAGCTGGAGGGAGAAAGTATAGGCGATTCAGTTGGAAGGAGAAGGTATAGGCGAGTCAGTTGGAGGGAGAAAGTATAGGCGAGTCAGCTGGAGGGAGAAAGCATAGGCGAGTCAGTTGGAGGGAGAAAGTACAGCTGAGTCCGTTGGAGGGAGAAAGAATAGGCGAGTCAGTTGGAGGGAGAAAGAATAGGCTAGTCAGCTGAAGGGAGAAAGAATAGGCGAGTCAGTTGGAGGAGAAAGAATAGGCGAGTCAGTTGGAGGGAGAAAGTAGAGGTGAGTCAGTTGGAGGGAGAGAGTATAGGTGAGTCAGTTGGAGGGAGAAAGTATAGGCGAGTCAGCTGGAGGGAGAAAGTATAAGTGAGTCAGTTGGAGGGAGAAAGTATAGGTGAGTCAGTTGGAGGAAGAAAGTATAGGCGAGTCAGTTGGATGGAGAAAGTATAGGTGAGTCAATTGGAGGGAGAAAGTTTAGGCGAGTCAGCTGAGGGAGAGCGTATAGGCGAGTCAGTTGGAGGGAGAAAGTATAGGCGAGAGAGTTGCAGGGAGAAAGCATAGGCGAGTCAGTTGGAGGGAGAAAGTATAGGTGAGTCAGCTGAGGGAGAAAGTATAGGCGAGTCAGTTGGAGGGAGAAAGCATAGGCGAGTCAGTTGGAGGGAGAAAGTATAGGTGAGTCAGTTGGAGGGAGAGAGTATAGGTGAGTCAGTTGGAGGGAGAAAGTATAGGCGAGTCAGCTGGAGGGAGAAATTATAGGTGAGTCAGTTGGAGGGAGAAAGTATAGGTGAGTCAGTTGGAGGGAGAAAGCATAGGTGAGTCAGTTGGATGGAGAAAGTATAGGTGAGTCAATTGGAGGGAGAAAGTATAGGCGAGTCAGCTGAGGGAGAAAGTATAGGTGAGTCAGCTGAGGGAAAAAGTATAGGCGAGTCAGCTGGAGGGAGAAAGTATAGGCGAGTCAGTTGGAGGGAGAAAGTATAGGCGAGTCAGCTGGAGGGAGAAAGTATAGGCGAGTCAGCTGAGGGAGAAAGTATAGGTGAGTCAGTTGGAGGGAGAAAGTATAGGCGAGTCAGTTGGAGGGAGAAAGTATAGGCTAGTCAGCTGAAGGGAGAAAGAATAGGCGAGTCAGTTGGAGGAGAAAGAATAGGTGAGTCAGTTGGAGGGAGAAAGTAGAGGTGAGTCAGTTGGAGGGAGAGAGTATAGGTGAGTCAGTTGGAGGGAGAAAGTATAGGCGAGTCAGCTGGAGGGAGAAAGTATAAGTGAGTCAGTTGGAGGGAGAAAGTATAGGTGAGTCAGTTGGAGGAAGAAAGTATAGGCGAGTCAGTTGGATGGAGAAAGTATAGGTGAGTCAATTGGAGGGAGAAAGTTTAGGCGAGTCAGCTGAGGGAGAGCGTATAGGCGAGTCAGTTGGAGGGAGAAAGTATAGGCGAGAGAGTTGCAGGGAGAAAGCATAGGCGAGTCAGTTGGAGGGAGAAAGTATAGGTGAGTCAGCTGAGGGAGAAAGTATAGGCGAGTCAGTTGGAGGGAGAAAGCATAGGCGAGTCAGTTGGAGGGAGAAAGTATAGGTGAGTCAGTTGGAGGGAGAAAGCATAGGTGAGTCAGTTGGATGGAGAAAGTATAGGTGAGTCAATTGGAGGGAGAAAGTATAGGCGAGTCAGCTGAGGGAGAAAGTATAGGTGAGTCAGCTGAGGGAAAAAGTATAGGCGAGTCAGCTGGAGGGAGAAAGTATAGGCGAGTCAGTTGGAGGGAGAAAGTATAGGCGAGTCAGCTGAGGGAGAAAGTATAGGTGAGTCAGTTGGAGGGAGAAAGTATAGGCGAGTCAGTTGGAGGGAGAAAGTATAGGCGAGTCAGCTGAGGGAGAAAGTATAGGCGATTCAGTTGGAGGAGAAAGTATAGGCGAGTCAGTTGGAGGGAGAAAGTATAGGTGAGTCAGTTGGAGGGAGAGAGTATAGGTGAGTCAGTTGGAGAGAGAAAGTATAGGCGAGTCAGCTGGAGGGAGAAAGTATAAGTGAGTCATTTGGAGGGAGAAAGTATAGGTGAGTCAGTTGGAGGGAGAAAGTATAGGTGAGTCAGTTGGAGGGAGAAAGTATAGGCGAGTCAGCTGAGGGAGAAAGTATTGGCGAGTCAGCTGGAGGGAGAAAGTATAGGCGAGTCAGCTGAGGGAGAAAGTATCGGCGAGTTAGTTGGAGGTTGAAAGTATAGGCGAGTCAGCTGAGGGAGAAAGTATAGGCGAGTCAGCTGGAGGGAGAAAGTATAGGTGAGTCAGTTGGAGGGAGAAAGTATAGCTGAGTCCTTTGGAGGGAGAAAGAATAGGCGAGTCAGTTGGAGGGAGAAAGAATAGGCTAGTCAGGTGAAGGGAGAAAGTATAGGCGAGTCAGTTGGAGGGAGAAAGTATAGGCGAGTCAGTTGGAGGGAGAAAGTATAGGTGAGTCAGCTGAGGGAGAAAGAATAGGCGAGTCACTTGGAGGGAGAAAGTACAGGCGAGTCAGCTGAGGGAGAAAGCATAGGCGAGTCAGTTGGAGGGAGAAAGTATAGGCGAGTCAGCTGAGGGAGAAAGTATAGGCGAGTCAGTTGGAGGGAGAAAGTAGAGGCGAGTCATCTGAGGGAGAAAGTATAGGCGAGTCAGCTGAGGGAGAAAGTATAGGCGAGTCGGCTGAGGGAGAAAGTATAGGCGAGTCAGCTGAGGGAGAAAGTATAGGCGAGTCAGCTGTGGGAAAAGTATAGGCGTGTCAGCTGGAGGGAGAAAGTATAGGCGATTCAGTTGGAAGGAGAAGGTATAGGCGAGTCATTTGGAGGGAGAAAGTATAGGCGAGTCAGCTGGAGGGAGAAAGCATAGGCGAGTCAGTTGGAGGGAGAAAGTACAGCTGAGTCCGTTGGAGGGAGAAAGAATAGGCGAGTCAGTTGGAGGGAGAAAGAATAGGCTAGTCAGCTGAAGGGAGAAAGAATAGGCGAGTCAGTTGGAGGAGAAAGAATAGGCGAGTCAGTTGGAGGGAGAAAGTAGAGGTGAGTCAGTTGGAGGGAGAGAGTATAGGTGAGTCAGTTGGAGGGAGAAAGTATAGGCGAGTCAGCTGGAGGGAGAAAGTATAAGTGAGTCAGTTGGAGGGAGAAAGTATAGGTGAGTCAGTTGGAGGAAGAAAGTATAGGCGAGTCAGTTGGATGGAGAAAGTATAGGTGAGTCAATTGGAGGGAGAAAGTTTAGGCGAGTCAGCTGAGGGAGAGCGTATAGGCGAGTCAGTTGGAGGGAGAAAGTATAGGCGAGAGAGTTGCAGGGAGAAAGCATAGGCGAGTCAGTTGGAGGGAGAAAGTATAGGTGAGTCAGCTGAGGGAGAAAGTATAGGCGAGTCAGTTGGAGGGAGAAAGCATAGGCGAGTCAGTTGGAGGGCGAAAGTATAGGTGAGTCAGTTGGAGGGAGAGAGTATAGGTGAGTCAGTTGGAGGGAGAAAGTATAGGCGAGTCAGCTGGAGGGAGAAATTATAGGTGAGTCAGTTGGAGGGAGAAAGTATAGGTGAGTCAGTTGGAGGGAGAAAGCATAGGTGAGTCAGTTGGATGGAGAAAGTATAGGTGAGTCAATTGGAGGGAGAAAGTATAGGCGAGTCAGCTGAGGGAGAAAGTATAGGTGAGTCAGCTGAGGGAAAAAGTATAGGCGAGTCAGCTGGAGGGAGAAAGTATAGGCGAGTCAGCTGAGGGAGAAAGTATCGGCGAGTTAGTTGGAGGTTGAAAGTATAGGCGAGTCAGCTGAGGGAGAAAGTATAGGCGAGTCAGCTGGAGGGAGAAAGTATAGGTGAGTCAGTTGGAGGGAGAAAGTATAGCTGAGTCCTTTGGAGGGAGAAAGAATAGGCGAGTCAGTTGGAGGGAGAAAGAATAGGCTAGTCAGGTGAAGGGAGAAAGTATAGGCGAGTCAGTTGGAGGGAGAAAGTATAGGCGAGTCAGTTGGAGGGAGAAAGTATAGGTGAGTCAGCTGAGGGAGAAAGAATAGGCGATTCACTTGGAGGGAGAAAGTACAGGCGAGTCAGCTGAGGGAGAAAGCATAGGCGAGTCAGTTGGAGGGAGAAAGTATAGGCGAGTCAGCTGAGGGAGAAAGTATAGGCGAGTCAGTTGGAGGGAGAAAGTAGAGGCGAGTCATCTGAGGGAGAAAGTATAGGCGAGTCAGCTGAGGGAGAAAGTATAGGCGAGTCGGCTGAGGGAGAAAGTATAGGCGAGTCAGCTGAGGGAGAAAGTATAGGCGAGTCAGCTGTGGGAAAAGTATAGGCGTGTCAGCTGGAGGGAGAAAGTATAGGCGATTCAGTTGGAAGGAGAAGGTATAGGCGAGTCAGTTGGAGGGAGAAAGTATAGGCGAGTCAGCTGGAGGGAGAAAGCATAGGCGAGTCAGTTGGAGGGAGAAAGTACAGCTGAGTCCGTTGGAGGGAGAAAGAATAGGCGAGTCAGTTGGAGGGAGAAAGAATAGGCTAGTCAGCTGAAGGGAGAAAGAATAGGCGAGTCAGTTGGAGGAGAAAGAATAGGCGAGTCAGTTGGAGGGAGAAAGTAGAGGTGAGTCAGTTGGAGGGAGAGAGTATAGGTGAGTCAGTTGGAGGGAGAAAGTATAGGCGAGTCAGCTGGAGGGAGAAAGTATAAGTGAGTCAGTTGGAGGGAGAAAGTATAGGTGAGTCAGTTGGAGGAAGAAAGTATAGGCGAGTCAGTTGGATGGAGAAAGTATAGGTGAGTCAATTGGAGGGAGAAAGTTTAGGCGAGTCAGCTGAGGGAGAGCGTATAGGCGAGTCAGTTGGAGGGAGAAAGTATAGGCGAGAGAGTGGCAGGGAGAAAGCATAGGCGAGTCAGTTGGAGGGAGAAAGTATAGGTGAGTCAGCTGAGGGAGAAAGTATAGGCGAGTCAGTTGGAGGGAGAAAGCATAGGCGAGTCAGTTGGAGGGAGAAAGTATAGGTGAGTCAGTTGGAGGGAGAGAGTATAGGTGAGTCAGTTGGAGGGAGAAAGTATAGGCGAGTCAGCTGGAGGGAGAAATTATAGGTGAGTCAGTTGGAGGGAGAAAGTATAGGTGAGTCAGTTGGAGGGAGAAAGCATAGGTGAGTCAGTTGGATGGAGAAAGTATAGGTGAGTCAATTGGAGGGAGAAAGTATAGGCGAGTCAGCTGAGGGAGAAAGTATAGGTGAGTCAGCTGAGGGAAAAAGTATAGGCGAGTCAGCTGGAGGGAGAAAGTATAGGCGAGTCAGTTGGAGGGAGAAAGTATAGGCGAGTCAGCTGGAGGGAGAAAGTATAGGCGAGTCAGCTGAGGGAGAAAGTATAGGTGAGTCAGTTGGAGGGAGAAAGTATAGGCGAGTCAGTTGGAGGGAGAAAGTATAGGCGAGTCAGCTGAGGGAGAAAGTATAGGCGATTCAGCTGAGGGAGAAAGTATAGGCGAGTCAGTTGGAGGGAGAAAGTATAGGTGAGTCAGCTGAGGGAGAAAGTATAGGCGAGTCAGTTGGAGGGAGAAAGAATAGGCGAGTCAGTTGGAGGGAGAAAGTATTGGCGAGTCAGTTGGAGGGAGAAAGTATAGGTGAGTCAGCTGAGGGAGAAAGTATAGGCGAGTCAGTTGGAGGGACAAAGTATAGGCGAGTCAGTTGTAGGGAGAAAGTATAGGTGAGTCAGTTGGAGGGAGAAAGTATAGGCGAGTCAGCTGGAGGGAGAAAGTACTGCTGAGTCCGTTGGAGGGAGAAAGAATAGGCGAGTCAGTTGGAGGAGAAAGAATAGGCGAGTCAGTTGGAGGGAGAAAGTAGAGGTGAGTCAGTTGGAGGGAGAGAGTATAGGTGAGTCAGTTGGAGGGAGAAAGTATAGGCGAGTCAGCTGGAGGGAGAAAGTATAAGTGAGTCAGTTGGAGGGAGAAAGTATAGGTGAGTCAGTTGGAGGAAGAAAGTATAGGCGAGTCAGTTGGATGGAGAAAGTATAGGTGAGTCAATTGGAGGGAGAAAGTTTAGGCGAGTCAGCTGAGGGAGAGCGTATAGGCGAGTCAGTTGGAGGGAGAAAGTATAGGCGAGAGAGTTGCAGGGAGAAAGCATAGGCGAGTCAGTTGGAGGGAGAAAGTATAGGTGAGTCAGCTGAGGGAGAAAGTATAGGCGAGTCAGTTGGAGGGAGAAAGCATAGGCGAGTCAGTTGGAGGGCGAAAGTATAGGTGAGTCAGTTGGAGGGAGAGAGTATAGGTGAGTCAGTTGGAGGGAGAAAGTATAGGCGAGTCAGCTGGAGGGAGAAATTATAGGTGAGTCAGTTGGAGGGAGAAAGTATAGGTGAGTCAGTTGGAGGGAGAAAGCATAGGTGAGTCAGTTGGATGGAGAAAGTATAGGTGAGTCAATTGGAGGGAGAAAGTATAGGCGAGTCAGCTGAGGGAGAAAGTATAGGTGAGTCAGCTGAGGGAAAAAGTATAGGCGAGTCAGCTGGAGGGAGAAAGTATAGGCGAGTCAGCTGAGGGAGAAAGTATCGGCGAGTTAGTTGGAGGTTGAAAGTATAGGCGAGTCAGCTGAGGGAGAAAGTATAGGCGAGTCAGCTGGAGGGAGAAAGTATAGGTGAGTCAGTTGGAGGGAGAAAGTATAGCTGAGTCCTTTGGAGGGAGAAAGAATAGGCGAGTCAGTTGGAGGGAGAAAGAATAGGCTAGTCAGGTGAAGGGAGAAAGTATAGGCGAGTCAGTTGGAGGGAGAAAGTATAGGCGAGTCAGTTGGAGGGAGAAAGTATAGGTGAGTCAGCTGAGGGAGAAAGAATAGGCGAGTCACTTGGAGGGAGAAAGTACAGGCGAGTCAGCTGAGGGAGAAAGCATAGGCGAGTCAGTTGGAGGGAGAAAGTATAGGCGAGTCAGCTGAGGGAGAAAGTATAGGCGAGTCAGTTGGAGGGAGAAAGTAGAGGCGAGTCATCTGAGGGAGAAAGTATAGGCGAGTCAGCTGAGGGAGAAAGTATAGGCGAGTCGGCTGAGGGAGAAAGTATAGGCGAGTCAGCTGAGGGAGAAAGTATAGGCGAGTCAGTTGGAGGGAGAAAGCATAGGCGAGTCAGTTGGAGGGAGAAAGTATAGGTGAGTCAGTTGGAGGGAGAAAGCATAGGTGAGTCAGTTGGATGGAGAAAGTATAGGTGAGTCAATTGGAGGGAGAAAGTATAGGCGAGTCAGCTGAGGGAGAAAGTATAGGTGAGTCAGCTGAGGGAAAAAGTATAGGCGAGTCAGCTGGAGGGAGAAAGTATAGGTGAGTCAGTTGGAGGGAGAAAGCATAGGTGAGTCAGTTGGATGGAGAAAGTATAGGTGAGTCAATTGGAGGGAGAAAGTATAGGCG
The DNA here is from genome assembly GCA_964017155.1 of Oasisia sp. SBJ-2009. Lineage (NCBI taxonomy): Eukaryota > Metazoa > Annelida > Polychaeta > Sabellida > Siboglinidae > Oasisia > Oasisia sp. SBJ-2009. The sequence goes on from OZ024854.1 coordinate 44,221,518, forward strand.
AGTCAGCTGAGGGAGAAAGTATAGGTGAGTCAGCTGAGGGAAAAAGTATAGGCGAGTCAGCTGGAGGGAGAAAGTATAGGCGAGTCAGTTGGAGGGAGAAAGTATAGGCGAGTCAGCTGGAGGGAGAAAGTATAGGCGAGTCAGCTGAGGGAGAAAGTATAGGTGAGTCAGTTGGAGGGAGAAAGTATAGGCGAGTCAGTTGGAGGGAGAAAGTATAGGCTAGTCAGCTGAAGGGAGAAAGAATAGGCGAGTCAGTTGGAGGAGAAAGAATAGGTGAGTCAGTTGGAGGGAGAAAGTAGAGGTGAGTCAGTTGGAGGGAGAGAGTATAGGTGAGTCAGTTGGAGGGAGAAAGTATAGGCGAGTCAGCTGGAGGGAGAAAGTATAAGTGAGTCAGTTGGAGGGAGAAAGTATAGGTGAGTCAGTTGGAGGAAGAAAGTATAGGCGAGTCAGTTGGATGGAGAAAGTATAGGTGAGTCAATTGGAGGGAGAAAGTTTAGGCGAGTCAGCTGAGGGAGAGCGTATAGGCGAGTCAGTTGGAGGGAGAAAGTATAGGCGAGAGAGTTGCAGGGAGAAAGCATAGGCGAGTCAGTTGGAGGGAGAAAGTATAGGTGAGTCAGCTGAGGGAGAAAGTATAGGCGAGTCAGTTGGAGGGAGAAAGCATAGGCGAGTCAGTTGGAGGGAGAAAGTATAGGTGAGTCAGTTGGAGGGAGAAAGCATAGGTGAGTCAGTTGGATGGAGAAAGTATAGGTGAGTCAATTGGAGGGAGAAAGTATAGGCGAGTCAGCTGAGGGAGAAAGTATAGGTGAGTCAGCTGAGGGAAAAAGTATAGGCGAGTCAGCTGGAGGGAGAAAGTATAGGCGAGTCAGTTGGAGGGAGAAAGTATAGGCGAGTCAGCTGAGGGAGAAAGTATAGGTGAGTCAGTTGGAGGGAGAAAGTATAGGCGAGTCAGTTGGAGGGAGAAAGTATAGGCGAGTCAGCTGAGGGAGAAAGTATAGGCGATTCAGTTGGAGGAGAAAGTATAGGCGAGTCAGTTGGAGGGAGAAAGTATAGGTGAGTCAGTTGGAGGGAGAGAGTATAGGTGAGTCAGTTGGAGAGAGAAAGTATAGGCGAGTCAGCTGGAGGGAGAAAGTATAAGTGAGTCATTTGGAGGGAGAAAGTATAGGTGAGTCAGTTGGAGGGAGAAAGTATAGGTGAGTCAGTTGGAGGGAGAAAGTATAGGCGAGTCAGCTGAGGGAGAAAGTATTGGCGAGTCAGCTGGAGGGAGAAAGTATAGGCGAGTCAGCTGAGGGAGAAAGTATCGGCGAGTTAGTTGGAGGTTGAAAGTATAGGCGAGTCAGCTGAGGGAGAAAGTATAGGCGAGTCAGCTGGAGGGAGAAAGTATAGGTGAGTCAGTTGGAGGGAGAAAGTATAGCTGAGTCCTTTGGAGGGAGAAAGAATAGGCGAGTCAGTTGGAGGGAGAAAGAATAGGCTAGTCAGGTGAAGGGAGAAAGTATAGGCGAGTCAGTTGGAGGGAGAAAGTATAGGCGAGTCAGTTGGAGGGAGAAAGTATAGGTGAGTCAGCTGAGGGAGAAAGAATAGGCGAGTCACTTGGAGGGAGAAAGTACAGGCGAGTCAGCTGAGGGAGAAAGCATAGGCGAGTCAGTTGGAGGGAGAAAGTATAGGCGAGTCAGCTGAGGGAGAAAGTATAGGCGAGTCAGTTGGAGGGAGAAAGTAGAGGCGAGTCATCTGAGGGAGAAAGTATAGGCGAGTCAGCTGAGGGAGAAAGTATAGGCGAGTCGGCTGAGGGAGAAAGTATAGGCGAGTCAGCTGAGGGAGAAAGTATAGGCGAGTCAGCTGTGGGAAAAGTATAGGCGTGTCAGCTGGAGGGAGAAAGTATAGGCGATTCAGTTGGAAGGAGAAGGTATAGGCGAGTCATTTGGAGGGAGAAAGTATAGGCGAGTCAGCTGGAGGGAGAAAGCATAGGCGAGTCAGTTGGAGGGAGAAAGTACAGCTGAGTCCGTTGGAGGGAGAAAGAATAGGCGAGTCAGTTGGAGGGAGAAAGAATAGGCTAGTCAGCTGAAGGGAGAAAGAATAGGCGAGTCAGTTGGAGGAGAAAGAATAGGCGAGTCAGTTGGAGGGAGAAAGTAGAGGTGAGTCAGTTGGAGGGAGAGAGTATAGGTGAGTCAGTTGGAGGGAGAAAGTATAGGCGAGTCAGCTGGAGGGAGAAAGTATAAGTGAGTCAGTTGGAGGGAGAAAGTATAGGTGAGTCAGTTGGAGGAAGAAAGTATAGGCGAGTCAGTTGGATGGAGAAAGTATAGGTGAGTCAATTGGAGGGAGAAAGTTTAGGCGAGTCAGCTGAGGGAGAGCGTATAGGCGAGTCAGTTGGAGGGAGAAAGTATAGGCGAGAGAGTTGCAGGGAGAAAGCATAGGCGAGTCAGTTGGAGGGAGAAAGTATAGGTGAGTCAGCTGAGGGAGAAAGTATAGGCGAGTCAGTTGGAGGGAGAAAGCATAGGCGAGTCAGTTGGAGGGCGAAAGTATAGGTGAGTCAGTTGGAGGGAGAGAGTATAGGTGAGTCAGTTGGAGGGAGAAAGTATAGGCGAGTCAGCTGGAGGGAGAAATTATAGGTGAGTCAGTTGGAGGGAGAAAGTATAGGTGAGTCAGTTGGAGGGAGAAAGCATAGGTGAGTCAGTTGGATGGAGAAAGTATAGGTGAGTCAATTGGAGGGAGAAAGTATAGGCGAGTCAGCTGAGGGAGAAAGTATAGGTGAGTCAGCTGAGGGAAAAAGTATAGGCGAGTCAGCTGGAGGGAGAAAGTATAGGCGAGTCAGCTGAGGGAGAAAGTATCGGCGAGTTAGTTGGAGGTTGAAAGTATAGGCGAGTCAGCTGAGGGAGAAAGTATAGGCGAGTCAGCTGGAGGGAGAAAGTATAGGTGAGTCAGTTGGAGGGAGAAAGTATAGCTGAGTCCTTTGGAGGGAGAAAGAATAGGCGAGTCAGTTGGAGGGAGAAAGAATAGGCTAGTCAGGTGAAGGGAGAAAGTATAGGCGAGTCAGTTGGAGGGAGAAAGTATAGGCGAGTCAGTTGGAGGGAGAAAGTATAGGTGAGTCAGCTGAGGGAGAAAGAATAGGCGATTCACTTGGAGGGAGAAAGTACAGGCGAGTCAGCTGAGGGAGAAAGCATAGGCGAGTCAGTTGGAGGGAGAAAGTATAGGCGAGTCAGCTGAGGGAGAAAGTATAGGCGAGTCAGTTGGAGGGAGAAAGTAGAGGCGAGTCATCTGAGGGAGAAAGTATAGGCGAGTCAGCTGAGGGAGAAAGTATAGGCGAGTCGGCTGAGGGAGAAAGTATAGGCGAGTCAGCTGAGGGAGAAAGTATAGGCGAGTCAGCTGTGGGAAAAGTATAGGCGTGTCAGCTGGAGGGAGAAAGTATAGGCGATTCAGTTGGAAGGAGAAGGTATAGGCGAGTCAGTTGGAGGGAGAAAGTATAGGCGAGTCAGCTGGAGGGAGAAAGCATAGGCGAGTCAGTTGGAGGGAGAAAGTACAGCTGAGTCCGTTGGAGGGAGAAAGAATAGGCGAGTCAGTTGGAGGGAGAAAGAATAGGCTAGTCAGCTGAAGGGAGAAAGAATAGGCGAGTCAGTTGGAGGAGAAAGAATAGGCGAGTCAGTTGGAGGGAGAAAGTAGAGGTGAGTCAGTTGGAGGGAGAGAGTATAGGTGAGTCAGTTGGAGGGAGAAAGTATAGGCGAGTCAGCTGGAGGGAGAAAGTATAAGTGAGTCAGTTGGAGGGAGAAAGTATAGGTGAGTCAGTTGGAGGAAGAAAGTATAGGCGAGTCAGTTGGATGGAGAAAGTATAGGTGAGTCAATTGGAGGGAGAAAGTTTAGGCGAGTCAGCTGAGGGAGAGCGTATAGGCGAGTCAGTTGGAGGGAGAAAGTATAGGCGAGAGAGTGGCAGGGAGAAAGCATAGGCGAGTCAGTTGGAGGGAGAAAGTATAGGTGAGTCAGCTGAGGGAGAAAGTATAGGCGAGTCAGTTGGAGGGAGAAAGCATAGGCGAGTCAGTTGGAGGGAGAAAGTATAGGTGAGTCAGTTGGAGGGAGAGAGTATAGGTGAGTCAGTTGGAGGGAGAAAGTATAGGCGAGTCAGCTGGAGGGAGAAATTATAGGTGAGTCAGTTGGAGGGAGAAAGTATAGGTGAGTCAGTTGGAGGGAGAAAGCATAGGTGAGTCAGTTGGATGGAGAAAGTATAGGTGAGTCAATTGGAGGGAGAAAGTATAGGCGAGTCAGCTGAGGGAGAAAGTATAGGTGAGTCAGCTGAGGGAAAAAGTATAGGCGAGTCAGCTGGAGGGAGAAAGTATAGGCGAGTCAGTTGGAGGGAGAAAGTATAGGCGAGTCAGCTGGAGGGAGAAAGTATAGGCGAGTCAGCTGAGGGAGAAAGTATAGGTGAGTCAGTTGGAGGGAGAAAGTATAGGCGAGTCAGTTGGAGGGAGAAAGTATAGGCGAGTCAGCTGAGGGAGAAAGTATAGGCGATTCAGCTGAGGGAGAAAGTATAGGCGAGTCAGTTGGAGGGAGAAAGTATAGGTGAGTCAGCTGAGGGAGAAAGTATAGGCGAGTCAGTTGGAGGGAGAAAGAATAGGCGAGTCAGTTGGAGGGAGAAAGTATTGGCGAGTCAGTTGGAGGGAGAAAGTATAGGTGAGTCAGCTGAGGGAGAAAGTATAGGCGAGTCAGTTGGAGGGACAAAGTATAGGCGAGTCAGTTGTAGGGAGAAAGTATAGGTGAGTCAGTTGGAGGGAGAAAGTATAGGCGAGTCAGCTGGAGGGAGAAAGTACTGCTGAGTCCGTTGGAGGGAGAAAGAATAGGCGAGTCAGTTGGAGGAGAAAGAATAGGCGAGTCAGTTGGAGGGAGAAAGTAGAGGTGAGTCAGTTGGAGGGAGAGAGTATAGGTGAGTCAGTTGGAGGGAGAAAGTATAGGCGAGTCAGCTGGAGGGAGAAAGTATAAGTGAGTCAGTTGGAGGGAGAAAGTATAGGTGAGTCAGTTGGAGGAAGAAAGTATAGGCGAGTCAGTTGGATGGAGAAAGTATAGGTGAGTCAATTGGAGGGAGAAAGTTTAGGCGAGTCAGCTGAGGGAGAGCGTATAGGCGAGTCAGTTGGAGGGAGAAAGTATAGGCGAGAGAGTTGCAGGGAGAAAGCATAGGCGAGTCAGTTGGAGGGAGAAAGTATAGGTGAGTCAGCTGAGGGAGAAAGTATAGGCGAGTCAGTTGGAGGGAGAAAGCATAGGCGAGTCAGTTGGAGGGCGAAAGTATAGGTGAGTCAGTTGGAGGGAGAGAGTATAGGTGAGTCAGTTGGAGGGAGAAAGTATAGGCGAGTCAGCTGGAGGGAGAAATTATAGGTGAGTCAGTTGGAGGGAGAAAGTATAGGTGAGTCAGTTGGAGGGAGAAAGCATAGGTGAGTCAGTTGGATGGAGAAAGTATAGGTGAGTCAATTGGAGGGAGAAAGTATAGGCGAGTCAGCTGAGGGAGAAAGTATAGGTGAGTCAGCTGAGGGAAAAAGTATAGGCGAGTCAGCTGGAGGGAGAAAGTATAGGCGAGTCAGCTGAGGGAGAAAGTATCGGCGAGTTAGTTGGAGGTTGAAAGTATAGGCGAGTCAGCTGAGGGAGAAAGTATAGGCGAGTCAGCTGGAGGGAGAAAGTATAGGTGAGTCAGTTGGAGGGAGAAAGTATAGCTGAGTCCTTTGGAGGGAGAAAGAATAGGCGAGTCAGTTGGAGGGAGAAAGAATAGGCTAGTCAGGTGAAGGGAGAAAGTATAGGCGAGTCAGTTGGAGGGAGAAAGTATAGGCGAGTCAGTTGGAGGGAGAAAGTATAGGTGAGTCAGCTGAGGGAGAAAGAATAGGCGAGTCACTTGGAGGGAGAAAGTACAGGCGAGTCAGCTGAGGGAGAAAGCATAGGCGAGTCAGTTGGAGGGAGAAAGTATAGGCGAGTCAGCTGAGGGAGAAAGTATAGGCGAGTCAGTTGGAGGGAGAAAGTAGAGGCGAGTCATCTGAGGGAGAAAGTATAGGCGAGTCAGCTGAGGGAGAAAGTATAGGCGAGTCGGCTGAGGGAGAAAGTATAGGCGAGTCAGCTGAGGGAGAAAGTATAGGCGAGTCAGCTGTGGGAAAAGTATAGGCGTGTCAGCTGGAGGGAGAAAGTATAGGCGATTCAGTTGGAAGGAGAAGGTATAGGCGAGTCAGTTGGAGGGAGAAAGTATAGGCGAGTCAGCTGGAGGGAGAAAGCATAGGCGAGTCAGTTGGAGGGAGAAAGTACAGCTGAGTCCGTTGGAGGGAGAAAGAATAGGCGAGTCAGTTGGAGGGAGAAAGAATAGGCTAGTCAGCTGAAGGGAGAAAGAATAGGCGAGTCAGTTGGAGGAGAAAGAATAGGCGAGTCAGTTGGAGGGAGAAAGTAGAGGTGAGTCAGTTGGAGGGAGAGAGTATAGGTGAGTCAGTTGGAGGGAGAAAGTATAGGCGAGTCAGCTGGAGGGAGAAAGTATAAGTGAGTCAGTTGGAGGGAGAAAGTATAGGTGAGTCAGTTGGAGGAAGAAAGTATAGGCGAGTCAGTTGGATGGAGAAAGTATAGGTGAGTCAATTGGAGGGAGAAAGTTTAGGCGAGTCAGCTGAGGGAGAGCGTATAGGCGAGTCAGTTGGAGGGAGAAAGTATAGGCGAGAGAGTTGCAGGGAGAAAGCATAGGCGAGTCAGTTGGAGGGAGAAAGTATAGGTGAGTCAGCTGAGGGAGAAAGTATAGGCGAGTCAGTTGGAGGGAGAAAGCATAGGCGAGTCAGTTGGAGGGAGAAAGTATAGGTGAGTCAGTTGGAGGGAGAGAGTATAGGTGAGTCAGTTGGAGGGAGAAAGTATAGGCGAGTCAGCTGGAGGGAGAAATTATAGGTGAGTCAGTTGGATGGAGAAAGTATAGGTGAGTCAGTTGGAGGGAGAAAGCATAGGTGAGTCAGTTGGATGGAGAAAGTATAGGTGAGTCAATTGGAGGGAGAAAGTATAGGCGAGTCAGCTGAGGGAGAAAGTATAGGTGAGTCAGCTGAGGGAAAAAGTATAGGCGAGTCAGCTGGAGGGAGAAAGTATAGGCGAGTCAGTTGGAGGGAGAAAGTATAGGCGAGTCAGCTGGAGGGAGAAAGTATAGGCGAGTCAGCTGAGGGAGAAAGTATAGGTGAGTCAGTTGGAGGGAGAAAGTATAGGCGAGTCAGTTGGAGGGAGAAAGTATAGGCGAGTCAGCTGAGGGAGAAAGTATAGGCGATTCAGCTGAGGGAGAAAGTATAGGCGAGTCAGTTGGAGGGAGAAAGTATAGGTGAGTCAGCTGAGGGAGAAAGTATAGGCGAGTCAGTTGGAGGGAGAAAGTATAGGCGAGTCAGTTGGAGGGAGAAAGTATTGGCGAGTCAGTTGGAGGGAGAAAGTATAGGTGAGTCAGCTGAGGGAGAAAGTATAGGCGAGTCAGTTGGAGGGACAAAGTATAGGCGAGTCAGTTGTAGGGAGAAAGTATAGGTGAGTCAGTTGGAGGGAGAAAGTATAGGCGAGTCAGCTGGAGGGAGAAAGTACTGCTGAGTCCGTTGGAGGGAGAAAGAATAGGCGAGTCAGTTGGAGGGAGAAAGAATAGGCTAGTCAGCTGAAGGGAGAAAGAATAGGCGAGTCAGTTGGAGGAGAAAGAATAGGCGAGTCAGTTGGAGGGAGAAAGTAGAGGTGAGTCAGTTGGAGGGAGAGAGTATAGGTGAGTCAGTTGGAGGGAGAAAGTATAGGCGAGTCAGCTGGAGGGAGAAAGTATAAGTGAGCCAGTTGGAGGGAGAAAGTATAGGTGAGTCAGTTGGAGGAAGAAAGTATAGGCGAGTCAGTTGGATGGAGAAAGTATAGGTGAGTCAATTGGAGGGAGAAAGTTTAGGCGAGTCAGCTGAGGGAGAGCGTATAGGCGAGTCAGTTGGAGGGAGAAAGTATAGGCGAGAGAGTTGCAGGGAGAAAGCATAGGCGAGTCAGTTGGAGGGAGAAAGTATAGGTGAGTCAGCTGAGGGAGAAAGTATAGGCGAGTCAGTTGGAGGGAGAAAGCATAGGCGAGTCAGTTGGAGGGAGAAAGTATAGGTGAGTCAGTTGGAGGGAGAGAGTATAGGTGAGTCAGTTGGAGGGAGAAAGTATAGGCGAGTCAGCTGGAGGGAGAAATTATAGGCGAGTCAGTTGGAGGGAGAAAGTATAGGTGAGTCAGTTGGAGGGAGAAAGCATAGGTGAGTCAGTTGGATGGAGAAAGTATAGGTGAGTCAATTGGAGGGAGAAAGTATAGGCGAGTCAGCTGAGGGAGAAAGTATAGGTGAGTCAGCTGAGGGAAAAAGTATAGGCGAGTCAGCTGGAGGGAGAAAGTATAGGCGAGTCAGTTGGAGGGAGAAAGTATAGGCGAGTCAGCTGGAGGGAGAAAGTATAGGCGAGTCAGCTGAGGGAGAAAGTATAGGTGAGTCAGTTGGAGGGAGAAAGTATAGGCGAGTCAGTTGGAGGGAGAAAGTATAGGCGAGTCAGCTGAGGGAGAAAGTATAGGCGATTCAGCTGAGGGAGAAAGTATAGGCGAGTCAGTTGGAGGGAGAAAGTATAGGTGAGTCAGCTGAGGGAGAAAGTATAGGCGAGTCAGTTGGAGGGAGAAAGTATAGGCGAGTCAGTTGGAGGGAGAAAGTATTGGCGAGTCAGTTGGAGGGAGAAAGTATAGGTGAGTCAGCTGAGGGAGAAAGTATAGGCGAGTCAGTTGGAGGGACAAAGTATAGGCGAGTCAGTTGTAGGGAGAAAGTATAGGTGAGTCAGTTGGAGGGAGAAAGTATAGGCGAGTCAGCTGGAGGGAGAAAGTATAGGCGAGTCAGTTGGAGGGAAAAAGCATAGGCGAGTCAGCTGGATGGAGAAAGTATAGGCGAGTCAGTTGGAGGGAGAAAGTATAGGTGAGTCAGTTGGAGGGAGAAAGTATAGGCGAGTCAGTTGGAGGGAGTAAGTATAGGTGAGTCAGCCGAGGGAGAAAGTATAGGCGAGTCAGTTGGAGGGAGAAAGTATATGCGAGTCAGTTGGAGGGAGAAAGTATTGGCGAGTCAGCTGGAGGGAGAAAGTATAGGCGAGTCAGCTGAGGGAGAAAGTATCGGCGAGTTAGTTGGAGGTTGAAAGTATAGGCGAGTCAGCTGAGGGAGAAAGTATAGGCGAGTCAGCTGGAGGGAGAAAGTATAGGTGAGTCAGTTGGAGGGAGAAAGTATAGGTGAGTCAGTTTGATGGAGAAAGTATAGGTGAGTCAGTTGGAGGGAGAAAGTATAGGCGAGTCAGTTGGAGGGAGAAAGTTTAGGTGAGTCAGTTGGAGGGAGAAAGTTTAGGTGAGTCAGTTGGATGGAGAAAGTATAGGTGAGTCAATTGGAGGGAGAAAGCATAGGCGAGTCAGTCGGAGGGAGAAAGTATAGGCGAGTCAGCTGAGGGAGAAAGTATAGGCGAGTCAGCTGAGGGAGAAAGTATAGGCGAGTCAGCTGAGGGAGACAGTATAGGCGAGTCAGCTGTGGGAAAAAGGATAGGCGAGTCAGCTGGAGGGAGAAAGTATAGGCGAGTCAGCTGAGGGAGAAAGTATAGACGAGTCAGCTGAGGGAGAAAGTATAGGCGAGTCAGCTGAGGGAGAAAGTATAGGCGAGTCAGCTGAGGGAGACAGTATAGGCGAGTCAGCTGTGGGAAAAGGTATAGGCGAGTCAGCTGGAGGGAGAAAGTATAGGCGAGTCAGTTGGAAGGAGAAGGTATAGGCGAGTCAGTTGGAGGGAGAAAGTATAGGCGAGTCAGCTGGAGGGAGAAAGTATAGGCGAGTCAGTTGGAGGGAGAAAGTATAGGTGAGTCAGCTGAGGGAGAAAGTATAGGCGAGTCAGTTGGAGGGACAAAGTATAGGCGAGTCAGTTGGAGGGAGAAAGTATATGTGAGTCAGCTGAGGGAGAAAGAATAGGCGAGTCACTTGGAGGGAGAAAGTACAGGCGAGTCAGCTGAGGGAGAAAGCATAGGCGAGTCAGCTGAGGGAGACAGTATAGGCGAGTCAGCTGTGGGAAAAAGTATAGGCGAGTCAGCTGGAGGGAGAAAGTATTGGCGATTCAGTTGGAAGGAGAAGGTATAGGCGAGTCAGTTTGAGGGAGAAAGTATAGGCGAGTCAGCTGGAGGGAGAAAGCATAGGCGAGTCAGTTGGAGGGAGAAAGTATAGGCGAGTCAGTTGGAGGGAGAAAGAATAGGCTAGTCAGCTGAAGGGAGAAAGTATAGGCGAGTCAGTTGGAGGGAGAAAGTATAGGCGAGTCAGTTGGAGGGAGAAAGTATAGGCGAGTCAGCTGAGGGAGAAAGTATAGGCGAGTCAGCTGGAGGGAGAAAGTATAGGCGAGTCAGTTGGAGGGAGAACGTATAGGTGAGTCAGCTGAGGGAGAAAGTATAGGCGAGTCAGTTGGAGGGAGAAAGAATAGGCGAGTCAGTTGGAGGGAGAAAGTATAGGCGAGTCAGTTGGAGGGAGAAAGTATAGGTGAGTCAGCTGAGGGAGAAAGTATAGGCGAATCAGTTGGAGGGAGAAAGTATAGGAGAGTCAGTTGGAGGGAGCAAGTATAGGCGAGTCAGTTGGAGGGAGAAAGTATAGGTGAGTCAGTTGAGGGAGAAAGTATAGGCGAGACAGTTGCAGGGAGAAAGAATAGGCGAGTCAGTTGGAGGGAGAAAGTATAGGTGAGTCAGCTGAGGGAGAAAGTATAGGCGAGTCAGTTGGAGGGAGAAAGCATAGGCGAGTCAGTTGGAGGGAGAAAGTATAGGTGAGTCAGTTGGAGGGAGAGAGTATAGGTGAGTCAGTTGGAGGGAGAAAGTATAGGCGAGTCAGCTGGAGGGAGAAATTATAGGCGAGTCAGCTGGAGGGAGAAAGTATAGGCGAGTCAGTTGGAGGGAGAAAGTATAGCTGAGTCCTTTGGAGGGAGAAAGAATAGGCGAGTCAGTTGGAGGGAGAAAGAATAGGCTAGTCAGGTGAAGGGAGAAAGTATAGGCGAGTCAGTTGGAGGGAGAAAGTATAGGCGAGTCAGTTGGAGGGAGAAAGTATAGGTGAGTCAGCTGAGGGAGAAAGAATAGGCGAGTCACTTGGAGGGAGAAAGTACAGGCGAGTCAGCTGAGGGAGAAAGCATAGGCGAGTCAGTTGGAGGGAGAAAGTATAGGCGAGTCAGCTGAGGGAGAAAGTATAGGCGAGTCAGTTGGAGGGAGAAAGTAGAGGCGAGTCATCTGAGGGAGAAAGTATAGGCGAGTCAGCTGAGGGAGAAAGTATAGGCGAGTCAGCTGAGGGAGAGCGTATAGGCGAGTCAGTTGGAGGGAGAAAGTATAGGCGAGAGAGATGCAGGGAGAAAGCATAGGCGAGTCAGTTGGAGGGAGAAAGTATAGGTGAGTCAGCTGAGGGAGAAAGTATAGGCGAGTCAGTTGGAGGGAGAAAGCATAGGCGAGTCAGTTGGAGGGAGAAAGTATAGGTGAGTCAGTTGGAGGGAGAGAGTATAGGTGAGTCAGTTGGAGGGAGAAAGTATAGGCGAGTCAGCTGGAGGGAGAAATTATAGGCGAGTCAGTTGGAGGGAGAAAGTATAGGTGAGTCAGTTGGAGGGAGAAAGCATAGGTGAGTCAGTTGGATGGAGAAAGTATAGGTGAGTCAATTGGAGGGAGAAAGTATAGGCGAGTCAGCTGAGGGAGAAAGTATAGGTGAGTCAGCTGAGGGAAAAAGTATAGGCGAGTCAGCTGGAGGGAGAAAGTATAGGCGAGTCAGTTGGAGGGAGAAAGTATAGGCGAGTCAGCTGGAGGGAGAAAGTATAGGCGAGTCAGCTGAGGGAGAAAGTATAGGTGAGTCAGTTGGAGGGAGAAAGTATAGGCGAGTCAGTTGGAGGGAGAAAGTATAGGCGAGTCAGCTGAGGGAGAAAGTATAGGCGATTCAGCTGAGGGAGAAAGTATAGGCGAGTCAGTTGGAGGGAGAAAGTATAGGTGAGTCAGCTGAGGGAGAAAGTATAGGCGAGTCAGTTGGAGGGAGAAAGTATAGGCGAGTCAGTTGGAGGGAGAAAGTATTGGCGAGTCAGTTGGAGGGAGAAAGTATAGATGAGTCAGCTGAGGGAGAAAGTATAGGCGAGTCAGTTGGAGGGACAAAGTATAGGCGAGTCAGTTGTAGGGAGAAAGTATAGGTGAGTCAGTTGGAGGGAGAAAGTATAGGCGAGTCAGCTGGAGGGAGAAAGTATAGGCGAGTCAGTTGGAGGGAAAAAGCATAGGCGAGTCAGCTGGAGGGAGAAAGTATAGGCGAGTCAGTTGGAGGGAGAAAGTATAGGTGAGTCAGTTGGAGGGAGAAAGTATAGGCGAGTCAGTTGGAGGGAGTAAGTATAGGTGAGTCAGCCGAGGGAGAAAGTATAGGCGAGTCAGTTGGAGGGAGAAAGTATATGCGAGTCAGTTGGAGGGAGAAAGTATTGGCGAGTCAGCTGGAGGGAGAAAGTATAGGCGAGTCAGCTGAGGGAGAAAGTATCGGCGAGTTAGTTGGAGGTTGAAAGTATAGGCGAGTCAGCTGAGGGAGAAAGTATAGGCGAGTCAGCTGGAGGGAGAAAGTATAGGTGAGTCAGTTGGAGGGAGAAAGTATAGGTGAGTCAGTTTGATGGAGAAAGTATAGGTGAGTCAGTTGGAGGGAGAAAGTATAGGCGAGTCAGTTGGAGGGAGAAAGTTTAGGTGAGTCAGTTGGAGGGAGAAAGTTTAGGTGAGTCAGTTGGATGGAGAAAGTATAGGTGAGTCAATTGGAGGGAGAAAGCATAGGCGAGTCAGTCGGAGGGAGAAAGTATAGGCGAGTCAGCTGAGGGAGAAAGTATAGGCGAGTCAGCTGAGGGAGAAAGTATAGGCGAGTCAGCTGAGGGAGACAGTATAGGCGAGTCAGCTGTGGGAAAAAGGATAGGCGAGTCAGCTGGAGGGAGAAAGTATAGGCGAGTCAGCTGAGGGAGAAAGTATAGACGAGTCAGCTGAGGGAGAAAGTATAGGCGAGTCAGCTGAGGGAGAAAGTATAGGCGAGTCAGCTGAGGGAGACAGTATAGGCGAGTCAGCTGTGGGAAAAGGTATAGGCGAGTCAGCTGGAGGGAGAAAGTATAGGCGAGTCAGTTGGAAGGAGAAGGTATAGGCGAGTCAGTTGGAGGGAGAAAGTATAGGCGAGTCAGCTGGAGGGAGAAAGTATAGGCGAGTCAGTTGGAGGGAGAAAGTATAGGTGAGTCAGCTGAGGGAGAAAGTATAGGCGAGTCAGTTGGAGGGACAAAGTATAGGCGAGTCAGTTGGAGGGAGAAAGTATATGTGAGTCAGCTGAGGGAGAAAGAATAGGCGAGTCACTTGGAGGGAGAAAGTACAGGCGAGTCAGCTGAGGGAGAAAGCATAGGCGAGTCAGCTGAGGGAGACAGTATAGGCGAGTCAGCTGTGGGAAAAAGTATAGGCGAGTCAGCTGGAGGGAGAAAGTATTGGCGATTCAGTTGGAAGGAGAAGGTATAGGCGAGTCAGTTGGAGGGAGAAAGTATAGGCGAGTCAGCTGGAGGGAGAAAGCATAGGCGAGTCAGTTGGAGGGAGAAAGTATAGGCGAGTCAGTTGGAGGGAGAAAGAATAGGCTAGTCAGCTGAAGGGAGAAAGTATAGGCGAGTCAGTTGGAGGGAGAAAGTATAGGCGAGTCAGTTGGAGGGAGAAAGTATAGGCGAGTCAGCTGAGGGAGAAAGTATAGGCGAGTCAGCTGGAGGGAGAAAGTATAGGCGAGTCAGTTGGAGGGAGAACGAATAGGTGAGTCAGCTGAGGGAGAAAGTATAGGCGAGTCAGTTGGAGGGAGAAAGAATAGGCGAGTCAGTTGGAGGGAGAAAGTATAGGCGAGTCAGTTGGAGGGAGAAAGTATAGGTGAGTCAGCTGAGGGAGAAAGTATAGGCGAATCAGTTGGAGGGAGAAAGTATAGGAGAGTCAGTTGGAGGGAGCAAGTATAGGCGAGTCAGTTGGAGGGAGAAAGTATAGGTGAGTCAGTTGAGGGAGAAAGTATAGGCGAGACAGTTGCAGGGAGAAAGAATAGGCGAGTCAGTTGGAGGGAGAAAGTATAGGTGAGTCAGCTGAGGGAGAAAGTATAGGCGAGTCAGTTGGAGGGAGAAAGCATAGGCGAGTCAGTTGGAGGGAGAAAGTATAGGTGAGTCAGTTGGAGGGAGAGAGTATAGGTGAGTCAGTTGGAGGGAGAAAGTATAGGCGAGTCAGCTGGAGGGAGAAATTATAGGCGAGTCAGCTGGAGGGAGAAAGTATAGGCGAGTCAGTTGGAGGGAGAAAGTATAGCTGAGTCCTTTGGAGGGAGAAAGAATAGGCGAGTCAGTTGGAGGGAGAAAGAATAGGCTAGTCAGGTGAAGGGAGAAAGTATAGGCGAGTCAGTTGGAGGGAGAAAGTATAGGCGAGTCAGTTGGAGGGAGAAAGTATAGGTGAGTCAGCTGAGGGAGAAAGAATAGGCGAGTCACTTGGAGGGAGAAAGTACAGGCGAGTCAGCTGAGGGAGAAAGCATAGGCGAGTCAGTTGGAGGGAGAAAGTATAGGCGAGTCAGCTGAGGGAGAAAGTATAGGCGAGTCAGTTGGAGGGAGAAAGTAGAGGCGAGTCATCTGAGGGAGAAAGTATAGGCGAGTCAGCTGAGGGAGAAAGTATAGGCGAGTCAGCTGAGGGAGAAAGTATAGGCGAGTCAGCTGAGGGAGACAGTATAGGCGAGTCAGCTGTGGGAAAAGTATAGGCGAGTCAGCTGGAGGGAGAAAGTATAGGCGATTCAGTTGGAAGGAGAAGGTATAGGCGAGTCAGTTGGAGGGAGAAAGTATAGGCGAGTCAGCTGGAGGGAGAAAGCATAGGCGAGTCAGTTGGAGGGAGAAAGTATAGCTGAGTCCGTTGGAGGGAGAAATAATAGGCGAGTCAGTTGGAGGGAGAAAGTATAGGCGAGTCAGCTGGATGGAGAAAGTATAAGTGAGTCAGTTGGAGGGAGAAAGTATAGGTGAGTCAGTTGGAGGAAGAAAGTATAGGCGAGTCAGTTGGATGGAGAAAGTATAGGTGAGTCAATTGGAGGGAGAAAGTTTAGGCGAGTCAGCTGAGGGAGAAAGTATAGGCGAGTCAGTTGGAGGGACAAAGTATAGGCGAGTCAGTTGTAGGGAGAAAGTATAGGTGAGTCAGTTGGAGGGAGAAAGTATAGGCGAGTCAGCTGGAGGGAGAAAGTATAGGCGAGTCAGTTGGAGGGAAAAAGCATAGGCGAGTCAGCTGGAGGGAGAAAGTATAGGCGAGTCAGTTGGAGGGAGAAAGTATAGGTGAGTCAGTTGGAGGGAGAAAGTATAGGCGAGTCAGTTGGAGGGAGTAAGTATAGGTGAGTCAGCCGAGGGAGAAAGTATAGGCGAGTCAGTTGGAGGGAGAAAGTATATGCGAGTCAGTTGGAGGGAGAAAGTATTGGCGAGTCAGCTGGAGGGAGAAAGTATAGGCGAGTCAGCTGAGGGAGAAAGTATCGGCGAGTTAGTTGGAGGTTGAAAGTATAGGCGAGTCAGCTGAGGGAGAAAGTATAGGCGAGTCAGCTGGAGGGAGAAAGTATAGGTGAGTCAGTTGGAGGGAGAAAGTATAGGTGAGTCAGTTTGATGGAGAAAGTATAGGTGAGTCAGTTGGAGGGAGAAAGTATAGGCGAGTCAGTTGGAGGGAGAAAGTTTAGGTGAGTCAGTTGGAGGGAGAAAGTTTAGGTGAGTCAGTTGGATGGAGAAAGTATAGGTGAGTCAATTGGAGGGAGAAAGCATAGGCGAGTCAGTCGGAGGGAGAAAGTATAGGCGAGTCAGCTGAGGGAGAAAGTATAGGCGAGTCAGCTGAGGGAGAAAGTATAGGCGAGTCAGCTGAGGGAGACAGTATAGGCGAGTCAGCTGTGGGAAAAAGGATAGGCGAGTCAGCTGGAGGGAGAAAGTATAGGCGAGTCAGCTGAGGGAGAAAGTATAGACGAGTCAGCTGAGGGAGAAAGTATAGGCGAGTCAGCTGAGGGAGAAAGTATAGGCGAGTCAGCTGAGGGAGACAGTATAGGCGAGTCAGCTGTGGGAAAAGGTATAGGCGAGTCAGCTGGAGGGAGAAAGTATAGGCGAGTCAGTTGGAAGGAGAAGGTATAGGCGAGTCAGTTGGAGGGAGAAAGTATAGGCGAGTCAGCTGGAGGGAGAAAGTATAGGCGAGTCAGTTGGAGGGAGAAAGTATAGGTGAGTCAGCTGAGGGAGAAAGTATAGGCGAGTCAGTTGGAGGGACAAAGTATAGGCGAGTCAGTTGGAGGGAGAAAGTATATGTGAGTCAGCTGAGGGAGAAAGAATAGGCGAGTCACTTGGAGGGAGAAAGTACAGGCGAGTCAGCTGAGGGAGAAAGCATAGGCGAGTCAGCTGAGGGAGACAGTATAGGCGAGTCAGCTGTGGGAAAAAGTATAGGCGAGTCAGCTGGAGGGAGAAAGTATTGGCGATTCAGTTGGAAGGAGAAGGTATAGGCGAGTCAGTTGGAGGGAGAAAGTATAGGCGAGTCAGCTGGAGGGAGAAAGCATAGGCGAGTCAGTTGGAGGGAGAAAGTATAGGCGAGTCAGTTGGAGGGAGAAAGAATAGGCTAGTCAGCTGAAGGGAGAAAGTATAGGCGAGTCAGTTGGAGGGAGAAAGTATAGGCGAGTCAGTTGGAGGGAGAAAGTATAGGCGAGTCAGCTGAGGGAGAAAGTATAGGCGAGTCAGCTGGAGGGAGAAAGTATAGGCGAGTCAGTTGGAGGGAGAACGAATAGGTGAGTCAGCTGAGGGAGAAAGTATAGGCGAGTCAGTTGGAGGGAGAAAGAATAGGCGAGTCAGTTGGAGGGAGAAAGTATAGGCGAGTCAGTTGGAGGGAGAAAGTATAGGTGAGTCAGCTGAGGGAGAAAGTATAGGCGAATCAGTTGGAGGGAGAAAGTATAGGAGAGTCAGTTGGAGGGAGCAAGTATAGGCGAGTCAGTTGGAGGGAGAAAGTATAGGTGAGTCAGTTGAGGGAGAAAGTATAGGCGAGACAGTTGCAGGGAGAAAGAATAGGCGAGTCAGTTGGAGGGAGAAAGTATAGGTGAGTCAGCTGAGGGAGAAAGTATAGGCGAGTCAGTTGGAGGGAGAAAGCATAGGCGAGTCAGTTGGAGGGAGAAAGTATAGGTGAGTCAGTTGGAGGGAGAGAGTATAGGTGAGTCAGTTGGAGGGAGAAAGTATAGGCGAGTCAGCTGGAGGGAGAAATTATAGGCGAGTCAGCTGGAGGGAGAAAGTATAGGCGAGTCAGTTGGAGGGAGAAAGTATAGCTGAGTCCTTTGGAGGGAGAAAGAATAGGCGAGTCAGTTGGAGGGAGAAAGAATAGGCTAGTCAGGTGAAGGGAGAAAGTATAGGCGAGTCAGTTGGAGGGAGAAAGTATAGGCGAGTCAGTTGGAGGGAGAAAGTATAGGTGAGTCAGCTGAGGGAGAAAGAATAGGCGAGTCACTTGGAGGGAGAAAGTACAGGCGAGTCAGCTGAGGGAGAAAGCATAGGCGAGTCAGTTGGAGGGAGAAAGTATAGGCGAGTCAGCTGAGGGAGAAAGTATAGGCGAGTCAGTTGGAGGGAGAAAGTAGAGGCGAGTCATCTGAGGGAGAAAGTATAGGCGAGTCAGCTGAGGGAGAAAGTATAGGCGAGTCAGCTGAGGGAGAAAGTATAGGCGAGTCAGCTGAGGGAGACAGTATAGGCGAGTCAGCTGTGGGAAAAGTATAGGCGAGTCAGCTGGAGGGAGAAAGTATAGGCGATTCAGTTGGAAGGAGAAGGTATAGGCGAGTCAGTTGGAGGGAGAAAGTATAGGCGAGTCAGCTGGAGGGAGAAAGCATAGGCGAGTCAGTTGGAGGGAGAAAGTATAGCTGAGTCCGTTGGAGGGAGGAATAATAGGCGAGTCAGTTGGAGGGAGAAAGTATAGGCGAGTCAGCTGGAGGGAGAAAGTATAAGTGAGTCAGTTGGAGGGAGAAAGTATAGGTGAGTCAGTTGGAGGAAGAAAGTATAGGCGAGTCAGTTGGATGGAGAAAGTATAGGTGAGTCAATTGGAGGGAGAAAGTTTAGGCGAGTCAGCTGAGGGAGAGCGTACAGGCGAGTCAGTTGGAGGGAGAAAGTATAGGCGAGACAGTTGCAGGGAGAAAGTATAGGCGAGTCAGTTGGAGGGAGAAAGTATAGGTGAGTCAGCTGAGGGAGAAAGTATAGGCGAGTCAGTTGGAGGGAGAAAGCATAGGCGAGTCAGTTGGTGGGAGAAAGTATAGGTGAGTCAGTTGGAGGGAGAGAGTATAGGTGAGTCAGTTGGAGGGAGAAAGTATAGGCGAGTCAGCTGGAGGGAGAAATTATAGGCGAGTCAGTTGGAGGGAGAAAGTATAGGTGAGTCAGTTGGAGGGAGAAAGCATAGGTGAGTCAGTTGGATGGAGAAAGTATAGGTGAGTCAATTGGAGGGAGAAAGTATAGGCGAGTCAGCTGAGGGAGAAAGTATAGGTGAGTCAGCTGAGGGAAAAAGTATAGGCGAGTCAGCTGGAGGGAGAAAGTATAGGCGAGTCAGTTGGAGGGAGAAAGTATAGGCGAGTCAGCTGGAGGGAGAAAGTATAGGCGAGTCAGCTGAGGGAGAAAGTATAGGTGAGTCAGTTGGAGGGAGAAAGTATAGGCGAGTCAGTTGGAGGGAGAAAGTATAGGCGAGTCAGCTGAGGGAGAAAGTATAGGCGATTCAGTTGAGGGAGAAAGTATAGGCGAGTCAGTTGGAGGGAGAAAGTATAGGTGAGTCAGCTTAGGGAGAAAGTATAGGCGAGTCAGTTGGAGGGAGAAAGTATAGGCGAGTCAGTTGGAGGGAGAAAGTATTGGCGAGTCAGTTGGAGGGAGAAAGTATAGGTGAGTCAGCTGAGGGAGAAAGTATAGGCGAGTCAGTTGGAGGGACAAAGTATAGGCGAGTCAGTTGTAGGGAGAAAGTATAGGTGAGTCAGTTGGAGGGAGAAAGTATAGGCGAGTCAGCTGGAGGGAGAAAGTATAGGCGAGTCAGTTGGAGGGAAAAAGCATAGGCGAGTCAGCTGGAGGGAGAAAGTATAGGCGAGTCAGTTGGAGGGAGAAAGTATAGGCGAGTCAGTTGGAGGGAGTAAGTATAGGTGAGTCAGCCGAGGGAGAAAGTATAGGCGAGTCAGTTGGAGGGAGAAAGTATATGCGAGTCAGTTGGAGGGAGAAAGTATAGGCGAGTCAGTTGGAGGGAGAAAGTATAGGTGAGTCAGCTGAGGGAGAAAGAATAGGCGAGTCAGTTGGAGGAGAAAGTATAGGCGAGTCAGTTGGAGGGAGAAAGTATAGGTGAGTCAGTTGGAGGGAGAGAGTATAGGTGAGTCAGTTGGAGAGAGAAAGTATAGGCGAGTCAGCTGGAGGGAGAAAGTATAAGTGAGTCATTTGGAGGGAGAAAGTATAGGTGAGTCAGTTGGAGGGAGAAAGTATAGGTGAGTCAGTTGGAGGGAGAAAGTATAGGCGAGTCAGCTGAGGGAGAAAGTATTGGCGAGTCAGCTGGAGGGAGAAAGTATAGGCGAGTCAGCTGAGGGAGAAAGTATCGGCGAGTTAGTTGGAGGTTGAAAGTATAGGCGAGTCAGCTGAGGGAGAAAGTATAGGCGAGTCAGCTGGAGGGAGAAAGTATAGGTGAGTCAGTTTGATGGAGAAAGTATAGGTGAGTCAGTTGGAGGGAGAAAGTATAGGCGAGTCAGTTGGAGGGAGAAAGTATAGGTGAGTCAGTTGGAGGGAGAAAGTTTAGGTGAGTCAGTTGGATGGAGAAAGTTTAGGTGAGTCAATTGGAGGGAGAAAGCATAGGCGAGTCAGCTGAGGGAGAAAGTATAGGTGGGTCAGCTGGAGGGAGAAAGTATAGGTGAGTCAGTTGGAGGGAGAAAGTATAGGCGAGTCAGCTGAGGGAGAAAGCATAGGCGAGTCAGTCGGAGGGAGAAAGTATAGGCGAGTCAGCTGAGGGAGAAAGTATAGGCGAGTCAGCTGAGGGAGAAAGTATAGGCGAGTCAGCTGAGGGAGACAGTATAGGCGAGTCAGCTGTGGGAAAAAGGATAGGCGAGTCAGCTGGAGGGAGAAAGTATAGGCGAGTCAGCTGAGGGAGAAAGTATAGACGAGTCAGCTGAGGGAGAAAGTATAGGCGAGTCAGCTGAGGGAGAAAGTATAGGCGAGTCAGCTGAGGGAGACAGTATAGGCGAGTCAGCTGTGGGAAAAGGTATAGGCGAGTCAGCTGGAGGGAGAAAGTATAGGCGAGTCAGTTGGAAGGAGAAGGTATAGGCGAGTCAGTTGGAGGGAGAAAGTATAGGCGAGTCAGCTGGAGGGAGAAAGTATAGGCGAGTCAGTTGGAGGGAGAAAGTATAGCTGAGTCCTTTGGAGGGAGAAAGAATAGGCGAGTCAGTTGGAGGGAGAAAGAATAGGCTAGTCAGCTGAAGGGAGAAAGTATAGGCGAGTCAGTTGGAGGGAGAAAGTATAGGCGAGTCAGTTGGAGGGAGAAAGTATAGGCGAGTCAGTTGGAGGGAGAAAGTATATGTGAGTCAGCTGAGGGAGAAAGAATAGGCGAGTCACTTGGAGGGAGAAAGTACAGGCGAGTCAGCTGAGGGAGAAAGCATAGGCGAGTCAGCTGAGGGAGACAGTATAGGCGAGTCAGCTGTGGGAAAAAGTATAGGCGAGTCAGCTGGAGGGAGAAAGTATTGGCGATTCAGTTGGAAGGAGAAGGTATAGGCGAGTCAGTTGGAGGGAGAAAGTATAGGCGAGTCAGCTGGAGGGAGAAAGCATAGGCGAGTCAGTTGGAGGGAGAAAGTATAGCTGAGTCCGTTGGAGGGAGAAAGAATAGGCGAGTCAGTTGGAGGGAGAAAGAATAGGCTAGTCAGCTGAAGGGAGAAAGTATAGGCGAGTCAGTTGGAGGGAGAAAGTATAGGCGAGTCAGTTGGAGGGAGAAAGTATAGGCGAGTCAGCTGAGGGAGAAAGTATAGGCGAGTCAGCTGGAGGGAGAAAGTATAGGCGAGTCAGTTGGAGGGAGAACGTATAGGTGAGTCAGCTGAGGGAGAAAGTATAGGCGAGTCAGTTGGAGGGAGAAAGAATAGGCGAGTCAGTTGGAGGGAGAAAGTATAGGCGAGTCAGTTGGAGGGAGAAAGTATAGGTGAGTCAGCTGAGGGAGAAAGTATAGGCGAATCAGTTGGAGGGAGAAAGTATAGGAGAGTCAGTTGGAGGGAGCAAGTATAGGCGAGTCAGTTGGAGGGAGAAAGTATAGGTGAGTCAGTTGAGGGAGAAAGTATAGGCGAGACAGTTGCAGGGAGAAAGAATAGGCGAGTCAGTTGGAGGGAGAAAGTATAGGTGAGTCAGCTGAGGGAGAAAGTATAGGCGAGTCAGTTGGAGGGAGAAAGCATAGGCGAGTCAGTTGGAGGGAGAAAGTATAGGTGAGTCAGTTGGAGGGAGAGAGTATAGGTGAGTCAGTTGGAGGGAGAAAGTATAGGCGAGTCAGCTGGAGGGAGAAATTATAGGCGAGTCAGCTGGAGGGAGAAAGTATAGGCGAGTCAGTTGGAGGGAGAAAGTATAGCTGAGTCCTTTGGAGGGAGAAAGAATAGGCGAGTCAGTTGGAGGGAGAAAGAATAGGCTAGTCAGGTGAAGGGAGAAAGTATAGGCGAGTCAGTTGGAGGGAGAAAGTATAGGCGAGTCAGTTGGAGGGAGAAAGTATAGGTGAGTCAGCTGAGGGAGAAAGAATAGGCGAATCACTTGGAGGGAGAAAGTACAGGCGAGTCAGCTGAGGGAGAAAGCATAGGCGAGTCAGTTGGAGGGAGAAAGTATAGGCGAGTCAGCTGAGGGAGAAAGTATAGGCGAGTCAGTTGGAGGGAGAAAGTAGAGGCGAGTCATCTGAGGGAGAAAGTATAGGCGAGTCAGCTGAGGGAGAAAGTATAGGCGAGTCAGCTGAGGGAGAAAGTATAGGCGAGTCAGCTGAGGGAGACAGTATAGGCGAGTCAGCTGTGGGAAAAGTATAGGCGAGTCAGCTGGAGGGAGAAAGTATAGGCGATTCAGTTGGAAGGAGAAGGTATAGGCGAGTCAGTTGGAGGGAGAAAGTATAGGCGAGTCAGCTGGAGGGAGAAAGCATAGGCGAGTCAGTTGGAGGGAGAAAGTATAGCTGAGTCCGTTGGAGGGAGAAATAATAGGCGAGTCAGTTGGAGGGAGAAAGAATAGGCTAGTCAGCTGAAGGGAGAAAGAATAGGCGAGTCAGTTGGAGGAGAAAGAATAGGCGAGTCAGTTGGAGGGAGAAAGTAGAGGTGAGTCAGTTGGAGGGAGAGAGTATAGGTGAGTCAGTTGGAGGGAGAAAGTATAGGCGAGTCAGCTGGAGGGAGAAAGTATAAGTGAGTCAGTTGGAGGGAGAAAGTATAGGTGAGTCAGTTGGAGGAAGAAAGTATAGGCGAGTCAGTTGGATGGAGAAAGTATAGGTGAGTCAATTGGAGGGAGAAAGTTTAGGCGAGTCAGCTGAGGGAGAGCGTATAGGCGAGTCAGTTGGAGGGAGAAAGTATAGGCGAGACAGTTGCAGGGAGAAAGTATAGGCGAGTCAGTTGGAGGGAGAAAGTATAGGTGAGTCAGCTGAGGGAGAAAGTATAGGCGAGTCAGTTGGAGGGAGAAAGCATAGGCGAGTCAGTTGGTGGGAGAAAGTATAGGTGAGTCAGTTGGAGGGAGAGAGTATAGGTGAGTCAGTTGGAGGGAGAAAGTATAGGCGAGTCAGCTGGAGGGAGAAATTATAGGCGAGTCAGTTGGAGGGAGAAAGTATAGGTGAGTCAGTTGGAGGAGAAAGAATAGGCGAGTCAGTTGGAGGGAGAAAGTAGAGGTGAGTCAGTTGGAGGGAGAGAGTATAGGTGAGTCAGTTGGAGGGAGAAAGTATAGGCGAGTCAGCTGGAGGGAGAAAGTATAAGTGAGTCAGTTGGAGGGAGAAAGTATAGGTGAGTCAGTTGGAGGAAGAAAGTATAGGCGAGTCAGTTGGATGGAGAAAGTATAGGTGAGTCAATTGGAGGGAGAAAGTTTAGGCGAGTCAGCTGAGGGAGAGCGTATAGGCGAGTCAGTTGGAGGGAGAAAGTATAGGCGAGACAGTTGCAGGGAGAAAGTATAGGCGAGTCAGTTGGAGGGAGAAAGTATAGGTGAGTCAGCTGAGGGAGAAAGTATAGGCGAGTCAGTTGGAGGGAGAAAGCATAGGAGAGTCAGTTGGTGGGAGAAAGTATAGGTGAGTCAGTTGGAGGGAGAGAGTATAGGTGAGTCAGTTGGAGGGAGAAAGTATAGGCGAGTCAGCTGGAGGGAGAAATTATAGGCGAGTCAGTTGGAGGGAGAAAGTATAGGTGAGTCAGTTGGAGGGAGAAAGCATAGGTGAGTCAGTTGGATGGAGAAAGTATAGGTGAGTCAATTGGAGGGAGAAAGTATAGGCGAGTCAGCTGAGGGAGAAAGTATAGGTGAGTCAGCTGAGGGAAAAAGTATAGGCGAGTCAGCTGGAGGGAGAAAGTATAGGCGAGTCAGTTGGAGGGAGAAAGTATAGGCGAGTCAGCTGGAGGGAGAAAGTATAGGCGAGTCAGCTGAGGGAGAAAGTATAGGTGAGTCAGTTGGAGGGAGAAAGTATAGGCGAGTCAGTTGGAGGGAGAAAGTATAGGCGAGTCAGCTGAGGGAGAAAGTATAGGCGATTCAGCTGAGGGAGAAAGTATAGGCGAGTCAGTTGGAGGGAGAAAGTATAGGTGAGTCAGCTTAGGGAGAAAGTATAGGCGAGTCAGTTGGAGGGAGAAAGTATAGGCGAGTCAGTTGGAGGGAGAAAGTATTGGCGAGTCAGTTGGAGGGAGAAAGTATAGGTGAGTCAGCTGAGGGAGAAAGTATAGGCGAGTCAGTTGGAGGGACAAAGTATAGGCGAGTCAGCTGGAGGGAGAAAGTATAGGCGAGTCAGTTGGAGGGAAAAAGCATAGGCGAGTCAGCTGGAGGGAGAAAGTATAGGCGAGTCAGTTGGAGGGAGAAAGTATAGGTGAGTCAGTTGGAGGGAGAGAGTATAGGTGAGTCAGTTGGAGGGAGAAAGTATAGGTGAGTCAGTTGGAGGGAGAAAGTATAGGCGAGTCAGCTGAGGGAGAAAGTATTGGCGAGTCAGCTGGAGGGAGAAAGTATAGGCGAGTCAGCTGAGGGAGAAAGTATCGGCGAGTTAGTTGGAGGTTGAAAGTATAGGCGAGTCAGCTGAGGGAGAAAGTATAGGCGAGTCAGCTGGAGGGAGAAAGTATAGGTGAGTCAGTTTGATGGAGAAAGTATAGGTGAGTCAGTTGGAGGGAGAAAGTATAGGCGAGTCAGTTGGAGGGAGAAAGTTTAGGTGAGTCAGTTGGAGGGAGAAAGCTTAGGTGAGTCAGTTGGATGGAGAAAGTTTAGGTGAGTCAATTGGAGGGAGAAAGCATAGGCGAGTCAGCTGAGGGAGAAAGTATAGGTGGGTCAGCTGGAGGGAGAAAGTATAGGTGTGTCAGTTGGAGGGAGAAAGTATAGGCGAGTCAGCTGAGGGAGAAAGCATAGGCGAGTCAGTCGGAGGGAGAAAGTATAGGCGAGTCAGCTGAGGGAGAAAGTATAGGCGAGTCAGCTGAGGGAGAAAGTATAGGCGAGTCAGCCGAGGGAGACAGTATAGGCGAGTCAGCTGTGGGAAAAAGGATAGGCGAGTCAGCTGGAGGGAGAAAGTATAGGCGAGTCAGCTGAGGGAGAAAGTATAGACGAGTCAGCTGAGGGAGAAAGTATAGGCGAGTCAGCTGAGGGAGAAAGTATAGGCGAGTCAGCTGAGGGAGACAGTATAGGCGAGTCAGCTGTGGGAAAAGGTATAGGCGAGTCAGCTGGAGGGAGAAAGTATAGGCGAGTCAGTTGGAAGGAGAAGGTATAGGCGAGTCAGTTGGAGGGAGAAAGAATAGGCGAGTCAGCTGGAGGGAGAAAGTATAGGCGAGTCAGTTGGAGGGAGAAAGTATAGCTGAGTCCTTTGGAGGGAGAAAGAATAGGCGAGTCAGTTGGAGGGAGAAAGAATAGGCTAGTCAGCTGAAGGGAGAAAGTATAGGCGAGTCAGTTGGAGGGAGAAAGTATAGGCGAGTCAGTTGGAGGGAGAAAGTAGAGGCGAGTCAGTTGGAGGGAGAAAGTATATGTGAGTCAGCTGAGGGAGAAAGAATAGGCGAGTCACTTGGAGGGAGAAAGTACAGGCGAGTCAGCTGAGGGAGAAAGCATAGGCGAGTCAGTTGGAGGGAGAAAGTACAGGCGAGTCAGCTGAGGGAGAAAGTATAGGCGAGTCAGTTGGAGGGAGAAAGTAGAGGCGAGTCAGCTGAGGGAGAAAGTATAGGCGAGTCAGCTGAGGGAGACAGTATAGGCGAGTCAGCTGTGGGAAAAAGTATAGGCGAGTCAGCTGGAGGGAGAAAGTATATGTGAGTCAGCTGAGGGAGAAAGAATAGGCGAGTCACTTGGAGGGAGAAAGTACAGGCGAGTCAGCTGAGGGAGAAAGCATAGGCGAGTCAGCTGAGGGAGACAGTATAGGCGAGTCAGCTGTGGGAAAAAGTATAGGCGAGTCAGCTGGAGGGAGAAAGTATTGGCGATTCAGTTGGAAGGAGAAGGTATAGGCGAGTCAGTTGGAGGGAGAAAGTATAGGCGAGTCAGCTGGAGGGAGAAAGCATAGGCGAGTCAGTTGGAGGGAGAAAGTATAGCTGAGTCCGTTGGAGGGAGAAAGAATAGGCGAGTCAGTTGGAGGGAGAAAGAATAGGCTAGTCAGCTGAAGGGAGAAAGTATAGGCGAGTCAGTTGGAGGGAGAAAGTATAGGCGAGTCAGTTGGAGGGAGAAAGTATAGGCGAGTCAGCTGAGGGAGAAAGTATAGGCGAGTCAGCTGGAGGGAGAAAGTATAGGCGAGTCAGTTGGAGGGAGAACGTATAGGTGAGTCAGCTGAGGGAGAAAGTATAGGCGAGTCAGTTGGAGGGAGAAAGAATAGGCGAGTCAGTTGGAGGGAGAAAGTATAGGCGAGTCAGTTGGAGGGAGAAAGTATAGGTGAGTCAGCTGAGGGAGAAAGTATAGGCGAATCAGTTGGAGGGAGAAAGTATAGGAGAGTCAGTTGGAGGGAGCAAGTATAGGCGAGTCAGTTGGAGGGAGAAAGTATAGGTGAGTCAGTTGAGGGAGAAAGTATAGGCGAGACAGTTGCAGGGAGAAAGAATAGGCGAGTCAGTTGGAGGGAGAAAGTATAGGTGAGTCAGCTGAGGGAGAAAGTATAGGCGAGTCAGTTGGAGGGAGAAAGCATAGGCGAGTCAGTTGGAGGGAGAAAGTATAGGTGAGTCAGTTGGAGGGAGAGAGTATAGGTGAGTCAGTTGGAGGGAGAAAGTATAGGCGAGTCAGCTGGAGGGAGAAATTATAGGCGAGTCAGCTGGAGGGAGAAAGTATAGGCGAGTCAGTTGGAGGGAGAAAGTATAGCTGAGTCCTTTGGAGGGAGAAAGAATAGGCGAGTCAGTTGGAGGGAGAAAGAATAGGCTAGTCAGGTGAAGGGAGAAAGTATAGGCGAGTCAGTTGGAGGGAGAAAGTATAGGCGAGTCAGTTGGAGGGAGAAAGTATAGGTGAGTCAGCTGAGGGAGAAAGAATAGGCGAATCACTTGGAGGGAGAAAGTACAGGCGAGTCAGCTGAGGGAGAAAGCATAGGCGAGTCAGTTGGAGGGAGAAAGTATAGGCGAGTCAGCTGAGGGAGAAAGTATAGGCGAGTCAGTTGGAGGGAGAAAGTAGAGGCGAGTCATCTGAGGGAGAAAGTATAGGCGAGTCAGCTGAGGGAGAAAGTATAGGCGAGTCAGCTGAGGGAGAAAGTATAGGCGAGTCAGCTGAGGGAGACAGTATAGGCGAGTCAGCTGTGGGAAAAGTATAGGCGAGTCAGCTGGAGGGAGAAAGTATAGGCGATTCAGTTGGAAGGAGAAGGTATAGGCGAGTCAGTTGGAGGGAGAAAGTATAGGCGAGTCAGCTGGAGGGAGAAAGCATAGGCGAGTCAGTTGGAGGGAGAAAGTATAGCTGAGTCCGTTGGAGGGAGAAATAATAGGCGAGTCAGTTGGAGGGAGAAAGAATAGGCTAGTCAGCTGAAGGGAGAAAGAATAGGCGAGTCAGTTGGAGGAGAAAGAATAGGCGAGTCAGTTGGAGGGAGAAAGTAGAGGTGAGTCAGTTGGAGGGAGAGAGTATAGGTGAGTCAGTTGGAGGGAGAAAGTATAGGCGAGTCAGCTGGAGGGAGAAAGTATAAGTGAGTCAGTTGGAGGGAGAAAGTATAGGTGAGTCAGTTGGAGGAAGAAAGTATAGGCGAGTCAGTTGGATGGAGAAAGTATAGGTGAGTCAATTGGAGGGAGAAAGTTTAGGCGAGTCAGCTGAGGGAGAGCGTATAGGCGAGTCAGTTGGAGGGAGAAAGTATAGGCGAGACAGTTGCAGGGAGAAAGTATAGGCGAGTCAGTTGGAGGGAGAAAGTATAGGTGAGTCAGCTGAGGGAGAAAGTATAGGCGAGTCAGTTGGAGGGAGAAAGCATAGGCGAGTCAGTTGGTGGGAGAAAGTATAGGTGAGTCAGTTGGAGGGAGAGAGTATAGGTGAGTCAGTTGGAGGGAGAAAGTATAGGCGAGTCAGCTGGAGGGAGAAATTATAGGCGAGTCAGTTGGAGGGAGAAAGTATAGGTGAGTCAGTTGGAGGAGAAAGAATAGGCGAGTCAGTTGGAGGGAGAAAGTAGAGGTGAGTCAGTTGGAGGGAGAGAGTATAGGTGAGTCAGTTGGAGGGAGAAAGTATAGGCGAGTCAGCTGGAGGGAGAAAGTATAAGTGAGTCAGTTGGAGGGAGAAAGTATAGGTGAGTCAGTTGGAGGAAGAAAGTATAGGCGAGTCAGTTGGATGGAGAAAGTATAGGTGAGTCAATTGGAGGGAGAAAGTTTAGGCGAGTCAGCTGAGGGAGAGCGTATAGGCGAGTCAGTTGGAGGGAGAAAGTATAGGCGAGACAGTTGCAGGGAGAAAGTATAGGCGAGTCAGTTGGAGGGAGAAAGTATAGGTGAGTCAGCTGAGGGAGAAAGTATAGGCGAGTCAGTTGGAGGGAGAAAGCATAGGCGAGTCAGTTGGTGGGAGAAAGTATAGGTGAGTCAGTTGGAGGGAGAGAGTATAGGTGAGTCAGTTGGAGGGAGAAAGTATAGGCGAGTCAGCTGGAGGGAGAAATTATAGGCGAGTCAGTTGGAGGGAGAAAGTATAGGTGAGTCAGTTGGAGGGAGAAAGCATAGGTGAGTCAGTTGGATGGAGAAAGTATAGGTGAGTCAATTGGAGGGAGAAAGTATAGGCGAGTCAGCTGAGGGAGAAAGTATAGGTGAGTCAGCTGAGGGAAAAAGTATAGGCGAGTCAGCTGGAGGGAGAAAGTATAGGCGAGTCAGTTGGAGGGAGAAAGTATAGGCGAGTCAGCTGGAGGGAGAAAGTATAGGCGAGTCAGCTGAGGGAGAAAGTATAGGTGAGTCAGTTGGAGGGAGAAAGTATAGGCGAGTCAGTTGGAGGGAGAAAGTATAGGCGAGTCAGCTGAGGGAGAAAGTATAGGCGATTCAGCTGAGGGAGAAAGTATAGGCGAGTCAGTTGGAGGGAGAAAGTATAGGTGAGTCAGCTTAGGGAGAAAGTATAGGCGAGTCAGTTGGAGGGAGAAAGTATAGGCGAGTCAGTTGGAGGGAGAAAGTATTGGCGAGTCAGTTGGAGGGAGAAAGTATAGGTGAGTCAGCTGAGGGAGAAAGTATAGGCGAGTCAGTTGGAGGGACAAAGTATAGGCGAGTCAGCTGGAGGGAGAAAGTATAGGCGAGTCAGTTGGAGGGAAAAAGCATAGGCGAGTCAGCTGGAGGGAGAAAGTATAGGCGAGTCAGTTGGAGGGAGAAAGTATAGGTGAGTCAGTTGGAGGGAGAGAGTATAGGTGAGTCAGTTGGAGGGAGAAAGTATAGGTGAGTCAGTTGGAGGGAGAAAGTATAGGCGAGTCAGCTGAGGGAGAAAGTATTGGCGAGTCAGCTGGAGGGAGAAAGTATAGGCGAGTCAGCTGAGGGAGAAAGTATCGGCGAGTTAGTTGGAGGTTGAAAGTATAGGCGAGTCAGCTGAGGGAGAAAGTATAGGCGAGTCAGCTGGAGGGAGAAAGTATAGGTGAGTCAGTTTGATGGAGAAAGTATAGGTGAGTCAGTTGGAGGGAGAAAGTATAGGCGAGTCAGTTGGAGGGAGAAAGTTTAGGTGAGTCAGTTGGAGGGAGAAAGCTTAGGTGAGTCAGTTGGATGGAGAAAGTTTAGGTGAGTCAATTGGAGGGAGAAAGCATAGGCGAGTCAGCTGAGGGAGAAAGTATAGGTGGGTCAGCTGGAGGGAGAAAGTATAGGTGTGTCAGTTGGAGGGAGAAAGTATAGGCGAGTCAGCTGAGGGAGAAAGCATAGGCGAGTCAGTCGGAGGGAGAAAGTATAGGCGAGTCAGCTGAGGGAGAAAGTATAGGCGAGTCAGCTGAGGGAGAAAGTATAGGCGAGTCAGCCGAGGGAGACAGTATAGGCGAGTCAGCTGTGGGAAAAAGGATAGGCGAGTCAGCTGGAGGGAGAAAGTATAGGCGAGTCAGCTGAGGGAGAAAGTATAGACGAGTCAGCTGAGGGAGAAAGTATAGGCGAGTCAGCTGAGGGAGAAAGTATAGGCGAGTCAGCTGAGGGAGACAGTATAGGCGAGTCAGCTGTGGGAAAAGGTATAGGCGAGTCAGCTGGAGGGAGAAAGTATAGGCGAGTCAGTTGGAAGGAGAAGGTATAGGCGAGTCAGTTGGAGGGAGAAAGAATAGGCGAGTCAGCTGGAGGGAGAAAGTATAGGCGAGTCAGTTGGAGGGAGAAAGTATAGCTGAGTCCTTTGGAGGGAGAAAGAATAGGCGAGTCAGTTGGAGGGAGAAAGAATAGGCTAGTCAGCTGAAGGGAGAAAGTATAGGCGAGTCAGTTGGAGGGAGAAAGTATAGGCGAGTCAGTTGGAGGGAGAAAGTAGAGGCGAGTCAGTTGGAGGGAGAAAGTATATGTGAGTCAGCTGAGGGAGAAAGAATAGGCGAGTCACTTGGAGGGAGAAAGTACAGGCGAGTCAGCTGAGGGAGAAAGCATAGGCGAGTCAGTTGGAGGGAGAAAGTACAGGCGAGTCAGCTGAGGGAGAAAGTATAGGCGAGTCAGTTGGAGGGAGAAAGTAGAGGCGAGTCAGCTGAGGGAGAAAGTATAGGCGAGTCAGCTGAGGGAGACAGTATAGGCGAGTCAGCTGTGGGAAAAAGTATAGGCGAGTCAGCTGGAGGGAGAAAGTATAGGCGAGTCAGCTGAGGGAGAAAGTATAGGCGAGTCAGCTGAGGGAGACAGTATAGGCGAGTCAGCTGTGGGAAAAAGTATAGGCGAGTCAGCTGGAGGGAGAAAGTATTGGCGATTCAGTTGGAAGGAGAAGGTATAGGCGAGTCAGTTGGAGGGAGAATGTATAGGCGAGTCAGCTGGAGGGAGAAAGCATAGGCGAGTCAGTTGGAGGGAGAAAGTATAGCTGAGTCCGTTGGAGGGAGAAAGAATAGGCGAGTCAGTTGGAGGGAGAAAGAATAGGCTAGTCAGCTGAAGGGAGAAAGTATAGGCGAGTCAGTTGGAGGGAGAAAGTATAGGCGAGTCAGTTGGAGGGAGAAAGTATAGGCGAGTCAGCTGAGGGAGAAAGTATAGGCGAGTCAGCTGGAGGGAGAACGTATAGGTGAGTCAGCTGAGGGAGAAAGTATAGGCGAGTCAGTTGGAGGGAGAAAGAATAGGCGAGTCAGTTGGAGGGAGAAAGTATAGGCGAGTCAGTTGGAGGGAGAACGTATAGGTGAGTCAGCTGAGGGAGAAAGTATAGGCGAGTCAGTTGGAGGGAGAAAGAATAGGCGAGTCAGTTGGAGGGAGAAAGTATAGGCGAGTCAGTTGGAGGGAGAAAGTATAGGTGAGTCAGCTGAGGGAGAAAGTATAGGCGAATCAGTTGGAGGGAGAAAGTATAGGCGAGACAGTTGCAGGGAGAAAGAATAGGCGAGTCAGTTGGAGGGAGAAAGTATAGGTGAGTCAGCTGAGGGAGAAAGTATAGGCGAGTCAGTTGGAGGGAGAAAGCATAGGCGAGTCAGTTGGAGGGAGAAAGTATAGGTGAGTCAGTTGGAGGGAGAGAGTATAGGTGAGTCAGTTGGAGGGAGAAAGTATAGGCGAGTCAGCTGGAGGGAGAAATTATAGGCGAGTCAGCTGGAGGGAGAAAGTATAGGCGAGTCAGTTGGAGGGAGAAAGTATAGCTGAGTCCTTTGGAGGGAGAAAGAATAGGCGAGTCAGTTGGAGGGAGAAAGAATAGGCTAGTCAGGTGAAGGGAGAAAGTATAGGCGAGTCAGTTGGAGGGAGAAAGTATAGGCGAGTCAGTTGGAGGGAGAAAGTATAGGTGAGTCAGCTGAGGGAGAAAGAATAGGCGAGTCACTTGGAGGGAGAAAGTACAGGCGAGTCAGCTGAGGGAGAAAGCATAGGCGAGTCAGTTGGAGGGAGAAAGTATAGGCGAGTCAGCTGAGGGAGAAAGTATAGGCGAGTCAGTTGGAGGGAGAAAGTAGAGGCGAGTCATCTGAGGGAGAAAGTATAGGCGAGTCAGCTGAGGGAGAAAGTATAGGCGAGTCAGCTGAGGGAGAAAGTATAGGCGAGTCAGCTGAGGGAGACAGTATAGGCGAGTCAGCTGTGGGAAAAGCATAGGCGAGTCAGCTGGAGGGAGAAAGTATAGGCGATTCAGTTGGAAGGAGAAGGTATAGGCGAGTCAGTTGGAGGGAGAAAGTATAGGCGAGTCAGCTGGAGGGAGAAAGCATAGGCGAGTCAGTTGGAGGGAGAAAGTATAGCTGAGTCCGTTGGAGGGAGAAAGAATAGGCGAGTCAGTTGGAGGGAGAAAGAATAGGCTAGTCAGCTGAAGGGAGAAAGAATAGGCGAGTCAGTTGGAGGAGAAAGAATAGGCGAGTCAGTTGGAGGGAGAAAGTAGAGGTGAGTCAGTTGGAGGGAGAGAGTATAGGTGAGTCAGTTGGAGGGAGAAAGTATAGGCGAGTCAGCTGGAGGGAGAAAGTATAAGTGAGTCAGTTGGAGGGAGAAAGTATAGGTGAGTCAGTTGGAGGAAGAAAGTATAGGCGAGTCAGTTGGATGGAGAAAGTATAGGTGAGTCAATTGGAGGGAGAAAGTTTAGGCGAGTCAGCTGAGGGAGAGCGTATAGGCGAGTCAGTTGGAGGGAGAAAGTATAGGCGAGACAGTTGCAGGGAGAAAGTATAGGCGAGTCAGTTGGAGGGAGAACGTATAGGTGAGTCAGCTGAGGGAGAAAGTATAGGCGAGTCAGTTGGAGGGAGAAAGCATAGGCGAGTCAGTTGGAGGGAGAAAGTATAGGTGAGTCAGTTGGAGGGAGAGAGTATAGGTGAGTCAGTTGGAGGGAGAAAGTATAGGCGAGTCAGCTGGAGGGAGAAATTATAGGCGAGTCAGTTGGAGGGAGAAAGTATAGGTGAGTCAGTTGGAGGGAGAAAGCATAGGTGAGTCAGTTGGATGGAGAAAGTATAGGTGAGTCAATTGGAGAGAGAAAGTATAGGCGAGTCAGCTGAGGGAGAAAGTATAGGTGAGTCAGCTGAGGGAAAAAGTATAGGCGAGTCAGCTGGAGGGAGAAAGTATAGGCGAGTCAGTTGGAGGGAGAAAGTATAGGCGAGTCAGCTGGAGGGAGAAAGTATAGGCGAGTCAGCTGAGGGAGAAAGTATAGGTGAGTCAGTTGGAGGGAGAAAGTATAGGCGAGTCAGTTGGAGGGAGAAAGTATAGGCGAGTCAGCTGAGGGAGAAAGTATAGGCGATTCAGCTGAGGGAGAAAGTATAGGCGAGTCAGTTGGAGGGAGAAAGTATAGGTGAGTCAGCTGAGGGAGAAAGTATAGGCGAGTCAGTTGGAGGGAGAAAGTATAGGCGAGTCAGTTGGAGGGAGAAAGTATTGGCGAGTCAGTTGGAGGGAGAAAGTATAGGTGAGTCAGCTGAGGGAGAAAGTATAGGCGAGTCAGTTGGAGGGACAAAGTATAGGCGAGTCAGTTGTAGGGAGAAAGTATAGGTGAGTCAGTTGGAGGGAGAAAGTATAGGCGAGTCAGCTGGAGGGAGAAAGTATAGGCGAGTCAGTTGGAGGGAAAAAGCATAGGCGAGTCAGTTGGAGGGAGAAAGAATAGGCTAGTCAGCTGAAGGGAGAAAGTATAGGCGAGTCAGTTGGAGGGAGAAAGTATATGCGAGTCAGTTGGAGGGAGAAAGTATAGGCGAGTCAGTTGGAGGGAGAAAGTATAGGTGAGTCAGCTGAGGGAGAAAGATTAGGCGAGTCAGCTGGAGGGAGAAAGAATAGGCGAGTCAGTTGGAGGGAGAAAGAATAGGCTAGTCAGCTGAAGGGAGAAAGTATAGGCGAGTCAGTTGGAGGGAGAAAGTATAGGCGAGTCAGTTGGAGGGAGAAAGTATAGGCGAGTCAGCTGGAGGGAGAAAGCATAGGCGAGTCAGTTGGAGGGAGAAAGTATAGCTGAGTCCGTTGGAGGGAGAAAGAATAGGCGAGTCAGTTGGAGGGAGAAAGAATAGGCTAGTCAGCTGAAGGGAGAAAGTATAGGCGAGTCAGTTGGAGGGAGAAAGTATAGGCGAGTCAGTTGGAGGGAGAAAGTATAGGCGAGTCAGCTGAGGGAGAAAGTATAGGCGAGTCAGCTGGAGGGAGAAAGTATAGGCGAGTCAGTTGGAGGGAGAACGTATAGGTGAGTCAGCTGAGGGAGAAAGTATAGGCGAGTCAGTTGGAGGGAGAAAGAATAGGCGAGTCAGTTGGAGGGAGAAAGTATAGGCGAGTCAGTTGGAGGGAGAAAGTATAGGTGAGTCAGCTGAGGGAGAAAGTATAGGCGAATCAGTTGGAGGGAGAAAGTATAGGAGAGTCAGTTGGAGGGAGCAAGTATAGGTGGGTCAGTTGGAGGGAGAAAGTTAAGGTGAGACAGTTGGATGGAGAAAGTATAGGTGAGTCAGCTGAGGGAGAAAGTATAGGCGAGTCACCTGAGGGAGAAAGTATAGGCGAGTCAGCTGAGGGAGAAAGTATAGACGAGTCAGCTGAGGGAGACAGTATAGGCGAGTCAGCTGTGGGACAAAATATAGGCGAGTCAGCTGGAGGGAAAAAGTATAGGCGAGTCAGCAGGAGGGAGAAAGTATAGGCGAGTCAGTTGGAAGGAGAAGGTATAGGCGAGTCAGTTGGAGGGAGAAAGTATAGGCGAGTCAGCTGGAGGGAGAAAGAATAGGCGAGTCAGTTGGAGGGAGAAAGTATAGGTGAGTCAGCTGAGGGACAAAGTATAGGCGAGTCAGTTGGAGGGAGAAAGTGTAGGCGAGTCAGTTGGAGGGAGAAAGTATAGGCGAGTCAGTTGGAGGGAGAAAGTATAGGCGAGTCAGTTGGAGGGATAAAGTATAGGTGAGTCAGTTGGAGTGAGAGAGTATAGATGAGTCAGTTGGAGGGAGAGAGTATAGGTGAGTCAGTTGGAGGGAGAAAGTATAGGCGAGTCAGCTGGAGGGAGAAAGTATAGGCGAGTCAGTTGGAGGGAGAAAGTATAGGTTAGTCAGTTGGATGGAGAAAGTATAGGAGAGTCAGTTGGAGGGAGAAAGTATAGGTGAGTCAGCTGAGAGAGAAAGTATAGGCGAGTCAGTTGGAGGGAGAAAGAATAGGCGATTCAGTTGGAGGGAGAAAGTACTGGCAAGTCAGTTGGAGGGAGAAAGTATAGGTGAGTCAGCTGAGGGAGAAAATATAGGCGAGTCAGTTGGAGGGAGAAAGTATAGGCGAGTCAGCTGAGGGAGAAAGTATAGGCGAGTCAGCTGGAGGGAGAAAGTATAGGTGAGTCAGTTGGAGGGAGAAAGTATAGGTGAGTCAGTTTGATGGAGAAAGTATAGGTGAGTCAGTTGGAGGGAGAAAGTATAGGCGAGTCAGTTGGAGGGAGAAAGTTTAGGTGAGTCAGTTGGAGGGAGAAAGTTTAGGTGAGTTAGTTGGATGGAGAAAGTATAGGTGAGTCAATTGGAGGGAGAAAGCATAGGCGAGTCAGCTGAGGGAGAAATAATAGGTGGGTCAGCTGGAGGGAAAAAGTATAGGTGAGTCAGTTGGAGGGAGAAAGTATAGGCGAGTCAGCTGAGGGAGAAAGCATAGGCGAGTCAGTCGGAGGGAGAAAGTATAGGCGAGTCAGCTGAGGGAGAAAGTATAGGCGAGTCAGCTGAGGGAGAAAGTATAGGCGAGTCAGCTGAGGGAGACAGTATAGGCGTGTCAGCTGTGGGAAAACGGATAGGCGAATCAGCTGGAGGGAGAAAGTATAGGCGAGTCAGCTGAGGGAGAAAGTATAGACGAGTCAGCTGAGGGAGAAAGTATAGGCGAGTCAGCTGAGGGAGAAAGTATAGGCGAGTCAGCTGAGGGAGACAGTATAGGCGAGTCAGCTGTGGGAAAAGGTATAGGCGAGTCAGCTGGAGGGAGAAAGTATAGGCGAGTCAGTTGGAAGGAGAAGGTATAGGCGAGTCAGTTGGAGGGAGAAAGTATAGGCGAGTCAGCTGGAGGGAGAAAGTATAGGCGAGTCAGTTGGAGGGAGAAAGAATAGCTGAGTCCTTTGGAGGGAGAAAGAATAGGCGAGTCAGTTGGAGGGAGAAAGAATAGGCTAGTCAGCTGAAGGGAGAAAGTATAGGCGAGTCAGTTGGAGGGAGAAAGTATAGGCGAGTCAGTTGGAGGGAGAAAGTATAGGCGAGTCAGTTGGAGGGAGAAAGTATATGTGAGTCAGCTGAGGGAGAAAGAATAGGCGAGTCACTTGGAGGGAGAAAGTACAGGCGAGTCAGCTGAGGGAGAAAGCATAGGCGAGTCAGTTGGAGGGAGAAAGTATAGGCGAGTCAGCTGAGGGAGAAAGTATAGGCGAGTCAGTTGGAGGGAGAAAGTAGAGGCGAGTCATCTGAGGGAGAAAGTATAGGCGAGTCAGCTGAGGGAGAAAGTATAGGCGAGTCAGCTGAGGGAGAAAGTATAGGCGAGTCAGCTGAGGGAGAGAGTATAGGCGAGTCAGCTGTGGGAAAAAGTATAGGCGAGTCAGCTGGAGGGAGAAAGTATTGGCGATTCAGTTGGAAGGAGAAGGTATAGGCGAGTCAGTTGGAGGGAGAAAGAATAGGCGAGTCAGCTGGAGGGAGAAAGCATAGGCGAGTCATTTGGAGGGAGAAAGTATAGCTGAGTCCGTTGGAGGGAGAAAGAATAGGCGAGTCAGTTGGAGGGAGAAAGAATAGGCTAGTCAGCTGAAGGGAGAAAGCATAGGCGAGTCAGTTGGAGGAAGAAAGTATAGGCGAGTCAGTTGGAGGGAGAAAGTATAGGCGAGTCAGCTGAGGGAGAAAGTATAGGCGAGTCAGCTGGAGGGAGAAAGTATAGGCGAGTCAGTTGGAGGGAGAACGTATAGGTGAGTCAGCTGAGGGAGAAAGTATAGGCGAGTCAGTTGGAGGGAGAAAGAATAGGCGAGTCAGTTGGAGGGAGAAAGTATAGGCGAGTCAGTTGGAGGGAGAAAGTATAGGTGAGTCAGCTGAGGGAGAAAGTATAGGCGAATCAGTTGGAGGGAGAAAGTATAGGAGAGTCAGTTGGAGGGAGCAAGTATAGGTGGGTCAGTTGGAGGGAGAAAGTTAAGGTGAGACAGTTGGATGGAGAAAGTATAGGTGAGTCAGCTGAGGGAGAAAGTATAGGCGAGTCAGCTGAGGGAGAAGGTATAGGCGAGTCAGCTGAGGGAGAAAGTATAGACGAGTCAGCTGATGGAGACAGTATAGGCGAGTCAGCTGTGGGACAAAATATAGGCGAGTCAGCTGGAGGGAAAAAGTATAGGCGAGTCAGCAGGAGGGAGAAAGTATAGGCGAGTCAGTTGGAAGAAGAAGGTATAGGCGAGTCAGTTGGAGGGAGAAAGTATAGGCGAGTCAGCTGGAGGGAGAAAGAATAGGCGAGTCAGTTGGAGGGAGAAAGTATAGGTGAGTCAGCTGAGGGACAAAGTATAGGCGAGTCAGTTGGAGGGAGAAAGTGTAGGCGAGTCAGTTGGAGGGAGAAAGTATAGGCGAGTCAGTTGGAGGGAGAAAGTATAGGCGAGTCAGTTGGAGGGAGAAAGTATAGGTGAGTCAGTTGGAGTGAGAGAGTATAGATGAGTCGGTTGGAGGGAGAGAGTATAGGTGAGTCAGTTGGAGGGAGAAAGTATAGGCGAGTCAGCTGGAGGGAGAAAGTATAGGCGAGTCAGTTGGAGGGAGAAAGTATAGGTGAGTCAGTTGGAGGGAGAAAGTATAGGTTAGTCAGTTGGATGGAGAAAGTATAGGAGAGTCAGTTGGAGGGAGAAAGTATAGGTGAGTCAGCTGAGAGAGAAAGTATAGGCGAGTCAGTTGGAGGGAGAAAGAATAGGCGAGTCAGTTGGAGGGAGAAAGTACTGGCGAGTCAGTTGGAGGGAGAAAGTATAGGTGAGTCAGCTGAGGGAGAAAGTATAGGCGAGTCAGTTGGAGGGAGAAAGT
The DNA here is from genome assembly GCA_964017155.1 of Oasisia sp. SBJ-2009. Lineage (NCBI taxonomy): Eukaryota > Metazoa > Annelida > Polychaeta > Sabellida > Siboglinidae > Oasisia > Oasisia sp. SBJ-2009. Next base: position 44,258,985 of record OZ024854.1, read on the forward strand.
ATAGGCGAGTCAGTTGGAGGGAGAAAGCATAGGTGAGTCAGTTGGAGGGAGAGAGTGTAGGTGAGTCAGTTGGAGGGAGAAAGCATAGGTGAGTCAGCTGAGGGAGAAAGTGTAGGCGAGTCAGTTGGAGGGAGAAAGAATAGGCGAGTCAGTTGGAGGGAGAAAGTATAGGCGAGTCAGTTGGAGGGAGAAAGTATAGGTGAGTCAGCTGAGGGAGAAAGTATAAGCGAATCAGTTGGAGGGAGAAAGTATAGGAGAGTCAGTTGGAGGGAGCAAGTATAGGTGAGTCAGTTGGAGGGAGAAAGTATAGGTGAGACAGTTGGATGGAGAAAGTATAGGTGAGTCAATTGGAGGGAGAAAGTATAGGCGAGTCAGCTGAGGGAGAAAGTATAGGTGAGTCTGCTGGAGGAAGAAAGTATAGGCGAGTCAGCTGAGGGAGACAGTATAGGCGAGTCAGCTGTGGGAAAAAGTATAGGCGAGTCAGCTGGAGGGAGAAAGTATAGGCGAGTCAGTTGGAAGGAGAAGGTATAGGCGAGTCAGTTGGAGGGAGAAAGTATAGGCGAGTCAGCTGGAAGGAGAAAGTATAGGCGAGTCAGTTAGAGGGAGATAGTATAGCTGTGTCCGTTGGAGTTAGAAAGAATAGGCGAGTCAGTTGGAGGGAGAAAGAATAGGCTAGTCAGCTGAAGGGAGAAAGTATAGGCGAGTCAGTTGGAGGGAGAAAGTATAGGCGAGTCAGTTGGAGGGAGAAAGTATAGGCGAGTCAGTTGGAGGGAGAAAGTATAGGAGAGTCAGCTGAGGGAGAAAGAATAGGCGAGTCAGTTGGAGGGAGAAAGAATAGGCGAGTCAGCTGAGGGAGAAAGTATAGGCGAGTCAGATGGAGGGAGAAAGAATAGGCGAGTCAGTTGGAGGGAGAAAGTATAGGTGAGTCAGCTGAGGGAGAAAGTATAGGCGAGTCAGTTGGAGGGAGAAAGAATAGGCGAGTCAGTTGGAGGTAGAAAGTATAGGAAAGTCAGTTGGAGGGAGAAAGTATAGGTGAGTCAGCTGAGGGAGAAAGTATAGGCGAGTCAGTTGGAGGGAGAAAGTATAGGAGAGTCAGTTGCAGGGAGCAAGTATAGGTGAGTCAGTTGGAGGGAGAATGTTTAGGTGAGGCAGTTGGATGGGGAAAGTATAGGTGAGTCAATTGGAGGGAGAAAGTATAGGCGAGTCAGCTGGAGGGAGAAAGTATAGGTGAGTTAGTTGGAGGGAGAATGTATAGGCGAGTCAGTTGGAGGGAGAAAGCATAGGCGAGTCAGCTGAGGGAGAAAGCATAGGCGAGTCAGTTGGAGGGAGAAAGTATAGGCGAGTCAGCTGAGGGAGAAAGTATAGGCGAGTCAGTTGGAGGGAGAAAGTATAGGCGAGTCAGCTGAGGGAGAAAGTATAGGTGAGTCAGCTGAGGGAGAAAGTATAGGCGAGTCAGCTGAGGGAGAAAGCATAGGCGAGTCAGCTGCGGGAGAAAGTATAGGCGAGTCAGCTGGAGGGAGAAAGTATAGGCGAGTCAGTTGGAGGGAGAAAGTATAGGCGAGTCAGTTGGAGGGAGAAAGTATAGGCGAGTCAGCTGGAGGGAGAAAGTATAGGCGAGTCAGTTGGAGGGAGAAAGTATAGGTGACTCCGTTGGAGGGAGAAAGTATAGGCGAGTCAGTTGGAGGGAGAAAGTATAGGCTATTCAGCTGGAGGGAGAAAGTATAGGCGAGTCAGTTGGAGGGAGAAAGAATAGGCGAGTCAGTTGGAGGGAGAAAGTACTGGCGAGTCAGTTGGAGGGAGAAAGTATAGGTGAGTCAGCTGAGGGAGAAAGTATAGGCGAGTCAGTTGAAGGGAGAAAGAATAGGCGAGTCAGTTGGAGGGAGAAAGTACTGGCGAGTCAGTTGGAGGGAGAAAGTATAGGTGAGTCAGCTGAGGGAGAAAGTATAGGCGAGTCAGTTGGAGGGAGAAAGTATAGGCGAGTCAGTTGGAGGGAGAAAGCATAGGTGAGTCAGTTGGAGGGAGAGAGTGTAGGTGAGTCAGTTGGAGGGAGAAAGCATAGGTGAGTCAGCTGAGGGAGAAAGTGTAGGCGAGTCAGTTGGAGGGAGAAAGAATAGGCGAGTCAGTTGGAGGGAGAAAGTATAGGCGAGTCAGCGGAGGGAAAAAGTATAGGTGAGTCAGCTGGAGGGAGAAAGTATAGGTGAGTTAGTTGGAGGGAGAATGTATAGGCGAGTCAGTTGGAGGGAGAAAGCATAGGCGAGTCAGCTGAGGGAGAAAGCATAGGCGAGTCAGTTGGAGGGAGAAAGTATAGGCGAGTCAGCTGAGGGAGAAAGTATAGGCGAGTCAGTTGGAGGGAGAAAGTATAGGCGAGTCAGCTGAGGGAGAAAGTATAGGCGAGTCAGCTGAGGGAGAAAGTATAGGCGAGTCAGCTGAGGGAGAAAGCACAGGCGAGTCAGCTGCGGGAGAAAGTATAGGCGAGTCAGCTGGAGGGAGAAAGTATAGGCGAGTCAGTTGGAGGGAGAAAGTATAGGCGAGTCAGTTGGAGGGAGAAAGTATAGGCGAGTCAGCTGGAGGGAGAAAGTATAGGCGTGTCAGTTGGAGGGAGAAAGTATAGGTGAGTCAGCTGAGGGAGAAAGTATAAGCGAATCAGTTGGAGGGAGAAAGTATAGGAGAGTCAGTTGGAGGGAGCAAGTATAGGTGAGTCAGTTGGAGGGAGAAAGTATAGGTGAGACTGTTGGATGGAGAAAGTATAGGTGAGTCAATTGGAGGGAGAAAGTATAGGCGAGTCAGCTGAGGGAGAAAGTATAGGTGAGTCTGCTGGAGGAAGAAAGTATAGGCGAGTCAGCTGAGGGAGACAGTATAGGCGAGTCAGCTGTGGGAAAAAGTATAGGCGAGTCAGCTGGAGGGAGAAAGTATAGGCGAGTCAGTTGGAAGGAGAAGGTATAGGCGAGTCAGTTGGAGGGAGAAAGTATAGGCGAGTCAGCTGGAAGGAGAAAGTATAGTCGAGTCAGTTAGAGGGAGATAGTATAGCTGTGTCCGTTGGAGTTAGAAAGAATAGGCGAGTCAGTTGGAGGGAGAAAGAATAGGCTAGTCAGCTGAAGGGAGAAAGTATAGGCGAGTCAGTTGGAGGGAGAAAGTATAGGCGAGTCAGTTGGAGGGAGAAAGTATAGGCGAGTCAGTTGGAGGGAGAAAGTATAGGAGAGTCAGCTGAGGGAGAAAGAATAGGCGAGTCAGTTGGAGGGAGAAAGAATAGGCGAGTCAGCTGAGGGAGAAAGTATAGGCGAGTCAGATGGAGGGAGAAAGAATAGGCGAGTCAGTTGGAGGGAGAAAGTATAGGTGAGTCAGCTGAGGGAGAAAGTATAGGCGAGTCAGTTGGAGGGAGAAAGAATACGCGAGTCAGTTGGAGGGAGAAAGTATAGGAAAGTCAGTTGGAGGGAGAAAGTATAGGTGAGTCAGCTGAGGGAGAAAGTATAGGCGAATCAGTTGGAGGGAGAAAGTATAGGAGAGTCAGTTGCAGGGAGCAAGTATAGGTGAGTCAGTTGGAGGGAGAATGTTTAGGTGAGGCAGTTGGATGGGGAAAGTATAGGTGAGTCAATTGGAGGGAGAAAGAATAGGCGAGTCAGCGGAGGGAAAAAGTATAGGTGAGTCAGCTGGAGGGAGAAAGTATAGGTGAGTTAGTTGGAGGGAGAATGTATAGGCGAGTCAGTTGGAGGGAGAAAGCATAGGCGAGTCAGCTGAGGGAGAAAGCATAGGCGAGTCAGTTGGAGGGAGAAAGTATAGGCGAGTCAGCTGAGGGAGAAAGTATAGGCGAGTCAGTTGGAGGGAGAAAATATAGGCGAGTCAGCTGAGGGAGAAAGTATAGGCGAGTCAGCTGAGGGAGAAAGTATAGGCGAGTCAGCTGAGGGAGAAAGCATAGGCGAGTCAGCTGCGGGAGAAAGTATAGGCGAGTCAGCTGGAGGGAGAAAGTATACGCGAGTCAGTTGGAGGGAGAAAGTATAGGCGAGTCAGTTGGAGGGAGAAAGTATAGGCGAGTCAGCTGGAGGGAGAAAGTATAGGCGAGTCAGTTGGAGGGAGAAAGTATAGGTGACTCCGTTGGAGGGAGAAAGTATAGGCGAGTCAGTTGGAGGGAGAAAGTATAGGCTATTCAGCTGGAGGGAGAAAGTATAGGCGAGTCAGTTGGAGGGAGAAAGTATAGGCGAGTCAGTTGGAGGGAGAAAGTATAGGCGAGTCAGCTGGAGGGAGAAAGTATAGGCGAGTCAGTTGGAGGGAGAAAGTATGGGCGAGTCAGTTGGAGGGAGAAAGTATAGGCGAGTCAGCTGAGGGAGAAAGTATAGGTGAGTCAGTTGGAGGGAGAAACTATAGGCGAGTCAGTTGGAGGGAGAAAGTATAGGTGAGTCAGTTGGAGAGAGAAAGTATAGGCGAGTCAGCTGAGGGAGAAAGTATAGGCGAGTCAGCTGGAGGGAGAAAGTATAGGCGAGTCAGCTGAGTGAGAAAGTATAGGCGAGTCAGTTGGAGGGAGAAAGTATAGGCGAGTCAGCTGGAGGGAGAAAGTATAGGCGAGTCAGTTGGAAGGAGAAGGTATAGGCGAGTCAGTTGGAGGGAGAAAGTATAGGCGAGTCAGCTGGAAGGAGAAAGTATAGGCGAGTCAGTTGGAGGGAGAAAGTATAGCTGTGTCCGTTGGAGGGAGAAAGAATAGGCGAGTCAGTTGGAGGGAGAAAGAATAGGCTAGTCAGCTGAAGGGAGAAAGTATAGGCGAGTCAGTTGGAGGGAGAAAGTATAGGCGAGTCAGTTGGAGGGAGAAAGTATAGGCGAGTCAGTTGGAGGGAGAAAGTATAGGTGAGTCAGCTGAGGGAGAAAGAATAGGCGAGTCAGTTGGAGGGAGAAAGAATAGGCGAGTCAGCTGAGGGAGAAAGTATAGGCGAGTCAGATGGAGGGAGAAAGTATAGGTGAGTCAGTTGGAGGGAGAAAGTATAGGTTAGTCAGTTGGATGGAGAAAGTATAGGAGAGTCAGTTGGAGGGAGAAAGTATAGGTGAGTCAGCTGAGAGAGAAAGTATAGGCGAGTCAGTTGAAGGGAGAAAGAATAGGCGAGTCAGTTGGAGGGAGAAAGTACTGGCGAGTCAGTTGGAGGGAGAAAGTATAGGTGAGTCAGCTGAGGGAGAAAGTATAGGCGAGTCAGTTGGAGGGAGAAAGTATAGGCGAGTCAGTTGGAGGGAGAAAGCATAGGTGAGTCAGTTGGAGGGAGAGAGTGTAGGTGAGTCAGTTGGAGGGAGAAAGCATAGGTGAGTCAGCTGAGGGAGAAAGTGTAGGCGAGTCAGTTGGAGGGAGAAAGAATAGGCGAGTCAGTTGGAGGGAGAAAGTATAGGCGAGTCAGTTGGAGGGAGAAAGTATAGGTGAGTCAGCTGAGGGAGAAAGTATAAGCGAATCAGTTGGAGGGAGAAAGTATAGGAGAGTCAGTTGGAGGGAGCAAGTATAGGTGAGTCAGTTGGAGGGAGAAAGTATAGGTGAGACAGTTGGATGGAGAAAGTATAGGTGAGTCAATTGGAGGGAGAAAGTATAGGCGAGTCAGCTGAGGGAGAAAGTATAGGTGAGTCTGCTGGAGGAAGAAAGTATAGGCGAGTCAGCTGAGGGAGACAGTATAGGCGAGTCAGCTGTGGGAAAAAGTATAGGCGAGTCAGCTGGAGGGAGAAAGTATAGGCGAGTCAGTTGGAAGGAGAAGGTATAGGCGAGTCAGTTGGAGGGAGAAAGTATAGGCGAGTCAGCTGGAAGGAGAAAGTATAGGCGAGTCAGTTAGAGGGAGATAGTATAGCTGTGTCCGTTGGAGTTAGAAAGCATAGGCGAGTCAGTTGGAGGGAGAAAGAATAGGCTAGTCAGCTGAAGGGAGAAAGTATAGGCGAGTCAGTTGGAGGGAGAAAGTATAGGCGAGTCAGTTGGAGGGAGAAAGTATAGGCGAGTCAGTTGGAGGGAGAAAGTATAGGAGAGTCAGCTGAGGGAGAAAGAATAGGCGAGTCAGTTGGAGGGAGAAAGAATAGGCGAGTCAGCTGAGGGAGAAAGTATAGGCGAGTCAGATGGAGGGAGAAAGAATAGGCGAGTCAGTTGGAGGGAGAAAGTATAGGTGAGTCAGCTGAGGGAGAAAGTATAGGCGAGTCAGTTGGAGGGAGAAAGAATACGCGAGTCAGTTGGAGGGAGAAAGTATAGGAAAGTCAGTTGGAGGGAGAAAGTATAGGTGAGTCAGCTGAGGGAGAAAGATAGGCGAATCAGTTGGAGGGAGAAAGTATAGGAGAGTCAGTTGCAGGGAGCAAGTATAGGTGAGTCAGTTGGAGGGAGAATGTTTAGGTGAGGCAGTTGGATGGGGAAAGTATAGGTGAGTCAATTGGAGGGAGAAAGTATAGGCGAGTCAGCGGAGGGAAAAAGTATAGGTGAGTCAGCTGGTGGGAGAAAGTATAGGTGAGTTAGTTGGAGGGAGAATGTATAGGCGAGTCATTTGGAGGGAGAAAGCATAGGCGAGTCAGCTGAGGGAGAAAGCATAGGCGAGTCAGTTGGAGGGAGAAAGTATAGGCGAGTCAGCTGAGGGAGAAAGTATAGGCGAGTCAGTTGGAGGGAGAAAGTATAGGCGAGTCAGCTGAGGGAGAAAGTATAGGCGAGTCAGCTGAGGGAGAAAGTATAGGCGAGTCAGCTGAGGGAGAAAGCACAGGCGAGTCAGCTGCGGGAGAAAGTATAGGCGAGTCAGCTGGAGGGAGAAAGTATAGGCGAGTCAGTTGGAGGGAGAAAGTATAGGCGAGTCAGTTGGAGGGAGAAAGTATAGGCGAGTCAGCTGGAGGGAGAAAGTATAGGCGAGTCAGTTGGAGGGAGAAAGTATAGGTGAGTCAGCTGAGGGAGAAAGTATAAGCGAATCAGTTGGAGGGAGAAAGTATAGGAGAGTCAGTTGGAGGGAGCAAGTATAGGTGAGTCAGTTGGAGGGAGAAAGTATAGGTGAGACAGTTGGATGGAGAAAGTATAGGTGAGTCAATTGGAGGGAGAAAGTATAGGCGAGTCAGCTGAGGGAGAAAGTATAGGTGAGTCTGCTGGAGGAAGAAAGTATAGGCGAGTCAGCTGAGGGAGACAGTATAGGCGAGTCAGCTGTGGGAAAAAGTATAGGCGAGTCAGCTGGAGGGAGAAAGTATAGGCGAGTCAGTTGGAAGGAGAAGGTATAGGCGAGTCAGTTGGAGGGAGAAAGTATAGGCGAGTCAGCTGGAAGGAGAAAGTATAGGCGAGTCAGTTAGAGGGAGATAGTATAGCTGTGTCCGTTGGAGTTAGAAAGAATAGGCGAGTCAGTTGGAGGGAGAAAGAATAGGCTAGTCAGCTGAAGGGAGAAAGTATAGGCGAGTCAGTTGGAGGGAGAAAGTATAGGCGAGTCAGTTGGAGGGAGAAAGTATAGGCGAGTCAGTTGGAGGGAGAAAGTATAGGAGAGTCAGCTGAGGGAGAAAGAATAGGCGAGTCAGTTGGAGGGAGAAAGAATAGGCGAGTCAGCTGAGGGAGAAAGTATAGGCGAGTCAGATGGAGGGAGAAAGAATAGGCGAGTCAGTTGGAGGGAGAAAGTATAGGTGAGTCAGCTGAGGGAGAAAGTATAGGCGAGTCAGTTGGAGGGAGAAAGAATACGCGAGTCAGTTGGAGGGAGAAAGTATAGGAAAGTCAGTTGGAGGGAGAAAGTATAGGTGAGTCAGCTGAGGGAGAAAGTATAGGCGAATCAGTTGGAGGGAGAAAGTATAGGAGAGTCAGTTGCAGGGAGCAAGTATAGGTGAGTCAGTTGGAGGGAGAATGTTTAGGTGAGGCAGTTGGATGGGGAAAGTATAGGTGAGTCAATTGGAGGGAGAAAGTATAGGCGAGGCAGCGGAGGGAAAAGTATAGGTGAGTCAGCTGGAGGGAGAAAGTATAGGTGAGTTAGTTGGATGGAGAATGTATAGGCGAGTCAGTTGGAGGGAGAAAGCATAGGCGAGTCAGCAGAGGGAGAAAGCATAGGCGAGTCAGTTGGAGGGAGAAAGTATAGGCGAGTCAGCTGAGGGAGAAAGTATAGGCGAGTCAGTTGGAGGGAGAAAGTATAGGCGAATCAGCTGAGGGAGAAAGTATAGGCGAGTCAGCTGAGGGAGAAAGTATAGGCGAGTCAGCTGAGGGAGAAAGCACAGGCGAGTCAGCTGCGGGAGAAAGTATAGGCGAGTCAGCTGGAGGGAGAAAGTATAGGCCAGTCAGTTGGAGGGAGAAAGTATAGGCGAGTCAGTTGGAGGGAGAAAGTATAGGCGAGTCAGCTGGAGGGAGAAAGTATAGGCGAGTCAGTTGGAGGGAGAAAGTATAGGTGACTCCGTTGGAGGGAGAAAGTATAGGCGAGTCAGTTGGAGGGAGAAAGTATAGGCTATTCAGCTGGAGGGAGAAAGTATAGGCGAGTCAGTTGGAGGGAGAAAGTATAGGCGAGTCAGTTGGAGGGAGAAAGTATAGGCGAGTCAGCTGGAGGGAGAAAGTATAGGCGAGTCAGTTGGAGGGAGAAAGTATGGGCGAGTCAGTTGGAGGGAGAAAGTATAGGCGAGTCAGCTGAGGGAGAAAGTATAGGTGAGTCAGTTGGAGGGAGAAAGTATAGGCGAGTCAGTTGGAGGGAGAAAGTATAGGTGAGTCAGTTGGAGAGAGAAAGCATAGGCGAGTCAGCTGAGGGAGAAAGTATAGGCGAATCAGCTGGAGGGAGAAAGTATAGGCGAGTCAGCTGAGTGAGAAAGTATAGGCGAGTCAGTTGGAGGGAGAAAGTATAGGCGAGTCAGCTGGAGGGAGAAAGTATAGGCGAGTCAGTTGGAAGGAGAAGGTATAGGCGAGTCAGTTGGAGGGAGAAAGTATAGGCGAGTCAGCTGGAAGGAGAAAGTATAGGCGAGTCAGTTAGAGGGAGATAGTATAGCTGTGTCCGTTGGAGTTAGAAAGAATAGGCGAGTCAGTTGGAGGGAGAAAGAATAGGCTAGTCAGCTGAAGGGAGAAAGTATAGGCGAGTCAGTTGGAGGGAGAAAGTATAGGCGAGTCAGTTGGAGGGAGAAAGTATAGGCGAGTCAGTTGGAGGGAGAAAGTATAGGAGAGTCAGCTGAGGGAGAAAGAATAGGCGAGTCAGTTGGAGGGAGAAAGAATAGGCGAGTCAGCTGAGGGAGAAAGTATAGGCGAGTCAGATGGAGGGAGAAAGAATAGGCGAGTCAGTTGGAGGGAGAAAGTATAGGTGAGTCAGCTGAGGGAGAAAGTATAGGCGAGTCAGTTGGAGGGAGAAAGAATACGCGAGTCAGTTGGAGGGAGAAAGTATAGGAAAGTCAGTTGGAGGGAGAAAGTATAGGTGAGTCAGCTGAGGGAGAAAGTATAGGCGAATCAGTTGGAGGGAGAAAGTATAGGAGAGTCAGTTGCAGGGAGCAAGTATAGGTGAGTCAGTTGGAGGGAGAATGTTTAGGTGAGGCAGTTGGATGGGGAAAGTATAGGTGAGTCAATTGGAGGGAGAAAGTATAGGCGAGTCAGCGGAGGGAAAAAGTATAGGTGAGTCAGCTGGAGGGAGAAAGTATAGGTGAGTTAGTTGGAGGGAGAATGTATAGGCGAGTCAGTTGGAGGGAGAAAGCATAGGCGAGTCAGCTGAGGGAGAAAGCATAGGCGAGTCAGTTGGAGGGAGAAAGTATAGGCGAGTCAGCTGAGGGAGAAAGTATAGGCGAGTCAGTTGGAGGGAGAAAGTATAGGCGAGTCAGCTGAGGGAGAAAGTATAGGCGAGTCAGCTGAGGGAGAAAGTATAGGCGAGTCAGCTGAGGGAGAAAGCACAGGCGAGTCAGCTGCGGGAGAAAGTATAGGCGAGTCAGCTGGAGGGAGAAAGTATAGGCGAGTCAGTTGGAGGGAGAAAGTATAGGCGAGTCAGTTGGAGGGAGAAAGTATAGGCGAGTCAGCTGGAGGGAGAAAGTATAGGCGAGTCAGTTGGAGGGAGAAAGTATAGGTGACTCCGTTGGAGGGAGAAAGTATAGGCGAGTCAGTTGGAGGGAGAAAGTATAGGCTATTCAGCTGGAGGGAGAAAGTATAGGCGAGTCAGTTGGAGGGAGAAAGTATAGGCGAGTCAGTTGGAGGGAGAAAGTATAGGCGAGTCAGCTGGAGGGAGAAAGTATAGGCGAGTCAGTTGGAGGGAGAAAGTATGGGCGAGTCAGTTGGAGGGAGAAAGTATAGGCGAGTCAGCTGAGGGAGAAAGTATAGGTGAGTCAGTTGGAGGGAGAAAGTATAGGCGAGTCAGTTGGAGGGAGAAAGTATAGGCGAGTCAGCTGGAGGGAGAAAGTATAGGCGAGTCAGCTGAGTGAGAAAGTATAGGCGAGTCAGTTGGAGGGAGAAAGTATAGGCGAGTCAGCTGGAGGGAGAAAGTATAGGCGAGTCAGTTGGAAGGAGAAGGTATAGGCGAGTCAGTTGGAGGGAGAAAGTATAGGCGAGTCAGCTGGAAGGAGAAAGTATAGGCGAGTCAGTTGGAGGGAGAAAGTATAGCTGTGTCCGTTGGAGGGAGAAAGAATAGGCGAGTCAGTTGGAGGGAGAAAGAATAGGCTAGTCAGCTGAAGGGAGAAAGTATAGGCGAGTCAGTTGGAGGGAGAAAGTATAGGCGAGTCAGTTGGAGGGAGAAAGTATAGGCGAGTCAGTTGGAGGGAGAAAGTATAGGTGAGTCAGCTGAGGGAGAAAGAATAGGCGAGTCAGTTGGAGGGAGAAAGAATAGGCGAGTCAGCTGAGGGAGAAAGTATAGGCGAGTCAGATGGAGGGAGAAAGAATAGGCGAGTCAGTTGGAGGGAGAAAGTATAGGTGAGTCAGCTGAGGGAGAAAGTATAGGCGAGTCAGTTGGAGGGAGAAAGTATAGGCGAATCAGTTGGAGGGAGAAAGTATAGGAGAGTCAGTTGCAGGGAGCAAGTATAGGTGAGTCAGTTGGAGGGAGAATGTTTAGGTGAGACAGTTGGATGGGGAAAGTATAGGTGAGTCAATTGGAGGGAGAAAGTATAGGCGAGTCAGCTGAGGGAGAAAGTATAGGTGAGTCAGCTGGAGGGAGAACGTATAGGTGAGTTAGTTGGAGGGAGAATGTATAGGCGAGTCAGTTGGAGGGAGAATGTATAGGCGAGTCAGTTGGAGGGAGAAAGCATAGGCGAGTCAGCTGAGGGAGAAAGCATAGGCGAGTCAGTTGGAGGGAGAAAGTATAGGCGAGTCAGCTGAGGGAGAAAGTATAGGCGAGTCAGCTGAGGGAGAAAGTATAGGCGAGTCAGCTGAGGGAGACAGTATAGGCGAGTCAGCTGTGGGAAAAAGGATAGGCGAGTCAGCTGGAGGGAGAAATTATAGGCGAGTCAGCTGAGGGAGAAAGTATAGGCGAGTCAGCTGAGGGAGAAAGTATAGGCGAGTCAGCTGAGGGAGAAAGTATAGGCGAGTCAGCTGAGGGAGACAGTATAGGCGAGTCAGCTGTGGGAAAAGGTATAGGCGAGTCAGCTGGAGGGAGAAAGTATAGGCGAGTCAGTTGGAAGGAGAAGGTATAGGCGAGTCAGTTGGAGGGAGAAAGTATAGGCGAGTCAGCTGGAGGGAGAAAGTATAGGCGAGTCAGTTGGAGGGAGAAAGTATAGCTGAGTCCTTTGGGGGGAGAAAGAATAGGCGAGTCAGTTGGAGGGAGAAAGAATAGGCTAGTCAGCTGAAGGGAGAAAGTATAGGCGAGTCAGTTGGAGGGAGAAAGTATAGGCGAGTCAGTTGGAGGGAGAAAGTATAGGCGAGTCAGTTGGAGGGAGAAAGTATAGGTGAGTCAGCTGAGGGAGAAAGAATAGGCGAGTCACTTGGAGGGAGAAAGTACAGGCGAGTCAGCTGAGGGAGAAAGCATAGGCGAGTCATTTGGAGGGAGAAAGTATAGGCGAGTCAGCTGAGGGAGAAAGTATAGGCGAGTCAGTTGGAGGGAGAAAGTATAGGCGAGTCAGCTGAGGGAGAAAGTATAGGCGAGTCAGCTGAGGGAGAAAGTATAGGCGAGTCAGCTGAGGGAGACAGTATAGGCGAGTCAGCTGTGGGAAAAAGTATAGGCGAGTCAGCTGGAGGGAGAAAGTATAGGCGAGTCAGTTGGAAGGAGAAGGTATAGGCGAGTCAGTTGGAGGGAGAAAGTATAGGCGAGTCAGCTGGAGGGAGAAAGCATAGGCGAGTCAGTTGGAGGGAGAAAGTATAGCTGAGTCCGTTGGAGGGAGAAAGAATAGGCGAGTCAGTTGGTGGGAGAAAGAATAGGCTAGTCAGCTGAAGGGAGAAAGTATAGGCGAGTCAGTTGGAGGGAGAAAGCATAGGCGAGTCAGTTGGAGGGAGAAAGTATAGGCGAGTCAGCTGAGGGAGAAAGTATAGGCGAGTCAGCTGGAGGGAGAAAGTATAGGCGAGTCAGTTGGAGGGAGAACGTATAGGTGAGTCAGCTGAGGGAGAAAGTATAGGCGAGTCAGTTGGAGGGAGAAAGAATAGGCGAGTCAGTTGGAGGGAGAAAGTATAGGCGAGTCAGTTGGAGGGAGAAAGTATAGGTGAGTCAGCTGAGGGAGAAAGTATAGGCGAATCAGTTGGAGGGGGAAAGTATAGGAGAGTCAGTTGGAGGGAGCAAGAATAGGTGGGTCAGTTGGAGGGAGAAAGTTAAGGTGAGACAGTTGGATGGAGAAAGTATAGGTGAGTCAGCTGAGGGAGAAAGTATAGGCGAGTCAGCTGAGGGAGAAAGTATAGGCGAGTCAGCTGAGGGAGAAAGTATAGACGAGTCAGCTGAGGGAGACAGTATAGGCGAGTCAGCTGTGGGACAAAATATAGGCGAGTCAGCTGGAGGGAAAAAGAATAGGCGAGTCAGCAGGAGGGAGAAAGTATAGGCGAGTCAGTTGGAAGGAGAAGGTATAGGCGAGTCAGTTGGAGGGAGAAAGTATAGGCGAGTCAGCTGGAGGGAGAAAGAATAGGCGAGTCAGTTGGAGGGAGAAAGTATAGGTGAGTCAGCTCAGGGACAAAGTATAGGCGAGTCAGTTGGAGGGAGAAAGTGTAGGCGAGTCATTTGGAGGGAGAAAGTACAGGCGAGTCAGTTGGAGGGAGAAAGTATAGGCGAGTCAGTTGGAGGGAGAAAGTATAGATGAGTCAGTTGGAGGGAGAGAGTATAGGTGAGTCAGTTGGAGGGAGAAAGTATAGGCGAGTCAGCTGGAGGGAGAAAGTATAGGCGAGTCAGTTGGAGGGAGAAAGTATAGGTGAGTCAGTTGGAGGGAGAAAGTATAGGTTAGTCAGTTGGATGGAGAAAGTATAGGTGAGTCAGTTGGAGGGAGAAAGAATAGGCGAGTCAGCTGAGGGAGAAAGAATAGGCGAGTCAGTTGGAGGGAGAAAGTATAGGCGAGTCAGTTGGAGGGAGAAAGTACTGGCGAGTCAGTTGGAGGGAGAAAGTATAGGTGAGTCAGCTGAGGGAGAAAGTATAGGCGAGTCAGTTGGAGGGAGAAAGTATAGGCGAGTCAGTTGGAGGGAGAAAGCATAGGTGAGTCAGTTGGAGGGAGAGAGTATAGGTGAGTCAGTTGGAGGGAAAAAGCATAGGTGAGTCAGCTAAGGGAGAAAGTGTAGGCGAGTCAGTTGGAGGGAGAAAGAATAGGCGAGTCAGTTGGAGGGAGAAAGTATAGGCGAGTCAGTTGGAGGGAGAAAGTATAGGTGAGTCAGCTGAGGGAGAAAGTATAAGCGAATCAGTTGGAGGGAGAAAGTATAGGAGAGTCAGTTGGAGGGAGCAAGTATAGGTGAGTCAGTTGGAGGGAGAAAGTATAGGTGAGACAGTTGGATGGAGAAAGTATAGGTGAGTCAATTGGTGGGAGAAAGTATAGGCGAGTCAGCAGAGGGAGAAAGTATAGGTGAGTCTGCTGGAGGAAGAAAGAATAGGCGAGTCAGCTGAGGGAGACAGTATAGGCGAGTCAGCTGTGGGAAAAAGTATAGGCGAGTCAGCTGGAGGGAGAAAGTATAGGCGAGTCAGTTGGAAGGAGAAGGTATAGGCGAGTCAGTTGGAGGGAGAAAGAATAGGCTAGTCAGCTGAAGGGAGAAAGTATAGGCGAGTCAGTTGGAGGGAGAAAGTATAGGCGAGTCAGTTGGAGGGAGAAAGTATAGGCGAGTCAGTTGGAGGGAGAAAGTAGAGGTGAGTCAGCTGAGGGAGAAAGTATAGGCGAGTCAGTTGGAGGGAGAAAGTATAGGCGAGTCAGCTGAGGGAGAAAGTATAGGCGAGTCAGTTGGAGGGAGAAAGTATAGGCGAGTCAGCTGAGGGAGAAAGTATAGGCGAGTCAGCTGAGGGAGAAAGTATAGGCGAGTCAGCTGAGGGAGAAAGCACAGGCGAGTCAGCTGCGGGAGAAAGTATAGGCGAGTCAGCTGGAGGGAGAAAGTATAGGCGAGTCAGTTGGAGGGAGAAAGTATAGGCGAGTCAGTTGGAGGGAGAAAGTATAGGCGAGTCAGCTGGAGGGAGAAAGTATAGGCGAGTCAGTTGGAGGGAGAAAGTATAGGTGACTCCGTTGGAGGGAGAAAGTATAGGCGAGTCAGTTGGAGGGAGAAAGTATAGGCTATTCAGCTGGAGGGAGAAAGTATAGGCGAGTCAGTTGGAGGGAGAAAGTATAGGCGAGTCAGTTGGAGGGAGAAAGTATAGGCGAGTCAGCTGGAGGGAGAAAGTATAGGCGAGTCAGTTGGAGGGAGAAAGTATGGGCGAGTCAGTTGGAGGGAGAAAGTATAGGCGAGTCAGCTGAGGGAGAAAGTATAGGTGAGTCAGTTGGAAGGAGAAAGTATAGGCGAGTCAGTTGGAGGGAGAAAGTATAGGTGAGTCAGTTGGAGAGAGAAAGTATAGGCGAGTCAGCTGAGGGAGAAAGTATAGGCGAGTCAGCTGGAGGGAGAAAGTATAGGCGAGTCAGCTGAGTGAGAAAGTATAGGCGAGTCAGTTGGAGGGAGAAAGTATAGGCGAGTCAGCTGGAGGGAGAAAGTATAGGCGAGTCAGTTGGAAGGAGAAGGTATAGGCGAGTCAGTTGGAGGGAGAAAGTATAGGCGAGTCAGCTGGAAGGAGAAAGTATAGGCGAGTCAGTTGGAGGGAGAAAGTATAGCTGTGTCCGTTGGAGGGAGAAAGAATAGGCGAGTCAGTTGGAGGGAGAAAGAATAGGCTAGTCAGCTGAAGGGAGAAAGTATAGGCGAGTCAGTTGGAGGGAGAAAGTATAGGTTAGTCAGTTGGATGGAGAAAGTATAGGTGAGTCAGTTGGAGGGAGAAAGAATAGGCGAGTCAGCTGAGGGAGAAAGAATAGGCGAGTCAGTTGGAGGGAGAAAGTATAGGTGAGTCAGCTGAGAGAGAAAGTATAGGCGAGTCAGTTGGAGGGAGAAAGAATAGGCGAGTCAGTTGGAGGGAGAAAGTACTGGCGAGTCAGTTGGAGGGAGAAAGTATAGGTGAGTCAGCTGAGGGAGAAAGTATAGGCGAGTCAGTTGGAGGGAGAAAGTATAGGCGAGTCAGTTGGAGGGAGAAAGCATAGGTGAGTCAGTTGGAGGGAGAAAGTATAGGTGAGTCAGCTGAGGGAGAAAGTATAAGCGAGTCAGTTGGAGGGAGAAAGAATAGGCGAGTCAGTTGGAGGGAGAAAGTATAGGCGAGTCAGTTGGAGGGAGAAAGTATAGGTGAGTCAGCTGAGGGAGAAAGTATAAGCGAATCAGTTGGAGGGAGAAAGTATAGGAGAGTCAGTTGGAGGGAGCAAGTATAGGTGAGTCAGTTGGAGAGAGAAAGTATAGGTGAGACAGTTGGATGGAGAAAGTATAGGTGAGTCAATTGGTGGGAGAAAGTATAGGCGAGTCAGCAGAGGGAGAAAGTATAGGTGAGTCTGCTGGAGGAAGAAAGAATAGGCGAGTCAGCTGAGGGAGACAGTATAGGCGAGTCAGCTGTGGGAAAAAGTATAGGCGAGTCAGCTGGAGGGAGAAAGTATAGGCGAGTCAGTTGGAAGGAGAAGGTATAGGCGAGTCAGTTGGAGGGAGAAAGAATAGGCTAGTCAGCTGAAGGGAGAAAGTATAGGCGAGTCAGTTGGAGGGAGAAAGTATAGGCGAGTCAGTTGGAGGGAGAAAGTATAGGCGAGTCAGTTGGAGGGAGAAAGTAGAGGTGAGTCAGCTGAGGGAGAAAGTATAGGCGAGTCAGTTGGAGGGAGAAAGTATAGGCGAGTCAGCTGAGGGAGAAAGTATAGGCGAGTCAGTTGGAGGGAGAAAGTATAGGCGAGTCAGCTGAGGGAGAAAGTATAGGCGAGTCAGCTGAGGGAGAAAGTATAGGCGAGTCAGCTGAGGGAGAAAGCACAGGCGAGTCAGCTGCGGGAGAAAGTATAGGCGAGTCAGCTGGAGGGAGAAAGTATAGGCGAGTCAGTTGGAGGGAGAAAGTATAGGCGAGTCAGTTGGAGGGAGAAAGTATAGGCGAGTCAGCTGGAGGGAGAAAGTATAGGCGAGTCAGTTGGAGGGAGAAAGTATAGGTGACACCGTTGGAGGGAGAAAGTATAGGCGAGTCAGTTGGAGGGAGAAAGTATAGGCTATTCAGCTGGAGGGAGAAAGTATAGGCGAGTCAGTTGGAGGGAGAAAGTATAGGCGAGTCAGTTGGAAGGAGAAAGTATAGGCGAGTCAGCTGGAGGGAGAAAGTATAGGCGAGTCAGTTGGAGGGAGAAAGTATGGGCGAGTCAGTTGGAGGGAGAAAGTATAGGCGAGTCAGCTGAGGGAGAAAGTATAGGTGAGTCAGTTGGAGGGAGAAAGTATAGGCGAGTCAGTTGGAGGGAGAAAGTATAGGTGAGTCAGTTGGAGAGAGAAAGTATAGGCGAGTCAGCTGAGGGAGAAAGTATAGGCGAGTCAGCTGGAGGGAGAAAGTATAGGCGAGTCAGCTGAGTGAGAAAGTATAGGCGAGTCAGTTGGAGGGAGAAAGTATAGGCGAGTCAGCTGGAGGGAGAAAGTATAGGCGAGTCAGCTGAGGGAGAAAGTATAGGCGAGTCAGCTGGAGGGAGAAAGTATAGGCGAGTCAGCTGAGTGAGAAAGTATAGGCGAGTCAGTTGGAGGGAGAAAGTATAGGCGAGTCAGCTGGAGGGAGAAAGTATAGGCGAGTCAGTTGGAAGGAGAAGGTATAGGCGAGTCAGTTGGAGGGAGAAAGTATAGGCGAGTCAGCTGGAAGGAGAAAGTATAGGCGAGTCAGTTGGAGGGAGAAAGTATAGCTGTGTCCGTTGGAGGGAGAAAGAATAGGCGAGTCAGTTGGAGGGAGAAAGAATAGGCTAGTCAGCTGAAGGGAGAAAGTATAGGCGAGTCAGTTGGAGGGAGAAAGTATAGGCGAGTCAGTTGGAGGGAGAAAGTATAGGCGAGTCAGTTGGAGGGAGAAAGTATAGGTGAGTCAGCTGAGGGAGAAAGAATAGGCGAGTCAGTTGGAGGGAGAAAGAATAGGCGAGTCAGCTGAGGGAGAAAGTATAGGCGAGTCAGATGGAGGGAGAAAGAATAGGCGAGTCAGTTGGAGGGAGAAAGTATAGGTGAGTCAGCTGAGGGAGAAAGTATAGGCGAGTCAGTTGGAGGGAGAAAGTATAGGCGAATCAGTTGGAGGGAGAAAGTATAGGAGAGTCAGTTGCAGGGAGCAAGTATAGGTGAGTCAGTTGGAGGGAGAATGTTTAGGTGAGACAGTTGGATGGGGAAAGTATAGGTGAGTCAATTGGAGGGAGAAAGTATAGGCGAGTCAGCTGAGGGAGAAAGTATAGGTGAGTCAGCTGGAGGGAGAAAGTATAGGTGAGTTAGTTGGAGGGAGAATGTATAGGCGAGTCAGTTGGAGGGAGAATGTATAGGCGAGTCAGTTGGAGGGAGAAAGCATAGGCGAGTCAGCTGAGGGAGAAAGCATAGGCGAGTCAGTTGGAGGGAGAAAGTATAGGCGAGTCAGCTGAGGGAGATAGTATAGGCGAGTCAGCTGAGGGAGAAAGTATAGGCGAGTCAGCTGAGGGAGACAGTATAGGCGAGTCAGCTGTGGGAAAAAGGATAGGCGAGTCAGCTGGAGGGAGAAATTATAGGCGAGTCAGCTGAGGGAGAAAGTATAGGCGAGTCAGCTGAGGGAGAAAGTATAGGCGAGTCAGCTGAGGGAGAAAGTATAGGCGAGTCAGCTGAGGGAGACAGTATAGGCGAGTCAGCTGTGGGAAAAGGTATAGGCGAGTCAGCTGGAGGGAGAAAGTATAGGCGAGTCAGTTGGAAGGAGAAGGTATAGGCGAGTCAGTTGGAGGGAGAAAGTATAGGCGAGTCAGCTGGAGGGAGAAAGTATAGGCGAGTCAGTTGGAGGGAGAAAGTATAGCTGAGTCCTTTGGGGGGATAAAGAATAGGCGAGTCAGTTGGAGGGAGAAAGAATAGGCTAGTCAGCTGAAGGGAGAAAGTATAGGCGAGTCAGTTGGAGGGAGAAAGTATAGGCGAGTCAGTTGGAGGGAGAAAGTATAGGCGAGTCAGTTGGAGGGAGAAAGTATAGGTGAGTCAGCTGAGGGAGAAAGAATAGGCGAGTCACTTGGAGGGAGAAAGTACAGGCGAGTCAGCTGAGGGAGAAAGCATAGGCGAGTCATTTGGAGGGAGAAAGTATAGGCGAGTCAGCTGAGGGAGAAAGTATAGGCGAGTCAGTTGGAGGGAGAAAGTATAGGCGAGTCAGCTGAGGGAGAAAGTATAGGCGAGTCAGCTGGAGGGAGAAAGTATAGGCGAGTCAGTTGGAGGGAGAAAGTATAGGTGACTCCGTTGGAGGGAGAAAGTATAGGCGAGTCAGTTGGAGGGAGAAAGTATAGGCTATTCAGCTGGAGGGAGAAAGTATAGGCGAGTCAGTTGGAGGGAGAAAGTATAGGCGAGTCAGTTGGAGGGAGAAAGTATAGGCGAGTCAGCTGGAGGGAGAAAGTATAGGCGAGTCAGTTGGAGGGAGAAAGTATGGGCGAGTCAGTTGGAGGGAGAAAGTATAGGCGAGTCAGCTGAGGGAGAAAGTATAGGTGAGTCAGTTGGAGGGAGAAAGTATAGGCGAGTCAGTTGGAGGGAGAAAGTATAGGTGAGTCAGTTGGAGAGAGAAAGTATAGGCGAGTCAGCTGAGGGAGAAAGTATAGGCGAGTCAGCTGGAGGGAGAAAGTATAGGCGAGTCAGCTGAGTGAGAAAGTATAGGCGAGTCAGTTGGAGGGAGAAAGTATAGGCGAGTCAGCTGGAGGGAGAAAGTATAGGCGAGTCAGTTGGAAGGAGAAGGTATAGGCGAGTCAGTTGGAGGGAGAAAGTATAGGCGAGTCAGCTGGAAGGAGAAAGTATAGGCGAGTCAGTTGGAGGGAGAAAGTATAGCTGTGTCCGTTGGAGGGAGAAAGAATAGGCGAGTCAGTTGGAGGGAGAAAGAATAGGCTAGTCAGCTGAAGGGAGAAAGTATAGGCGAGTCAGTTGGAGGGAGAAAGTATAGGCGAGTCAGTTGGAGGGAGAAAGTATAGGCGAGTCAGTTGGAGGGAGAAAGTATAGGTGAGTCAGCTGAGGGAGAAAGAATAGGCGAGTCAGTTGGAGGGAGAAAGAATAGGCGAGTCAGCTGAGGGAGAAAGTATAGGCGAGTCAGATGGAGGGAGAAAGAATAGGCGAGTCAGTTGGAGGGAGAAAGTATAGGTGAGTCAGCTGAGGGAGAAAGTATAGGCGAGTCAGTTGGAGGGAGAAAGTATAGGCGAATCAGTTGGAGGGAGAAAGTATAGGAGAGTCAGTTGCAGGGAGCAAGTATAGGTGAGTCAGTTGGAGGGAGAATGTTTAGGTGAGACAGTTGGATGGGGAAAGTATAGGTGAGTCAATTGGAGGGAGAAAGTATAGGCGAGTCAGCTGAGGGAGAAAGTATAGGTGAGTCAGCTGGAGGGAGAAAGTATAGGTGAGTTAGTTGGAGGGAGAATGTATAGGCGAGTCAGTTGGAGGGAGAATGTATAGGCGAGTCAGTTGGAGGGAGAAAGCATAGGCGAGTCAGCTGAGGGAGAAAGCATAGGCGAGTCAGTTGGAGGGAGAAAGTATAGGCGAGTCAGCTGAGGGAGATAGTATAGGCGAGTCAGCTGAGGGAGAAAGTATAGGCGAGTCAGCTGAGGGAGACAGTATAGGCGAGTCAGCTGTGGGAAAAAGGATAGGCGAGTCAGCTGGAGGGAGAAATTATAGGCGAGTCAGCTGAGGGAGAAAGTATAGGCGAGTCAGCTGAGGGAGAAAGTATAGGCGAGTCAGCTGAGGGAGAAAGTATAGGCGAGTCAGCTGAGGGAGACAGTATAGGCGAGTCAGCTGTGGGAAAAGGTATAGGCGAGTCAGCTGGAGGGAGAAAGTATAGGCGAGTCAGTTGGAAGGAGAAGGTATAGGCGAGTCAGTTGGAGGGAGAAAGTATAGGCGAGTCAGCTGGAGGGAGAAAGTATAGGCGAGTCAGTTGGAGGGAGAAAGTATAGCTGAGTCCTTTGGGGGGAGAAAGAATAGGCGAGTCAGTTGGAGGGAGAAAGAATAGGCTAGTCAGCTGAAGGGAGAAAGTATAGGCGAGTCAGTTGGAGGGAGAAAGTATAGGCGAGTCAGTTGGAGGGAGAAAGTATAGGCGAGTCAGTTGGAGGGAGAAAGTATAGGTGAGTCAGCTGAGGGAGAAAGAATAGGCGAGTCACTTGGAGGGAGAAAGTACAGGCGAGTCAGCTGAGGGAGAAAGCATAGGCGAGTCATTTGGAGGGAGAAAGTATAGGCGAGTCAGCTGAGGGAGAAAGTATAGGCGAGTCAGTTGGAGGGAGAAAGTATAGGCGAGTCAGTTGGAGGGAGAAAGTATAGGTGAGTCAGCTGAGGGAGAAAGAATAGGCGAGTCAGTTGGAGGGAGAAAGAATAGGCGAGTCAGCTGAGGGAGAAAGTATAGGCGAGTCAGATGGAGGGAGAAAGAATAGGCGAGTCAGTTGGAGGGAGAAAGTATAGGTGAGTCAGCTGAGGGAGAAAGTATAGGCGAGTCAGTTGGAGGGAGAAAGTATAGGCGAATCAGTTGGAGGGAGAAAGTATAGGAGAGTCAGTTGCAGGGAGCAAGTATAGGTGAGTCAGTTGGAGGGAGAATGTTTAGGTGAGACAGTTGGATGGGGAAAGTATAGGTGAGTCAATTGGAGGGAGAAAGTATAGGCGAGTCAGCTGAGGGAGAAAGTATAGGTGAGTCAGCTGGAGGGAGAAAGTATAGGTGAGTTAGTTGGAGGGAGAATGTATAGGCGAGTCAGTTGGAGGGAGAATGTATAGGCGAGTCAGTTGGAGGGAGAAAGCATAGGCGAGTCAGCTGAGGGAGAAAGCATAGGCGAGTCAGTTGGAGGGAGAAAGTATAGGCGAGTCAGCTGAGGGAGATAGTATAGGCGAGTCAGCTGAGGGAGAAAGTATAGGCGAGTCAGCTGAGGGAGACAGTATAGGCGAGTCAGCTGTGGGAAAAAGGATAGGCGAGTCAGCTGGAGGGAGAAATTATAGGCGAGTCAGCTGAGGGAGAAAGTATAGGCGAGTCAGCTGAGGGAGAAAGTATAGGCGAGTCAGCTGAGGGAGAAAGTATAGGCGAGTCAGCTGAGGGAGACAGTATAGGCGAGTCAGCTGTGGGAAAAGGTATAGGCGAGTCAGCTGGAGGGAGAAAGTATAGGCGAGTCAGTTGGAAGGAGAAGGTATAGGCGAGTCAGTTGGAGGGAGAAAGTATAGGCGAGTCAGCTGGAGGGAGAAAGTATAGGCGAGTCAGTTGGAGGGAGAAAGTATAGCTGAGTCCTTTGGGGGGAGAAAGAATAGGCGAGTCAGTTGGAGGGAGAAAGAATAGGCTAGTCAGCTGAAGGGAGAAAGTATAGGCGAGTCAGTTGGAGGGAGAAAGTATAGGCGAGTCAGTTGGAGGGAGAAAGTATAGGCGAGTCAGTTGGAGGGAGAAAGTATAGGTGAGTCAGCTGAGGGAGAAAGAATAGGCGAGTCACTTGGAGGGAGAAAGTACAGGCGAGTCAGCTGAGGGAGAAAGCATAGGCGAGTCATTTGGAGGGAGAAAGTATAGGCGAGTCAGCTGAGGGAGAAAGTATAGGCGAGTCAGTTGGAGGGAGAAAGTATAGGCGAGTCAGCTGAGGGAGAAAGTATAGGCGAGTCAGCTGAGGGAGAAAGTATAGGCGAGTCAGCTGAGGGAGACAGTATAGGCGAGTCAGCTGTGGGAAAAAGTATAGGCGAGTCAGCTGGAGGGAGAAAGTATAGGCGAGTCAGTTGGAAGGAGAAGGTATAGGCGAGTCAGTTGGAGGGAGAAAGTATAGGCGAGTCAGCTGGAGGGAGAAAGCATAGGCGAGTCAGTTGGAGGGAGAAAGTATAGCTGAGTCCGTTGGAGGGAGAAAGAATAGGCGAGTCAGTTGGTGGGAGAAAGAATAGGCTAGTCAGCTGAAGGGAGAAAGTATAGGCGAGTCAGTTGGAGGGAGAAAGCATAGGCGAGTCAGTTGGAGGGAGAAAGTATAGGCGAGTCAGCTGAGGGAGAAAGTATAGGCGAGTCAGCTGGAGGGAGAAAGTATAGGCGAGTCAGTTGGAGGGAGAACGTATAGGTGAGTCAGCTGAGGGAGAAAGTATAGGCGAGTCAGTTGGAGGGAGAAAGAATAGGCGAGTCAGTTGGAGGGAGAAAGTATAGGCGAGTCAGTTGGAGGGAGAAAGTATAGGTGAGTCAGCTGAGGGAGAAAGTATAGGCGAATCAGTTGGAGGGGGAAAGTATAGGAGAGTCAGTTGGAGGGAGCAAGAATAGGTGGGTCAGTTGGAGGGAGAAAGTTAAGGTGAGACAGTTGGATGGAGAAAGTATAGGTGAGTCAGCTGAGGGAGAAAGTATAGGCGAGTCAGCTGAGGGAGAAAGTATAGGCGAGTCAGCTGAGGGAGAAAGTATAGACGAGTCAGCTGAGGGAGACAGTATAGGCGAGTCAGCTGTGGGACAAAATATAGGCGAGTCAGCTGGAGGGAAAAAGAATAGGCGAGTCAGCAGGAGGGAGAAAGTATAGGCGAGTCAGTTGGAAGGAGAAGGTATAGGCGAGTCAGTTGGAGGGAGAAAGTATAGGCGAGTCAGCTGGAGGGAGAAAGAATAGGCGAGTCAGTTGGAGGGAGAAAGTATAGGTGAGTCAGCTGAGGGACAAAGTATAGGCGAGTCAGTTGGAGGGAGAAAGTGTAGGCGAGTCATTTGGAGGGAGAAAGTACAGGCGAGTCAGTTGGAGGGAGAAAGTATAGATGAGTCAGTTGGAGGGAGAGAGTATAGGTGAGTCAGTTGGAGGGAGAAAGTATAGGCGAGTCAGCTGGAGGGAGAAAGTATAGGCGAGTCAGTTGGAGGGAGAAAGTATAGGTGAGTCAGTTGGAGGGAGAAAGTATAGGTTAGTCAGTTGGATGGAGAAAGTATAGGTGAGTCAGTTGGAGGGAGAAAGAATAGGCGAGTCAGCTGAGGGAGAAAGAATAGGCGAGTCAGTTGGAGGGAGAAAGTATAGGTGAGTCAGCTGAGAGAGAAAGTATAGGCGAGTCAGTTGGAGGGAGAAAGAATAGGCGAGTCAGTTGGAGGGAGAAAGTACTGGCGAGTCAGTTGGAGGGAGAAAGTATAGGTGAGTCAGCTGAGGGAGAAAGTATACGCGAGTCAGTTGGAGGGAGAAAGTATAGGCGAGTCAGTTGGAGGGAGAAAGCATAGGTGAGTCAGTTGGAGGGAGAGAGTATAGGTGAGTCAGTTGGAGGGAAAAAGCATAGGTGAGTCAGCTAAGGGAGAAAGTGTAGGCGAGTCAGTTGGAGGGAGAAAGAATAGGCGAGTCAGTTGGAGGGAGAAAGTATAGGCGAGTCAGTTGGAGGGAGAAAGTATAGGTGAGTCAGCTGAGGGAGAAAGTATAAGCGAATCAGTTGGAGGGAGAAAGTATAGGAGAGTCAGTTGGAGGGAGCAAGTATAGGTGAGTCAGTTGGAGGGAGAAAGTATAGGTGAGACAGTTGGATGGAGAAAGTATAGGTGAGTCAATTGGAGGGAGAAAGTATAGGCGAGTCAGCAGAGGGAGAAAGTATAGGTGAGTCTGCTGGAGGAAGAAAGAATAGGCGAGTCAGCTGAGGGAGACAGTACAGGCGAGTCAGCTGTGGGAAAAAGTATAGGCGAGTCAGCTGGAGGGAGAAAGTATAGGCGAGTCAGTTGGAAGGAGAAGGTATAGGCGAGTCAGTTGGAGGGAGAAAGAATAGGCTAGTCAGCTGAAGGGAGAAAGTATAGGCGAGTCAGTTGGAGGGAGAAAGTATAGGCGAGTCAGTTGGAGGGAGAAAGTATAGGCGAGTCAGTTGGAGGGAGAAAGTAGAGGTGAGTCAGCTGAGGGAGAAAGAATAGGCGAGTCAGTTGGAGGGAGAAAGAATAGGCGAGTCAGCTGAGGGAGAAAGTATAGGCGAGTCAGATGGAGGGAGAAAGAATAGGCGAGTCAGTTGGAGGGAGAAAGTGTAGGTGAGTCAGCTGAGGGAGAAAGTATAGGCGAGTCAGTTGGAGGGAGAAAGAATAGGCGAGTCATTTGGAGGGAGAAAGTATAGGCGAGTCAGTTGGAGGGAGAAAGTATAGGTGAGTCAGCTGAGGGAGAAACTATAGGCGAATCAGTTGGAGGGAGAAAGTATAGGAGAGTCAGTTGCAGGGAGCAAGTATAGGTGAGTCAGTTGGAGGGAGAATGTTTAGGTGAGACAGTTGCATGGGGAAAGTATAGGTGAGTCAGTTGGAGAGAGAAAGTATAGGCGAGTCAGCTGAGGGAGAAAGTATAGGCGAGTCAGCTGGAGGGAGAAAGTACAGGCGAGTCAGCTGAGTGAGAAAGTATAGGCGACTCAGTTGGAGGGAGAAAGTATAGGCGAGTCAGCTGGAGGGAGAAAGTATAGGCGAGTCAGTTGGAAGGAGAAGGTATAGGCGAGTCAGTTGGAGGAGAAAGTATAGGCGAGTCAGCTGGAAGGAGAAAGTATAGGCGAGTCAGTTGGAGGGAGAAAGAATAGGCGAGTCAGTTGGAGGGAGAAAGAATAGGCGAGTCAGTTGGAGGGAGAAAGTATAGGCGAGTCAGTTGGAGGGAGAACGTATAGGTGAGTCAGCTGAGGGAGAAAGTATAGGCGAATCAGTTGGAGGGAGAAAGTATAGGAGAGTCAGTTGCAGGGAGCAAGTATAGGGGAGTCAGTTGGAGGGAGAATGTTTAGGTGAGACAGTTGGATGGGGAAAGTATAGGCGAGTCAGCTGAGGGAGAAAGTATAGGTGAGTCAGCTGGAGGGAGAAAGTATAGGTGAGTTAGTTGGAGGGAGAATGTATAGGCGAGTCAGTTGGAGGGAGAAAGCATAGGCGAGTCAGCTGAGGGAGAAAGCATAGGCGAGTCAGTTGGAGGGAGAAAGTATAGGCGAGTCAGCTGAGGGAGAAAGAATAGGCGAGTCAGTTGGAGGGAGAAAGTATAGGCGAGTCAGCTGAGGGAGAAAGTATAGGCGAGTCAGCTGAGGGAGAAAGTATAGGCGAGTCAGCTGAGGGAGAAAGCATAGGCGAGTCAGCTGCGGGAGAAAGTATAGGCGAGTCAGCTGGAGGGAGAAAGTATAGGCGAGTCAGTTGGAGGGAGAAAGTACAGGCGAGTCAGTTGGAGGGAGAAAGTACAGGCGAGTCAGCTGGAGGGAGAAAGTATAGGCGAGTCAGTTGGAGGGAGAAAGAATAGGCGAGTCAGTTGGAGGGAGAAAGTATAGGTGAGTCAGCTGAGGGAGAAAGTATAGGCGAATCAGTTGGAGGGAGAACGTATAGGAGAGTCAGTTGCAGGGAGCAAGTATAGGTGAGTCAGTTGGAGGGAGAATGTTTAGGTGAGACAGTTGGATGGGGAAAGCATAGGCGAGTCAGCTGAGGGAGAAAGTATAGGTGAGTCAGCTGGAGGGAGAAAGTATAGGTGAGTTAGTTGGAGGGAGAATGTATAGGCGAGTCAGTTGGGGGGGAGAAAGCATAGGCGAGTCAGCTGAGGGAGAAAGCATAGGCGAGTCAGTTGGAGGGAGAAAGTATAGGCGAGTCAGCTGAGGGAGAAAGTATAGGCGAGTCAGTTGGAGGGAGAAAGTATAGGCGAGTCAGCTGAGGGAGAAAGTATAGGCGAGTCAGCTGAGGGAGAAAGTATAGGCGAGTCAGCTGAGGGAGAAAGCATAGGCGAGTCAGCTGCGGGAGAAAGTATAGGCGAGTCAGCTGGAGGGAGAAAGTATAGGCGAGTCAGTTGCAGGGAGCAAGTATAGGTGAGTCAGTTGGAGGGAGAATGTTTAGGTGAGACAGTTGCATGGGGAAAGTATAGGTGAGTCAGTTGGAGAGAGAAAGTATAGGCGAGTCAGCTGAGGGAGAAAGTATAGGCGAGTCAGCTGGAGGGAGAAAGTACAGGCGAGTCAGCTGAGTGAGAAAGTATAGGCGACTCAGTTGGAGGGAGAAAGTATAGGCGAGTCAGCTGGAGGGAGAAAGTATAGGCGAGTCAGTTGGAAGGAGAAGGTATAGGCGAGTCAGTTGGAGGAGAAAGTATAGGCGAGTCAGCTGGAAGGAGAAAGTATAGGCGAGTCAGTTGGAGGGAGAAAGAATAGGCGAGTCAGTTGGAGGGAGAAAGAATAGGCGAGTCAGTTGGAGGGAGAAAGTATAGGCGAGTCAGTTGGAGGGAGAACGTATAGGTGAGTCAGCTGAGGGAGAAAGTATAGGCGAATCAGTTGGAGGGAGAAAGTATAGGAGAGTCAGTTGCAGGGAGCAAGTATAGGGGAGTCAGTTGGAGGGAGAATGTTTAGGTGAGACAGTTGGATGGGGAAAGTATAGGCGAGTCAGCTGAGGGAGAAAGTATAGGTGAGTCAGCTGGAGGGAGAAAGTATAGGTGAGTTAGTTGGAGGGAGAATGTATAGGCGAGTCAGTTGGAGGGAGAAAGCATAGGCGAGTCAGCTGAGGGAGAAAGCATAGGCGAGTCAGTTGGAGGGAGAAAGTATAGGCGAGTCAGCTGAGGGAGAAAGAATAGGCGAGTCAGTTGGAGGGAGAAAGTATAGGCGAGTCAGCTGAGGGAGAAAGTATAGGCGAGTCAGCTGAGGGAGAAAGTATAGGCGAGTCAGCTGAGGGAGAAAGCATAGGCGAGTCAGCTGCGGGAGAAAGTATAGGCGAGTCAGCTGGAGGGAGAAAGTATAGGCGAGTCAGTTGGAGGGAGAAAGTACAGGCGAGTCAGTTGGAGGGAGAAAGTACAGGCGAGTCAGCTGGAGGGAGAAAGTATAGGCGAGTCAGTTGGAGGGAGAAAGAATAGGCGAGTCAGTTGGAGGGAGAAAGAATAGGCTAGTCAGCTGAAGGGAGAAAGTATAGGCGAGTCAGTTGGAGGGAGAAAGTATAGGCGAGTCAGTTGGAGGGAGAAAGTATAGGCGAGTCAGTTGGAGGGAGAAAGTATAGGTGAGTCAGCTGAGGGAGAAAGAATAGGCGAGTCAGTTGGAGGGAGAAAGAATAGGCGAGTCAGCTGAGGGAGAAAGTATAGGCGAGTCAGATGGAGGGAGAAAGAATAGGCGAGTCAGTTGGAGGGAGAAAGTGTAGGTGAGTCAGCTGAGGGAGAAAGTATAGGCGAGTCAGTTGGAGGGAGAAAGAATAGGCGAGTCAGTTGGAGGGAGAAAGTATAGGCGAGTCAGTTGGAGGGAGAAAGTATAGGTGAGTCAGCTGAGGGAGAAAGTATAGGCGAATCAGTTGGAGGGAGAACGTATAGGAGAGTCAGTTGCAGGGAGCAAGTATAGGTGAGTCAGTTGGAGGGAGAATGTTTAGGTGAGACAGTTGGATGGGGAAAGCATAGGCGAGTCAGCTGAGGGAGAAAGTATAGGTGAGTCAGCTGGAGGGAGAAAGTATAGGTGAGTTAGTTGGAGGGAGAATGTATAGGCGAGTCAGTTGGGGGGGGAGAAAGCATAGGCGAGTCAGCTGAGGGAGAAAGCATAGGCGAGTCAGTTGGAGGGAGAAAGTATAGGCGAGTCAGCTGAGGGAGAAAGTATAGGCGAGTCAGTTGGAGGGAGAAAGTATAGGCGAGTCAGCTGAGGGAGAAAGTATAGGCGAGTCAGCTGAGGGAGAAAGTATAGGCGAGTCAGCTGAGGGAGAAAGCATAGGCGAGTCAGCTGCGGGAGAAAGTATAGGCGAGTCAGCTGGAGGGAGAAAGTATAGGCGAGTCAGTTGGAGGGAGAAAGTACAGGCGAGTCAGTTGGAGGGAGAAAGTATAGGCGAGTCAGCTGGAGGGAGAAAGTATAGGCGAGTCAGTTGGAGGGAGAAAGTATAGGTGACTCCGTTGGAGGGAGAAAGTATAGGCGAGTCAGTTGGAGGGAGAAAGTATAGGCTAGTCAGCTGGAGGGAGAAAGTATAGGCGAGTCAGTTGGAGGGAGAAAGAATAGGCGAGTCAGTTGGAGGGAGAAAGTATAGGCGAGTCAGTTGGAGGGAGAAAGTATGGGCGAGTCAGCTGAGGGAGAAAGTATAGGTGAGTCAGTTGGAGGGAGAAAGTATAGGCGAGTCAGCTGAGGGAGAAAGTATAGGTGAGTCAGTTGGAGGGAGAAAGTATAGGCGAGTCAGTTGGAGGGAGAAAGTATAGGCGAGTCAGCTGGAGGGAGAAAGCATAGGCGAGTCAGTTGGAAGGAGAAGGTAGAGGCGAGTCAGTTGGAGGAGAAAGTATAGGCGAGTCAGCTGGAAGGAGAAAGTATAGGCGAGTCAGTTGGAGGGAGAAAGTATAGCTGTGGCCGTTGGAGGGAGAAAGAATAGGCGAGTCAGTTGGAGGGAGAAAGAATAGGCTAGTCAGCTGAAGGGAGAAAGTATAGGCGAGTCAGTTGGAGGGAGAAAGTATAGGCGAGTCAGTTGGAGGGAGAAAGTATAGGCGAGTCAGTTGGAGGGAGAAAGTATAGGTGAGTCAGCTGAGGGAGAAAGAATAGGCGAGTCAGTTGGAGGGAGAAAGAATAGGCGAGTCAGTTGGAGGGAGAAGGAATAGGCTAGTCAGCTGAAGGGAGAAAGTATAGGCGAGTCAGTTGGAGGGAGAAAGTATAGGCGAGTCAGTTGGAGGGAGAAAGTATAGGCGAGTCAGTTGGAGGGAGAAAGTATAGGTGAGTCAGCTGAGGGAGAAAGAATAGGCGAGTCAGTTGGAGGCAGAACGAATAGGCGAGTCAGCTGAGGGAGAAAGTATAGGCGAGTCAGATGGAGGTAGAAAGAATAGGCGAGTCAGCTGAGGGAGAAAGTATAGGCGAGTCAGATGGAGGGAGAAAGAATAGGCGAGTCAGTTGGAGGGAGAAAGTGTAGGTGAGTCAGCTGAGGGAGAAAGTATAGGCGAGTCAGTTGGAGGGAGAAAGAATAGGCGAGTCATTTGGAGGGAGAAAGTATAGGCGAGTCAGTTGGAGGGAGAAAGTATAGGTGAGTCAGCTGAGGGAGAAAGTATAGGCGAATCAGTTGGAGGGAGAAAGTATAGGAGAGTCAGTTGCAGGGAGCAAGTATAGGTGAGTCAGTTGGAGGGAGAATGTTTAGGTGAGACAGTTGCATGGGGAAAGTATAGGTGAGTCAGTTGGAGAGAGAAAGTATAGGCGAGTCAGCTGAGGGAGAAAGTATAGGCGAGTCAGCTGGAGGGAGAAAGTATAGGCGAGTCAGCTGAGTGAGAAAGTATAGGCGACTCAGTTGGAGGGAGAAAGTATAGGCGAGTCAGCTGGAGGGAGAAAGTATAGGCGAGTCAGTTGGAAGGAGAAGGTATAGGCGAGTCAGTTGGAGGAGAAAGTATAGGCGAGTCAGCTGGAAG
Organism: Oasisia sp. SBJ-2009; assembly: GCA_964017155.1. Classification (NCBI taxonomy): domain Eukaryota; kingdom Metazoa; phylum Annelida; class Polychaeta; order Sabellida; family Siboglinidae; genus Oasisia; species Oasisia sp. SBJ-2009. The sequence goes on from OZ024854.1 coordinate 44,288,646, forward strand.
GAGAAAGTATAGGCGAGTCAGTTGGAGGGAGAAAGAATAGGCGAGTCAGTTGGAGGGAGAAAGAATAGGCGAGTCAGTTGGAGGGAGAAAGTATAGGCGAGTCAGTTGGAGGGAGAACGTATAGGTGAGTCAGCTGAGGGAGAAAGTATAGGCGAATCAGTTGGAGGGAGAAAGTATAGGAGAGTCAGTTGCAGGGAGCAAGTATAGGTGAGTCAGTTGGAGGGAGAATGTTTAGGTGAGACAGTTGGATGGGGAAAGTATAGGCGAGTCAGCTGAGGGAGAAAGTATAGGTGAGTCAGCTGGAGGGAGAAAGTATAGGTGAGTTAGTTGGAGGGAGAATGTATAGGCGAGTCAGTTGGAGGGAGAAAGCATAGGCGAGTCAGCTGAGGGAGAAAGCATAGGCGAGTCAGTTGGAGGGAGAAAGTATAGGCGAGTCAGCTGAGGGAGAAAGAATAGGCGAGTCAGTTGGAGGGAGAAAGTATAGGCGAGTCAGCTGAGGGAGAAAGTATAGGCGAGTCAGCTGAGGGAGAAAGTATAGGCGAGTCAGCTGAGGGAGAAAGCATAGGCGAGTCAGCTGCGGGAGAAAGTATAGGCGAGTCAGCTGGAGGGAGAAAGTATAGGCGAGTCAGTTGGAGGGAGAAAGTACAGGCGAGTCAGTTGGAGGGAGAAAGTATAGGCGAGTCAGCTGGAGGGAGAAAGTATAGGCGAGTCAGTTGGAGGGAGAAAGAATAGGCGAGTCAGTTGGAGGGAGAAAGAATAGGCTAGTCAGCTGAAGGGAGAAAGTATAGGCGAGTCAGTTGGAGGGAGAAAGTATAGGCGAGTCAGTTGGAGGGAGAAAGTATAGGCGAGTCAGTTGGAGGGAGAAAGTATAGGTGAGTCAGCTGAGGGAGAAAGAATAGGCGAGTCAGTTGGAGGGAGAAAGAATAGGCGAGTCAGCTGAGGGAGAAAGTATAGCCGAGTCAGATGGAGGGAGAAAGAATAGGCGAGTCAGTTGGAGGGAGAAAGTGTAGGTGAGTCAGCTGAGGGAGAAAGTATAGGCGAGTCAGTTGGAGGGAGAAAGAATAGGCGAGTCAGTTGGAGGGAGAAAGTATAGGCGAGTCAGTTGGAGGGAGAAAGTATAGGTGAGTTAGCTGAGGGAGAAAGTATAGGCGAATCAGTTGGAGGGAGAACGTATAGGAGAGTCAGTTGCAGGGAGCAAGTATAGGTGAGTCAGTTGGAGGGAGAATGTTTAGGTGAGACAGTTGGATGGGGAAAGCATAGGCGAGTCAGCTGAGGGAGAAAGTATAGGTGAGTCAGCTGGAGGGAGAAAGTATAGGTGAGTTAGTTGGAGGGAGAATGTATAGGCGAGTCAGTTGGGGGGGAGAAAGCATAGGCGAGTCAGCTGAGGGAGAAAGCATAGGCGAGTCAGTTGGAGGGAGAAAGTATAGGCGAGTCAGCTGAGGGAGAAAGTATAGGCGAGTCAGTTGGAGGGAGAAAGTATAGGCGAGTCAGCTGAGGGAGAAAGTATAGGCGAGTCAGCTGAGGGAGAAAGTATAGGCGAGTCAGCTGAGGGAGAAAGCATAGGCGAGTCAGCTGCGGGAGAAAGTATAGGCGAGTCAGCTGGAGGGAGAAAGTATAGGCGAGTCAGTTGGAGGGAGAAAGTACAGGCGAGTCAGTTGGAGGGAGAAAGTATAGGCGAGTCAGCTGGAGGGAGAAAGTATAGGCGAGTCAGTTGGAGGGAGAAAGTATAGGTGACTCCGTTGGAGGGAGAAAGTATAGGCGAGTCAGTTGGAGGGAGAAAGTATAGGCTAGTCAGCTGGAGGGAGAAAGTATAGGCGAGTCAGTTGGAGGGAGAAAGAATAGGCGAGTCAGTTGGAGGGAGAAAGTATAGGCGAGTCAGTTGGAGGGAGAAAGTATGGGCGAGTCAGTTGGAGGGAGAAAGTATAGGCGAGTCAGCTGAGGGAGAAAGTATAGGTGAGTCAGTTGGAGGGAGAAAGTATAGGCGAGTCAGTTGGAGGGAGAAAGTATAGGCGAGTCAGCTGGAGGGAGAAAGCATAGGCGAGTCAGTTGGAAGGAGAAGGTAGAGGCGAGTCAGTTGGAGGAGAAAGTATAGGCGAGTCAGCTGGAAGGAGAAAGTATAGGCGAGTCAGTTGGAGGGAGAAAGTATAGCTGTGGCCGTTGGAGGGAGAAAGAATAGGCGAGTCAGTTGGAGGGAGAAAGAATAGGCTAGTCAGCTGAAGGGAGAAAGTATAGGCGAGTCAGTTGGAGGGAGAAAGTATAGGCGAGTCAGTTGGAGGGAGAAAGTATAGGCGAGTCAGTTGGAGGGAGAAAGTATAGGTGAGTCAGCTGAGGGAGAAAGAATAGGCGAGTCAGTTGGAGGGAGAAAGAATAGGCGAGTCAGTTGGAGGGAGAAGGAATAGGCTAGTCAGCTGAAGGGAGAAAGTATAGGCGAGTCAGTTGGAGGGAGAAAGTATAGGCGAGTCAGTTGGAGGGAGAAAGTATAGGCGAGTCAGTTGGAGGGAGAAAGTATAGGTGAGTCAGCTGAGGGAGAAAGAATAGGCGAGTCAGTTGGAGGCAGAACGAATAGGCGAGTCAGCTGAGGGAGAAAGTATAGGCGAGTCAGATGGAGGTAGAAAGAATAGGCGAGTCAGTTGGAGGGAGAAAGTATAGGTGAGTCAGCTGAAGGAGAAAGTATAGGCGAGTCAGTTGGAGGGAGAAAGAATAGGCGAGTCAGTTGGAGGGAGAAAGTATAGGCGAGTCAGTTGGAGGGAGAAAGAATAGGCGAGTCAGTTGGAGGGAGAAAGTATAGGCGAGTCAGTTGGAGGGAGAAAGTATGGGCGAGTCAGTTGGAGGGAGAAAGTATAGGCGAGTCAGCTGAGGGAGAAAGTATAGGTGAGTCAGTTGGAGGGAGAAAGTATAGGCGAGTCAGTTGGAGGGAGAAAGTATAGGTGAGTCAGTTGGAGAGAGAAAGTATAGGCGAGTCAGCTGAGGGAGAAAGTATAGGCGAGTCAGCTGGAGGGAGAAAGTATAGGCGAGTCAGCTGAGTGAGAAAGTATATGCGAGTCAGTTGGAGGGAGAAAGTATAGGCGAGTCAGCTGGAGGGAGAAAGTATAGGCGAGTCAGTTGGAGGGAGAGAGGTTAGGCGAGTCAGTTGGAGGGATAAAGTATAGGCGAGTCAGTTCGAGGGATAAAGTATAGGCGAGTCAGTTGGAGAGAGAAAGTATAGGCCAGTCAGTTGGAGGGAGAAAGTATAGGCGAGTCAGCTGAGGGAGAAAGTATAGGCGAGTCAGTTGGAGGGAGAAAGTATAGGCGAGTCAGCTGAGGGAGAAAGTATAGGCGAGTCAGCTGAGGGAGAAAGTATAGGCGAGTCAGCTGAGGGAGAAAGCATAGGCGAGTCAGCTGCGGGAGAAAGTATAGGCGAGTCAGCTGGAGGGAGAAAGTATAGGCGAGTCAGTTGGAGGGAGAAAGTATAGGCGAGTCAGTTGGAGGGAGAAAGTATAGGCGAGTCAGCTGGAGGGAGAAAGTATAGGCGAGTCAGTTGGAGGGAGAAAGTATAGGTGACTCCATTGGAGGGAGAAAGTATAGGCGAGTCAGTTGGAGGGAGAAAGTATAGGCGAGTCAGCTGGAGGGAGAAAGTATAGGCGAGTCTGCTGAGTGAGAAAGTATAGGCGACTCAGTTGCAGGGAGAAAGTATAGGCGAGTCAGCTGGAGGGAGAAAGTATAGGCGAGTCAGTTGGAAGGAGAAGGTATAGGCGAGTCAGTTGGAGGAGAAAGTATAGGCGAGTCAGCTGGAAGGAGAAAGTATAGGCGAGTCAGTTGGAGGGAGAAAGTATAGCTGTGTCCGTTGGAGGGAGAAAGAATAGGCGAGTCAGTTGGAGGGAGAAAGAATAGGCTAGTCAGCTGAAGGGAGAAAGTATAGGCGAGTCAGTTGGAGGGAGAAAGTATAGGCGAGTCAGTTGGAGGGAGAAAGTATAGGCGAGTCAGTTGGAGGGAGAAAGTATAGGCGAGTCAGTTGGAGGGAGAAAGTATAGGCGAGTCAGTTGGAGGGAGAAAGTATAGGTGAGTCAGCTGAGGGAGAAAGTATAGGCGAGTCAGTTGGAGGGAGAAAGTATAGGTGAGTCAGCTGAGGGAGAAAGAATAGGCGAGTCAGTTGGAGGGAGAAAGAATAGGCGAGTCAGTTGGAGGGAGAAGGAATAGGCTAGTCAGCTGAAGGGAGAAAGTATAGGCGAGTCAGTTGGAGGGAGAAAGTATAGGCGAGTCAGTTGGAGGGAGAAAGTATAGGCGAGTCAGTTGGAGGGAGAAAGTATAGGTGAGTCAGCTGAGGGAGAAAGAATAGGCGAGTCAGTTGGAGGGAGAAAGAATAGGCGAGTCAGCTGGAAGGAGAAAGTATAGGCGAGTCAGTTGGAGGGAGAAAGAATAGGCGAGTCAGTTGGAGGGAGAAAGAATAGGCGAGTCAGTTGGAGGGAGAAAGTATAGGCGAGTCAGTTGGAGGGAGAAAGAATAGGCGAGTCAGTTGGAGGGAGAAAGTATAGGCGAGTCAGTTGGAGGGAGAAAGTATGGGCGAGTCAGTTGGAGGGAGAAAGTATAGGCGAGTCAGCTGAGGGAGAAAGTATAGGTGAGTCAGTTGGAGGGAGAAAGTATAGGCGAGTCAGTTGGAGGGAGAAAGTATAGGTGAGTCAGTTGGAGAGAGAAAGTATAGGCGAGTCAGCTGAGGGAGAAAGTATAGGCGAGTCAGCTGAGTGAGAAAGTATATGCGAGTCAGTTGGAGGGAGAAAGTATAGACGAGTCAGCTGGAGGGAGAAAGTATAGGCGAGTCAGTTGGAGGGACAAAGTATAGGTGAGTCAGCTGAGGGAGAAAGAATAGGCGAGTCAGTTGGAGGGAGAAAGAATAGGCGAGTCAGCTGAGGGAGAAAGTATAGGCGAGTCAGTTGGAGGGAGAAAGTATAGGCGAGTCAGTTGGAGGGAGAAAGTATAGGTGAGTCAGCTGAGGGAGAAAGTATAGGCGAGTCAGTTGGAGGGAGAAAGAATAGGCGAGTCAGTTGGAGGGAGAAAGTATAGGCGAGTCAGTTGGAGGGAGAAAGTATAGGTGAGTCAGCTGAGGGAGAAAGTATAGGCGAATCAGTTGGAGGGAGAAAGTATAGGAGAGTCAGTTGCAGGGAGCAAGTATAGGTGAGTCAGTTGGAGGGAGAATGTTTAGGTGAGACAGTTGGATGGGGAAAGTATAGGTGAGTCAATTGGAGGGAGAAAGTATAGGCGAGTCAGCTGAGGGAGAAAGTATAGGTGAGTCAGCTGGAGGGAGAAAGTATAGGTGAGTTAGTTGGAGGGAGAATGTATAGGCGAGTCAGTTGGAGGGAGAAAGCATAGGCGAGTCAGCTGAGGGAGAAAGCATAGGCGAGTCAGTTGGAGGAAGAAAGTATAGGCGAGTCAGTTGGAGGGAGAAAGTATAGGCGAGTCAGCTGAGGGAGAAAGTATAGGCGAGTCAGCTGAGGGAGAAAGTATAGGCGAGTCAGCTAAGGGAGAAAGCATAGGCGAGTCAGCTGAGGGAGAAAGTATAGGCGAGTCAGCTGAGGGAGAAAGTATAGGCGAGTCAGCTGAGGGAGAAAGCATAGGCGAGTCAGCTGCGGGAGAAAGTATAGGCGAGTCAGCTGGAGGGAGAAAGTATAGGCGAGTCAGTTGGAGGGAGAAAGTACAGGCGAGTCAGTTGGAGGGAGAAAGTATAGGCGAGTCAGCTGGAGGGAGAAAGTATAGGCGAGTCAGTTGGAGGGAGAAAGTATAGGTGACTCCGTTGGAGGGAGAAAGTATAGGCGAGTCAGTTGGAGGGAGAAAGTATAGGCTAGTCAGCTGGAGGGAGAAAGTATAGGCGAGTCAGTTGGAGGGAGAAAGAATAGGCGAGTCAGTTGGAGGGAGAAAGTATAGGCGAGTCAGTTGGAGGGAGAAAGTATGGGCGAGTCAGTTGGAGGGAGAAAGTATAGGCGAGTCAGCTGAGGGAGAAAGTATAGGTGAGTCAGTTGGAGGGAGAAAGTATAGGCGAGTCAGTTGGAGGGAGAAAGTATAGGCGAGTCAGCTGGAGGGAGAAAGTATAGGCGAGTCAGTTAGAAGGAGAAGGTAGAGGCGAGTCAGTTGGAGGAGAAAGTATAGGCGAGTCAGCTGGAAGGAGAAAGTATAGGCGAGTCAGTTGGAGGGAGAAAGTATAGCTGTGGCCGTTGGAGGGAGAAAGAATAGGCGAGTCAGTTGGAGGGAGAAAGAATAGGCTAGTCAGCTGAAGGGAGAAAGTATAGGCGAGTCAGTTGGAGGGAGAAAGTATAGGCGAGTCAGTTGGAGGGAGAAAGTATAGGCGAGTCAGTTGGAGGGAGAAAGTATAGGTGAGTCAGCTGAGGGAGAAAGAATAGGCGAGTCAGTTGGAGGGAGAAAGAATAGGCGAGTCAGTTGGAGGGAAAGGAATAGGCTAGTCAGCTGAAGGGAGAAAGTATAGGCGAGTCAGTTGGAGGGAGAAAGTATAGGCGAGTCAGTTGGAGGGAGAAAGTATAGGCGAGTCAGTTGGAGGGAGAAAGTATAGGTGAGTCAGCTGAGGGAGAAAGAATAGGCGAGTCAGTTGGAGGCAGAACGAATAGGCGAGTCAGCTGAGGGAGAAAGTATAGGCGAGTCAGATGGAGGTAGAAAGAATAGGCGAGTCAGTTGGAGGGAGAAAGTATAGGTGAGTCAGCTGAAGGAGAAAGTATAGGCGAGTCAGTTGGAGGGAGAAAGAATAGGCGAGTCAGTTGGAGGGAGAAAGTATAGGCGAGTCAGTTGGAGGGAGAAAGAATAGGCGAGTCAGTTGGAGGGAGAAAGTATAGGCGAGTCAGTTGGAGGGAGAAAGTATGGGCGAGTCAGTTGGAGGGAGAAAGTATAGGCGAGTCAGCTGAGGGAGAAAGTATAGGTGAGTCAGTTGGAGGGAGAAAGTATAGGCGAGTCAGTTGGAGGGAGAAAGTATAGGTGAGTCAGTTGGAGAGAGAAAGTATAGGCGAGTCAGCTGAGGGAGAAAGTATAGGCGAGTCAGCTGGAGGGAGAAAGTATAGGCGAGTCAGCTGAGTGAGAAAGTATATGCGAGTCAGTTGGAGGGAGAAAGTATAGGCGAGTCAGCTGGAGGGAGAAAGTATAGGCGAGTCAGTTGGAGGGACAAAGTATAGGCGAATCAGCTGGAGGGAGAAAGTATAGGCAAGTCAGTTGGAGGGAGAGAGGTTAGGCGAGTCAGTTGGAGGGATAAAGTATAGGCGAGTCAGTTCGAGGGATAAAGTATAGGCGAGTCAGTTGGAGAGAGAAAGTATAGGCGAGTCAGTTGGAGGGAGAAAGTATAGGCGAGTCAGCTGAGGGAGAAAGTATAGGCGAGTCAGTTGGAGGGAGAAAGTATAGGCGAGTCAGCTGAGGGAGAAAGTATAGGCGAGTCAGCTGAGGGAGAAAGTATAGGCGAGTCAGCTGAGGGAGAAAGCATAGGCGAGTCAGCTGCGGGAGAAAGTATAGGCGAGTCAGCTGGAGGGAGAAAGTATAGGCGAGTCAGTTGGAGGGAGAAAGTATAGGCGAGTCAGTTGGAGGGAGAAAGTATAGGCGAGTCAGCTGGAGGGAGAAAGTATAGGCGAGTCAGTTGGAGGGAGAAAGTATAGGTGACTCCATTGGAGGGAGAAAGTATAGGCGAGTCAGTTGGAGGGAGAAAGTATAGGCGAGTCAGCTGGAGGGAGAAAGTATAGGCGAGTCTGCTGAGTGAGAAAGTATAGGCGACTCAGTTGCAGGGAGAAAGTATAGGCGAGTCAGCTGGAGGGAGAAAGTATAGGCGAGTCAGTTGGAAGGAGAAGGTATAGGCGAGTCAGTTGGAGGAGAAAGTATAGGCGAGTCAGCTGGAAGGAGAAAGTATAGGCGAGTCAGTTGGAGGGAGAAAGTATAGCTGTGTCCGTTGGAGGGAGAAAGAATAGGCGAGTCAGTTGGAGGGAGAAAGAATAGGCTAGTCAGCTGAAGGGAGAAAGTATAGGCGAGTCAGTTGGAGGGAGAAAGTATAGGCGAGTCAGTTGGAGGGAGAAAGTATAGGCGAGTCAGTTGGAGGGAGAAAGTATAGGCGAGTCAGTTGGAGGGAGAAAGAATAGGCGAGTCAGTTGGAGGGAGTAAGTATAGGTGAGTCAGCTGAGGGAGAAAGTATAGGCGAGTCAGTTGGAGGGAGAAAGTATAGGTGAGTCAGCTGAGGGAGAAAGAATAGGCGAGTCAGTTGGAGGGAGAAAGAATAGGCGAGTCAGTTGGAGGGAGAAGGAATAGGCTAGTCAGCTGAAGGGAGAAAGTATAGGCGAGTCAGTTGGAGGGAGAAAGTATAGGCGAGTCAGTTGGAGGGAGAAAGTATAGGCGAGTCAGTTGGAGGGAGAAAGTATAGGTGAGTCAGCTGAGGGAGAAAGAATAGGCGAGTCAGTTGGAGGGAGAAAGAATAGGCGAGTCAGCTGAGGGAGAAAGTATAGGCGAGTCAGATGGAGGGAGAAAGTATAGGCGAGTCAGTTGGAGGGAGAAAGAATAGGCGAGTCAGTTGGAGGGAGAAAGTATAGGCGAGTCAGTTGGAGGGAGAAAGAATAGGCGAGTCAGTTGGAGGGAGAAAGTATAGGCGAGTCAGTTGGAGGGAGAAAGTATGGGCGAGTCAGTTGGAGGGAGAAAGTATAGGCGAGTCAGCTGAGGGAGAAAGTATAGGTGAGTCAGTTGGAGGGAGAAAGTATAGGCGAGTCAGTTGGAGGGAGAAAGTATAGGTGAGTCAGTTGGAGAGAGAAAGTATAGGCGAGTCAGCTGAGGGAGAAAGTATAGGCGAGTCAGCTGGAGGGAGAAAGTATAGGCGAGTCAGCTGAGTGAGAAAGTATATGCGAGTCAGTTGGAGGGAGAAAGTATAGGCGAGTCAGCTGGAGGGAGAAAGTATAGGCGAGTCAGTTGGAGGGAGAAAGTATAGGTGAGTCAGCTGAGGGAGAAAGAATAGGCGAGTCAGTTGGAGGGAGAAAGAATAGGCGAGTCAGCTGAGGGAGAAAGTATAGGCGATTCAGTTGGAGGGAGAAAGTATAGGCGAGTCAGTTGGAGGGAGAAAGTATAGGTGAGTCAGCTGAGGGAGAAAGTATAGGCGAGTCAGTTGGAGGGAGAAAGAATAGGCGAGTCAGTTGGAGGGAGAAAGTATAGGCGAGTCAGTTGGAGGGAGAAAGTATAGGTGAGTCAGCTGAGGGAGAAAGTATAGGCGAATCAGTTGGAGGGAGAAAGTATAGGAGAGTCAGTTGCAGGGAGCAAGTATAGGTGAGTCAGTTGGAGGGAGAATGTTTAGGTGAGACAGTTGGATGGGGAAAGTATAGGTGAGTCAATTGGAGGGAGAAAGTATAGGCGAGTCAGCTGAGGGAGAAAGTATAGGTGAGTCAGCTGGAGGGAGAAAGTATAGGTGAGTTAGTTGGAGGGAGAATGTATAGGCGAGTCAGTTGGAGGGAGAAAGCATAGGCGAGTCAGCTGAGGGAGAAAGCATAGGCGAGTCAGTTGGAGGAAGAAAGTATAGGCGAGTCAGTTGGAGGGAGAAAGTATAGGCGAGTCAGCTGAGGGAGAAAGTATAGGCGAGTCAGCTGAGGGAGAAAGTATAGGCGAGTCAGCTGAGGGAGAAAGCATAGGCGAGTCAGCTGCGGGAGAAAGTATAGGCGAGTCAGCTGGAGGGAGAAAGTATAGGCGAGTCAGTTGGAGGGAGAAAGTATAGGCGAGTCAGTTGGAGGGAGAAAGTATAGGCGAGTCAGCTGGAGGGAGAAAGTATAGGCGAGTCAGTTGGAGGGATAAACTATAGGTGACTCCGTTGGAGGGAGAAAGTATAGGCGAGTCAGTTGGAGGGAGAAAGTATAGGCTAGTCAGCTGGACGGAGAAAGTATAGGCGAGTCAGTTGGAGGGAGAAAGAATAGGCGAGTCAGTTGGAGGGAGAAAGTATAGGCGAGTCAGCTGGAGGGAGAAAGTATAGGCGAGTCAGTTGGAGGGAGAAAGTATAGGCGAGTCAGCTGAGGGAGAAAGTATAGGTGAGTCAGTTGGAGGGAGAAAGCATAGGCGAGTCAGTTGGAGGGAGAAAGTATAGGCGAGTCAGTTGGAGGGAGAAAGTATAGGTGAGTCAGTTGGAGGGAGAGAGTATAGGTGAGTCAGTTGGAGGGAGAAAGAATAGGCGAGTCAGTTGAGGGAGAAAGTATAGGTGAGTCAGCTGGAGGGAGAAAGTATAGGTGAGTCAGTTGGAGGGAGAAAGTATAGGCGAGTCAGCTGAGGGAGAAAGTATAGGCGAGACAGTTGGAGGGAGAAAGTATAGGTGAGTCAGCTGAGGGAGAAAGTATAGGCGAGTCAGTTGGAGGGAGAAAGTATAGGCGAGTCAGTTGGAGGGACAAAGTATAGGCGAATCAGCTGGAGAGAGAAAGAATAGGCAAGTCAGTTGGAGGGAGAGAGGTTAGGCGAGTCAGTTGGAGGGAGAAAGTATAGGCGAGTCAGTTCGAGGGAGAAAGTATAGGCGAGTCAGTTGGAGGGAGAAAGTATAGGTGAGTCAGTTGGAGGGAGAAAGTATAGGTGAGTCAGTTGGATGGAGAAAGTATAGGTGAGTCAGTTGGAGGGAGAAAGTATAGGCGAGTCAGTTGGAGGAAGAAAGTATAGGTGAGTCAGTTGGAGGGAGAAAGTATAGGTGAGTCAGTTGGATGGAGAAAGTATAGGTGAGTCAATTGGAGGGAGAAAGTTTAGGCGAGTCAGCTGAGGGAGAAAGTATAGGCGAGTCAGTTGGAGGGAGAGCGTATAGGCGAGTCAGTTGGACGCAGAAAGCATAGGCGAGTCAGTTGGAGGGAGAAAGAATAGGCGAGTCAGCTGAGGGAGAAAGTATAGGCGAGTCAGATGGAGGGAGAAAGAATAGGCGAGTCAGTTGGAGGGAGAAAGTATAGGTGAGTCAGCTGAGGGAGAAAGTATAGGCGAGTCAGTTGGAGGGAGAAAGAATAGGCGAGTCAGTTGGAGGGAGAAAGTATAGGCGAGTCAGTTGGAGGGAGAAAGTATAGGCGAGTCAGCTGAGGGAGAAAGTATAGGCGAGTCAGCTGAGGGAGAAAGTATAGGCGAGTCAGCTGAGGGAGAAAGCATAGGCGAGTCAGCTGCGGGAGAAAGTATAGGCGAGTCAGCTGGAGGGAGAAAGTATAGGCGAGTCAGTTGGAGGGAGAAAGTATAGGCGAGTCAGTTGGAGGGAGAAAGTATAGGCGAGTCAGCTGGAGGGAGAAAGAATAGGCGAGTCAGTTGGAGGGAGAAAGTATAGGTGACTCCGTTGGAGGGAGAAAGTATAGGTGAGTCAGTTGGATGGAGAAAGTATAGGTGAGTCAATTGGAGGGAGAAAGTTTAGGCGAGTCAGCTGAGGGAGAAAGTATAGGCGAGTCAGTTGGAGGGAGAGCGTATAGGCGAGTCAGTTGGACGCAGAAAGCATAGGCGAGTCAGTTGGAGGGAGAAAGAATAGGCGAGTCAGCTGAGGGAGAAAGTATAGGCGAGTCAGATGGAGGGAGAAAGAATAGGCGAGTCAGTTGGAGGGAGAAAGTATAGGTGAGTCAGCTGAGGGAGAAAGTATAGGCGAGTCAGTTGGAGGGAGAAAGAATAGGCGAGTCAGTTGGAGGGAGAAAGTATAGGCGAGTCAGTTGGAGGGAGAAAGTATAGGCGAGTCAGCTGAGGGAGAAAGTATAGGCGAGTCAGCTGAGGGAGAAAGTATAGGCGAGTCAGCTGAGGGAGAAAGCATAGGCGAGTCAGCTGCGGGAGAAAGTATAGGCGAGTCAGCTGGAGGGAGAAAGTATAGGCGAGTCAGTTGGAGGGAGAAAGTATAGGCGAGTCAGTTGGAGGGAGAAAGTATAGGCGAGTCAGCTGGAGGGAGAAAGAATAGGCGAGTCAGTTGGAGGGAGAAAGTATAGGTGACTCCGTTGGAGGGAGAAAGAATAGGCGAGTCAGTTGGAGGGAGAAAGTATAGGCGAGTCAGTTGGAGGGAGAAAGTATAGGCGAGTCAGCTGAGGGAGAAAGCATAGGCGAGTCAGCTGCGGGAGAAAGTATAGGCGAGTCAGCTGGAGGGAGAAAGTATAGGCGAGTCAGTTGGAGGGAGAAAGTATAGGCGAGTCAGTTGGAGGGAGAAAGTATAGGCGAGTCAGCTGGAGGGAGAAAGAATAGGCGAGTCAGTTGGAGGGAGAAAGTATAGGTGACTCCGTTGGAGGGAGAAAGAATAGGCGAGTCAGTTGGAGGGAGAAAGTATAGGCGAGTCAGTTGGAGGGAGAAAGTATAGGCGAGTCAGCTGGAGGGAGAAAGTATAGGCGAGTCAGTTGGAGGGAGAAAGTATAGGTGACTCCGTTGGAGGGAGAAAGTATAGGCGAGTCAGTTGGAGGGAGAAAGTATAGGCGAGTCAGCTCGAGGGAGAAAGTATAGGCGAGTCAGTTGGAGGGAGAAAGTATGGGCGAGTCAGTTGGAGGGAGAAAGTATAGGCGAGTCAGCTGAGGGAGAAAGTATAGGCGAGTCAGTTGGAGGGAGAAAGTATAGGCGAGTCAGTTGGAGGGAGAAAGTATAGGTGAGTCAGCTGAGGGAGAAAGTATAGGCGAGTCAGTTGGAGGGAGAAAGTATAGGTGAGTCAGCTGAGGGAGAAAGAATAGGCGAGTCAGTTGGAGGGAGAAAGAATAGGCGAGTCAGTTGGAGGGAGAAGGAATAGGCTAGTCAGCTGAAGGGAGAAAGTATAGGCGAGTCAGTTGGAGGGAGAAAGTATAGGCGAGTCAGTTGGAGGGAGAAAGTATAGGTGAGTCAGCTGAGGGAGAAAGAATAGGCGAGTCAGTTGGAGGGAGAAAGAATAGGCGAGTCAGCTGAGGGAGAAAGTATAGGCGAGTCAGATGGAGGGAGAAAGTATAGGCGAGTCAGTTGGAGGGAGAAAGAATAGGCGAGTCAGTTGGAGGGAGAAAGTATAGGCGAGTCAGTTGGAGGGAGAAAGAATAGGCGAGTCAGTTGGAGGGAGAAAGTATAGGCGAGTCAGTTGGAGGGAGAAAGTATGGGCGAGTCAGTTGGAGGGAGAAAGTATAGGCGAGTCAGCTGAGGGAGAAAGTATAGGTGAGTCAGTTGGAGGGAGAAAGTATAGGCGAGTCAGTTGGAGGGAGAAAGTATAGGTGAGTCAGTTGGAGAGAGAAAGTATAGGCGAGTCAGCTGAGGGAGAAAGTATAGGCGAGTCAGCTGGAGGGAGAAAGTATAGGCGAGTCAGCTGAGTGAGAAAGTATATGCGAGTCAGTTGGAGGGAGAAAGTATAGGCGAGTCAGCTGGAGGGAGAAAGTATAGGCGAGTCAGTTGGAGGGAGAAAGTATAGGTGAGTCAGCTGAGGGAGAAAGAATAGGCGAGTCAGTTGGAGGGAGAAAGAATAGGCAAGTCAGCTGAGGGAGAAAGTATAGGCGAGTCAGTTGGAGGGAGAAAGTATAGGCGAGTCAGTTGGAGGGAGAAAGTATAGGTGAGTAAGCTGAGGGAGAAAGTATAGGCGAGTCAGTTGGAGGGAGAAAGAATAGGCGAGTCAGTTGGAGGGAGAAAGTATAGGCGAGTCAGTTGGAGGGAGAAAGTATAGGTGAGTCAGCTGAGGGAGAAAGTATAGGCGAATCAGTTGGAGGGAGAAAGTATAGGAGAGTCAGTTGCAGGGAGCAAGTATAGGTGAGTCAGTTGGAGGGAGAATGTTTAGGTGAGACAGTTGGATGGGGAAAGTATAGGTGAGTCAATTGGAGGGAGAAAGTATAGGCGAGTCAGCTGAGGGAGAAAGTATAGGTGAGTCAGCTGGAGGGAGAAAGTATAGGTGAGTTAGTTGGAGGGAGAATGTATAGGCGAGTCAGTTGGAGGGAGAAAGCATAGGCGAGTCAGCTGAGGGAGAAAGCATAGGCGAGTCAGTTGGAGGAAGAAAGTATAGGCGAGTCAGTTGGAGGGAGAAAGTATAGGCGAGTCAGCTGAGGGAGAAAGTATAGGCGAGTCAGTTGGAGGGAGAAAGTATAGGTGAGTAAGCTGAGGGAGAAAGTATAGGCGAGTCAGTTGGAGGGAGAAAGAATAGGCGAGTCAGTTGGAGGGAGAAAGTATAGGCGAGTCAGTTGGAGGGAGAAAGTATAGGTGAGTCAGCTGAGGGAGAAAGTATAGGCGAATCAGTTGGAGGGAGAAAGTATAGGAGAGTCAGTTGCAGGGAGCAAGTATAGGTGAGTCAGTTGGAGGGAGAATGTTTAGGTGAGACAGTTGGATGGGGAAAGTATAGGTGAGTCAATTGGAGGGAGAAAGTATAGGCGAGTCAGCTGAGGGAGAAAGTATAGGTGAGTCAGCTGGAGGGAGAAAGTATAGGTGAGTTAGTTGGAGGGAGAATGTATAGGCGAGTCAGTTGGAGGGAGAAAGCATAGGCGAGTCAGCTGAGGGAGAAAGCATAGGCGAGTCAGTTGGAGGAAGAAAGTATAGGCGAGTCAGCTGAGGGAGAAAGTATAGGCGAGTCAGCTGAGGGAGAAAGTATAGGCGAGTCAGCTGAGGGAGAAAGCATAGGCGAGTCAGCTGCGGGAGAAAGTATAGGCGAGTCAGCTGGAGGGAGAAAGTATAGGCGAGTCAGTTGGAGGGAGAAAGTATAGGCGAGTCAGTTGGAGGGAGAAAGTATAGGCGAGTCAGCTGGAGGGAGAAAGTATAGGCGAGTCAGTTGGAGGGATAAACTATAGGTGACTCCGTTGGAGGGAGAAAGTATAGGCGAGTCAGTTGGAGGGAGAAAGTATAGGCTAGTCAGCTGGACGGAGAAAGTATAGGCGAGTCAGTTGGAGGGAGAAAGAATAGGCGAGTCAGTTGGAGGGAGAAAGTATAGGCGAGTCAGCTGGAGGGAGAAAGTATAGGCGAGTCAGTTGGAGGGAGAAAGTATAGGCGAGTCAGCTGAGGGAGAAAGTATAGGTGAGTCAGTTGGAGGGAGAAAGCATAGGCGAGTCAGTTGGAGGGAGAAAGTATAGGCGAGTCAGTTGGAGGGAGAAAGTATAGGTGAGTCAGTTGGAGGGAGAGAGTATAGGTGAGTCAGTTGGAGGGAGAAAGAATAGGCGAGTCAGCTGAGGGAGAAAGTATAGGTGAGTCAGCTGGAGGGAGAAAGTATAGGTGAGTCAGTTGGAGGGAGAAAGTATAGGCGAGTCAGCTGAGGGAGAAAGTATAGGCGAGACAGTTGGAGGGAGAAAGTATAGGTGAGTCAGCTGAGGGAGAAAGTATTGGCGAGTCAGTTGGAGGGAGAAAGTATAGGCGAGTCAGTTGGAGGGACAAAGTATAGGCGAATCAGCTGGAGAGAGAAAGAATAGGCAAGTCAGTTGGAGGGAGAGAGGTTAGGCGAGTCAGTTGGAGGGAGAAAGTATAGGCGAGTCAGTTCGAGGGAGAAAGTATAGGCGAGTCAGTTGGAGGGAGAAAGTATAGGTGAGTCAGTTGGAGGGAGAAAGTATAGGTGAGTCAGTTGGATGGAGAAAGTATAGGTGAGTCAGTTGGAGGGAGAAAGTATAGGCGAGTCAGTTGGAGGAAGAAAGTATAGGTGAGTCAGTTGGAGGGAGAAAGTATAGGTGAGTCAGTTGGATGGAGAAAGTATAGGTGAGTCAATTGGAGGGAGAAAGTTTAGGCGAGTCAGCTGAGGGAGAAAGTATAGGCGAGTCAGTTGGAGGGAGAGCGTATAGGCGAGTCAGTTGGACGCAGAAAGCATAGGCGAGTCAGTTGGAGGGAGAAAGAATAGGCGAGTCAGCTGAGGGAGAAAGTATAGGCGAGTCAGATGGAGGGAGAAAGAATAGGCGAGTCAGTTGGAGGGAGAAAGTATAGGTGAGTCAGCTGAGGGAGAAAGTATAGGCGAGTCAGTTGGAGGGAGAAAGAATAGGCGAGTCAGTTGGAGGGAGAAAGTATAGGCGAGTCAGTTGGAGGGAGAAAGTATAGGCGAGTCAGCTGAGGGAGAAAGTATAGGCGAGTCAGCTGAGGGAGAAAGTATAGGCGAGTCAGCTGAGGGAGAAAGCATAGGCGAGTCAGCTGCGGGAGAAAGTATAGGCGAGTCAGCTGGAGGGAGAAAGTATAGGCGAGTCAGTTGGAGGGAGAAAGTATAGGCGAGTCAGTTGGAGGGAGAAAGTATAGGCGAGTCAGCTGGAGGGAGAAAGTATAGGCGAGTCAGTTGGAGGGAGAAAGTATAGGTGACTCCGTTGGAGGGAGAAAGTATAGGCGAGTCAGTTGGAGGGAGAAAGTATAGGCTAGTCAGCTGGAGAGAGAAAGTATAGGCGAGTCAGTTGGAGGGAGAAAGTATAGGCGAGTCAGTTGGAGGGAGAAAGAATAGGCGAGTCAGCTCGAGGGAGAAAGTATAGGCGAGTCAGTTGGAGGGAGAAAGTATGGGCGAGTCAGTTGGAGGGAGAAAGTATAGGCGAGTCAGCTGAGGGAGAAAGTATAGGTGAGTCAGTTGGAGGGAGAAAGTATAGGCGAGTCAGTTGGAGGGAGAAAGTATAGGTGAGTCAGTTGGAGAGAGAAAGTATAAGCGAGTCAGCTGAGGGAGAAAGTATAGGCGAGTCAGCTGGAGGGAGAAAGTATAGGCGAGTCAGCTGAGTGAGAAAGTATAGGCGACTCAGTTGGAGGGAGAAAGTATAGGCGAGTCAGCTGGAGGGAGAAAGTATAGGCGAGTCAGTTGGAAGGAGAAGGTATAGGCGAGTCAGTTGGAGGAGAAAGTATAGGCGAGTCAGCTGGAAGGAGAAAGTATAGGCGAGTCAGTTGGAGGGAGAAAGTATAGCTGTGTCCGTTGGAGGGAGAAAGAATAGGCGAGTCAGTTGGAGGGAGAAAGAATAGGCTAGTCAGCTGAAGGGAGAAAGTATAGGCGAGTCAGTTGGAGGGAGAAAGTATAGGCGAGTCAGTTGGAGGGAGAAAGTATAGGCGAGTCAGTTGGAGGGAGAAAATATAGGTGAGTCAGCTGAGGGAGAAAGAATAGGCGAGTCAGTTGGAGGGAGAAAGAATAGGCGAGTCAGCTGAGGGAGAAAGTATAGGCGAGTCAGATGGAGGGAGAAATAATAGGCGAGTCAGTTGGAGGGAGAAAGTATAGGTGAGTCAGCTGAGGGAGAAAGTATAGGCGAGTCAGTTGGAGGGAGAAAGAATAGGCGAGTCAGTTGGAGGGAGAAAGTATAGGCGAGTCAGCTGAGGGAGAAAGTATAGGCGAGTCAGCTGAGGGAGAAAGCATAGGCGAGTCAGCTGCGGGAGAAAGTATAGGCGAGTCAGCTGCGGGAGACAGTATAGGCGAGTCAGCTGGAGGGAGAAAGTATAGGCGAGTCAGTTGGAGGGAGAAAGTACAGGCGAGTCAGTTGGAGGGAGAAAGTATAGGCGAGTCAGCTGGAGGGAGAAAGTATAGGCGAGTCAGTTGGAGGGAGAAAGTATAGGTGACTCCGTTGGAGGGAGAAAGTATAGGCGAGTCAGTTGGAGGGAGAAAGTATAGCTGTGTCCGTTGGAGGGAGAAAGAATAGGCGAGTCAGTTGGAGGGAGAAAGAATAGGCTAGTCAGCTGAAGGGAGAAAGTATAGGCGAGTCAGTTGGAGGGAGAAAGTATAGGCGAGTCAGTTGGAGGGAGAAATTATAGGCGAGTCAGTTGGAGGGAGAAAGTATAGGTGAGTCAGCTGAGGGAGAAAGAATAGGCGAGTCAGTTGGAGGGAGAAAGAATAGGCGAGTCAGCTGAGGGAGAAAGTATAGGCGAGTCAGATGGAGGGAGAAATAATAGGCGAGTCAGTTGGAGGGAGAAAGTATAGGTGAGTCAGCTGAGGGAGAAAGTATAGGCGAGTCAGTTGGAGGGAGAAAGAATAGGCGAGTCAGTTGGAGGGAGAAAGTATAGGCGAGTCAGCTGAGGGAGAAAGTATAGGCGAGTCAGCTGAGGGAGAAAGCATAGGCGAGTCAGCTGCGGGAGAAAGTATAGGCGAGTCAGCTGCGGGAAAAAGTATAGGCGAGTCAGCTGGAGGGAGAAAGTATAGGCGAGTCAGTTGGAGGGAGAAAGTACAGGCGAGTCAGTTGGAGGGAGAAAGTATAGGCGAGTCAGCTGGAGGGAGAAAGTATAGGCGAGTCAGTTGGAGGGAGAAAGTATAGGTGACTCCGTTGGAGGGAGAAAGTATAGGCGAGTCAGTTGGAGGGAGAAAGTATAGGCTAGTCAGCTGGAGGGAGAAAGTATTGGCGAGTCAGTTGGAGGTAGAAAGAATAGGCGAGTCAGTTGGAGGGAGAAAGTATAGGCGAGTCAGTTGGAGGGAGAAAGTATGGGCGAGTCAGTTGGAGGGAGAAAGTATAGGCGAGTCAGCTGAGGGAGAAAGTATAGGTGAGTCAGTTGGAGGGAGAAAGTATAGGCGAGTCAGTTGGAGGGAGAAAGTATAGGTGAGTCAGTTGGAGTGAGAAAGTATAGGCTAGTCAGCTGAGGGAGAAAGTATAGGCGAGTCAGCTGGAGGGAGAAAGTATAGGCGAGTCAGCTGAGTGAGAAAGTATATGCGAGTCAGTTGGAGGGAGAAAGTATAGGCGAGTCAGCTGGAGGGAGAAAGTATAGGCGAGTCAGTTGGAGGGACAATGTATAGGCGAATCAGCTGGAGGGAGAAAGTATAGGCAAGTCAGTTGGAGGGAGAGAGGTTAGGCGAGTCAGTTGGAGGGATAAAGTATAGGCGAGTCAGTTCGAGGGATAAAGTATAGGCGAGTCAGTTGGAGGGAGAAAGTATAGGCGAGTCAGTTGGAGGGAGAAAGTATAGGTGAGTCAATTGGAGGGAGAAAGTATAGGCGAGTCAGCTGGAGGGAGAAAGTATAGGCGAGTCAGCTGAGTGAGAAAGTATAGGCGAGTCAGTTGGAGGGAGAAAGAATAGGCGAGTCAGCTGGAGGGAGAAAGTATAGGCGAGCCAGTTGGAAGGAGAAGGTATAGGCGAGTCAGTTGGAGGGAGAAAGAATAGGCGAGTCAGCTGGAAGGAGAAAGTATAGGCGAGTCAGTTGGAGGGAGAAAGTATAGCTGTGTCCGTTGGAGGGAGAAAGAATAGGCGAGTCAGTTGGAGGGAGAAAGAATAGGCTAGTCAGCTGAAGGGAGAAAGTATAGGCGAGTCAGTTGGAGGGAGAAAGTATAGGCGAGTCAGTTGGAGGGAGAAAGTATAGGCGAGTCAGTTGGAGGGAGAAAGTATAGGTGAGTCAGCTGAGGGAAAAAGAATAGGCGAGTCAGTTGGAGGGAGAAAGAATAGGCGAGTCAGTTGGAGGGAGAATGTATAGGCGAGTCAGTTGGAGGGAGAAAGCATAGGCGAGTCAGCTGAGGGAGAAAGCATAGGCGAGTCAGTTGGAGGGAGAAAGTATAGGCGAGTCAGCTGAGGGAGAAAGTATAGGCGAGTCAGTTGGAGGGAGAAAGTATAGGCGAGTCAGCTGAGGGAGAAAGTATAGGCGAGTCAGCTGAGGGAGAAAGCATAGGCGAGTCAGCTGCGGGAGAAAGTATAGGCGAGTCAGCTGGAGGGAGAAAGTATAGGCGAGTCAGTTGGAGGGAGAAAGTACAGGCGAGTCAGTTGGAGGGAGAAAGTATAGGCGAGTCAGCTGGAGGGAGAAAGTATAGGCGAGTCAGTTGGAGGGAGAAAGTATAGGTGACTCCGTTGGAGGGAGAAAGTATAGGCGAGTCAGTTGGAGGGAGAAAGTATAGGCTAGTCAGCTGGAGGGAGAAAGTATAGGCGAGTCAGTTGGAGGTAGAAAGAATAGGCGAGTCAGTTGGAGGGAGAAAGTATAGGCGAGTCAGTTGGAGGGAGAAAGTATAGGCGAGTCAGCTGAGTGAGAAAGTATATGCGAGTCAGTTGGAGGGAGAAAGTATAGGCGAGTCAGCTGGAGGGAGAAAGTATAGGCGAGTCAGTTGGAGGGACAAAGTATAGGCGAATCAGCTGGAGGGAGAAAGTATAGGCAAGTCAGTTGGAGGGAGAGAGGTTAGGCGAGTCAGTTCGAGGGATAAAGTATAGGCGAGTCAGCTGGAAGGAGAAAGTATAGGCGAGTCAGTTGGAGGGAGAAAGTATAGCTGTGTCCGTTGGAGGGAGAAAGAATAGGCGAGTCAGTTGGAGGGAGAAAGAATAGGCTAGTCAGCTGAAGGGAGAAAGTATAGGCGAGTCAGTTGGAGGGAGAAAGTATAGGCGAGTCAGTTGGAGGGAGAAAGTATAGGCGAGTCAGTTGGAGGGAGAAAGTATAGGTGAGTCAGCTGAGGGAGAAAGAATAGGCGAGTCAGTTGGAGGGAGAAAGAATAGGCGAGTCAGCTGAGGGAGAAAGTATAGGCGAGTCAGATGGAGGGAGAAAGAATAGGCGAGTCAGCTGAGGGAGAAAGTATAGGCGAGTCAGTTGGAGGGAGAAAGAATAGGCGAGTCAGTTGGAGGGAGAAAGTATAGGCGAGTCAGGTGGAGGGAGAAAGTATAGGTGAGTCAGCTGAGGGAGAAAGTATAGGCGAATCAGTTGGAGGGAGAAAGTATAGGAGAGTCAGTTGCAGGGAGCAAGTATAGGTGAGTCAGTTGGAGGGAGAATGTTTAGGTGAGACAGTTGGATGGGGAAAGTATAGGTGAGTCAGTTGGAGGGAGAGAGTATAGGTGAGTCAGTTGGAGGGAGAAAGAATAGGCGAGTCAGCTGAGGGAGAAAGTATAGGTGAGTCAGCTGGAGGGAGAAAGTATAGGTGAGTCAGTTGGAGGGAGAAAGTATAGGCGAGTCAGCTGAGGGAGTAAGTATAGGCGAGACAGTTGGAGGGAGAAAGTATAGGTGAGTCAGCTGAGGGAGAAAGTATAGGCGAGTCAGTTGGAGGGAGAAAGTATAGGCGAGTCAGTTGGAGGGAGAAAGTATTGGCGAGTCAGTTGGAGGGAGAAAGTATAGGTGAGTCAGCTGAGGGAGAAAGTAGAGGCGAGTCAGTTGGAGGGAGAAAGTATAG
Source organism: Oasisia sp. SBJ-2009 (assembly GCA_964017155.1). Taxonomy (NCBI): domain Eukaryota; kingdom Metazoa; phylum Annelida; class Polychaeta; order Sabellida; family Siboglinidae; genus Oasisia; species Oasisia sp. SBJ-2009. The sequence continues at coordinate 44,309,508 of OZ024854.1, forward strand.
GCGAGTCAGTTGGAGGGAGAAAGTATAGGTGAGTCAGTTGGAGGGACAAAATATAGGAGAATCAGCTGGAGGGAGAAAGAATAGGCAAGTCAGTTGGAGGGAGAAAGTATAGGTGAGTCAGTTGGAGGGAGAGAGTATAGGTGAGTCAGTTGGATGGAGAAAGTATAGGTGAGTCAATTGGAGGGAGAAAGTATAGGCGAGTCAGCTGAGGGAGAAAGTATAGGTGAGTCAGCTGGAGGGAGAAAGTATTGGCGAGTCAGTTGGAGGGAGAAAGTATAGGTGAGTCAGCTGAGGGAGAAAGTACAGGCGAGTCAGTTGGAGGGAGAAAGTATAGGCGAGTCAGTTGGAGGGAGAAAGTATAGGTGAGTCAGTTGGAGGGACACAATATAGGAGAATCAGCTGGAGGGAGAAAGAATAGGCGAGTCAGTTGGAGGGAGAAAGTATAGGCGAGTCAGCTGGAGGGAGGAAGTATAGGCGAGTCAGTTGGAGGGAGAAAGTATAGGCGAGTCAGTTGGAGGGAGAAAGTATAGGCGAGTCAGTTGAAGGGAGAAAGTATAGGCGGGTCAGCTGGAGGGAGAAAGTATAGGCGAGTCAGTTGGAGGGAGAAAGTATAGGTGACTCCGTTGGAGGGAGAAAGTATAGGCGAGTCAGTTGGAGGGAGAAAGTATAGGCGAGTCAGCTGGAGGGAGAAAGTATAGGCGAGTCAGTTGGAGGGAGAAAGTATAGGCGAGTCAGTTGGAGGGAGTAAGTATAGGCGAGTCAGCTGAGGGAGAAAGTATAGGTGAGTCAGTTGGAGGGAGAAAGAATAGGCGACTCAGTTGGAGGGAGAAAGTATAGGTGAGTCAGTTGGAGAGAGAAAGTATAGGCGAGTCAGCTGAGGGAGAAAGAATAGGCGAGTCAGCTGGAGGGAGAAAGTATAGGCGAGTCAGATGAGTCAGAAAGTATAGGCGAGTCAGTTGGAGGGAGAAAGTATAGGCGAGTCAGCTGGAGGGAGAAAGTATAGACGAGTCAGTTGGAGGGACAAAGTATAGGCGAATCAGCTGGAGGGAGAAAGTATAGGCGAGTCAGTTGGAGGGAGAGAGTTTAGGCGAGTCAGTTGGAGGGAGAAAGTATAGGCGAGTCAGTTCGAGGGAGAAAGTATAGGCGGGTCAGTTGGAGGGAGAAAGTATAGGCGAGTCAGTTGGAGGGAGAAAGTATAGGTGAGTCAATTGGAGGGAGAAAGTATAGGCGAGTCAGATGGAGGGAGAAAGTATAGGCGAGTCAGCTGAGTGAGAAAGTATAGGCGAGTCAGTTGGAGGGAGAAAGAATAGGCGAGTCAGCTGGAGGGAGAAAGTACAGGCGAGCCAGTTGGAAGGAGAAGGTATAGGCGAGTCAGTTGGAGGGAGAAAGAATAGGCGAGTCAGCTGGAAGGAGAAAGTATAGGCGAGTCAGTTGGAGGGAGAAAGTATAGCTGTGTCCGTTGGAGGGAGAAAGAATAGGCGAGTCAGTTGGAGGGAGAAAGAATAGGCTAGTCAGCTGAAGGGAGAAAGTATAGGCGAGTCAGTTGGAGGGAGAAAGTATAGGCGAGTCAGTTGGAGGGAGAAAGTATAGGCGAGTCAGTTGGAGGGAGAAAGTATAGGTGAGTCAGCTGAGGGAAAAAGAATAGGCGAGTCAGTTGGAGGGAGAAAGAAGAGGCGAGTCAGTTGGAGGGAGAATGTATAGGCGAGTCAGTTGGAGGGAGAAAGCATAGGCGAGTCAGCTGAGGGAGAAAGCATAGGCGAGTCAGTTGGAGGGAGAAAGTATAGGCGAGTCAGCTGAGGGAGAAAGTATAGGCGAGTCAGTTGGAGGGAGAAAGTATAGGCGAGTCAGCTGAGGGAGAAAGTATAGGCGAGTCAGCTGAGGGAGAAAGCATAGGCGAGTCAGCTGCGGGAGAAAGTATAGGCGAGTCAGCTGGAGGGAGAAAGTATAGGCGAGTCAGTTGGAGGGAGAAAGTACGGGCGAGTCAGTTGGAGGGAGAAAGTATAGGCGAGTCAGCTGGAGGGAGAAGGTATAGGCGAGTCAGTTGGAGGGAGAAAGTATAGGTGACTCCGTTGGAGGGAGAAAGTATAGGCGAGTCAGTTGGAGGGAGAAAGTATAGGCTAGTCAGCTGGAGGGAGAAAGTATAGGCGAGTCAGTTGGAGGTAGAAAGAATAGGCGAGTCAGTTGGAGGGAGAAAGTATAGGCGAGTCAGTTGGAGGGAGAAAGTATAGGCGAGTCAGCTGAGTGAGAAAGTATATGCGAGTCAGTTGGAGGGAGAAAGTATAGGCGAGTCAGCTGGAGGGAGAAAGTATAGGCGAGTCAGTTGGAGGGACAAAGTATAGGCGAATCAGCTGGAGGGAGAAAGTATAGGCAAGTCAGTTGGAGGGAGAGAGGTTAGGCGAGTCAGTTCGAGGGATAAAGTATAGGCGAGTCAGTTGGAGGGAGAAAGTATAGGCGAGTCAGTTGGAGGGAGAAAGTATAGGTGAGTCAATTGGAGGGAGAAAGTATAGGCGAGTCAGCTGGAGGGAGAAAGTATAGGCGAGTCAGTTGGAGGGAGAGAGGTTAGGCGAGTCAGTTCGAGGGATAAAGTATAGGCGAGTCAGTTGGAGGGAGAAAGTATAGGCGAGTCAGTTGGAGGGAGAAAGTATAGGTGAGTCAATTGGAGGGAGAAAGTATAGGCGAGTCAGCTGGAGGGAGAAAGTATAGGCGAGTCAGCTGAGTGAGAAAGTATAGGCGAGTCAGTTGGAGGGAGAAAGTATAGGCGAGTCAGCTGGAGGGAGAAAGTATAGGCGAGCCAGTTGGAAGGAGAAGGTATAGGCGAGTCAGTTGGAGGGAGAAAGTATAGGCGAGTCAGCTGGAAGGAGAAAGTATAGGCGAGTCAGTTGGAGGGAGAAAGTATAGCTGTGTCCGTTGGAGGGAGAAAGAATAGGCGAGTCAGTTGGAGGGAGAAAGAATAGGCTAGTCAGCTGAAGGGAGAAAGTATAGGCGAGTCAGTTGGAGGGAGAAAGTATAGGCGAGTCAGTTGGAGGGAGAAAGTATAGGCGAGTCAGTTGGAGGGAGAAAGTATAGGTGAGTCAGCTGAGGGAGAAAGAATAGGCGAGTCAGTTGGAGGGAGAAAGAATAGGCGAGTCAGCTGAGGGAGAAAGTATAGGCGAGTCAGATGGAGGGAGAAAGAATAGGCGAGTCAGCTGAGGGAGAAAGTATAGGCGAGTCAGTTGGAGGGAGAAAGAATAGGCGAGTCAGTTGGAGGGAGAAAGTATAGGCGAGTCAGGTGGAGGGAGAAAGTATAGGTGAGTCAGCTGAGGGAGAAAGTATAGGCGAATCAGTTGGAGGGAGAAAGTATAGGAGAGTCAGTTGCAGGGAGCAAGTATAGGTGAGTCAGTTGGAGGGAGAATGTTTAGGTGAGACAGTTGGATGGGGAAAGTATAGGTGAGTCAGTTGGAGGGAGAGAGTATAGGTGAGTCAGTTGGAGGGAGAAAGAATAGGCGAGTCAGCTGAGGGAGAAAGTATAGGTGAGTCAGCTGGAGGGAGAAAGTATAGGTGAGTCAGTTGGAGGGAGAAAGTATAGGCGAGTCAGCTGAGGGAGTAAGTATAGGCGAGACAGTTGGAGGGAGAAAGTATAGGTGAGTCAGCTGAGGGAGAAAGTATAGGCGAGTCAGTTGGAGGGAGAAAGTATAGGCGAGTCAGTTGGAGGGAGAAAGTATTGGCGAGTCAGTTGGAGGGAGAAAGTATAGGTGAGTCAGCTGAGGGAGAAAGTAGAGGCGAGTCAGTTGGAGGGAGAAAGTATAGGCGAGTCAGTTGGAGGGAGAAAGTATAGGTGAGTCAGTTGGAGGGACAAAATATAGGAGAATCAGCTGGAGGGAGAAAGAATAGGCAAGTCAGTTGGAGGGAGAAAGTATAGGTGAGTCAGTTGGAGGGAGAGAGTATAGGTGAGTCAGTTGGATGGAGAAAGTATAGGTGAGTCAATTGGAGGGAGAAAGTATAGGCGAGTCAGCTGAGGGAGAAAGTATAGGTGAGTCAGCTGAGGGAAAAAGTATAGGCGAGTCAGCTGGAGGGAGAAAGTATTGGCGAGTCAGTTGGAGGGAGAAAGTATAGGTGAGTCAGCTGAGGGAGAAAGTACAGGCGAGTCAGTTGGAGGGAGAACGTATAGGCGAGTCAGTTGGAGGGAGAAAGTATAGGTGAGTCAGTTGGAGGGACACAATATAGGAGAATCAGCTGGAGGGAGAAAGAATAGGCGAGTCAGTTGGAGGGAGAAAGTATAGGCGAGTCAGCTGGAGGGAGGAAGTATAGGCGAGTCAGTTGGAGGGAGAAAGTATAGGCGAGTCAGTTGGAGGGAGAAAGTATAGGCGAGTCAGTTGAAGGGAGAAAGTATAGGCGGGTCAGCTGGAGGGAGAAAGTATAGGCGAGTCAGTTGGAGGGAGAAAGTATAGGTGACTCCGTTGGAGGGAGAAAGTATAGGCGAGTCAGTTGGAGGGAGAAAGTATAGGCGAGTCAGCTGGAGGGAGAAAGTATAGGCGAGTCAGTTGGAGGGAGAAAGTATAGGCGAGTCAGTTGGAGGGAGAAAGTATAGGCGAGTCAGCTGAGGGAGAAAGTATAGGTGAGTCAGTTGGAGGGAGAAAGAATAGGCGACTCAGTTGGAGGGAGAAAGTATAGGTGAGTCAGTTGGAGAGAGAAAGTATAGGCGAGTCAGCTGAGGGAGAAAGAATAGGCGAGTCAGCTGGAGGGAGAAAGTATAGGCGAGTCAGATGAGTCAGAAAGTATAGGCGAGTCAGTTGGAGGGAGAAAGTATAGGCGAGTCAGCTGGAGGGAGAAAGTATAGACGAGTCAGTTGGAGGGACAAAGTATAGGCGAATCAGCTGGAGGGAGAAAGTATAGGCGAGTCAGTTGGAGGGAGAGAGTTTAGGCGAGTCAGTTGGAGGGAGAAAGTATAGGCGAGTCAGTTCGAGGGAGAAAGTATAGGCGGGTCAGTTGGAGGGAGAAAGTATAGGCGAGTCAGTTGGAGGGAGAAAGTATAGGTGAGTCAATTGGAGGGAGAAAGTATAGGCGAGTCAGTAGGAGGGAGAAAGTATAGGCGAGTCAGTTGGAGGGAGAAAGTATTGGTGAGTCAGTTGGAGGGAGAGAGAATAGGTGAGTCAGTTCGAGGGAAAAAGCATAGGCGAGTCAGCTGGAGGGAGAAAGTATAGGCGAGTCAGTTGGAGGGAGAAAGTATCCGTGAGTCAGTTGGAGGGAGAAAGTATAGGCGAGTCAGTTGGAGGGAGAAAGCATAGGCGAGTCAGTTGGAGGGAGAAAGTATAGGTGAGTCAGTTGGAGGGAGAGAGTATAGGTGAGTCAGTTGGAGGGAGAAAGTATAGGCGAGTCAGCTGGAGGGAGAAAGTATAGGTGAGTCAGTTGGAGGGAAAAAGCATAGGTGAGTCAGTTGGAGGGAGAAAGTATACGTGAGTCAGTTGGATGGAGAAAGTATAGGTCAGTCAGTTGGAGGGAGAAAGTATAGGCGAGTCAGTTGGAGGAAGAAAGTATAGGTGAGTCAGTTGGAGGGAGAAAGTATAGGTGAGTCAGTTGGATGGAGAAAGTATAGGTGAGTCAATTGGAGGGATAAAGTTTAGGCGAGTCAGCTGAGGGAGAAAGCATAGGTGAGTCAGCTGGAGGGAGAAAGTATAGGTGAGTCAGCTGGAGGGAGAAAGTATAGGTGAGACAGTTGGAGGGAGAAAGTATAGGCGAGTCAGCTGAGGGAGAAAGCATAGGCGAGTCAGTTGCAGGGAGAAAGTATAGGCGAGTCAGCTGAGGGAGAAAGTATAGATGAGTCAGCTGAGGGAAAAAGTATAGGCGAGTCAGCTGGAGGGAGAAAGAATAGGCGAGTCAGTTGGAGGGAGAAAGTATAGGCGAGTCAGCTGGAGGGAGATAGCATAGGCGAGTCAGTTGGAGGGAGAAAGTATAGGCGAGTCAGTTGGAGGGAGAAAGTATAGGCGAGTCAGCTGAGGGAGAAAGTATAGGTGAGTCAGTTGGAGGGAGAAAGTATAGGCGAGTCAGTTGGAGGGAGAAAGAATAGGTGAGTCAGTTGGAGAGAGAAAGCATAGGCGAGTCAGTTGAGGGAGAAAGTATAGGCGAGTCAGCTGGAGGGAGAAAGTATAGGCGAGTCAGCTGAGTGAGAAAGTATAGTCGAGTCAGTTGGAGGGAGAAAGTATAGGCGAGTCAGCTGGAGGGAGAAAGTATAGGCGAGTCAGTTGGAGGGACAAAGTATAGGCGAATCAGCTGGAGGGAGAAAGAATAGGCAAGTCAGTAGGAGGGAGAAAGTATAGGCGAGTCAGCTGAGGGAGAAAGTATAGGCGAGTCAGCTGGAGGGAGAAAGTATAGGCGAGTCAGCTGAGTGAGAAAGTATAGTCGAGTCAGTTGGAGGGAGAAAGTATAGGCGAGTCAGCTGGAGGGAGAAAGTATAGGCGAGTCAGTTGGAGGGACAAAGTATAGGCGAATCAGCTGGAGGGAGAAAGAATAGGCAAGTCAGTAGGAGGGAGAGAGGTTAGGCGAGTCAGTTGGAGGGAGAAAGTATAGGCGAGTCAGTTCGAGGGAGAAAGTATAGGCTAGTCAGTTGGAGGGAGAAAGTATAGGCGAGTCAGTTGGAGGGAGAAAGTATAGGTGAGTCAGTTGGAGGGAGAGAGTATAGGTGAGTCAGTTGGAGGGAGAAAGTATAGGCGAGTCAGCTGGAGGGAGAAAGTATAGGTGAGTCAGCTGGAGGGAGAAAGTATAGGTGAGTCAGTTCGAGGGAGAAAGTATAGGCGAGTCAGCTGAGGGAGAAAGTATAGGCGAGTCAGTTGGAGGGAGAAAGTATAGGTGAGTCAGCTGAGGGAGAAAGTATAGGCGAGTCAGTTGGAGGGAGAAAGTATAGGCGAGTCATTTGGAGGGAGAAAGTATTGGCGAGTCAGTTGGAGGGAGAAAGTATAGGTGAGTCAGCTGAGGGAGAAAGTATAGGCGAGTCAGTTGGAGGGAGAAAGTATAGGTGAGTCAGTTGGAGGGAGAAAGTATAGGCGAGTCAGCTGGAGGGAGAAAGTATAGGCGAGTCAGTTGGAGGGAAAAAGCATAGGCGAGTCAGCTGGAGGGAGAAAGTATAGGCGAGTCAGTTGGAGGGAGAAAGTATAGGCGAGTCAGTTGGAGGGAGAAAGCATAGGCGAGTCAGTTGGAGGGAGAAAGTATAGGTGAGTCAGCTGAGGTAGAAAGAATAGGCGAGTCAGTTGCAGGAGAAAGTATAGGCGAGTCAGTTGGAGGGAGAAAGTATAGGTGAGTCAGTTGGAGGGAGAGAGTATAGGTGAGTCAGTTGGAGGGAGAAAGTATAGGCGAGTCAGCTGGAGGGAGAAAGTATAGGTGAGTCAGTTGGAGGGAAAAAGCATAGGTGAGTCAGTTGGAGGGAGAAAGTATAGGTGAGTCAGTTGGATGGAGAAAGTATAGGTCAGTCAGTTGGAGGGAGAAAGTATAGGCGAGTCAGTTGGAGGAAGAAAGTATAGGTGAGTCAGTTGGAGGGAGAAAGTATAGGTGAGTCAGTTGGATGGAGAAAGTATAGGTGAGTCAATTGGAGGGAGAAAGTTTAGGCGAGTCAGCTGAGGGAGAAAGTATAGGTGAGTCAGCTGGAGGGAGAAAGTATAGGTGAGTCAGTTGGAGGGAGAAAGTATAGGTGAGACAGTTGGAGGGAGAAAGTATAGGCGAGTCAGCTGAGGGAGAAAGCATAGGCGAGTCAGTTGCATGGAGAAAGTATAGGCGAGTCAGCTGAGGGAGAAAGTATAGGTGAGTCAGCTGAGGGAAAAAGTATAGGCGAGTCAGCTGGAGGGAGAAAGTATAGGCGAGTCAGTTGGGGGAGAAAGTATAGGCGAGTCAGCTGGAGGGAGATAGCATAGGCGAGTCAGTTGGAGGGAGAAAGTATAGGCGAGTCAGTTGGAGGGAGAAAGAATAGGCGAGTCAGCTGAGGGAGAAAGTATAGGTGAGTCAGTTGGAGGGAGAAAGTATAGGCGAGTCAGTTGGAGGGAGAAAGAATAGGTGAGTCAGTTGGAGAGAGAAAGTATAGGCGAGTCAGTTGAGGGAGAAAGTATAGGCGAGTCAGCTGGAGGGAGAAAGTATAGGCGAGTCAGCTGAGTGAGAAATTATAGTCGAGTCAGTTGGAGGGAGAAAGTATAGGCGAGTCAGCTGGAGGGAGAAAGTATAGGCGAGTCAGTTGGAGGGACAAAGTATAGGCGAATCAGCTGGAGGGAGAAAGAATAGGCAAGTCAGTAGGAGGGAGAGAGGTTAGGCGAGTCAGTTGGAGGGAGAAAGTATAGGCGAGTCAGTTGGAGGGAGAAAGTATAGGCGAGTCAGTTGGAGGGAGAAAGTATAGGCGAGTCAGTTGGAGGGAGAAAGTATAGGTGAGTCAATTGGAGGGAGAAAGTATAGGCGAGTCAGTTGGAGGGAGAAAGTATAGGTGAGTCAGTTGGAGGGAGAGAGTATAGGTGAGTCAGTTGGAGGGAGAAAGTATAGGCGAGTCAGCTGAGGGAGAAAGTATAGGTGAGTCAGCTGGAGGGAGAAAGTATAGGCGAGTCAGCTGAGGGAGAAAGTATAGGCGAGTCAGCTGAGGGAGAAAGTATAGGCGAGTCAGTTGGAGGGAGAAAGTATAGGTGAGTCAGCTGAGGGAGAAAGTATAGGCGAGTCAGTTGGAGGGAGAAAGTATAGGCGAGTCAGTTGGAGGGAGAAAGTATTGGCGAGTCAGTTGGAGGGAGAAAGTATAGTTGAGTCAGCTGAGGGAGAAAGTATAGGCGAGTCAGTTGGAGGGACAAAGTATAGGCGAGTCAGTTGGAGGGAGAAAGTATAGGTGAGTCAGTTGGAGGGAGAAAGTATAGGCGAGTCAGCTGGAGGGAGAAAGTATAGGCCAGTCAGTTGGAGGGAAAAAGCATAGGCGAGTCAGCTGGAGGGAGAAAGTATAGGCGAGTCAGTTGGAGGGAGAAAGTATAGGTGAGTCAGTTGGAGGGAGAAAGAATAGGCGAGTCAGTTGGAGGGAGAAAGTATAGGTGAGTCAGCTGAGGGAGAAAGTATAGGCGAGTCAGTTGGAGGGAGAAAGTATAGGTGAGTCAGTTGGAGGGAGAAAGTATAGGCGAGTCAGCTGGAGGGAGAAAGTATGGGCGAGTCAGTTGGAGGGAGAAAGTATCGGTGAGTCAGTTGGAGGGAGAAAGTATAGGCGAGTCAGTTGGAGGGAGAAAGCATAGGCGAGTCAGTTGGAGGGAGAAAGTATAGGTGAGTCAGCTGAGGTAGAAAGAATAGGCGAGTCAGTTGCAGGAGAAAGTATAGGCGAGTCAGTTGGAGGGAGAAAGTATAGGTGAGTCAGTTGGAGGGAGAGAGTATAGGTGAGTCAGTTGGAGGGAGAAAGTATAGGCGAGTCAGTTGGAGGGAAAAAGCATAGGTGAGTCAGTTGGAGGGAGAAAGTATAGGTGAGTCAGTTGGATGGAGAAAGTATAGGTGAGTCAATTGGAGGGAGAAAGTTTAGGCGAGTCAGCTGAGGGAGAAAGTATAGGTGAGTCAGCTGGAGGGAGAAAGTATAGGTGAGTCAGTTGGAGGGAGAAAGTATAGGTGAGACAGTTGGAGGGAGAAAGTATAGGCGAGTCAGCTGAGGGAGAAAGCATAGGCGAGTCAGTTGCAGGGAGAAAGTATAGGCGAGTCAGCTGAGGGAGAAAGTATAGGTGAGTCAGCTGAGGGAAAAAGTATAGGCGAGTCAGCTGGAGGGAGAAAGTATAGGCGAGTCAGTTGGGGGGAGAAAGTATAGGCGAGTCAGCTGGAGGGAGATAGCATAGGCGAGTCAGTTGGAGGGAGAAAGTATAGGCGAGTCAGTTGGAGGGAGAAAGTATAGGCGAGTCAGCTGAGGGAGAAAGTATAGGTGAGTCAGTTGGAGGGAGAAAGTATAGGCGAGTCAGTTGGAGGGAGAAAGAATAGGTGAGTCAGTTGGAGAGAGAAAGTATAGGCGAGTCAGTTGAGGGAGAAAGTATAGGCGAGTCAGCTGGAGGGAGAAAGTATAGGCGAGTCAGCTGAGTGAGAAAGTATAGTCGAGTCAGTTGGAGGGAGAAAGTATAGGCGAGTCAGCTGGAGGGAGAAAGTATAGGCGAGTCAGTTGGAGGGACAAAGTATAGGCGAATCAGCTGGAGGGAGAAAGAATAGGCAAGTCAGTAGGAGGGAGAGAGGTTAGGCGAGTCAGTTGGAGGGAGAAAGTATAGGCGAGTCAGTTGGAGGGAGAAAGTATAGGCGAGTCAGTTGGAGGGAGAAAGTATAGGCGAGTCAGTTGGAGGGAGAAAGTATAGGTGAGTCAATTGGAGGGAGAAAGTATAGGCGAGTCAGTTGGAGGGAGAAAGTATAGGTGAGTCAGTTGGAGGGAGAGAGTATAGGTGAGTCAGTTGGAGGGAGAAAGTATAGGCGAGTCAGCTGAGGGAGAAAGTATAGGTGAGTCAGCTGGAGGGAGAAAGTATAGGCGAGTCAGCTGAGGGAGAAAGTATAGGCGAGTCAGCTGAGGGAGAAAGTATAGGCGAGTCAGTTGGAGGGAGAAAGTATAGGTGAGTCAGCTGAGGGAGAAAGTATAGGCGAGTCAGTTGGAGGGAGAAAGTATAGGCGAGTCAGTTGGAGGGAGAAAGTATTGGCGAGTCAGTTGGAGGGAGAAAGTATAGGTGAGTCAGCTGAGGGAGAAAGTATAGGCGAGTCAGTTGGAGGGATAAAGTATAGGTGAGTCAGTTGGAGGGAGAAAGTATAGGCGAGTCAGCTGGAGGGAGAAAGTATAGGCGAGTCAGTTGGAGGGAAAAAGCATAGGCGAGTCAGCTGGAGGGAGAAAGTATAGGCGAGTCAGTTGGAGGGAGAAAGTATAGGTGAGTCAGTTGGAGGGAGAAAGAATAGGCGAGTCAGCCGAGGGAGAAAGTATAGGCGAGTCAGTTGGAGGGAGAAAGCATAGGCGAGTCAGTTGGAGGGAGAAAGTATAGGTGAATCAGCTGAGGTAGAAAGAATAGGCGAGTCAGTTGGAGGAGAAAGTATAGGCGAGTCAGTTGGAGGGAGAAAGTATAGGTGAGTCAGTTGGAGGGAGAGAGTATAGGTGAGTCAGTTGGAGGGAGAAAGTATAGGCGAGTCAGTTGGAGGGAGAAAGTATTGGCGAGTCAGTTGGAGGGAGAAAGTATAGGTGAGTCAGCTGAGGGAGAAAGTATAGGCGAGTCAGTTGGAGGGAGAAAGTATAGGTGAGTCAGTTGGAGGGAGAAAGTATAGGTTAGTCAGTTGGATGGAGAAAGTATAGGAGAGTCAGTTGGAGGGAGAAAGAATAGGCGAGTCAGCCGAGGGAGAAAGTATAGGCGAGTCAGTTGGAGGGAGAAAGTATAGGTGAGTCAGTTGGAGGGAGAAAGTATAGGCGAGTCAGCTGGAGGGAGAAAGTATAGGCGAGTCAGTTGGAGGGAAAAAGCATAGGCGAGTCAGCTGGAGGGAGAAAGTATAGGCGAGTCAGTTGGAGGGAGAAAGTATCGGTGAGTCAGTTGGAGGGAGAAAGTATAGGCGAGTCAGTTGGAGGGAGAAAGCATAGGCGAGTCAGTTGGAGGGAGAAAGTATAGGTGAGTCAGCTGAGGTAGAAAGAATAGGCGAGTCAGTTGGAGGAGAAAGTATAGGCGAGTCAGTTGGAGGGAGAAAGTATAGGTGAGTCAGTTGGAGGGAGAGAGTATAGGTGAGTCAGTTGGAGGGAGAAAGTATAGGCGAGTCAGCTGGAGGGAGAAAGTATAGGTGAGTCAGCTGGAGGGAGAAAGTATAGGTGAGTCAGTTCGAGGGAGAAAGTATAGGCGAGTCAGCTGAGGGAGAAAGTATAGGCGAGTCAGTTGCAGGGAGAAAGTATAGGTGAGTCAGCTGAGGGAGAAAGTATAGGCGAGTCAGTTGGAGGGAGAAAGTATAGGCGAGTCATTTGGAGGGAGAAAGTATTGGCGAGTCAGTTGGAGGGAGAAAGTATAGGTGAGTCAGCTGAGGGAGAAAGTATAGGCGAGTCAGTTGGAGGGAGAAAGTATAGGTGAGTCAGTTGGAGGGAGAAAGTATAGGCGAGTCAGCTGGAGGGAGAAAGTATAGGCGAGTCAGTTGGAGGGAAAAAGCATAGGCGAGTCAGCTGGAGGGAGAAAGTATAGGCGAGTCAGTTGCAGGGAGAAAGTATAGGCGAGTCAGTTGGAGGGAGAAAGCATAGGCGAGTCAGTTGGAGGGAGAAAGTATAGGTGAGTCAGCTGAGGTAGAAAGAATAGGCGAGTCAGTTGCAGGAGAAAGTATAGGCGAGTCAGTTGGAGGGAGAAAGTATAGGTGAGTCAGTTGGAGGGGGAGAGTATAGGTGAGTCAGTTGGAGGGAGAAAGTATAGGTGAGACAGTTGGAGGGAGAAAGTATAGGCGAGTCAGCTGAGGGAGAAAGCATAGGCGAGTCAGTTGCAGGGAGAAAGTATAGGCGAGTCAGCTGAGGGAGAAAGTATAGGTGAGTCAGCTGAGGGAAAAAGTATAGGCGAGTCAGCTGGAGGGAGAAAGTATAGGCGAGTCAGTTGGGGGGAGAAAGTATAGGCGAGTCAGCTGGAGGGAGATAGCATAGGCGAGTCAGTTGGAGGGAGAAAGTATAGGCGAGTCAGTTGGAGGGAGAAAGTATAGGCGAGTCAGCTGAGGGAGAAAGTATAGGTGAGTCAGTTGGAGGGAGAAAGTATAGGCGAGTCAGTTGGAGGGAGAAAGAATAGGTGAGTCAGTTGGAGAGAGAAAGTATAGGCGAGTCAGTTGAGGGAGAAAGTATAGGCGAGTCAGCTGGAGGGAGAAAGTATAGGCGAGTCAGCTGAGTGAGAAAGTATAGTCGAGTCAGTTGGAGGGAGAAAGTATAGGCGAGTCAGCTGGAGGGAGAAAGTATAGGCGAGTCAGTTGGAGGGACAAAGTATAGGCGAATCAGCTGGAGGGAGAAAGAATAGGCAAGTCAGTAGGAGGGAGAGAGGTTAGGCGAGTCAGTTGGAGGGAGAAAGTATAGGCGAGTCAGTTCGAGGGAGAAAGTATAGGCGAGTCAGTTGGAGGGAGAAAGTATAGGCGAGTCAGTTGGAGGGAGAAAGTATAGGTGAGTCAATTGGAGGGAGAAAGTATAGGCGAGTCAGTTGGAGGGAGAAAGTATAGGTGAGTCAGTTGGAGGGAGAGAGTATAGGTGAGTCAGTTGGAGGGAGAAAGTATAGGCGAGTCAGCTGAGGGAGAAAGTATAGGTGAGTCAGCTGGAGGGAGAAAGTATAGGCGAGTCAGCTGAGGGAGAAAGTATAGGCGAGTCAGCTGAGGGAGAAAGTATAGGCGAGTCAGTTGGAGGGAGAAAGTATAGGTGAGTCAGCTGAGGGAGAAAGTATAGGCGAGTCAGTTGGAGGGAGAAAGTATAGGCGAGTCAGTTGGAGGGAGAAAGTATTGGCGAGTCAGTTGGAGGGAGAAAGTATAGGTGAGTCAGCTGAGGGAGAAAGTATAGGCGAGTCAGTTGGAGGGATAAAGTATAGGTGAGTCAGTTGGAGGGAGAAAGTATAGGCGAGTCAGCTGGAGGGAGAAAGTATAGGCGAGTCAGTTGGAGGGAAAAAGCATAGGCGAGTCAGCTGGAGGGAGAAAGTATAGGCGAGTCAGTTGGAGGGAGAAAGTATAGGTGAGTCAGTTGGAGGGAGAAAGAATAGGCGAGTCAGCCGAGGGAGAAAGTATAGGCGAGTCAGTTGGAGGGAGAAAGCATAGGCGAGTCAGTTGGAGGGAGAAAGTATAGGTGAATCAGCTGAGGTAGAAAGAATAGGCGAGTCAGTTGGAGGAGAAAGTATAGGCGAGTCAGTTGGAGGGAGAAAGTATAGGTGAGTCAGTTGGAGGGAGAGAGTATAGGTGAGTCAGTTGGAGGGAGAAAGTATAGGCGAGTCAGTTGGAGGGAGAAAGTATTGGCGAGTCAGTTGGAGGGAGAAAGTATAGGTGAGTCAGCTGAGGGAGAAAGTATAGGCGAGTCAGTTGGAGGGAGAAAGTATAGGTGAGTCAGTTGGAGGGAGAAAGTATAGGTTAGTCAGTTGGATGGAGAAAGTATAGGAGAGTCAGTTGGAGGGAGAAAGAATAGGCGAGTCAGCCGAGGGAGAAAGTATAGGCGAGTCAGTTGGAGGGAGAAAGTATAGGTGAGTCAGTTGGAGGGAGAAAGTATAGGCGAGTCAGCTGGAGGGAGAAAGTATAGGCGAGTCAGTTGGAGGGAAAAAGCATAGGCGAGTCAGCTGGAGGGAGAAAGTATAGGCGAGTCAGTTGGAGGGAGAAAGTATCGGTGAGTCAGTTGGAGGGAGAAAGTATAGGCGAGTCAGTTGGAGGGAGAAAGCATAGGCGAGTCAGTTGGAGGGAGAAAGTATAGGTGAGTCAGCTGAGGTAGAAAGAATAGGCGAGTCAGTTGGAGGAGAAAGTATAGGCGAGTCAGTTGGAGGGAGAAAGTATAGGTGAGTCAGTTGGAGGGAGAGAGTATAGGTGAGTCAGTTGGAGGGAGAAAGTATAGGCGAGTCAGCTGGAGGGAGAAAGTATAGGTGAGTCAGCTGGAGGGAGAAAGTATAGGTGAGTCAGTTCGAGGGAGAAAGTATAGGCGAGTCAGCTGAGGGAGAAAGTATAGGCGAGTCAGTTGCAGGGAGAAAGTATAGGTGAGTCAGCTGAGGGAGAAAGTATAGGCGAGTCAGTTGGAGGGAGAAAGTATAGGCGAGTCATTTGGAGGGAGAAAGTATTGGCGAGTCAGTTGGAGGGAGAAAGTATAGGTGAGTCAGCTGAGGGAGAAAGTATAGGCGAGTCAGTTGGAGGGAGAAAGTATAGGTGAGTCAGTTGGAGGGAGAAAGTATAGGCGAGTCAGCTGGAGGGAGAAAGTATAGGCGAGTCAGTTGGAGGGAAAAAGCATAGGCGAGTCAGCTGGAGGGAGAAAGTATAGGCGAGTCAGTTGCAGGGAGAAAGTATAGGCGAGTCAGTTGGAGGGAGAAAGCATAGGCGAGTCAGTTGGAGGGAGAAAGTATAGGTGAGTCAGCTGAGGTAGAAAGAATAGGCGAGTCAGTTGCAGGAGAAAGTATAGGCGAGTCAGTTGGAGGGAGAAAGTATAGGTGAGTCAGTTGGAGGGGGAGAGTATAGGTGAGTCAGTTGGAGGGAGAAAGTATAGGCGAGTCAGCTGGAGGGAGAAAGTATAGGTGAGTCAGTTGGAGGGAAAAAGCATAGGTGAGTCAGTTGGAGGGAGAAAGTATAGGTGAGTCAGTTGGATGGAGAAAGTATAGGTCAGTCAGTTGGAGGGAGAAAGTATAGGCGAGTCAGTTGGAGGAAGAAAGTATAGGTGAGTCAGTTGGAGGGAGAAAGTATAGGTGAGTCAGTTGGATGGAGAAAGTATAGGTGAGTCAATTGGAGGGAGAAAGTTTAGGCGAGTCAGCTGAGGGAGAAAGTATAGGTGAGTCAGCTGGAGGGAGAAAGTATAGGTGAGTCAGTTGGAGGGAGAAAGTATAGGCGAGTCAGCTGGAGGGAGAAAGTATAGGCGAGTCAGTTGGAGGGACAAAGTATAGGCGAATCAGCTGGAGGGAGAAAGAATAGGCAAGTCAGTAGGAGGGAGAGAGGTTAGGCGAGTCAGTTGGAGGGAGAAAGTATAGGCGAGTCAGTTCGAGGGAGAAAGTATAGGCGAGTCAGTTGGAGGGAGAAAGTATAGGCGAGTCAGTTGGATGGAGAACGTATAGGTGAGTCAATTGGAGGGAGAAAGTATAGGCGAGTCAGTTGGAGGGAGAAAGTATAGGTGAGTCAGTTGGAGGGAGAGAGTATAGGTGAGTCAGTTGGAGGGAGAAAGTATAGGCGAGTCAGCTGAGGGAGAAAGTATAGGTGAGTCAGCTGGAGGGAGAAAGTATAGGCGAGTCAGCTGAGGGAGAAAGTATAGGCGAGTCAGCTGAGGGAGAAAGTATAGGCGAGTCAGTTGGAGGGAGAAAGTATAGGTGAGTCAGCTGAGGGAGAAAGTATAGGCGAGTCAGTTGGAGGGAGAAAGTATAGGCGAGTCAGTTGGAGGGAGAAAGTATTGGCGAGTCAGTTGGAGGGAGAAAGTATAGGTGAGTCAGCTGAGGGAGAAAGTATAGGCGAGTCAGTTGGAGGGATAAAGTATAGGTGAGTCAGTTGGAGGGAGAAAGTATAGGCGAGTCAGCTGGAGGGAGAAAGCATAGGCGAGTCAGTTGGAGGGAAAAAGCATAGGCGAGTCAGCTGGAGGGAGAAAGTATAGGCGAGTCAGTTGGAGGGAGAAAGTATAGGTGAGTCAGTTGGAGGGAGAAAGAATAGGCGAGTCAGCCGAGGGAGAAAGTATAGGCGAGTCAGTTGGAGGGAGAAAGCATAGGCGAGTCAGTTGGAGGGAGAAAGTATAGGTGAGTCAGCTGAGGTAGAAAGAATAGGCGAGTCAGTTGGAGGAGAAAGTATAGGCGAGTCAGTTGGAGGGAGAAAGTATAGGTGAGTCAGTTGGAGGGAGAGAGTATAGGTGAGTCAGTTGGAGGGAGAAAGTATAGGCGAGTCAGTTGGAGGGAGAAAGTATTGGCGAGTCAGTTGGAGGGAGAAAGTATAGGTGAGTCAGCTGAGGGAGAAAGTATAGGCGAGTCAGTTGGAGGGAGAAAGTATAGGTGAGTCAGTTGGAGGGAGAAAGTATAGGTTAGTCAGTTGGATGGAGAAAGTATAGGAGAGTCAGTTGGAGGGAGAAAGAATAGGCGAGTCAGCCGAGGGAGAAAGTATAGGCGAGTCAGTTGGAGGGAGAAAGTATAGGTGAGTCAGTTGGAGGGAGAAAGTATAGGCGAGTCAGCTGGAGGGAGAAAGTATAGGCGAGTCAGTTGGAGGGAAAACGCATAGGCGAGTCAGCTGGAGGGAGAAAGTATAGGCGAGTCAGTTGGAGGGAGAAAGTATCGGTGAGTCAGTTGGAGGGAGAAAGTATAGGCGAGTCAGTTGGAGGGAGAAAGCATAGGCGAGTCAGTTGGAGGGAGAAAGTATAGGTGAGTCAGCTGAGGTAGAAAGAATAGGCGAGTCAGTTGGAGGAGAAAGTATAGGCGAGTCAGTTGGAGGGAGAAAGTATAGGTGAGTCAGTTGGAGGGAGAGAGTATAGGTGAGTCAGTTGGAGGGAGAAAGTATAGGCGAGTCAGCTGGAGGGAGAAAGTATAGGTGAGTCAGCTGGAGGGAGAAAGTATAGGTGAGTCAGTTCGAGGGAGAAAGTATAGGCGAGTCAGCTGAGGGAGAAAGTATAGGCGAGTCAGTTGGAGGGAGAAAGTATAGGTGAGTCAGCTGAGGGAGAAAGTATAGGCGAGTCAGTTGGAGGGAGAAAGTATAGGCGAGTCATTTGGAGGGAGAAAGTATTGGCGAGTCAGTTGGAGGGAGAAAGTATAGGTGAGTCAGCTGAGGGAGAAAGTATAGGCGAGTCAGTTGGAGGGAGAAAGTATAGGTGAGTCAGTTGGAGGGAGAAAGTATAGGCGAGTCAGCTGGAGGGAGAAAGTATAGGCGAGTCAGTTGGAGGGAAAAAGCATAGGCGAGTCAGCTGGAGGGAGAAAGTATAGGCGAGTCAGTTGGAGGGAGAAAGTATAGGCGAGTCAGTTGGAGGGAGAAAGCATAGGCGAGTCAGTTGGAGGGAGAAAGTATAGGTGAGTCAGTTGGATGGAGAAAGTATAGGTCAGTCAGTTGGAGGGAGAAAGTATAGGCGAGTCAGTTGGAGGAAGAAAGTATAGGTGAGTCAGTTGGAGGGAGAAAGTATAGGTGAGTCAGTTGGATGGAGAAAGTATAGGTGAGTCAATTGGAGGGAGAAAGTTTAGGCGAGTCAGCTGAGGGAGAAAGTATAGGTGAGTCAGCTGGAGGGAGAAAGTATAGGTGAGTCAGTTGGAGGGAGAAAGTATAGGTGAGACAGTTGGAGGGAGAAAGTATAGGCGAGTCAGCTGAGGGAGAAAGCATAGGCGAGTCAGTTGCATGGAGAAAGTATAGGCGAGTCAGCTGAGGGAGAAAGTATAGGTGAGTCAGCTGAGGGAAAAAGTATAGGCGAGTCAGCTGGAGGGAGAAAGTATAGGCGAGTCAGTTGGGGGGAGAAAGTATAGGCGAGTCAGCTGGAGGGAGATAGCATAGGCGAGTCAGTTGGAGGGAGAAAGTATAGGCGAGTCAGTTGGAGGGAGAAAGAATAGGCGAGTCAGCTGAGGGAGAAAGTATAGGTGAGTCAGTTGGAGGGAGAAAGTATAGGCGAGTCAGTTGGAGGGAGAAAGAATAGGTGAGTCAGTTGGAGAGAGAAAGTATAGGCGAGTCAGTTGAGGGAGAAAGTATAGGCGAGTCAGCTGGAGGGAGAAAGTATAGGCGAGTCAGCTGAGTGAGAAATTATAGTCGAGTCAGTTGGAGGGAGAAAGTATAGGCGAGTCAGCTGGAGGGAGAAAGTATAGGCGAGTCAGTTGGAGGGACAAAGTATAGGCGAATCAGCTGGAGGGAGAAAGAATAGGCAAGTCAGTAGGAGGGAGAGAGGTTAGGCGAGTCAGTTGGAGGGAGAAAGTATAGGCGAGTCAGTTGGAGGGAGAAAGTATAGGCGAGTCAGTTGGAGGGAGAAAGTATAGGCGAGTCAGTTGGAGGGAGAAAGTATAGGTGAGTCAATTGGAGGGAGAAAGTATAGGCGAGTCAGTTGGAGGGAGAAAGTATAGGTGAGTCAGTTGGAGGGAGAGAGTATAGGTGAGTCAGTTGGAGGGAGAAAGTATAGGCGAGTCAGCTGAGGGAGAAAGTATAGGTGAGTCAGCTGGAGGGAGAAAGTATAGGCGAGTCAGCTGAGGGAGAAAGTATAGGCGAGTCAGCTGAGGGAGAAAGTATAGGCGAGTCAGTTGGAGGGAGAAAGTATAGGTGAGTCAGCTGAGGGAGAAAGTATAGGCGAGTCAGTTGGAGGGAGAAAGTATAGGCGAGTCAGTTGGAGGGAGAAAGTATTGGCGAGTCAGTTGGAGGGAGAAAGTATAGTTGAGTCAGCTGAGGGAGAAAGTATAGGCGAGTCAGTTGGAGGGACAAAGTATAGGCGAGTCAGTTGGAGGGAGAAAGTATAGGTGAGTCAGTTGGAGGGAGAAAGTATAAGCGAGTCAGCTGGAGGGAGAAAGTATAGGCGAGTCAGTTGGAGGGAAAAAGCATAGGCGAGTCAGCTGGAGGGAGAAAGTATAGGCGAGTCAGTTGGAGGGAGAAAGTATAGGTGAGTCAGTTGGAGGGAGAAAGTATAGGTGAGTCAGTTGGAGGGAGAAAGTATAGGCGAGTCAGCTGGAGGGAGAAAGTATAGGCGAGTCAGTTGGAGGGAAAAAGCATAGGCGAGTCAGCTGGAGGGAGAAAGTATAGGCGAGTCAGTTGGAGGGAGAAAGTATAGGCGAGTCAGTTGGAGGGAGAAAGCATAGGCGAGTCAGTTGGAGGGAGAAAGTATAGGTGAGTCAGTTGGATGGAGAAAGTATAGGTCAGTCAGTTGGAGGGAGAAAGTATAGGCGAGTCAGTTGGAGGAAGAAAGTATAGGTGAGTCAGTTGGAGGGAGAAAGTATAGGTGAGTCAGTTGGATGGAGAAAGTATAGGTGAGTCAATTGGAGGGAGAAAGTTTAGGCGAGTCAGCTGAGGGAGAAAGTATAGGTGAGTCAGCTGGAGGGAGAAAGTATAGGTGAGTCAGTTGGAGGGAGAAAGTATAGGTGAGACAGTTGGAGGGAGAAAGTATAGGCGAGTCAGCTGAGGGAGAAAGCATAGGCGAGTCAGTTGCATGGAGAAAGTATAGGCGAGTCAGCTGAGGGAGAAAGTATAGGTGAGTCAGCTGAGGGAAAAAGTATAGGCGAGTCAGCTGGAGGGAGAAAGTATAGGCGAGTCAGTTGGGGGGAGAAAGTATAGGCGAGTCAGCTGGAGGGAGATAGCATAGGCGAGTCAGTTGGAGGGAGAAAGTATAGGCGAGTCAGTTGGAGGGAGAAAGAATAGGCGAGTCAGCTGAGGGAGAAAGTATAGGTGAGTCAGTTGGAGGGAGAAAGTATAGGCGAGTCAGTTGGAGGGAGAAAGAATAGGTGAGTCAGTTGGAGAGAGAAAGTATAGGCGAGTCAGTTGAGGGAGAAAGTATAGGCGAGTCAGCTGGAGGGAGAAAGTATAGGCGAGTCAGCTGAGTGAGAAATTATAGTCGAGTCAGTTGGAGGGAGAAAGTATAGGCGAGTCAGCTGGAGGGAGAAAGTATAGGCGAGTCAGTTGGAGGGACAAAGTATAGGCGAATCAGCTGGAGGGAGAAAGAATAGGCAAGTCAGTAGGAGGGAGAGAGGTTAGGCGAGTCAGTTGGAGGGAGAAAGTATAGGCGAGTCAGTTGGAGGGAGAAAGTATAGGCGAGTCAGTTGGAGGGAGAAAGTATAGGCGAGTCAGTTGGAGGGAGAAAGTATAGGTGAGTCAATTGGAGGGAGAAAGTATAGGCGAGTCAGTTGGAGGGAGAAAGTATAGGTGAGTCAGTTGGAGGGAGAGAGTATAGGTGAGTCAGTTGGAGGGAGAAAGTATAGGCGAGTCAGCTGAGGGAGAAAGTATAGGTGAGTCAGCTGGAGGGAGAAAGTATAGGCGAGTCAGCTGAGGGAGAAAGTATAGGCGAGTCAGCTGAGGGAGAAAGTATAGGCGAGTCAGTTGGAGGGAGAAAGTATAGGTGAGTCAGCTGAGGGAGAAAGTATAGGCGAGTCAGTTGGAGGGAGAAAGTATAGGCGAGTCAGTTGGAGGGAGAAAGTATTGGCGAGTCAGTTGGAGGGAGAAAGTATAGTTGAGTCAGCTGAGGGAGAAAGTATAGGCGAGTCAGTTGGAGGGACAAAGTATAGGCGAGTCAGTTGGAGGGAGAAAGTATAGGTGAGTCAGTTGGAGGGAGAAAGTATAAGCGAGTCAGCTGGAGGGAGAAAGTATAGGCGAGTCAGTTGGAGGGAAAAAGCATAGGCGAGTCAGCTGGAGGGAGAAAGTATAGGCGAGTCAGTTGGAGGGAGAAAGTATAGGTGAGTCAGTTGGAGGGAGAAAGAATAGGCGAGTCAGTTGGAGGGAGAAAGTATAGGTGAGTCAGCTGAGGGAGAAAGTATAGGCGAGTCAGTTGGAGGGAGAAAGTATAGGTGAGTCAGTTGGAGGGAGAAAGTATAGGCGAGTCAGCTGGAGGGAGAAAGTATAGGCGAGTCAGTTGGAGGGAGAAAGTATCGGTGAGTCAGTTGGAGGGAGAAAGTATAGGCGAGTCAGTTGGAGGGAGAAAGCATAGGCGAGTCAGTTGGAGGGAGAAAGTATAGGTGAGTCAGCTGAGGTAGAAAGAATAGGCGAGTCAGTTGCAGGAGAAAGTATAGGCGAGTCAGTTGGAGGGAGAAAGTATAGGTGAGTCAGTTGGAGGGAGAGAGTATAGGTGAGTCAGTTGGAGGGAGAAAGTATAGGCGAGTCAGTTGGAGGGAAAAAGCATAGGTGAGTCAGTTGGAGGGAGAAAGTATAGGTGAGTCAGTTGGATGGAGAAAGTATAGGTGAGTCAATTGGAGGGAGAAAGTTTAGGCGAGTCAGCTGAGGGAGAAAGTATAGGTGAGTCAGCTGGAGGGAGAAAGTATAGGTGAGTCAGTTGGAGGGAGAAAGTATAGGTGAGACAGTTGGAGGGAGAAAGTATAGGCGAGTCAGCTGAGGGAGAAAGCATAGGCGAGTCAGTTGCAGGGAGAAAGTATAGGCGAGTCAGCTGAGGGAGAAAGTATAGGTGAGTCAGCTGAGGGAAAAAGTATAGGCGAGTCAGCTGGAGGGAGAAAGTATAGGCGAGTCAGTTGGGGGGAGAAAGTATAGGCGAGTCAGCTGGAGGGAGATAGCATAGGCGAGTCAGTTGGAGGGAGAAAGTATAGGCGAGTCAGTTGGAGGGAGAAAGTATAGGCGAGTCAGCTGAGGGAGAAAGTATAGGTGAGTCAGTTGGAGGGAGAAAGTATAGGCGAGTCAGTTGGAGGGAGAAAGAATAGGTGAGTCAGTTGGAGAGAGAAAGTATAGGCGAGTCAGTTGAGGGAGAAAGTATAGGCGAGTCAGCTGGAGGGAGAAAGTATAGGCGAGTCAGCTGAGTGAGAAAGTATAGTCGAGTCAGTTGGAGGGAGAAAGTATAGGCGAGTCAGCTGCAGGGAGAAAGTATAGGCGAGTCAGTTGGAGGGACAAAGTATAGGCGAATCAGCTGGAGGGAGAAAGAATAGGCAAGTCAGTAGGAGGGAGAGAGGTTAGGCGAGTCAGTTGGAGGGAGAAAGTATAGGCGAGTCAGTTCGAGGGAGAAAGTATAGGCGAGTCAGTTGGAGGGAGAAAGTATAGGCGAGTCAGTTGGAGGGAGAAAGTATAGGTGAGTCAATTGGAGGGAGAAAGTATAGGCGAGTCAGTTGGAGGGAGAAAGTATAGGTGAGTCAGTTGGAGGGAGAGAGTATAGGTGAGTCAGTTGGAGGGAGAAAGTATAGGCGAGTCAGCTGAGGGAGAAAGTATAGGTGAGTCAGCTGGAGGGAGAAAGTATAGGCGAGTCAGCTGAGGGAGAAAGTATAGGCGAGTCAGCTGAGGGAGAAAGTATAGGCGAGTCAGTTGGAGGGAGAAAGTATAGGTGAGTCAGCTGAGGGAGAAAGTATAGGCGAGTCAGTTGGAGGGAGAAAGTATAGGCGAGTCAGTTGGAGGGAGAAAGTATTGGCGAGTCAGTTGGAGGGAGAAAGTATAGGTGAGTCAGCTGAGGGAGAAAGTATAGGCGAGTCAGTTGGAGGGATAAAGTATAGGTGAGTCAGTTGGAGGGAGAAAGTATAGGCGAGTCAGCTGGAGGGAGAAAGTATAGGCGAGTCAGTTGGAGGGAAAAAGCATAGGCGAGTCAGCTGGAGGGAGAAAGTATAGGCGAGTCAGTTGGAGGGAGAAAGTATAGGTGAGTCAGTTGGAGGGAGAAAGAATAGGCGAGTCAGCCGAGGGAGAAAGTATAGGCGAGTCAGTTGGAGGGAGAAAGCATAGGCGAGTCAGTTGGAGGGAGAAAGTATAGGTGAGTCAGCTGAGGTAGAAAGAATAGGCGAGTCAGTTGGAGGAGAAAGTATAGGCGAGTCAGTTGGAGGGAGAAAGTATAGGTGAGTCAGTTGGAGGGAGAGAGTATAGGTGAGTCAGTTGGAGGGAGAAAGTATAGGCGAGTCAGTTGGAGGGAGAAAGTATTGGCGAGTCAGTTGGAGGGAGAAAGTATAGGTGAGTCAGCTGAGGGAGAAAGTATAGGCGAGTCAGTTGGAGGGAGAAAGTATAGGTGAGTCAGTTGGAGAGAGAAAGTATAGGCGAGTCAGTTGAGGGAGAAAGTATAGGCGAGTCAGCTGGAGGGAGAAAGTATAGGCGAGTCAGCTGAGTGAGAAAGTATAGTCGAGTCAGTTGGAGGGAGAAAGTATAGGCGAGTCAGCTGGAGGGAGAAAGTATAGGCGAGTCAGTTGGAGGGACAAAGTATAGGCGAATCAGCTGGAGGGAGAAAGAATAGGCAAGTCAGTAGGAGGGAGAGAGGTTAGGCGAGTCAGTTGGAGGGAGAAAGTATAGGCGAGTCAGTTCGAGGGAGAAAGTATAGGCGAGTCAGTTGGAGGGAGAAAGTATAGGCGAGTCAGTTGGAGGGAGAAAGTATAGGTGAGTCAATTGGAGGGAGAAAGTATAGGCGAGTCAGTTGGAGGGAGAAAGTATAGGTGAGTCAGTTGGAGGGAGAGAGTATAGGTGAGTCAGTTGGAGGGAGAAAGTATAGGCGAGTCAGCTGAGGGAGAAAGTATAGGTGAGTCAGCTGGAGGGAGAAAGTATAGGCGAGTCAGCTGAGGGAGAAAGTATAGGCGAGTCAGCTGAGGGAGAAAGTATAGGCGAGTCAGTTGGAGGGAGAAAGTATAGGTGAGTCAGCTGAGGGAGAAAGTATAGGCGAGTCAGTTGGAGGGAGAAAGTATAGGCGAGTCAGTTGGAGGGAGAAAGTATTGGCGAGTCAGTTGGAGGGAGAAAGTATAGGTGAGTCAGCTGAGGGAGAAAGTATAGGCGAGTCAGTTGGAGGGATAAAGTATAGGTGAGTCAGTTGGAGGGAGAAAGTATAGGCGAGTCAGCTGGAGGGAGAAAGTATAGGCGAGTCAGTTGGAGGGAAAAAGCATAGGCGAGTCAGCTGGAGGGAGAAAGTATAGGCGAGTCAGTTGGAGGGAGAAAGTATAGGTGAGTCAGTTGGAGGGAGAAAGAATAGGCGAGTCAGCCGAGGGAGAAAGTATAGGCGAGTCAGTTGGAGGGAGAAAGCATATGCGAGTCAGTTGGAGGGAGAAAGTATAGGTGAGTCAGCTGAGGTAGAAAGAATAGGCGAGTCAGTTGGAGGAGAAAGTATAGGCGAGTCAGTTGGAGGGAGAAAGTATAGGTGAGTCAGTTGGAGGGAGAGAGTATAGGTGAGTCAGTTGGAGGGAGAAAGTATAGGCGAGTCAGTTGGAGGGAGAAAGTATTGGCGAGTCAGTTGGAGGGAGAAAGTATAGGTGAGTCAGCTGAGGGAGAAAGTATAGGCGAGTCAGTTGGAGGGAGAAAGTATAGGTGAGTCAGTTGGAGGGAGAAAGTATAGGTTAGTCAGTTGGATGGAGAAAGTATAGGAGAGTCAGTTGGAGGGAGAAAGAATAGGCGAGTCAGCCGAGGGAGAAAGTATAGGCGAGTCAGTTGGAGGGAGAAAGTATAGGTGAGTCAGTTGGAGGGAGAAAGTATAGGCGAGTCAGCTGGAGGGAGAAAGTATAGGCGAGTCAGTTGGAGGGAAAAAGCATAGGCGAGTCAGCTGGAGGGAGAAAGTATAGGCGAGTCAGTTGGAGGGAGAAAGTATCGGTGAGTCAGTTGGAGGGAGAAAGTATAGGCGAGTCAGTTGGAGGGAGAAAGCATAGGCGAGTCAGTTGGAGGGAGAAAGTATAGGTGAGTCAGCTGAGGTAGAAAGAATAGGCGAGTCAGTTGGAGGAGAAAGTATAGGCGAGTCAGTTGGAGGGAGAAAGTATAGGTGAGTCAGTTGGAGGGAGAGAGTATAGGTGAGTCAGTTGGAGGGAGAAAGTATAGGCGAGTCAGCTGGAGGGAGAAAGTATAGGTGAGTCAGCTGGAGGGAGAAAGTATAGGTGAGTCAGTTCGAGGGAGAAAGTATAGGCGAGTCAGCTGAGGGAGAAAGTATAGGCGAGTCAGTTGCAGGGAGAAAGTATAGGTGAGTCAGCTGAGGGAGAAAGTATAGGCGAGTCAGTTGGAGGGAGAAAGTATAGGCGAGTCATTTGGAGGGAGAAAGTATTGGCGAGTCAGTTGGAGGGAGAAAGTATAGGTGAGTCAGCTGAGGGAGAAAGTATAGGCGAGTCAGTTGGAGGGAGAAAGTATAGGTGAGTCAGTTGGAGGGAGAAAGTATAGGCGAGTCAGCTGGA
Organism: Oasisia sp. SBJ-2009; assembly: GCA_964017155.1. Lineage (NCBI taxonomy): Eukaryota > Metazoa > Annelida > Polychaeta > Sabellida > Siboglinidae > Oasisia > Oasisia sp. SBJ-2009. Next base: position 44,334,821 of record OZ024854.1, read on the forward strand.
GGGAGAAAGTATAGGCGAGTCAGTTGGAGGGAAAAAGCATAGGCGAGTCAGCTGGAGGGAGAAAGTATAGGCGAGTCAGTTGGAGGGAGAAAGTATAGGCGAGTCAGTTGGAGGGAGAAAGCATAGGCGAGTCAGTTGGAGGGAGAAAGTATAGGTGAGTCAGCTGAGGTAGAAAGAATAGGCGAGTCAGTTGCAGGAGAAAGTATAGGCGAGTCAGTTGGAGGGAGAAAGTATAGGTGAGTCAGTTGGAGGGGGAGAGTATAGGTGAGTCAGTTGGAGGGAGAAAGTATAGGCGAGTCAGCTGGAGGGAGAAAGTATAGGTGAGTCAGTTGGAGGGAAAAAGCATAGGTGAGTCAGTTGGAGGGAGAAAGTATAGGTGAGTCAGTTGGATGGAGAAAGTATAGGTCAGTCAGTTGAAGGGAGAAAGTATAGGCGAGTCAGTTGGAGGAAGAAAGTATAGGTGAGTCAGTTGGAGGGAGAAAGTATAGGTGAGTCAGTTGGATGGAGAAAGTATAGGTGAGTCAATTGGAGGGAGAAAGTTTAGGCGAGTCAGCTGAGGGAGAAAGTATAGGTGAGTCAGCTGGAGGGAGAAAGTATAGGTGAGTCAGTTGGAGGGAGAAAGTATAGGCGAGTCAGTTGGAGGGACAAAGTATAGGCGAATCAGCTGGAGGGAGAAAGAATAGGCAAGTCAGTAGGAGGGAGAGAGGTTAGGCGAGTCAGTTGGAGGGAGAAAGTATAGGCGAGTCAGTTCGAGGGAGAAAGTATAGGCGAGTCAGTTGGAGGGAGAAAGTATAGGCGAGTCAGTTGGAGGGAGAAAGTATAGGTGAGTCAATTGGAGGGAGAAAGTATAGGCGAGTCAGTTGGAGGGAGAAAGTATAGGTGAGTCAGTTGGAGGGAGAGAGTATAGGTGAGTCAGTTGGAGGGAGAAAGTATAGGCGAGTCAGCTGAGGGAGAAAGTATAGGTGAGTCAGCTGGAGGGAGAAAGTATAGGCGAGTCAGCTGAGGGAGAAAGTATAGGCGAGTCAGCTGAGGGAGAAAGTATAGGCGAGTCAGTTGGAGGGAGAAAGTATAGGTGAGTCAGCTGAGGGAGAAAGTATAGGCGAGTCAGTTGGAGGGAGAAAGTATAGGCGAGTCAGTTGGAGGGAGAAAGTATTGGCGAGTCAGTTGGAGGGAGAAAGTATAGGTGAGTCAGCTGAGGGAGAAAGTATAGGCGAGTCAGTTGGAGGGATAAAGTATAGGTGAGTCAGTTGGAGGGAGAAAGTATAGGCGAGTCAGCTGGAGGGAGAAAGCATAGGCGAGTCAGTTGGAGGGAAAAAGCATAGGCGAGTCAGCTGGAGGGAGAAAGTATAGGCGAGTCAGTTGGAGGGAGAAAGTATAGGTGAGTCAGTTGGAGGGAGAAAGAATAGGCGAGTCAGCCGAGGGAGAAAGTATAGGCGAGTCAGTTGGAGGGAGAAAGCATAGGCGAGTCAGTTGGAGGGAGAAAGTATAGGTGAGTCAGCTGAGGTAGAAAGAATAGGCGAGTCAGTTGGAGGAGAAAGTATAGGCGAGTCAGTTGGAGGGAGAAATTATAGGTGAGTCAGTTGGAGGGAGAGAGTATAGGTGAGTCAGTTGGAGGGAGAAAGTATAGGCGAGTCAGTTGGAGGGAGAAAGTATTGGCGAGTCAGTTGGAGGGAGAAAGTATAGGTGAGTCAGCTGAGGGAGAAAGTATAGGCGAGTCAGTTGGAGGGAGAAAGTATAGGTGAGTCAGTTGGAGGGAGAAAGTATAGGTTAGTCAGTTGGATGGAGAAAGTATAGGAGAGTCAGTTGGAGGGAGAAAGAATAGGCGAGTCAGCCGAGGGAGAAAGTATAGGCGAGTCAGTTGGAGGGAGAAAGTATAGGTGAGTCAGTTGGAGGGAGAAAGTATAGGCGAGTCAGCTGGAGGGAGAAAGTATAGGCGAGTCAGTTGGAGGGAAAACGCATAGGCGAGTCAGCTGGAGGGAGAAAGTATAGGCGAGTCAGTTGGAGGGAGAAAGCATAGGCGAGTCAGTTGGAGGGAGAAAGTATAGGTGAGTCAGCTGAGGTAGAAAGAATAGGCGAGTCAGTTGGAGGAGAAAGTATAGGCGAGTCAGTTGGAGGGAGAAAGTATAGGTGAGTCAGTTGGAGGGAGAGAGTATAGGTGAGTCAGTTGGAGGGAGAAAGTATAGGCGAGTCAGCTGGAGGGAGAAAGTATAGGTGAGTCAGCTGGAGGGAGAAAGTATAGGTGAGTCAGTTCGAGGGAGAAAGTATAGGCGAGTCAGCTGAGGGAGAAAGTATAGGCGAGTCAGTTGGAGGGAGAAAGTATAGGTGAGTCAGCTGAGGGAGAAAGTATAGGCGAGTCAGTTGGAGGGAGAAAGTATAGGCGAGTCATTTGGAGGGAGAAAGTATTGGCGAGTCAGTTGGAGGGAGAAAGTATAGGTGAGTCAGCTGAGGGAGAAAGTATAGGCGAGTCAGTTGGAGGGAGAAAGTATAGGTGAGTCAGTTGGAGGGAGAAAGTATAGGCGAGTCAGCTGGAGGGAGAAAGTATAGGCGAGTCAGTTGGAGGGAAAAAGCATAGGCGAGTCAGCTGGAGGGAGAAAGTATAGGCGAGTCAGTTGGAGGGAGAAAGTATAGGCGAGTCAGTTGGAGGGAGAAAGCATAGGCGAGTCAGTTGGAGGGAGAAAGTATAGGTGAGTCAGCTGAGGTAGAAAGAATAGGCGAGTCAGTTGCAGGAGAAAGTATAGGCGAGTCAGTTGGAGGGAGAAAGTATAGGTGAGTCAGTTGGAGGGGGAGAGTATAGGTGAGTCAGTTGGAGGGAGAAAGTATAGGCGAGTCAGCTGGAGGGAGAAAGTATAGGTGAGTCAGTTGGAGGGAAAAAGCATAGGTGAGTCAGTTGGAGGGAGAAAGTATAGGTGAGTCAGTTGGATGGAGAAAGTATAGGTCAGTCAGTTGGAGGGAGAAAGTATAGGCGAGTCAGTTGGAGGAAGAAAGTATAGGTGAGTCAGTTGGAGGGAGAAAGTATAGGTGAGTCAGTTGGATGGAGAAAGTATAGGTGAGTCAATTGGAGGGAGAAAGTTTAGGCGAGTCAGCTGAGGGAGAAAGTATAGGTGAGTCAGCTGGAGGGAGAAAGTATAGGTGAGTCAGTTGGAGGGAGAAAGTATAGGTGAGACAGTTGGAGGGAGAAAGTATAGGCGAGTCAGCTGAGGGAGAAAGCATAGGCGAGTCAGTTGCATGGAGAAAGTATAGGCGAGTCAGCTGAGGGAGAAAGTATAGGTGAGTCAGCTGAGGGAAAAAGTATAGGCGAGTCAGCTGGAGGGAGAAAGTATAGGCGAGTCAGTTGGTGGGAGAAAGTATAGGCGAGTCAGCTGGAGGGAGATAGCATAGGCGAGTCAGTTGGAGGGAGAAAGTATAGGCGAGTCAGTTGGAGGGAGAAAGTATAGGCGAGTCAGCTGAGGGAGAAAGAATAGGTAAGTCAGTTGGAGGGAGTAAGTATAGGCGAGTCAGTTGGAGGGAGAAAGAATAGGTGAGTCAGTTGGAGAGAGAAAGTATAGGCGAGTCAGTTGAGGGAGAAAGTATAGGCGAGTCAGCTGGAGGGAGAAAGTATAGGCGAGTCAGCTGAGGGAGAAAGTATAGTCGAGTCAGTTGGAGGGAGAAAGTATAGGCGAGTCAGCTGGAGGGAGAAAGTATAGGCGGGTCAGTTGGAGGGACAAAGTATAGGCGAATCAGCTGGAGGGAGAAAGAATAGGCAAGTCAGTAGGAGGGAGAGAGGTTAGGCGAGTCAGTTGGAGGGAGAAAGTATAGGCGAGTCAGTTCGAGGGAGAAAGTATAGGTGAGTCAATTGGAGGGAGAAAGTATAGGCGAGTCAGTTGGAGGGAGAAAGTATAGGTGAGTCAGTTGGAGGGAGAGAGTATAGGTGAGTCAGTTGGAGGGAGAAAGTATAGGCGAGTCAGCTGGAGGGAGAAAGTATAGGCGAGTCAGCTGAGGGAGAAAGTATAGGCGAGTCAGCTGAGGGAGAAAGTATAGGCGAGTCAGTTGGAGGGAGAAAGTATAGGTGAGTCAGCTGAGGGAGAAAGTATAGGCGAGTCAGTTGGAGGGAGAAAGTATAGGCGAGTCAGTTGGAGGGAGAAAGTATTGGCGAGTCAGTTGGAGGGAGAAAGTATAGTTGAGTCAGCTGAGGGAGAAAGTATAGGCGAGTCAGTTGGAGGGACAAAGTATAGGCGAGTCAGTTGGAGGGAGAAAGTATAGGTGAGTCAGTTGGAGAGAGAAAGTATAGGCGAGTCAGTTGAGGGAGAAAGCATAGGCGAGTCAGTTGGAGGGAGAAAGTATAGGTGAGTCAGCTGAGGTAGAAAGAATAGGCGAGTCAGTTGCAGGAGAAAGTATAGGCGAGTCAGTTGGAGGGAGAAAGTATAGGTGAGTCAGTTGGAGGGGGAGAGTATAGGTGAGTCAGTTGGAGGGAGAAAGTATAGGCGAGTCAGCTGGAGGGAGAAAGTATAGGTGAGTCAGTTGGAGGGAAAAAGCATAGGTGAGTCAGTTGGAGGGAGAAAGTATAGGTGAGTCAGTTGGATGGAGAAAGTATAGGTCAGTCAGTTGGAGGGAGAAAGTATAGGCGAGTCAGTTGGAGGAAGAAAGTATAGGTGAGTCAGTTGGAGGGAGAAAGTATAGGTGAGTCAGTTGGATGGAGAAAGTATAGGTGAGTCAATTGGAGGGAGAAAGTTTAGGCGAGTCAGCTGAGGGAGAAAGTATAGGTGAGTCAGCTGGAGGGAGAAAGTATAGGTGAGTCAGTTGGAGGGAGAAAGTATAGGCGAGTCAGCTGGAGGGAGAAAGTATAGGCGAGTCAGTTGGAGGGACAAAGTATAGGCGAATCAGCTGGAGGGAGAAAGAATAGGCAAGTCAGTAGGAGGGAGAGAGGTTAGGCGAGTCAGTTGGAGGGAGAAAGTATAGGCGAGTCAGTTCGAGGGAGAAAGTATAGGCGAGTCAGTTGGAGGGAGAAAGTATAGGCGAGTCAGTTGGAGGGAGAAAGTATAGGTGAGTCAATTGGAGGGAGAAAGTATAGGCGAGTCAGTTGGAGGGAGAAAGTATAGGTGAGTCAGTTGCAGGGAGAGAGTATAGGTGAGTCAGTTGGAGGGAGAAAGTATAGGCGAGTCAGCTGAGGGAGAAAGTATAGGTGAGTCAGCTGGAGGGAGAAAGTATAGGCGAGTCAGCTGAGGGAGAAAGTATAGGCGAGTCAGCTGAGGGAGAAAGTATAGGCGAGTCAGTTGGAGGGAGAAAGTATAGGTGAGTCAGCTGAGGGAGAAAGTATAGGCGAGTCAGTTGGAGGGAGAAAGTATAGGCGAGTCAGTTGGAGGGAGAAAGTATTGGCGAGTCAGTTGGAGGGAGAAAGTATAGGTGAGTCAGCTGAGGGAGAAAGTATAGGCGAGTCAGTTGGAGGGATAAAGTATAGGTGAGTCAGTTGGAGGGAGAAAGTATAGGCGAGTCAGCTGGAGGGAGAAAGCATAGGCGAGTCAGTTGGAGGGAAAAAGCATAGGCGAGTCAGCTGGAGGGAGAAAGTATAGGCGAGTCAGTTGGAGGGAGAAAGTATAGGTGAGTCAGTTGGAGGGAGAAAGAATAGGCGAGTCAGCCGAGGGAGAAAGTATAGGCGAGTCAGTTGGAGGGAGAAAGCATAGGCGAGTCAGTTGGAGGGAGAAAGCATAGGTGAGTCAGCTGAGGTAGAAAGAATAGGCGAGTCAGTTGGAGGAGAAAGTATAGGCGAGTCAGTTGGAGGGAGAAAGTATAGGTGAGTCAGTTGGAGGGAGAGAGTATAGGTGAGTCAGTTGGAGGGAGAAAGTATAGGCGAGTCAGTTGGAGGGAGAAAGTATTGGCGAGTCAGTTGGAGGGAGAAAGTATAGGTGAGTCAGCTGAGGGAGAAAGTATAGGCGAGTCAGTTGGAGGGAGAAAGTATAGGTGAGTCAGTTGGAGGGAGAAAGTATAGGTTAGTCAGTTGGATGGAGAAAGTATAGGAGAGTCAGTTGGAGGGAGAAAGAATAGGCGAGTCAGCCGAGGGAGAAAGTATAGGCGAGTCAGTTGGAGGGAGAAAGTATAGGTGAGTCAGTTGGAGGGAGAAAGTATAGGCGAGTCAGCTGGAGGGAGAAAGTATAGGCGAGTCAGTTGGAGGGAAAACGCATAGGCGAGTCAGCTGGAGGGAGAAAGTATAGGCGAGTCAGTTGGAGGGAGAAAGTATCGGTGAGTCAGTTGGAGGGAGAAAGTATAGGCGAGTCAGTTGGAGGGAGAAAGCATAGGCGAGTCAGTTGGAGGGAGAAAGTATAGGTGAGTCAGCTGAGGTAGAAAGAATAGGCGAGTCAGTTGGAGGAGAAAGTATAGGCGAGTCAGTTGGAGGGAGAAAGTATAGGTGAGTCAGTTGGAGGGAGAGAGTATAGGTGAGTCAGTTGGAGGGAGAAAGTATAGGCGAGTCAGCTGGAGGGAGAAAGTATAGGTGAGTCAGCTGGAGGGAGAAAGTATAGGTGAGTCAGTTCGAGGGAGAAAGTATAGGCGAGTCAGCTGAGGGAGAAAGTATAGGCGAGTCAGTTGGAGGGAGAAAGTATAGGTGAGTCAGCTGAGGGAGAAAGTATAGGCGAGTCAGTTGGAGGGAGAAAGTATAGGCGAGTCATTTGGAGGGAGAAAGTATTGGCGAGTCAGTTGGAGGGAGAAAGTATAGGTGAGTCAGCTGAGGGAGAAAGTATAGGCGAGTCAGTTGGAGGGAGAAAGTATAGGTGAGTCAGTTGGAGGGAGAAAGTATAGGCGAGTCAGCTGGAGGGAGAAAGTATAGGCGAGTCAGTTGGAGGGAAAAAGCATAGGCGAGTCAGCTGGAGGGAGAAAGTATAGGCGAGTCAGTTGGAGGGAGAAAGTATAGGCGAGTCAGTTGGAGGGAGAAAGCATAGGCGAGTCAGTTGGAGGGAGAAAGTATAGGTGAGTCAGCTGAGGTAGAAAGAATAGGCGAGTCAGTTGCAGGAGAAAGTATAGGCGAGTCAGTTGGAGGGAGAAAGTATAGGTGAGTCAGTTGGAGGGGGAGAGTATAGGTGAGTCAGTTGGAGGGAGAAAGTATAGGCGAGTCAGCTGGAGGGAGAAAGTATAGGTGAGTCAGTTGGAGGGAAAAAGCATAGGTGAGTCAGTTGGAGGGAGAAAGTATAGGTGAGTCAGTTGGATGGAGAAAGTATAGGTCAGTCAGTTGGAGGGAGAAAGTATAGGCGAGTCAGTTGGAGGAAGAAAGTATAGGTGAGTCAGTTGGAGGGAGAAAGTATAGGTGAGTCAGTTGGATGGAGAAAGTATAGGTGAGTCAATTGGAGGGAGAAAGTTTAGGCGAGTCAGCTGAGGGAGAAAGTATAGGTGAGTCAGCTGGAGGGAGAAAGTATAGGTGAGTCAGTTGGAGGGAGAAAGTATAGGTGAGACAGTTGGAGGGAGAAAGTATAGGCGAGTCAGCTGAGGGAGAAAGCATAGGCGAGTCAGTTGCATGGAGAAAGTATAGGCGAGTCAGCTGAGGGAGAAAGTATAGGTGAGTCAGCTGAGGGAAAAAGTATAGGCGAGTCAGCTGGAGGGAGAAAGTATAGGCGAGTCAGTTGGTGGGAGAAAGTGTAGGCGAGTCAGCTGGAGGGAGATAGCATAGGCGAGTCAGTTGGAGGGAGAAAGTATAGGCGAGTCAGTTGGAGGGAGAAAGTATAGGCGAGTCAGCTGAGGCAGAAAGAATAGGTAAGTCAGTTGGAGGGAGTAAGTATAGGCGAGTCAGTTGGAGGGAGAAAGAATAGGTGAGTCAGTTGGAGAGAGAAAGTATAGGCGAGTCAGTTGAGGGAGAAAGTATAGGCGAGTCAGCTGGAGGGAGAAAGTATAGGCGAGTCAGCTGGAGGGAGAAAGTATAGGCGAGTCAGTTGGAGGGACAAAGTATAGGCGAATCAGCTGGAGGGAGAAAGAATAGGCAAGTCAGTAGGAGGGAGAGAGGTTAGGCGAGTCAGTTGGAGGGAGAAAGTATAGGCGAGTCAGTTCGAGGGAGAAAGTATAGGCGAGTCAGTTGGAGGGAGAAAGTATAGGCGAGTCAGTTGGAGGGAGAAAGTATAGGTGAGTCAATTGGAGGGAGAAAGTATAGGCGAGTCAGTTGGAGGGAGAAAGTATAGGTGAGTCAGTTGCAGGGAGAGAGTATAGGTGAGTCAGTTGGAGGGAGAAAGTATAGGCGAGTCAGCTGAGGGAGAAAGTATAGGTGAGTCAGCTGGAGGGAGAAAGTATAGGCGAGTCAGCTGAGGGAGAAAGTATAGGCGAGTCAGCTGAGGGAGAAAGTATAGGCGAGTCAGTTGGAGGGAGAAAGTATAGGTGAGTCAGCTGAGGGAGAAAGTATAGGCGAGTCAGTTGGAGGGAGAAAGTATAGGCGAGTCAGTTGGAGGGAGAAAGTATTGGCGAGTCAGTTGGAGGGAGAAAGTATAGGTGAGTCAGCTGAGGGAGAAAGTATAGGCGAGTCAGTTGGAGGGATAAAGTATAGGTGAGTCAGTTGGAGGGAGAAAGTATAGGCGAGTCAGCTGGAGGGAGAAAGCATAGGCGAGTCAGTTGGAGGGAAAAAGCATAGGCGAGTCAGCTGGAGGGAGAAAGTATAGGCGAGTCAGTTGGAGGGAGAAAGTATAGGTGAGTCAGTTGGAGGGAGAAAGAATAGGCGAGTCAGCCGAGGGAGAAAGTATAGGCGAGTCAGTTGGAGGGAGAAAGCATAGGCGAGTCAGTTGGAGGGAGAAAGCATAGGTGAGTCAGCTGAGGTAGAAAGAATAGGCGAGTCAGTTGGAGGAGAAAGTATAGGCGAGTCAGTTGGAGGGAGAAAGTATAGGTGAGTCAGTTGGAGGGAGAGAGTATAGGTGAGTCAGTTGGAGGGAGAAAGTATAGGCGAGTCAGTTGGAGGGAGAAAGTATTGGCGAGTCAGTTGGAGGGAGAAAGTATAGGTGAGTCAGCTGAGGGAGAAAGTATAGGCGAGTCAGTTGGAGGGAGAAAGTATAGGTGAGTCAGTTGGAGGGAGAAAGTATAGGTTAGTCAGTTGGATGGAGAAAGTATAGGAGAGTCAGTTGGAGGGAGAAAGAATAGGCGAGTCAGCCGAGGGAGAAAGTATAGGCGAGTCAGTTGGAGGGAGAAAGTATAGGTGAGTCAGTTGGAGGGAGAAAGTATAGGCGAGTCAGCTGGAGGGAGAAAGTATAGGCGAGTCAGTTGGAGGGAAAACGCATAGGCGAGTCAGCTGGAGGGAGAAAGTATAGGCGAGTCAGTTGGAGGGAGAAAGTATCGGTGAGTCAGTTGGAGGGAGAAAGTATAGGCGAGTCAGTTGGAGGGAGAAAGCATAGGCGAGTCAGTTGGAGGGAGAAAGTATAGGTGAGTCAGCTGAGGTAGAAAGAATAGGCGAGTCAGTTGGAGGAGAAAGTATAGGCGAGTCAGTTGGAGGGAGAAAGTATAGGTGAGTCAGTTGGAGGGAGAGAGTATAGGTGAGTCAGTTGGAGGGAGAAAGTATAGGCGAGTCAGCTGGAGGGAGAAAGTATAGGTGAGTCAGCTGGAGGGAGAAAGTATAGGTGAGTCAGTTCGAGGGAGAAAGTATAGGCGAGTCAGCTGAGGGAGAAAGTATAGGCGAGTCAGTTGGAGGGAGAAAGTATAGGTGAGTCAGCTGAGGGAGAAAGTATAGGCGAGTCAGTTGGAGGGAGAAAGTATAGGCGAGTCATTTGGAGGGAGAAAGTATTGGCGAGTCAGTTGGAGGGAGAAAGTATAGGTGAGTCAGCTGAGGGAGAAAGTATAGGCGAGTCAGTTGGAGGGAGAAAGTATAGGTGAGTCAGTTGGAGGGAGAAAGTATAGGCGAGTCAGCTGGAGGGAGAAAGTATAGGCGAGTCAGTTGGAGGGAAAAAGCATAGGCGAGTCAGCTGGAGGGAGAAAGTATAGGCGAGTCAGTTGGAGGGAGAAAGTATAGGCGAGTCAGTTGGAGGGAGAAAGCATAGGCGAGTCAGTTGGAGGGAGAAAGTATAGGTGAGTCAGCTGAGGTAGAAAGAATAGGCGAGTCAGTTGCAGGAGAAAGTATAGGCGAGTCAGTTGGAGGGAGAAAGTATAGGTGAGTCAGTTGGAGGGGGAGAGTATAGGTGAGTCAGTTGGAGGGAGAAAGTATAGGCGAGTCAGCTGGAGGGAGAAAGTATAGGTGAGTCAGTTGGAGGGAAAAAGCATAGGTGAGTCAGTTGGAGGGAGAAAGTATAGGTGAGTCAGTTGGATGGAGAAAGTATAGGTCAGTCAGTTGGAGGGAGAAAGTATAGGCGAGTCAGTTGGAGGAAGAAAGTATAGGTGAGTCAGTTGGAGGGAGAAAGTATAGGTGAGTCAGTTGGATGGAGAAAGTATAGGTGAGTCAATTGGAGGGAGAAAGTTTAGGCGAGTCAGCTGAGGGAGAAAGTATAGGTGAGTCAGCTGGAGGGAGAAAGTATAGGTGAGTCAGTTGGAGGGAGAAAGTATAGGTGAGACAGTTGGAGGGAGAAAGTATAGGCGAGTCAGCTGAGGGAGAAAGCATAGGCGAGTCAGTTGCATGGAGAAAGTATAGGCGAGTCAGCTGAGGGAGAAAGTATAGGTGAGTCAGCTGAGGGAAAAAGTATAGGCGAGTCAGCTGGAGGGAGAAAGTATAGGCGAGTCAGTTGGTGGGAGAAAGTATAGGCGAGTCAGCTGGAGGGAGATAGCATAGGCGAGTCAGTTGGAGGGAGAAAGTATAGGCGAGTCAGTTGGAGGGAGAAAGTATAGGCGAGTCAGCTGAGGCAGAAAGAATAGGTAAGTCAGTTGGAGGGAGTAAGTATAGGCGAGTCAGTTGGAGGGAGAAAGAATAGGTGAGTCAGTTGGAGAGAGAAAGTATAGGCGAGTCAGTTGAGGGAGAAAGTATAGGCGAGTCAGCTGGAGGGAGAAAGTATAGGCGAGTCAGCTGAGGGAGAAAGTATAGTCGAGTCAGTTGGAGGGAGAAAGTATAGGCGAGTCAGCTGGAGGGAGAAAGTATAGGCGGGTCAGTTGGAGGGACAAAGTATAGGCGAATCAGCTGGAGGGAGAAAGAATAGGCAAGTCAGTAGGAGGGAGAGAGGTTAGGCGAGTCAGTTGGAGGGAGAAAGTATAGGCGAGTCAGTTCGAGGGAGAAAGTATAGGTGAGTCAATTGGAGGGAGAAAGTATAGGCGAGTCAGTTGGAGGGAGAAAGTATAGGTGAGTCAGTTGGAGGGAGAGAGTATAGGTGAGTCAGTTGGAGGGAGAAAGTATAGGCGAGTCAGCTGAGGGAGAAAGTATAGGTGAGTCAGCTGGAGGGAGAAAGTATAGGCGAGTCAGCTGAGGGAGAAAGTATAGGCGAGTCAGCTGAGGGAGAAAGTATAGGCGAGTCAGTTGGAGGGAGAAAGTATAGGTGAGTCAGCTGAGGGAGAAAGTATAGGCGAGTCAGTTGGAGGGAGAAAGTATAGGCGAGTCAGTTGGAGGGAGAAAGTATTGGCGAGTCAGTTGGAGGGAGAAAGTATAGTTGAGTCAGCTGAGGGAGAAAGTATAGGCGAGTCAGTTGGAGGGACAAAGTATAGGCGAGTCAGTTGGAGGGAGAAAGTATAGGTGAGTCAGTTGGAGAGAGAAAGTATAGGCGAGTCAGTTGAGGGAGAAAGCATAGGCGAGTCAGTTGGAGGGAGAAAGTATAGGTGAGTCAGCTGAGGTAGAAAGAATAGGCGAGTCAGTTGCAGGAGAAAGTATAGGCGAGTCAGTTGGAGGGAGAAAGTATAGGTGAGTCAGTTGGAGGGGGAGAGTATAGGTGAGTCAGTTGGAGGGAGAAAGTATAGGCGAGTCAGCTGGAGGGAGAAAGTATAGGTGAGTCAGTTGGAGGGAAAAAGCATAGGTGAGTCAGTTGGAGGGAGAAAGTATAGGTGAGTCAGTTGGATGGAGAAAGTATAGGTCAGTCAGTTGGAGGGAGAAAGTATAGGCGAGTCAGTTGGAGGAAGAAAGTATAGGTGAGTCAGTTGGAGGGAGAAAGTATAGGTGAGTCAGTTGGATGGAGAAAGTATAGGTGAGTCAATTGGAGGGAGAAAGTTTAGGCGAGTCAGCTGAGGGAGAAAGTATAGGTGAGTCAGCTGGAGGGAGAAAGTATAGGTGAGTCAGTTGGAGGGAGAAAGTATAGGCGAGTCAGCTGGAGGGAGAAAGTATAGGCGAGTCAGTTGGAGGGACAAAGTATAGGCGAATCAGCTGGAGGGAGAAAGAATAGGCAAGTCAGTAGGAGGGAGAGAGGTTAGGCGAGTCAGTTGGAGGGAGAAAGTATAGGCGAGTCAGTTCGAGGGAGAAAGTATAGGCGAGTCAGTTGGAGGGAGAAAGTATAGGCGAGTCAGTTGGAGGGAGAAAGTATAGGTGAGTCAATTGGAGGGAGAAAGTATAGGCGAGTCAGTTGGAGGGAGAAAGTATAGGTGAGTCAGTTGGAGGGAGAGAGTATAGGTGAGTCAGTTGGAGGGAGAAAGTATAGGCGAGTCAGCTGAGGGAGAAAGTATAGGTGAGTCAGCTGGAGGGAGAAAGTATAGGCGAGTCAGCTGAGGGAGAAAGTATAGGCGAGTCAGCTGAGGGAGAAAGTATAGGCGAGTCAGTTGGAGGGAGAAAGTATAGGTGAGTCAGCTGAGGGAGAAAGTATAGGCGAGTCAGTTGGAGGGAGAAAGTATAGGCGAGTCAGTTGGAGGGAGAAAGTATTGGCGAGTCAGTTGGAGGGAGAAAGTATAGGTGAGTCAGCTGAGGGAGAAAGTATAGGCGAGTCAGTTGGAGGGATAAAGTATAGGTGAGTCAGTTGGAGGGAGAAAGTATAGGCGAGTCAGCTGGAGGGAGAAAGCATAGGCGAGTCAGTTGGAGGGAAAAAGCATAGGCGAGTCAGCTGGAGGGAGAAAGTATAGGCGAGTCAGTTGGAGGGAGAAAGTATAGGTGAGTCAGTTGGAGGGAGAAAGAATAGGCGAGTCAGCCGAGGGAGAAAGTATAGGCGAGTCAGTTGGAGGGAGAAAGCATAGGCGAGTCAGTTGGAGGGAGAAAGCATAGGTGAGTCAGCTGAGGTAGAAAGAATAGGCGAGTCAGTTGGAGGAGAAAGTATAGGCGAGTCAGTTGGAGGGAGAAAGTATAGGTGAGTCAGTTGGAGGGAGAGAGTATAGGTGAGTCAGTTGGAGGGAGAAAGTATAGGCGAGTCAGTTGGAGGGAGAAAGTATTGGCGAGTCAGTTGGAGGGAGAAAGTATAGGTGAGTCAGCTGAGGGAGAAAGTATAGGCGAGTCAGTTGGAGGGAGAAAGTATAGGTGAGTCAGTTGGAGGGAGAAAGTATAGGTTAGTCAGTTGGATGGAGAAAGTATAGGAGAGTCAGTTGGAGGGAGAAAGAATAGGCGAGTCAGCCGAGGGAGAAAGTATAGGCGAGTCAGTTGGAGGGAGAAAGTATAGGTGAGTCAGTTGGAGGGAGAAAGTATAGGCGAGTCAGCTGGAGGGAGAAAGTATAGGCGAGTCAGTTGGAGGGAAAACGCATAGGCGAGTCAGCTGGAGGGAGAAAGTATAGGCGAGTCAGTTGGAGGGAGAAAGTATCGGTGAGTCAGTTGGAGGGAGAAAGTATAGGCGAGTCAGTTGGAGGGAGAAAGCATAGGCGAGTCAGTTGGAGGGAGAAAGTATAGGTGAGTCAGCTGAGGTAGAAAGAATAGGCGAGTCAGTTGGAGGAGAAAGTATAGGCGAGTCAGTTGGAGGGAGAAAGTATAGGTGAGTCAGTTGGAGGGAGAGAGTATAGGTGAGTCAGTTGGAGGGAGAAAGTATAGGCGAGTCAGCTGGAGGGAGAAAGTATAGGTGAGTCAGCTGGAGGGAGAAAGTATAGGTGAGTCAGTTCGAGGGAGAAAGTATAGGCGAGTCAGCTGAGGGAGAAAGTATAGGCGAGTCAGTTGGAGGGAGAAAGTATAGGTGAGTCAGCTGAGGGAGAAAGTATAGGCGAGTCAGTTGGAGGGAGAAAGTATAGGCGAGTCATTTGGAGGGAGAAAGTATTGGCGAGTCAGTTGGAGGGAGAAAGTATAGGTGAGTCAGCTGAGGGAGAAAGTATAGGCGAGTCAGTTGGAGGGAGAAAGTATAGGTGAGTCAGTTGGAGGGAGAAAGTATAGGCGAGTCAGCTGGAGGGAGAAAGTATAGGCGAGTCAGTTGGAGGGAAAAAGCATAGGCGAGTCAGCTGGAGGGAGAAAGTATAGGCGAGTCAGTTGGAGGGAGAAAGTATAGGCGAGTCAGTTGGAGGGAGAAAGCATAGGCGAGTCAGTTGGAGGGAGAAAGTATAGGTGAGTCAGCTGAGGTAGAAAGAATAGGCGAGTCAGTTGCAGGAGAAAGTATAGGCGAGTCAGTTGGAGGGAGAAAGTATAGGTGAGTCAGTTGGAGGGGGAGAGTATAGGTGAGTCAGTTGGAGGGAGAAAGTATAGGCGAGTCAGCTGGAGGGAGAAAGTATAGGTGAGTCAGTTGGAGGGAAAAAGCATAGGTGAGTCAGTTGGAGGGAGAAAGTATAGGTGAGTCAGTTGGATGGAGAAAGTATAGGTCAGTCAGTTGGAGGGAGAAAGTATAGGCGAGTCAGTTGGAGGAAGAAAGTATAGGTGAGTCAGTTGGAGGGAGAAAGTATAGGTGAGTCAGTTGGATGGAGAAAGTATAGGTGAGTCAATTGGAGGGAGAAAGTTTAGGCGAGTCAGCTGAGGGAGAAAGTATAGGTGAGTCAGCTGGAGGGAGAAAGTATAGGTGAGTCAGTTGGAGGGAGAAAGTATAGGTGAGACAGTTGGAGGGAGAAAGTATAGGCGAGTCAGCTGAGGGAGAAAGCATAGGTGAGTCAGTTGCATGGAGAAAGTATAGGCGAGTCAGCTGAGGGAGAAAGTATAGGTGAGTCAGCTGAGGGAAAAAGTATAGGCGAGTCAGCTGGAGGGAGAAAGTATAGGCGAGTCAGTTGGTGGGAGAAAGTATAGGCGAGTCAGCTGGAGGGAGATAGCATAGGCGAGTCAGTTGGAGGGAGAAAGTATAGGCGAGTCAGTTGGAGGGAGAAAGTATAGGCGAGTCAGCTGAGGGAGAAAGAATAGGTAAGTCAGTTGGAGGGAGTAAGTATAGGCGAGTCAGTTGGAGGGAGAAAGAATAGGTGAGTCAGTTGGAGAGAGAAAGTATAGGCGAGTCAGTTGAGGGAGAAAGTATAGGCGAGTCAGCTGGAGGGAGAAAGTATAGGCGAGTCAGCTGAGGGAGAAAGTATAGTCGAGTCAGTTGGAGGGAGAAAGTATAGGCGAGTCAGCTGGAGGGAGAAAGTATAGGCGAGTCAGTTGGAGGGACAAAGTATAGGCGAATCAGCTGGAGGGAGAAAGAATAGGCAAGTCAGTAGGAGGGAGAGAGGTTAGGCGAGTCAGTTGGAGGGAGAAAGTATAGGCGAGTCAGTTCGAGGGAGAAAGTATAGGTGAGTCAATTGGAGGGAGAAAGTATAGGCGAGTCAGTTGGAGGGAGAAAGTATAGGTGAGTCAGTTGGAGGGAGAGAGTATAGGTGAGTCAGTTGGAGGGAGAAAGTATAGGCGAGTCAGCTGAGGGAGAAAGTATAGGTGAGTCAGCTGGAGGGAGAAAGTATAGGCGAGTCAGCTGAGGGAGAAAGTATAGGCGAGTCAGCTGAGGGAGAAAGTATTGGCGAGTCAGTTGGAGGGAGAAAGTATAGTTGAGTCAGCTGAGGGAGAAAGTATAGGCGAGTCAGTTGGAGGGACAAAGTATAGGCGAGTCAGTTGGAGGGAGAAAGTATAGGTGAGTCAGTTTGAGGGAGAAAGTATAGGCGAGTCAGCTGGAGGGAGAAAGTATAGGCGAGTCAGTTGGAGGGAGAAAGCATAGGTGAGTCAGTTGGAGGGAGAAAGTATAGGTGAGTCAGCTGAGGGAGAAAGTTTAGGCGAGTCAGCTGAGGGAGAAAGTATAGGTGAGTCAGTTGGAGGGAGAAAGTATAGGCGAGTCAGCTGGAGGGAGAAAGTATAGGCGAGTCAGTTGGAGGGAGAAAGTATAGGCGAGTCAGTTGGAGGGAGAAAGTATTGGCGAGTCAGTTGGAGGGAGAAAGTATAGTTGAGTCAGCTGAGGGAGAAAGTATAGGCGAGTCAGTTGGAGGGACAAAGTATAGGCGAGTCAGTTGGAGGGAGAAAGTATAGGTGAGTCAGTTTGAGGGAGAAAGTATAGGCGAGTCAGCTGGAGGGAGAAAGTATAGGCGAGTCAGTTGGAGGGAGAAAGCATAGGTGAGTCAGTTGGAGGGAGAAAGAATAGGCGAGTCAGTTGGAGGGAGAAAGTATAGGTGAGTCAGCTGAGGGAGAAAGTTTAGGCGAGTCAGCTGAGGGAGAAAGTATAGGTGAGTCAGCTGGAGGGAGAAAGTATAGGTGAGTCAGTTGGAGGGAGAAAGAATAGGTGAGACAGTTGTAGGGAGAAAGTATAGGCGAGTCAGCTGAGGGAGAAAGTATAGGCGAGTCAGTTGGAGGGAGAAAGTATAGGTGAGTCAGCTGAGGGAGAAAGTATAGGCGAGTCAGTTGGAGGGAGAAAGTATAGGCGAGTCAGTTGGAGGGAGAAAGTATTGGCGAGTCAGTTGGAGGGAGAAAGTATAGTTGAGTCAGCTGAGGGAGAAAGTATAGGCGAGTCAGTTGGAGGGACAAAGTATAGGCGAGTCAGTTGGAGGGAAAAAGCATAGGTGAGTCAGTTGGAGGGAGAAAGTATAGGTGAGTCAGTTGGATGGAGAAAGTATAGGTCAGTCAGTTGGAGGGAGAAAGTATAGGCGAGTCAGTTGGAGGAAGAAAGTATAGGTGAGTCAGTTGGAGGGAGAAAGTATAGGTGAGTCAGTTGGATGGAGAAAGTATAGGTGAGTCAATTGGAGGGAGAAAGTTTAGGCGAGTCAGCTGAGGGAGAAAGTATAGGTGAGTCAGCTGGAGGGAGAAAGTATAGGTGAGTCAGTTGGAGGGAGAAAGTATAGGTGAGACAGTTGGAGGGAGAAAGTATAGGCGAGTCAGCTGAGGGAGAAAGCATAGGTGAGTCAGTTGCATGGAGAAAGTATAGGCGAGTCAGCTGAGGGAGAAAGTATAGGTGAGTCAGCTGAGGGAAAAAGTATAGGCGAGTCAGCTGGAGGGAGAAAGTATAGGCGAGTCAGTTGGTGGGAGAAAGTATAGGCGAGTCAGCTGGAGGGAGATAGCATAGGCGAGTCAGTTGGAGGGAGAAAGTATAGGCGAGTCAGTTGGAGGGAGAAAGTATAGGCGAGTCAGCTGAGGGAGAAAGAATAGGTAAGTCAGTTGGAGGGAGTAAGTATAGGCGAGTCAGTTGGAGGGAGAAAGAATAGGTGAGTCAGTTGGAGAGAGAAAGTATAGGCGAGTCAGTTGAGGGAGAAAGTATAGGCGAGTCAGCTGGAGGGAGAAAGTATAGGCGAGTCAGCTGAGGGAGAAAGTATAGTCGAGTCAGTTGGAGGGAGAAAGTATAGGCGAGTCAGCTGGAGGGAGAAAGTATAGGCGAGTCAGTTGGAGGGACAAAGTATAGGCGAATCAGCTGGAGGGAGAAAGAATAGGCAAGTCAGTAGGAGGGAGAGAGGTTAGGCGAGTCAGTTGGAGGGAGAAAGTATAGGCGAGTCAGTTCGAGGGAGAAAGTATAGGTGAGTCAATTGGAGGGAGAAAGTATAGGCGAGTCAGTTGGAGGGAGAAAGTATAGGTGAGTCAGTTGGAGGGAGAGAGTATAGGTGAGTCAGTTGGAGGGAGAAAGTATAGGCGAGTCAGCTGAGGGAGAAAGTATAGGTGAGTCAGCTGGAGGGAGAAAGTATAGGCGAGTCAGCTGAGGGAGAAAGTATAGGCGAGTCAGCTGAGGGAGAAAGTATAGGTGAGTCAGTTGGAGGGAGAAAGTATAGGCGAGTCAGCTGGAGGGAGAAAGTATAGGCGAGTCAGTTGGAGGGAGAAAGTATAGGCGAGTCAGTTGGAGGGAGAAAGTATTGGCGAGTCAGTTGGAGGGAGAAAGTATAGTTGAGTCAGCTGAGGGAGAAAGTATAGGCGAGTCAGTTGGAGGGACAAAGTATAGGCGAGTCAGTTGGAGGGAGAAAGTATAGGTGAGTCAGTTTGAGGGAGAAAGTATAGGCGAGTCAGCTGGAGGGAGAAAGTATAGGCGAGTCAGTTGGAGGGAGAAAGCATAGGTGAGTCAGTTGGAGGGAGAAAGAATAGGCGAGTCAGTTGGAGGGAGAAAGTATAGGTGAGTCAGCTGAGGGAGAAAGTTTAGGCGAGTCAGCTGAGGGAGAAAGTATAGGTGAGTCAGCTGGAGGGAGAAAGTATAGGTGAGTCAGTTGGAGGGAGAAAGAATAGGTGAGACAGTTGTAGGGAGAAAGTATAGGCGAGTCAGCTGAGGGAGAAAGTATAGGCGAGTCAGTTGGAGGGAGAAAGTATAGGTGAGTCAGCTGAGGGAGAAAGTATAGGCGAGTCAGTTGGAGGGAGAAAGTATAGGCGAGTCAGTTGGAGGGAGAAAGTATTGGCGAGTCAGTTGGAGGGAGAAAGTATAGTTGAGTCAGCTGAGGGAGAAAGTATAGGCGAGTCAGTTGGAGGGACAAAGTATAGGCGAGTCAGTTGGAGGGAGAAAGTATAGGTGAGTCAGTTGGAGGGAGAAAGTATAGGTGAGTCAGTTGGAGGGAGAGAGTATAGGTGAGTCAGTTGGAGGGAGAAAGTATAGGCGAGTCAGTTGGAGGGAGAAAGTATAGGCGAGTCAGTTGGAGGGAGAAAGTATAGGTGAGTCAGTTGGAGGGAGAAAGTATAGGTGAGTCAGTTGGAGGGAGAGAGTATAGGTGAGTCAGTTGGAGGGAGAAAGTATAGGCGAGTCAGTTGGAGGGAGAAAGTATTGGCGAGTCAGTTGGAGGGAGAAAGTATAGGTGAGTCAGCTGAGGGAGAAAGTATAGGCGAGTCAGTTGGAGGGAGAAAGTATAGGTGAGTCAGTTGGAGGGAGAAAGTATAGGTTAGTCAGTTGGATGGAGAAAGTATAGGAGAGTCAGTTGGAGGGAGAAAGAATAGGCGAGTCAGCCGAGGGAGAAAGTATAGGCGAGTCAGTTGGAGGGAGAAAGTATAGGTGAGTCAGTTGGAGGGAGAAAGTATAGGCGAGTCAGCTGGAGGGAGAAAGTATAGGCGAGTCAGTTGGAGGGAAAACGCATAGGCGAGTCAGCTGGAGGGAGAAAGTATAGGCGAGTCAGTTGGAGGGAG
Source organism: Oasisia sp. SBJ-2009 (assembly GCA_964017155.1). NCBI lineage: Eukaryota > Metazoa > Annelida > Polychaeta > Sabellida > Siboglinidae > Oasisia > Oasisia sp. SBJ-2009. The sequence goes on from OZ024854.1 coordinate 44,354,001, forward strand.
AAAGTATCGGTGAGTCAGTTGGAGGGAGAAAGTATAGGCGAGTCAGTTGGAGGGAGAAAACATAGGCGAGTCAGTTGGAGGGAGAAAGTATAGGTGAGTCAGCTGAGGTAGAAAGAATAGGCGAGTCAGTTGGAGGAGAAAGTATAGGCGAGTCAGTTGGAGGGAGAAAGTATAGGTGAGTCAGTTGGAGGGAGAGAGTATAGGTGAGTCAGTTGGAGGGAGAAAGTATAGGCGAGTCAGCTGGAGGGAGAAAGTATAGGTGAGTCAGCTGGAGGGAGAAAGTATAGGTGAGTCAGTTCGAGGGAGAAAGTATAGGCGAGTCAGCTGAGGGAGAAAGTATAGGCGAGTCAGTTGGAGGGAGAAAGTATAGGTGAGTCAGCTGAGGGAGAAAGTATAGGCGAGTCAGTTGGAGGGAGAAAGTATAGGCGAGTCATTTGGAGGGAGAAAGTATTGGCGAGTCAGTTGGAGGGAGAAAGTATAGGTGAGTCAGCTGAGGGAGAAAGTATAGGCGAGTCAGTTGGAGGGAGAAAGTATAGGTGAGTCAGTTGGAGGGAGAAAGTATAGGCGAGTCAGCTGGAGGGAGAAAGTATAGGCGAGTCAGTTGGAGGGAAAAAGCATAGGCGAGTCAGCTGGAGGGAGAAAGTATAGGCGAGTCAGTTGGAGGGAGAAAGTATAGGCGAGTCAGTTGGAGGGAGAAAGCATAGGCGAGTCAGTTGGAGGGAGAAAGTATAGGTGAGTCAGCTGAGGTAGAAAGAATAGGCGAGTCAGTTGCAGGAGAAAGTATAGGCGAGTCAGTTGGAGGGAGAAAGTATAGGTGAGTCAGTTGGAGGGGGAGAGTATAGGTGAGTCAGTTGGAGGGAGAAAGTATAGGCGAGTCAGCTGGAGGGAGAAAGTATAGGTGAGTCAGTTGGAGGGAAAAAGCATAGGTGAGTCAGTTGGAGGGAGAAAGTATAGGTGAGTCAGTTGGATGGAGAAAGTATAGGTCAGTCAGTTGGAGGGAGAAAGTATAGGCGAGTCAGTTGGAGGAAGAAAGTATAGGTGAGTCAGTTGGAGGGAGAAAGTATAGGTGAGTCAGTTGGATGGAGAAAGTATAGGTGAGTCAATTGGAGGGAGAAAGTTTAGGCGAGTCAGCTGAGGGAGAAAGTATAGGTGAGTCAGCTGGAGGGAGAAAGTATAGGTGAGTCAGTTGGAGGGAGAAAGTATAGGTGAGACAGTTGGAGGGAGAAAGTATAGGCGAGTCAGCTGAGGGAGAAAGCATAGGTGAGTCAGTTGCATGGAGAAAGTATAGGCGAGTCAGCTGAGGGAGAAAGTATAGGTGAGTCAGCTGAGGGAAAAAGTATAGGCGAGTCAGCTGGAGGGAGAAAGTATAGGCGAGTCAGTTGGTGGGAGAAAGTATAGGCGAGTCAGCTGGAGGGAGATAGCATAGGCGAGTCAGTTGGAGGGAGAAAGTATAGGCGAGTCAGTTGGAGGGAGAAAGTATAGGCGAGTCAGCTGAGGGAGAAAGAATAGGTAAGTCAGTTGGAGGGAGTAAGTATAGGCGAGTCAGTTGGAGGGAGAAAGAATAGGTGAGTCAGTTGGAGAGAGAAAGTATAGGCGAGTCAGTTGAGGGAGAAAGTATAGGCGAGTCAGCTGGAGGGAGAAAGTATAGGCGAGTCAGCTGAGGGAGAAAGTATAGTCGAGTCAGTTGGAGGGAGAAAGTATAGGCGAGTCAGCTGGAGGGAGAAAGTATAGGCGAGTCAGTTGGAGGGACAAAGTATAGGCGAATCAGCTGGAGGGAGAAAGAATAGGCAAGTCAGTAGGAGGGAGAGAGGTTAGGCGAGTCAGTTGGAGGGAGAAAGTATAGGCGAGTCAGTTCGAGGGAGAAAGTATAGGTGAGTCAATTGGAGGGAGAAAGTATAGGCGAGTCAGTTGGAGGGAGAAAGTATAGGTGAGTCAGTTGGAGGGAGAGAGTATAGGTGAGTCAGTTGGAGGGAGAAAGTATAGGCGAGTCAGCTGAGGGAGAAAGTATAGGTGAGTCAGCTGGAGGGAGAAAGTATAGGCGAGTCAGCTGAGGGAGAAAGTATAGGCGAGTCAGCTGAGGGAGAAAGTATTGGCGAGTCAGTTGGAGGGAGAAAGTATAGTTGAGTCAGCTGAGGGAGAAAGTATAGGCGAGTCAGTTGGAGGGACAAAGTATAGGCGAGTCAGTTGGAGGGAGAAAGTATAGGTGAGTCAGTTTGAGGGAGAAAGTATAGGCGAGTCAGCTGGAGGGAGAAAGTATAGGCGAGTCAGTTGGAGGGAGAAAGCATAGGTGAGTCAGTTGGAGGGAGAAAGTATAGGTGAGTCAGCTGAGGGAGAAAGTTTAGGCGAGTCAGCTGAGGGAGAAAGTATAGGTGAGTCAGTTGGAGGGAGAAAGTATAGGCGAGTCAGCTGGAGGGAGAAAGTATAGGCGAGTCAGTTGGAGGGAGAAAGTATAGGCGAGTCAGTTGGAGGGAGAAAGTATTGGCGAGTCAGTTGGAGGGAGAAAGTATAGTTGAGTCAGCTGAGGGAGAAAGTATAGGCGAGTCAGTTGGAGGGACAAAGTATAGGCGAGTCAGTTGGAGGGAGAAAGTATAGGTGAGTCAGTTTGAGGGAGAAAGTATAGGCGAGTCAGCTGGAGGGAGAAAGTATAGGCGAGTCAGTTGGAGGGAGAAAGCATAGGTGAGTCAGTTGGAGGGAGAAAGAATAGGCGAGTCAGTTGGAGGGAGAAAGTATAGGTGAGTCAGCTGAGGGAGAAAGTTTAGGCGAGTCAGCTGAGGGAGAAAGTATAGGTGAGTCAGCTGGAGGGAGAAAGTATAGGTGAGTCAGTTGGAGGGAGAAAGAATAGGTGAGACAGTTGTAGGGAGAAAGTATAGGCGAGTCAGCTGAGGGAGAAAGTATAGGCGAGTCAGTTGGAGGGAGAAAGTATAGGTGAGTCAGCTGAGGGAGAAAGTATAGGCGAGTCAGTTGGAGGGAGAAAGTATAGGCGAGTCAGTTGGAGGGAGAAAGTATTGGCGAGTCAGTTGGAGGGAGAAAGTATAGTTGAGTCAGCTGAGGGAGAAAGTATAGGCGAGTCAGTTGGAGGGACAAAGTATAGGCGAGTCAGTTGGAGGGAAAAAGCATAGGTGAGTCAGTTGGAGGGAGAAAGTATAGGTGAGTCAGTTGGATGGAGAAAGTATAGGTCAGTCAGTTGGAGGGAGAAAGTATAGGCGAGTCAGTTGGAGGAAGAAAGTATAGGTGAGTCAGTTGGAGGGAGAAAGTATAGGTGAGTCAGTTGGATGGAGAAAGTATAGGTGAGTCAATTGGAGGGAGAAAGTTTAGGCGAGTCAGCTGAGGGAGAAAGTATAGGTGAGTCAGCTGGAGGGAGAAAGTATAGGTGAGTCAGTTGGAGGGAGAAAGTATAGGTGAGACAGTTGGAGGGAGAAAGTATAGGCGAGTCAGCTGAGGGAGAAAGCATAGGTGAGTCAGTTGCATGGAGAAAGTATAGGCGAGTCAGCTGAGGGAGAAAGTATAGGTGAGTCAGCTGAGGGAAAAAGTATAGGCGAGTCAGCTGGAGGGAGAAAGTATAGGCGAGTCAGTTGGTGGGAGAAAGTATAGGCGAGTCAGCTGGAGGGAGATAGCATAGGCGAGTCAGTTGGAGGGAGAAAGTATAGGCGAGTCAGTTGGAGGGAGAAAGTATAGGCGAGTCAGCTGAGGGAGAAAGAATAGGTAAGTCAGTTGGAGGGAGTAAGTATAGGCGAGTCAGTTGGAGGGAGAAAGAATAGGTGAGTCAGTTGGAGAGAGAAAGTATAGGCGAGTCAGTTGAGGGAGAAAGTATAGGCGAGTCAGCTGGAGGGAGAAAGTATAGGCGAGTCAGCTGAGGGAGAAAGTATAGTCGAGTCAGTTGGAGGGAGAAAGTATAGGCGAGTCAGCTGGAGGGAGAAAGAATAGGCGAGTCAGTTGGAGGGACAAAGTATAGGCGAATCAGCTGGAGGGAGAAAGAATAGGCAAGTCAGTAGGAGGGAGAGAGGTTAGGCGAGTCAGTTGGAGGGAGAAAGTATAGGCGAGTCAGTTCGAGGGAGAAAGTATAGGTGAGTCAATTGGAGGGAGAAAGTATAGGCGAGTCAGTTGGAGGGAGAAAGTATAGGTGAGTCAGTTGGAGGGAGAGAGTATAGGTGAGTCAGTTGGAGGGAGAAAGTATAGGCGAGTCAGCTGAGGGAGAAAGTATAGGTGAGTCAGCTGGAGGGAGAAAGTATAGGCGAGTCAGCTGAGGGAGAAAGTATAGGCGAGTCAGCTGAGGGAGAAAGTATAGGTGAGTCAGTTGGAGGGAGAAAGTATAGGCGAGTCAGCTGGAGGGAGAAAGTATAGGCGAGTCAGTTGGAGGGAGAAAGTATAGGCGAGTCAGTTGGAGGGAGAAAGTATTGGCGAGTCAGTTGGAGGGAGAAAGTATAGTTGAGTCAGCTGAGGGAGAAAGTATAGGCGAGTCAGTTGGAGGGACAAAGTATAGGCGAGTCAGTTGGAGGGAGAAAGTATAGGTGAGTCAGTTTGAGGGAGAAAGTATAGGCGAGTCAGCTGGAGGGAGAAAGTATAGGCGAGTCAGTTGGAGGGAGAAAGCATAGGTGAGTCAGTTGGAGGGAGAAAGAATAGGCGAGTCAGTTGGAGGGAGAAAGTATAGGTGAGTCAGCTGAGGGAGAAAGTTTAGGCGAGTCAGCTGAGGGAGAAAGTATAGGTGAGTCAGCTGGAGGGAGAAAGTATAGGTGAGTCAGTTGGAGGGAGAAAGAATAGGTGAGACAGTTGTAGGGAGAAAGTATAGGCGAGTCAGCTGAGGGAGAAAGTATAGGCGAGTCAGTTGGAGGGAGAAAGTATAGGTGAGTCAGCTGAGGGAGAAAGTATAGGCGAGTCAGTTGGAGGGAGAAAGTATAGGCGAGTCAGTTGGAGGGAGAAAGTATTGGCGAGTCAGTTGGAGGGAGAAAGTATAGTTGAGTCAGCTGAGGGAGAAAGTATAGGCGAGTCAGTTGGAGGGACAAAGTATAGGCGAGTCAGTTGGAGGGAGAAAGTATAGGTGAGTCAGTTGGAGGGAGAAAGTATAGGCGAGTCAGCTGGAGGGAGAAAGTATAGGCGAGTCAGTTGGAGGGAGAAAGCATAGGTGAGTCAGTTGGAGGGAGAAAGAATAGGCGAGTCAGTTGGAGGGAGAAAGTATAGGTGAGTCAGCTGAGGGAGAAAGTTTAGGCGAGTCAGCTGAGGGAGAAAGTATAGGTGAGTCAGCTGGAGGGAGAAAGTATAGGTGAGTCAGTTGGAGGGAGAAAGAATAGGTGAGACAGTTGGAGGGAGAAAGTATAGGCGAGTCAGCTGAGGGAGAAAGCATAGGCGAGTCAGTTGCATGGAGAAAGTATAGGCGAGTCAGCTGAGGGAGAAAGTATAGGTGAGTCAGCTGAGGGAAAAAGTATAGGCGAGTCAGCTGGAGGGAGAAAGTATAGGCGAGTCAGTTGGTGGGAGAAAGTATAGGCGAGTCAGCTGGAGGGAGATAGCATAGGCGAGTCAGTTGGAGGGAGAAAGTATAGGCGAGTCAGTTGGAGGGAGAAAGTATAGGCGAGTCAGCTGAGGGAGAAAGTATAGGTGAGTCAGTTGGAGGGAGAAAGTATAGGCGAGTCAGTTGGAGGGAGAAAGAATAGGTGAGTCAGTTGGAGAGAGAAAGTATAGGCGAGTCAGTTGAGGGAGAAAGTATAGGCGAGTCAGCTGGAGGGAGAAAGTATAGGCGAGTCAGCTGAGGGAGAAAGTATAGTCGAGTCAGTTGGAGGGAGAAAGTATAGGCGAGTCAGCTGGAGGGAGAAAGTATAGGCGAGTCAGTTGGAGGGACAAAGTATAGGCGAATCAGCTGGAGGGAGAAAGAATAGGCAAGTCAGTAGGAGGGAGAGAGGTTAGGCGAGTCAGTTGGAGGGAGAAAGTATAGGCGAATCAGTTCGAGGGAGAAAGTATAGGCGAGTCAGTTGGAGGGAGAAAGTATAGGCGAGTCAGTTGGAGGGAGAAAGTATAGGTGAGTCAATTGGAGGGAGAAAGTATAGGCGAGTCAGTTGGAGGGAGAAAGTATAGGTGAGTCAGTTGGAGGGAGAGAGTATAGGTGAGTCAGTTGGAGGGAGAAAGTATAGGCGAGTCAGCTGAGGGAGAAAGTATAGTTGAGTCAGCTGGAGGGAGAAAGTATAGGCGAGTCAGCTGAGGGAGAAAGTATAGGCGAGTCAGCTGAGGGAGAAAGTATAGGCGAGTCAGTTGGAGGGAGAAAGTATAGGTGAGTCAGCTGAGGGAGAAAGTATAGGCGAGTCAGTTGGAGGGAGAAAGTATAGGCGAGTCAGTTGGAGGGAGAAAGTATTGGCGAGTCAGTTGGAGGGAGAAAGTATAGTTGAGTCAGCTGAGGGAGAAAGTATAGGCGAGTCAGTTGGAGGGACAAAGTATTGGCGAGTCAGTTGGAGGGAGAAAGTATAGGTGAGTCAGCTGAGGGAGAAAGTATAGGCGAGTCAGTTGGAGGGAGAAAGTATAGGTGAGTCAGTTGGAGGGAGAAAGTATAGGCGAGTCAGCTGGAGGGAGAAAGTATAGGCGAGTCAGTTGGAGGGAAAAAGCATAGGCGAGTCAGCTGGAGGGAGAAAGTATAGGCGAGTCAGTTGGAGGGAGAAAGTATAGGCGAGTCAGTTGGAGGGAGAAAGCATAGGCGAGTCAGTTGGAGGGAGAAAGTATAGGTGAGTCAGCTGAGGTAGAAAGAATAGGCGAGTCAGTTGCAGGAGAAAGTATAGGCGAGTCAGTTGGAGGGAGAAAGTATAGGTGAGTCAGTTGGAGGGGGAGAGTATAGGTGAGTCAGTTGGAGGGAGAAAGTATAGGCGAGTCAGCTGGAGGGAGAAAGTATAGGTGAGTCAGTTGGAGGGAAAAAGCATAGGTGAGTCAGTTGGAGGGAGAAAGTATAGGTGAGTCAGTTGGATGGAGAAAGTATAGGTCAGTCAGTTGGAGGGAGAAAGTATAGGCGAGTCAGTTGGAGGAAGAAAGTATAGGTGAGTCAGTTGGAGGGAGAAAGTATAGGTGAGTCAGTTGGATGGAGAAAGTATAGGTGAGTCAATTGGAGGGAGAAAGTTTAGGCGAGTCAGCTGAGGGAGAAAGTATAGGTGAGTCAGCTGGAGGGAGAAAGTATAGGTGAGTCAGTTGGAGGGAGAAAGTATAGGTGAGACAGTTGGAGGGAGAAAGTATAGGCGAGTCAGCTGAGGGAGAAAGCATAGGTGAGTCAGTTGCATGGAGAAAGCATAGGCGAGTCAGCTGAGGGAGAAAGTATAGGTGAGTCAGCTGAGGGAAAAAGTATAGGCGAGTCAGTTGGAGGGAGAAAGTATAGGCGAGTCAGTTGGAGGGAGAAAGTATTGGCGAGTCAGTTGGAGGGAGAAAGTATAGTTGAGTCAGCTGAGGGAGAAAGTATAGGCGAGTCAGTTGGAGGGACAAAGTATAGGCGAGTCAGTTGGAGGGAGAAAGTATAGGTGAGTCAGTTGGAGGGAGAAAGTATAGGCGAGTCAGCTGGAGGGAGAAAGTATAGGCGAGTCAGTTGGAGGGAGAAAGTATAGGCGAGTCAGTTGGAGGGAGAAAGTATAGGCGAGTCAGCTGAGGGAGAAAGTATAGGTGAGTCAGTTGGAGGGAGAAAGTATAGGCGAGTCAGTTGGAGGGAGAAAGAATAGGTGAGTCAGTTGGAGAGAGAAAGTATAGGCGAGTCAGTTGAGGGAGAAAGTATAGGCGAGTCAGCTGGAGGGAGAAAGTATAGGCGAGTCAGCTGAGGGAGAAAGTATAGTCGAGTCAGTTGGAGGGAGAAAGTATAGGCGAGTCAGCTGGAGGGAGAAAGTATAGGCGAGTCAGTTGGAGGGACAAAGTATAGGCGAATCAGCTGGAGGGAGAAAGAATAGGCAAGTCAGTAGGAGGGAGAGAGGTTAGGCGAGTCAGTTGGAGGGAGAAAGTATAGGCGAATCAGTTCGAGGGAGAAAGTATAGGCGAGTCAGTTGGAGGGAGAAAGTATAGGCGAGTCAGTTGGAGGGAGAAAGTATAGGTGAGTCAATTGGAGGGAGAAAGTATAGGCGAGTCAGTTGGAGGGAGAAAGTATAGGTGAGTCAGTTGGAGGGAGAGAGTATAGGTGAGTCAGTTGGAGGGAGAAAGTATAGGCGAGTCAGCTGAGGGAGAAAGTATAGTTGAGTCAGCTGGAGGGAGAAAGTATAGGCGAGTCAGCTGAGGGAGAAAGTATAGGCGAGTCAGCTGAGGGAGAAAGTATAGGCGAGTCAGTTGGAGGGAGAAAGTATAGGTGAGTCAGCTGAGGGAGAAAGTATAGGCGAGTCAGTTGGAGGGAGAAAGTATAGGCGAGTCAGTTGGAGGGAGAAAGTATTGGCGAGTCAGTTGGAGGGAGAAAGTATAGTTGAGTCAGCTGAGGGAGAAAGTATAGGCGAGTCAGTTGGAGGGACAAAGTATTGGCGAGTCAGTTGGAGGGAGAAAGTATAGGTGAGTCAGCTGAGGGAGAAAGTATAGGCGAGTCAGTTGGAGGGAGAAAGTATAGGTGAGTCAGTTGGAGGGAGAAAGTATAGGCGAGTCAGCTGGAGGGAGAAAGTATAGGCGAGTCAGTTGGAGGGAAAAAGCATAGGCGAGTCAGCTGGAGGGAGAAAGTATAGGCGAGTCAGTTGGAGGGAGAAAGTATAGGCGAGTCAGTTGGAGGGAGAAAGCATAGGCGAGTCAGTTGGAGGGAGAAAGTATAGGTGAGTCAGCTGAGGTAGAAAGAATAGGCGAGTCAGTTGCAGGAGAAAGTATAGGCGAGTCAGTTGGAGGGAGAAAGTATAGGTGAGTCAGTTGGAGGGGGAGAGTATAGGTGAGTCAGTTGGAGGGAGAAAGTATAGGCGAGTCAGCTGGAGGGAGAAAGTATAGGTGAGTCAGTTGGAGGGAAAAAGCATAGGTGAGTCAGTTGGAGGGAGAAAGTATAGGTGAGTCAGTTGGATGGAGAAAGTATAGGTCAGTCAGTTGGAGGGAGAAAGTATAGGCGAGTCAGTTGGAGGAAGAAAGTATAGGTGAGTCAGTTGGAGGGAGAAAGTATAGGTGAGTCAGTTGGATGGAGAAAGTATAGGTGAGTCAATTGGAGGGAGAAAGTTTAGGCGAGTCAGCTGAGGGAGAAAGTATAGGTGAGTCAGCTGGAGGGAGAAAGTATAGGTGAGTCAGTTGGAGGGAGAAAGTATAGGTGAGACAGTTGGAGGGAGAAAGTATAGGCGAGTCAGCTGAGGGAGAAAGCATAGGTGAGTCAGTTGCATGGAGAAAGCATAGGCGAGTCAGCTGAGGGAGAAAGTATAGGTGAGTCAGCTGAGGGAAAAAGTATAGGCGAGTCAGTTGGAGGGAGAAAGTATAGGCGAGTCAGTTGGAGGGAGAAAGTATTGGCGAGTCAGTTGGAGGGAGAAAGTATAGTTGAGTCAGCTGAGGGAGAAAGTATAGGCGAGTCAGTTGGAGGGACAAAGTATAGGCGAGTCAGTTGGAGGGAGAAAGTATAGGTGAGTCAGTTGGAGGGAGAAAGTATAGGCGAGTCAGCTGGAGGGAGAAAGTATAGGCGAGTCAGTTGGAGGGAGAAAGCATAGGTGAGTCAGTTGGAGGGAGAAAGAATAGGCGAGTCAGTTGGAGGGAGAAAGTATAGGTGAGTCAGCTGAGGGAGAAAGTTTAGGCGAGTCAGCTGAGGGAGAAAGTATAGGTGAGTCAGCTGGAGGGAGAAAGTATAGGTGAGTCAGTTGGAGGGAGAAAGAATAGGTGAGACAGTTGGAGGGAGAAAGTATAGGCGAGTCAGCTGAGGGAGAAAGCATAGGCGAGTCAGTTGCATGGAGAAAGTATAGGCGAGTCAGCTGAGGGAGAAAGTATAGGTGAGTCAGCTGAGGGAAAAAGTATAGGCGAGTCAGCTGGAGGGAGAAAGTATAGGCGAGTCAGTTGGTGGGAGAAAGTATAGGCGAGTCAGCTGGAGGGAGATAGCATAGGCGAGTCAGTTGGAGGGAGAAAGTATAGGCGAGTCAGTTGGAGGGAGAAAGTATAGGCGAGTCAGCTGAGGGAGAAAGTATAGGTGAGTCAGTTGGAGGGAGAAAGTATAGGCGAGTCAGTTGGAGGGAGAAAGAATAGGTGAGTCAGTTGGAGAGAGAAAGTATAGGCGAGTCAGTTGAGGGAGAAAGTATAGGCGAGTCAGCTGGAGGGAGAAAGTATAGGCGAGTCAGCTGAGGGAGAAAGTATAGTCGAGTCAGTTGGAGGGAGAAAGTATAGGCGAGTCAGCTGGAGGGAGAAAGTATAGGCGAGTCAGTTGGAGGGACAAAGTATAGGCGAATCAGCTGGAGGGAGAAAGAATAGGCAAGTCAGTAGGAGGGAGAGAGGTTAGGCGAGTCAGTTGGAGGGAGAAAGTATAGGCGAGTCAGTTCGAGGGAGAAAGTATAGGCGAGTCAGTTGGAGGGAGAAAGTATAGGCGAGTCAGTTGGAGGGAGAAAGTATAGGTGAGTCAATTGGAGGGAGAAAGTATAGGCGAGTCAGTTGGAGGGAGAAAGTATAGGTGAGTCAGTTGGAGGGAGAGAGTATAGGTGAGTCAGTTGGAGGGAGAAAGTATAGGCGAGTCAGCTGAGGGAGAAAGTATAGTTGAGTCAGCTGGAGGGAGAAAGTATAGGCGAGTCAGCTGAGGGAGAAAGTATAGGCGAGTCAGCTGAGGGAGAAAGTATAGGCGAGTCAGTTGGAGGGAGAAAGTATAGGTGAGTCAGCTGAGGGAGAAAGTATAGGCGAGTCAGTTGGAGGGAGAAAGTATAGGCGAGTCAGTTGGAGGGAGAAAGTATTGGCGAGTCAGTTGGAGGGAGAAAGTATAGTTGAGTCAGCTGAGGGAGAAAGTATAGGCGAGTCAGTTGGAGGGACAAAGTATTGGCGAGTCAGTTGGAGGGAGAAAGTATAGGTGAGTCAGCTGAGGGAGAAAGTATAGGCGAGTCAGTTGGAGGGAGAAAGTATAGGTGAGTCAGTTGGAGGGAGAAAGTATAGGCGAGTCAGCTGGAGGGAGAAAGTATAGGCGAGTCAGTTGGAGGGAAAAAGCATAGGCGAGTCAGCTGGAGGGAGAAAGTATAGGCGAGTCAGTTGGAGGGAGAAAGTATAGGCGAGTCAGTTGGAGGGAGAAAGCATAGGCGAGTCAGTTGGAGGGAGAAAGTATAGGTGAGTCAGCTGAGGTAGAAAGAATAGGCGAGTCAGTTGCAGGAGAAAGTATAGGCGAGTCAGTTGGAGGGAGAAAGTATAGGTGAGTCAGTTGGAGGGGGAGAGTATAGGTGAGTCAGTTGGAGGGAGAAAGTATAGGCGAGTCAGCTGGAGGGAGAAAGTATAGGTGAGTCAGTTGGAGGGAAAAAGCATAGGTGAGTCAGTTGGAGGGAGAAAGTATAGGTGAGTCAGTTGGATGGAGAAAGTATAGGTCAGTCAGTTGGAGGGAGAAAGTATAGGCGAGTCAGTTGGAGGAAGAAAGTATAGGTGAGTCAGTTGGAGGGAGAAAGTATAGGTGAGTCAGTTGGATGGAGAAAGTATAGGTGAGTCAATTGGAGGGAGAAAGTTTAGGCGAGTCAGCTGAGGGAGAAAGTATAGGTGAGTCAGCTGGAGGGAGAAAGTATAGGTGAGTCAGTTGGAGGGAGAAAGTATAGGTGAGACAGTTGGAGGGAGAAAGTATAGGCGAGTCAGCTGAGGGAGAAAGCATAGGTGAGTCAGTTGCATGGAGAAAGCATAGGCGAGTCAGCTGAGGGAGAAAGTATAGGTGAGTCAGCTGAGGGAAAAAGTATAGGCGAGTCAGCTGGAGGGAGAAAGTATAGGCGAGTCAGTTGGTGGGAGAAAGTATAGGCGAGTCAGCTGGAGGGAGATAGCATAGGCGAGTCAGTTGGAGGGAGAAAGTATAGGCGAGTCAGTTGGAGGGAGAAAGTATAGGCGAGTCAGCTGAGGGAGAAAGAATAGGTAAGTCAGTTGGAGGGAGTAAGTATAGGCGAGTCAGTTGGAGGGAGAAAGAATAGGTGAGTCAGTTGGAGAGAGAAAGTATAGGCGAGTCAGTTGAGGGAGAAAGTATAGGCGAGTCAGCTGGAGGGAGAAAGTATAGGCGAGTCAGCTGAGGGAGAAAGTATAGTCGAGTCAGTTGGAGGGAGAAAGTATAGGCGAGTCAGCTGGAGGGAGAAAGTATAGGCGAGTCAGTTGGAGGGACAAAGTATAGGCGAATCAGCTGGAGGGAGAAAGAATAGGCAAGTCAGTAGGAGGGAGAGAGGTTAGGCGAGTCAGTTGGAGGGAGAAAGTATAGGCGAGTCAGTTCGAGGGAGAAAGTATAGGTGAGTCAATTGGAGGGAGAAAGTATAGGCGAGTCAGTTGGAGGGAGAAAGTATAGGTGAGTCAGTTGGAGGGAGAGAGTATAGGTGAGTCAGTTGGAGGGAGAAAGTATAGGCGAGTCAGCTGAGGGAGAAAGTATAGGTGAGTCAGCTGGAGGGAGAAAGTATAGGCGAGTCAGCTGAGGGAGAAAGTATAGGCGAGTCAGCTGAGGGAGAAAGTATAGGTGAGTCAGTTGGAGGGAGAAAGTATAGGCGAGTCAGCTGGAGGGAGAAAGTATAGGCGAGTCAGTTGGAGGGAGAAAGTATAGGCGAGTCAGTTGGAGGGAGAAAGTATTGGCGAGTCAGTTGGAGGGAGAAAGTATAGTTGAGTCAGCTGAGGGAGAAAGTATAGGCGAGTCAGTTGGAGGGACAAAGAATAGGCGAGTCAGTTGGAGGGAGAAAGTATAGGTGAGTCAGTTGGAGGGAGAAAGTATAGGCGAGTCAGCTGGAGGGAGAAAGTATAGGCGAGTCAGTTGGAGGGAGAAAGCATAGGTGAGTCAGTTGGAGGGAGAAAGAATAGGCGAGTCAGTTGGAGGGAGAAAGTATAGGTGAGTCAGCTGAGGGAGAAAGTTTAGGCGAGTCGGCTGAGGGAGAAAGTATAGGTGAGTCAGCTGGAGGGAGAAAGTATAGGTGAGTCAGTTGGAGGGAGAAAGAATAGGTGAGACAGTTGGAGGGAGAAAGTATAGGCGAGTCAGCTGAGGGAGAAAGTATAGGCGAGTCAGTTGGAGGGAGAAAGTATAGGTGAGTCAGCTGAGGGAGAAAGTATAGGCGAGTCAGTTGGAGGGAGAAAGTATAGGCGAGTCAGTTGGAGGGAGAAAGTATTGGCGAGTCAGTTGGAGGGAGAAAGTATAGTTGAGTCAGCTGAGGGAGAAAGTATAGGCGAGTCAGTTGGAGGGACAAAGTATAGGCGAGTCAGTTGGAGGGAGAAAGTATAGGTGAGTCAGTTGGAGGGAGAAAGTATAGGCGAGTCAGCTGGAGGGAGAAAGTATAGGCGAGTCAGTTGGAGGGAGAAAGCATAGGTGAGTCAGTTGGAGGGAGAAAGAATAGGCGAGTCAGTTGGAGGGAGAAAGTATAGGTGAGTCAGCTGAGGGAGAAAGTTTAGGCGAGTCAGCTGAGGGAGAAAGTATACGTGAGTCAGCTGGAGGGAGAAAGTATAGGTGAGTCAGTTGGAGGGAGAAAGAATAGGTGAGACAGTTGGAGGGAGAAAGTATAGGCGAGTCAGCTGAGGGAGAAAGCATAGGCGAGTCAGTTGCATGGAGAAAGTATAGGCGAGTCAGCTGAGGGAGAAAGTATAGGTGAGTCAGCTGAGGGAAAAAGTATAGGCGAGTCAGCTGGAGGGAGAAAGTATAGGCGAGTCAGTTGGTGGGAGAAAGTATAGGCGAGTCAGCTGGAGGGAGATAGCATAGGCGAGTCAGTTGGAGGGAGAAAGTATAGGCGAGTCAGTTGGAGGGAGAAAGTATAGGCGAGTCAGCTGAGGGAGAAAGTATAGGTGAGTCAGTTGGAGGGAGAAAGTATAGGCGAGTCAGTTGGAGGGAGAAAGAATAGGTGAGTCAGTTGGAGAGAGAAAGTATAGGCGAGTCAGTTGAGGGAGAAAGTATAGGCGAGTCAGCTGGAGGGAGAAAGTATAGGCGAGTCAGCTGAGGGAGAAAGTATAGTCGAGTCAGTTGGAGGGAGAAAGTATAGGCGAGTCAGCTGGAGGGAGAAAGTATAGGCGAGTCAGTTGGAGGGACAAAGTATAGGCGAATCAGCTGGAGGGAGAAAGAATAGGCAAGTCAGTAAGAGGGAGAGAGGTTAGGCGAGTCAGTTGGAGGGAGAAAGTATAGGCGAGTCAGTTCGAGGGAGAAAGTATAGGCGAGTCAGTTGGAGGGAGAAAGTATAGGCGAGTCAGTTGGAGGGAGAAAGTATAGGTGAGTCAATTGGAGGGAGAAAGTATAGGCGAGTCAGTTGGAGGGAGAAAGTATAGGTGAGTCAGTTGGAGGGAGAGAGTATAGGTGAGTCAGTTGGAGGGAGAAAGTATAGGCGAGTCAGCTGAGGGAGAAAGTATAGGTGAGTCAGCTGGAGGGAGAAAGTATAGGCGAGTCAGCTGAGGGAGAAAGTATAGGCGAGTCAGCTGAGGGAGAAAGTATAGGCGAGTCAGTTGGAGGGAGAAAGTATAGGTGAGTCAGCTGAGGGAGAAAGTATAGGCGAGTCAGTTGGAGGGAGAAAGTATAGGCGAGTCAGTTGGAGGGAGAAAGTATTGGCGAGTCAGTTGGAGGGAGAAAGTATAGTTGAGTCAGCTGAGGGAGAAAGTATAGGCGAGTCAGTTGGAGGGACAAAGTATAGGCGAGTCAGTTGGAGGGAGAAAGTATAGGTGAGTCAGTTGGAGGGAGAAAGTATAGGCGAGTCAGCTGGAGGGAGAAAGTATAGGCGAGTCAGTTGGAGGGAAAAAGCATAGGCGAGTCAGCTGGAGGGAGAAAGTATAGGCGAGTCAGTTGGAGGGAGAAAGCATAGGTGAGTCAGTTGGAGGGAGAAAGAATAGGCGAGTCAGTTGGAGGGAGAACGTACAGGTGAGTCAGCTGAGGGAGAAAGTATAGGCGAGTCAGTTGGAGGGAGAAAGTATAGGTGAGTCAGTTGGAGGGAGAAAGTATAGGCGAGTCAGCTGGAGGGAGAAAGTATAGGCGAGTCAGTTGGAGGGAAAAAGCATAGGCGAGTCAGCTGGAGGGAGAAAGTATAGGCGAGTCAGTTGGAGGGAGAAAGTATCGGTGAGTCAGTTGGAGGGAGAAAGTATAGGCGAGTCATTTGGAGGGAGAAAGCATAGGCGAGTCAGTTGGAGGGAGAAAGCATAGGTGAGTCAGCTGAGGTAGAAAGAATAGGCGAGTCAGTTGCAGGAGAAAGTATAGGCGAGTCAGTTGGAGGGAGAAAGTATAGGTGAGTCAGTTGGAGGGAGAGAGTATAGGTGAGTCAGTTGGAGGGAGAAAGTATAGGCGAGTCAGTTGGAGGGAAAAAGCATAGGTGAGTCAGTTGGAGGGAGAAAGTATAGGTGAGTCAGTTGGATGGAGAAAGTATAGGTGAGTCAATTGGAGGGAGAAAGTTTAGGCGAGTCAGCTGAGGGAGAAAGTATAGGTGAGTCAGCTGGAGGGAGAAAGTATAGGTGAGTCAGTTGGAGGGAGAAAGTATAGGTGAGACAGTTGGAGGGAGAAAGTATAGGCGAGTCAGCTGAGGGAGAAAGCATAGGCGAGTCAGTTGCAGGGAGAAAGTATAGGCGAGTCAGCTGAGGGAGAAAGTATAGGTGAGTCAGCTGAGGGAAAAAGTATAGGCGAGTCAGCTGGAGGGAGAAAGCATAGGCGAGTCAGTTGGGGGGAGAAAGTATAGGCGAGTCAGCTGGAGTGAGATAGCATAGGCGAGTCAGTTGGAGGGAGAAAGAATAGGCGAGTCAGTTGGAGGGAGAAAGTATAGGCGAGTCAGCTGAGGGAGAAAGTATAGGTGAGTCAGTTGGAGGGAGAAAGTATAGGCGAGTCAGTTGGAGGGAGAAAGAATAGGTGAGTCAGTTGGAGAGAGAAAGTATAGGCGAGTCAGTTGAGGGAGAAAGTATAGGCGAGTCAGCTGGAGGGAGAAAGTATAGGCGAGTCAGCTGAGTGAGAAAGTATAGTCGAGTCAGTTGGAGGGAGAAAGTATAGGCGAGTCAGCTGGAGGGAGAAAGTATAGGCGAGTCAGTTGGAGGGACAAAGTATAGGCGAATCAGCTGGAGGGAGAAAGAATAGGCAAGTCAGTAGGAGGGAGAGAGGTTAGGCGAGTCAGCTGAGGGAGAAAGTATAGGTGAGTCAGCTGGAGGGAGAAAGTATAGGCGAGTCAGCTGAGGGAGAAAGTATAGGTGAGTCAGTTGGAGGGAGAAAGTATAGGCGAGTCAGTTGGAGGGAGAAAGTATAGGGGAGTCAGCTGAGGGAGAAAGTATAGGCGAGTCAGTTGGAGGGAGAAAGTATAGGTGAGTCAGCTGAGGGAGAAAGTATAGGCGAGTCAGTTGGAGGGAGAAAGTATAGGCGAGTCAGTTGGAGGGAGAAAGTATTGGCGAGTCAGTTGGAGGGAGAAAGTATAGTTGAGTCAGCTGAGGGAGAAAGTATAGGCGAGTCAGTTGGAGGGACAAAGAATAGGCGAGTCAGTTGGAGGGAGAAAGTATAGGTGAGTCAGTTGGAGGGAGAAAGTATAGGCGAGTCAGCTGGAGGGAGAAAGTATAGGCGAGTCAGTTGGAGGGAGAAAGCATAGGTGAGTCAGTTGGAGGGAGAAAGAATAGGCGAGTCAGTTGGAGGGAGAAAGTATAGGTGAGTCAGCTGAGGGAGAAAGTTTAGGCGAGTCGGCTGAGGGAGAAAGTATAGGTGAGTCAGCTGGAGGGAGAAAGTATAGGTGAGTCAGTTGGAGGGAGAAAGAATAGGTGAGACAGTTGGAGGGAGAAAGTATAGGCGAGTCAGCTGAGGGAGAAAGTATAGGCGAGTCAGTTGGAGGGAGAAAGTATAGGTGAGTCAGCTGAGGGAGAAAGTATAGGCGAGTCAGTTGGAGGGAGAAAGTATAGGCGAGTCAGTTGGAGGGAGAAAGTATTGGCGAGTCAGTTGGAGGGAGAAAGTATAGTTGAGTCAGCTGAGGGAGAAAGTATAGGCGAGTCAGTTGGAGGGACAAAGTATAGGCGAGTCAGTTGGAGGGAGAAAGTATAGGTGAGTCAGTTGGAGGGAGAAAGTATAGGCGAGTCAGCTGGAGGGAGAAAGTATAGGCGAGTCAGTTGGAGGGAGAAAGCATAGGTGAGTCAGTTGGAGGGAGAAAGAATAGGCGAGTCAGTTGGAGGGAGAAAGTATAGGTGAGTCAGCTGAGGGAGAAAGTTTAGGCGAGTCAGCTGAGGGAGAAAGTATAGGTGAGTCAGCTGGAGGGAGAAAGTATAGGTGAGTCAGTTGGAGGGAGAAAGAATAGGTGAGACAGTTGGAGGGAGAAAGTATAGGCGAGTCAGCTGAGGGAGAAAGCATAGGCGAGTCAGTTGCATGGAGAAAGTATAGGCGAGTCAGCTGAGGGAGAAAGTATAGGTGAGTCAGCTGAGGGAAAAAGTATAGGCGAGTCAGCTGGAGGGAGAAAGTATAGGCGAGTCAGTTGGTGGGAGAAAGTATAGGCGAGTCAGCTGGAGGGAGATAGCATAGGCGAGTCAGTTGGAGGGAGAAAGTATAGGCGAGTCAGTTGGAGGGAGAAAGTATAGGCGAGTCAGCTGAGGGAGAAAGTATAGGTGAGTCAGTTGGAGGGAGAAAGTATAGGCGAGTCAGTTGGAGGGAGAAAGAATAGGTGAGTCAGTTGGAGAGAGAAAGTATAGGCGAGTCAGTTGAGGGAGAAAGTATAGGCGAGTCAGCTGGAGGGAGAAAGTATAGGCGAGTCAGCTGAGGGAGAAAGTATAGTCGAGTCAGTTGGAGGGAGAAAGTATAGGCGAGTCAGCTGGAGGGAGAAAGTATAGGCGAGTCAGTTGGAGGGACAAAGTATAGGCGAATCAGCTGGAGGGAGAAAGAATAGGCAAGTCAGTAGGAGGGAGCGAGGTTAGGCGAGTCAGTTGGAGGGAGAAAGTATAGGCGAGTCAGTTCGAGGGAGAAAGTATAGGCGAGTCAGTTGGAGGGAGAAAGTATAGGCGAGTCAGTTGGAGGGAGAAAGTATAGGTGAGTCAATTGGAGGGAGAAAGTATAGGCGAGTCAGTTGGAGGGAGAAAGTATAGGTGAGTCAGTTGGAGGGAGAGAGTATAGGTGAGTCAGTTGGAGGGAGAAAGTATAGGCGAGTCAGCTGAGGGAGAAAGTATAGGTGAGTCAGCTGGAGGGAGAAAGTATAGGCGAGTCAGCTGAGGGAGAAAGTATAGGCGAGTCAGCTGAGGGAGAAAGTATAGGCGAGTCAGTTGGAGGGAGAAAGTATAGGTGAGTCAGCTGAGGGAGAAAGTATAGGCGAGTCAGTTGGAGGGAGAAAGTATAGGCGAGTCAGTTGGAGGGAGAAAGTATTGGCGAGTCAGTTGGAGGGAGAAAGTATAGTTGAGTCAGCTGAGGGAGAAAGTATAGGCGAGTCAGTTGGAGGGACAAAGTATAGGCGAGTCAGTTGGAGGGAGAAAGTATAGGTGAGTCAGTTGGAGGGAGAAAGTATAGGCGAGTCAGCTGGAGGGAGAAAGTATAGGCGAGTCAGTTGGAGGGAAAAAGCATAGGCGAGTCAGCTGGAGGGAGAAAGTATAGGCGAGTCAGTTGGAGGGAGAAAGCATAGGTGAGTCAGTTGGAGGGAGAAAGGATAGGCGAGTCAGTTGGAGGGAGAACGTACAGGTGAGTCAGCTGAGGGAGAAAGTATAGGCGAGTCAGTTGGAGGGAGAAAGTATAGGTGAGTCAGTTGGAGGGAGAAAGTATAGGCGAGTCAGCTGGAGGGAGAAAGTATAGGCGAGTCAGTTGGAGGGAAAAAGCATAGGCGAGTCAGCTGGAGGGAGAAAGTATAGGCGAGTCAGTTGGAGGGAGAAAGTATCGGTGAGTCAGTTGGAGGGAGAAAGTATAGGCGAGTCATTTGGAGGGAGAAAGCATAGGCGAGTCAGTTGGAGGGAGAAAGTATAGGTGAGTCAGCTGAGGTAGAAAGAATAGGCGAGTCAGTTGCAGGAGAAAGTATAGGCGAGTCAGTTGGAGGGAGAAAGTATAGGTGAGTCAGTTGGAGGGAGAGAGTATAGGTGAGTCAGTTGGAGGGAGAAAGTATAGGCGAGTCAGTTGGAGGGAAAAAGCATAGGTGAGTCAGTTGGAGGGAGAAAGTATAGGTGAGTCAGTTGGATGGAGAAAGTATAGGTGAGTCAATTGGAGGGAGAAAGTTTAGGCGAGTCAGCTGAGGGAGAAAGTATAGGTGAGTCAGCTGGAGGGAGAAAGTATAGGTGAGTCAGTTGGAGGGAGAAAGTATAGGTGAGACAGTTGGAGGGAGAAAGTATAGGCGAGTCAGCTGAGGGAGAAAGCATAGGCGAGTCAGTTGCAGGGAGAAAGTATAGGCGAGTCAGCTGAGGGAGAAAGTATAGGTGAGTCAGCTGAGGGAAAAAGTATAGGCGAGTCAGCTGGAGGGAGAAAGCATAGGCGAGTCAGTTGGGGGGAGAAAGTATAGGCGAGTCAGCTGGAGTGAGATAGCATAGGCGAGTCAGTTGGAGGGAGAAAGAATAGGCGAGTCAGTTGGAGGGAGAAAGTATAGGCGAGTCAGCTGAGGGAGAAAGTATAGGTGAGTCAGTTGGAGGGAGAAAGTATAGGCGAGTCAGTTGGAGGGAGAAAGAATAGGTGAGTCAGTTGGAGAGAGAAAGTATAGGCGAGTCAGTTGAGGGAGAAAGTATAGGCGAGTCAGCTGGAGGGAGAAAGTATAGGCGAGTCAGCTGAGTGAGAAAGTATAGTCGAGTCAGTTGGAGGGAGAAAGTATAGGCGAGTCAGCTGGAGGGAGAAAGTATAGGCGAGTCAGTTGGAGGGACAAAGTATAGGCGAATCAGCTGGAGGGAGAAAGAATAAGCAAGTCAGTAGGAGGGAGAGAGGTTAGGCGAGTCAGCTGAGGGAGAAAGTATAGGTGAGTCAGCTGGAGGGAGAAAGTATAGGCGAGTCAGCTGAGGGAGAAAGTATAGGTGAGTCAGTTGGAGGGAGAAAGTATAGGCGAGTCAGTTGGAGGGAGAAAGTATAGGCGAGTCAGCTGAGGGAGAAAGTATAGGCGAGTCAGTTGGAGGGAGAAAGTATAGGTGAGTCAGCTGAGGGAGAAAGTATAGGCGAGTCAGTTGGAGGGAGAAAGTATAGGCGAGTCAGTTGGAGGGAGAAAGTATTGGCGAGTCAGTTGGAGGGAGAAAGTATAGTTGAGTCAGCTGAGGGAGAAAGTATAGGCGAGTCAGTTGGAGGGACAAAGTATAGGCGAGTCAGTTGGAGGGAGAAAGTATAGGTGAGTCAGTTGGAGGGAGAAAGTATAGGCGAGTCAGCTGGAGGGAGAAAGTATAGGCGAGTCAGTTGGATGGAAAAAGCATAGGCGAGTCAGCTGGAGGGAGAAAGTATAGGCGAGTCAGTTGGAGGGAGAAAGTATAGGTGAGTCAGTTGGAGGGAGAAAGAATAGGCGAGTCAGTTGGAGGGAGAAAGTATAGGTGAGTCAGCTGAGGGAGAAAGTATAGGCGAGTCAGTTGGAGGGAGAAAGTATAGGTGAGTCAGTTGGAGGGAGAAAGTATAGGCGAGTCAGCTGGAGGGAGAAAGTATAGGCGAGTCAGTTGGAGGGAAAAAGCATAGGCGAGTCAGCTGGAGGGAGAAAGTATAGGCGAGTCAGTTGGAGGGAGAAAGTATAGGCGAGTCAGTTGGAGGGAGAAAGCATAGGCGAGTCAGTTGGAGGGAGAAAGTATAGGTGAGTCAGCTGAGGTAGAAAGAATAGGCGAGTCAGTTGCAGGAGAAAGTATAGGCGAGTCAGTTGGAGGGAGAAAGTATAGGTGAGTCAGTTGGAGGGGGAGAGTATAGGTGAGTCAGTTGGAGGGAGAAAGTATAGGCGAGTCAGCTGGAGGGAGAAAGTATAGGTGAGTCAGTTGGAGGGAAAAAGCATAGGTGAGTCAGTTGGAGGGAGAAAGTATAGGTGAGTCAGTTGGATGGAGAAAGTATAGGTCAGTCAGTTGGAGGGAGAAAGTATAGGCGAGTCAGTTGGAGGGAGAAAGTATAGGTGAGTCAGTTGGATGGAGAAAGTATAGGTGAGTCAATTGGAGGGAGAAAGTTTAGGCGAGTCAGCTGAGGGAGAAAGTATAGGTGAGTCAGCTGGAGGGAGAAAGTATAGGTGAGTCAGTTGGAGGGAGAAAGTATAGGTGAGACAGTTGGAGGGAGAAAGTATAGGCGAGTCAGCTGAGGGAGAAAGCATAGGCGAGTCAGTTGCATGGAGAAAGTATAGGCGAGTCAGCTGAGGGAGAAAGTATAGGTGAGTCAGCAGAGGGAAAAAGTATAGGCGAGTCAGCTGGAGGGAGAAAGTATAGGCGAGTCAGTTGGTGGGAGAAAGTATAGGCGAGTCAGCTGGAGGGAGATAGCATAGGCGAGTCAGTTGGAGGGAGAAAGTATAGGCGAGTCAGTTGGAGGGAGAAAGTATAGGCGAGTCAGCTGAGGGAGAAAGAATAGGTCAGTCAGTTGGAGGGAGAAAGTATAGGCGAGTCAGTTGGAGGGAGAAAGAATAGGTGAGTCAGTTGGAGAGAGAAAGTATAGGCGAGTCAGTTGAGGGAGAAAGTATAGGCGAGTCAGCTGGAGGGAGAAAGTATAGGCGAGTCAGCTGAGGGAGAAAGTATAGTCGAGTCAGTTGGAGGGAGAAAGTATAGGCGAGTCAGCTGGAGGGAGAAAGTATAGGCGAGTCAGTTGGAGGGACAAAGTATAGGCGAATCAGCTGGAGGGAGAAAGAATAGGCAAGTCAGTAGGAGGGAGAGAGGTTAGGCGAGTCAGCTGAGGGAGAAAGTATAGGTGAGTCAGCTGGAGGGAGAAAGTATAGGCGAGTCAGCTGAGGGAGAAAGTATAGGTGAGTCAGTTGGAGGGAGAAAGTATAGGCGAGTCAGTTGGAGGGAGAAAGTATAGGCGAGTCAGCTGAGGGAGAAAGTATAGGCGAGTCAGTTGGAGGGAGAAAGTATAGGTGAGTCAGCTGAGGGAGAAAGTATAGGCGAGTCAGTTGGAGGGAGAAAGTATAGGCGAGTCAGTTGGAGGGAGAAAGTATTGGCGAGTCAGTTGGAGGGAGAAAGTATAGTTGAGTCAGCTGAGGGAGAAAGTATAGGCGAGTCAGTTGGAGGGACAAAGTATAGGCGAGTCAGTTGGAGGGAGAAAGTATAGGTGAGTCAGTTGGAGGGAGAAAGTATAGGCGAGTCAGCTGGAGGGAGAAAGTATAGGCGAGTCAGTTGGATGGAAAAAGCATAGGCGAGTCAGCTGGAGGGAGAAAGTATAGGCGAGTCAGTTGGAGGGAGAAAGTATAGGTGAGTCAGTTGGAGGGAGAAAGAATAGGCGAGTCAGTTGGAGGGAGAAAGTATAGGTGAGTCAGCTGAGGGAGAAAGTATAGGCGAGTCAGTTGGAGGGAGAAAGTATAGGTGAGTCAGTTGGAGGGAGAAAGTATAGGCGAGTCAGCTGGAGGGAGAAAGTATAGGCGAGTCAGTTGGAGGGAAAAAGCATAGGCGAGTCAGCTGGAGGGAGAAAGTATAGGCGAGTCAGTTGGAGGGAGAAAGTATAGGCGAGTCAGTTGGAGGGAGAAAGCATAGGCGAGTCAGTTGGAGGGAGAAAGTATAGGTGAGTCAGCTGAGGTAGAAAGAATAGGCGAGTCAGTTGCAGGAGAAAGTATAGGCGAGTCAGTTGGAGGGAGAAAGTATAGGTGAGTCAGTTGGAGGGGGAGAGTATAGGTGAGTCAGTTGGAGGGAGAAAGTATAGGCGAGTCAGCTGGAGGGAGAAAGTATAGGTGAGTCAGTTGGAGGGAAAAAGCATAGGTGAGTCAGTTGGAGGGAGAAAGTATAGGTGAGTCAGTTGGATGGAGAAAGTATAGGTCAGTCAGTTGGAGGGAGAAAGTATAGGCGAGTCAGTTGGAGGGAGAAAGTATAGGTGAGTCAGTTGGATGGAGAAAGTATAGGTGAGTCAATTGGAGGGAGAAAGTTTAGGCGAGTCAGCTGAGGGAGAAAGTATAGGTGAGTCAGCTGGAGGGAGAAAGTATAGGTGAGTCAGTTGGAGGGAGAAAGTATAGGTGAGACAGTTGGAGGGAGAAAGTATAGGCGAGTCAGCTGAGGGAGAAAGCATAGGCGAGTCAGTTGCATGGAGAAAGTATAGGCGAGTCAGCTGAGGGAGAAAGTATAGGTGAGTCAGCAGAGGGAAAAAGTATAGGCGAGTCAGCTGGAGGGAGAAAGTATAGGCGAGTCAGTTGGTGGGAGAAAGTATAGGCGAGTCAGCTGGAGGGAGATAGCATAGGCGAGTCAGTTGGAGGGAGAAAGTATAGGCGAGTCAGTTGGAGGGAGAAAGTATAGGCGAGTCAGCTGAGGGAGAAAGAATAGGTCAGTCAGTTGGAGGGAGAAAGTATAGGCGAGTCAGTTGGAGGGAGAAAGAATAGGTGAGTCAGTTGGAGAGAGAAAGTATAGGCGAGTCAGTTGAGGGAGAAAGTATAGGCGAGTCAGCTGGAGGGAGAAAGTATAGGCGAGTCAGCTGAGGGAGAAAGTATAGTCGAGTCAGTTGGAGGGAGAAAGTATAGGCGAGTCAGCTGGAGGGAGAAAGTATAGGCGAGTCAGTTGGAGGGACAAAGTATAGGCGAATCAGCTGGAGGGAGAAAGAATAGGCAAGTCAGTAGGAGGGAGAGAGGTTAGGCGAGTCAGTTGGAGGGAGAAAGTATAGGCGAGTCAGTTCGAGGGAGAAAGTATAGGCGAGTCAGTTGGAGGGAGAAAGTATAGGTGAGTCAATTGGAGGGAGAAAGTATAGGCGAGTCAGTTGGAGGGAGAGAGTATAGGTGAGTCAGTTGGAGGGAGAAAGTATAGGCGAGTCAGTTGGAGGGAGAAAGTATAGGCGAGTCAGCTGAGGGTGAAAGTATAGGTGAGTCAGCTGGAGGGAGAAAGTATAGGCGAGTCAGCTGAGGGAGAAAGTATAGGCGAGTCAGCTGGAGGGAGAAAGTATAGGCGAGTCAGTTGGAGGGAGAAAGTATAGGCGAGTCAGCTGAGGGTGAAAGTATAGGTGAGTCAGCTGGAGGGAGAAAGTATAGGCGAGTCAGCTGAGGGAGAAAGTATAGGCGAGTCAGCTGAGGGAGAAAGTATAGGCGAGTCAGTTGGAGGGAGAAAGTATAGGTGAGTCAGCTGAGGGAGAAAGTATAGGCGAGTCAGTTGGAGGGAGAAAGTATAGGCGAGTCAGTTGGAGGGAGAAAGTATTGGCGAGTCAGTTGGAGGGAGAAAGTATAGTTGAGTCAGCTGAGGGAGAAAGTATAGGCGAGTCAGTTGGAGGGACAAAGTATAGGCGAGTCAGTTGGAGGGAGAAAGTATAGGTGAGTCAGTTGGAGGGAGAAAGTATAGGCGAGTCAGCTGGAGGGAGAAAGTATAGGCGAGTCAGTTGGAGGGAAAAAGCATAGGCGAGTCAGCTGGAGGGAGAAAGTATAGGCGAGTCAGTTGGAGGGAGAAAGCATAGGTGAGTCAGTTGGAGGGAGAAAGAATAGGCGAGTCAGTTGGAGGGAGAAAGTATAGGTGAGTCAGCTGAGGGAGAAAGTTTAGGCGAGTCAGCTGAGGGAGAAAGTATAGGTGAGTCAGCTGGAGGGAGAAAGTATAGGTGAGTCAGTTGGAGGGAGAAAGAATAGGTGAGACAGTTGGAGGGAGAAAGTATAGGCGAGTCAGCTGAGGGAGAAAGCATAGGCGAGTCAGTTGCATGGAGAAAGTATAGGCGAGTCAGCTGAGGGAGAAAGTATAGGTGAGTCAGCTGAGGGAAAAAGTATAGGCGAGTCAGCTGGAGGGAGAAAGTATAGGCGCGTCAGTTGGTGGGAGAAAGTATAGGCGAGTCAGCTGGAGGGAGATAGCATAGGCGAGTCAGTTGGAGGGAGAAAGTATAGGCGAGTCAGTTGGAGGGAGAAAGTATAGGCGAGTCAGCTGAGGGAGAAAGTATAGGTGAGTCAGTTGGAGGGAGAAAGTATAGGCGAGTCAGTTGGAGGGAGAAAGTATAGGCGAGTCAGCTGAGGGAGAAAGTATAATCGAGTCAGTTGGAGGGAGAAAGTATAGGCGAGTCAGCTGAGGGAGAAAGAATAGGTCAGTCAGTTGGAGGGAGAAAGTATAGGCGAGTCAGTTGGAGGGAGAAAGAATAGGTGAGTCAGTTGGAGAGAGAAAGTATAGGCGAGTCAGTTGAGGGAGAAAGTATAGGCGAGTCAGCTGGAGGGAGAAAGTATAGGCGAGTCAGCTGAGGGAGAAAGTATAGTCGAGTCAGTTGGAGGGAGAAAGTATAGGCGAGTCAGCTGGAGGGAGAAAGTATAGGCGAGTCAGTTGGAGGGACAAAGTATAGGCGAATCAGCTGGAGGGAGAAAGAATAGGCAAGTCAGTAGGAGGGAGAGAGGTTAGGCGAGTCAGTTGGAGGGAGAAAGTATAGGCGAGTCAGTTCGAGGGAGAAAGTATAGGCGAGTCAGTTGGAGGGAGAAAGCATAGGCGAGTCAGTTGGAGGGAGAAAGTATAGGTGAGTCAATTGGAGGGAGAAAGTATAGGCGAGTCAGTTGGAGGGAGAAAGTATAGGTGAGTCAGTTGGAGGGAGAGAGTATAGGTGAGTCAGTTGGAGGGAGAAAGTATAGGCGAGTCAGCTGAGGGAGAAAGTATAGGTGAGTCAGCTGGAGGGAGAAAGTATAGGCGAGTCAGCTGAGGGAGAAAGTATAGGCGAGTCAGCTGAGGGAGAAAGTATAGGCGAGTCAGTTGGAGGGAGAAAGTATAGGTGAGTCAGCTGAGGGAGAAAGTATAGGCGAGTCAGTTGGAGGGAGAAAGTATAGGCGAGTCAGTTGGAGGGAGAAAGTATTGGCGAGTCAGTTGGAGGGAGAAAGTATAGTTGAGTCAGCTGAGGGAGAAAGTATAGGCGAGTCAGTTGGAGGGACAAAGTATAGGCGAGTCAGTTGGAGGGAGAAAGTATAGGTGAGTCAGTTGGAGGGAGAAAGTATAGGCGAGTCAGCTGGAGGGAGAAAGTATAGGCGAGTCAGTTGGAGGGAAAAAGCATAGGCGAGTCAGCTGGAGGGAGAAAGTATAGGCGAGTCAGTTGGAGGGAGAAAGCATAGGTGAGTCAGTTGGAGGGAGAAAGAATAGGCGAGTCAGTTGGAGGGAGAAAGTATAGGTGAGTCAGCTGAGGGAGAAAGTTTAGGCGAGTCAGCTGAGGGAGAAAGTATAGGTGAGTCAGCTGGAGGGAGAAAGTATAGGTGAGTCAGTTGGAGGGAGAAAGAATAGGTGAGACAGTTGGAGGGAGAAAGTATAGGCGAGTCAGCTGAGGGAGAAAGCATAGGCGAGTCAGTTGCATGGAGAAAGTATAGGCGAGTCAGCTGAGGGAGAAAGTATAGGTGAGTCAGCTGAGGGAAAAAGTATAGGCGAGTCAGCTGGAGGGAGAAAGTATAGGCGCGTCAGTTGGTGGGAGAAAGTATAGGCGAGTCAGCTGGAGGGAGATAGCATAGGCGAGTCAATTGGAGGGAGAAAGTATAGGCGAGTCAGTTGGAGGGAGAAAGTATAGGCGAGTCAGCTGAGGGAGAAAGTATAGGTGAGTCAGTTGGAGGGAGAAAGTATAGGCGAGTCAGTTGGAGGGAGAAAGAATAGGTGAGTCAGTTGGAGAGAGAAAGTATAGGCGAGTCAGTTGAGGGAGAAAGTATAGGCGAGTCAGCTGGAGGGAGAAAGTATAGGCGAGTCAGCTGAGGGAGAAAGTATAGTCGAGTCAGTTGGAGGGAGAAAGTATAGGCGAGTCAGCTGGAGGGAGAAAGTATAGGCGAGTCAGTTGGAGGGACAAAGTATAGGCGAATCAGCTGGAGGGAGAAAGAATAGGCAAGTCAGTAGGAGGGAGAGAGGTTAGGCGAGTCAGTTGGAGGGAGAAAGTATAGGCGAGTCAGTTCGAGGGAGAAAGTATAGGCGAGTCAGTTGGAGGGAGAAAGTATAGGCGAGTCAGTTGGAGGGAGAAAGTATAGGTGAGTCAATTGGAGGGAGAAAGTATAGGCGAGTCAGTTGGAGGGAGAAAGTATAGGTGAGTCAGTTGGAGGGAGAGAGTATAGGTGAGTCAGTTGGAGGGAGAAAGTATAGGCGAGTCAGCTGAGGGAGAAAGTATAGGTGAGTCAGCTGGAGGGAGAAAGTATAGGCGAGTCAGCTGAGGGAGAAAGTATAGGCGAGTCAGCTGAGGGAGAAAGTATAGGCGAGTCAGTTGGAGGGAGAAAGTATAGGTGAGTCAGCTGAGGGAGAAAGTATAGGCGAGTCAGTTGGAGGGAGAAAGTATAGGCGAGTCAGTTGGAGGGAGAAAGTATTGGCGAGTCAGTTGGAGGGAGAAAGTATAGTTGAGTCAGCTGAGGGAGAAAGTATAGGCGAGTCAGTTGGAGGGAGAAAGTATAGGTGAGTCAGTTGGAGGGAGAAAGTATAGGCGAGTCAGCTGGAGGGAGAAAGTATAGGCGAGTCAGTTGGAGGGAAAAAGCATAGGCGAGTCAGCTGGAGGGAGAAAGTATAGGCGAGTCAGTTGGAGGAAGAAAGCATAGGTGAGTCAGTTGGAGGGAGAAAGAATAGGCGAGTCAGTTGGAGGGAGAAAGTATAGGTGAGTCAGCTGAGGGAGAAAGTATAGGCGAGTCAGTTGGAGGGAGAAAGTATAGGCGAGTCATTTGGAGGGAGAAAGAATAGGTGAGTCAGTTGGAGAGAGAAAGTATAGGCGAGTCAGTTGAGGGAGAAAGTATAGGCGAGTCAGCTGGAGGGAGAAAGTATAGGCGAGTCAGCTGAGTGAGAAAGTATAGTCGAGTCAGTTGGAGGGAGAAAGTATAGGCGAGTCAGCTGGAGGGAGAAAGTATAGGCGAGTCAGTTGGAGGGACAAAGTATAGGCGAATCAGCTGGAGGGAGAAAGAATAGGCAAGTCAGTAGGAGGGAGAGAGGTTAGGCGAGTCAGCTGAGGGAGAAAGTATAGGTGAGTCAGCTGGAGGGAGAAAGTATAGGCGAGTCAGCTGAGGGAGAAAGTATAGGCGAGTCAGCTGAGGGAGAAAGTATAGGCGAGTCAGTTGGAGGGAGAAAGTATAGGTGAGTCAGCTGAGGGAGAAAGTATAGGCGAGTCAGTTGGAGGGAGAAAGCATAGGCGAGTCAGTTGGAGGGAGAAAGTATAGGTGAGTCAATTGGAGGGAGAAAGTATAGGCGAGTCAGTTGGAGGGAGAAAGTATAGGTGAGTCAGTTGGAGGGAGAGAGTATAGGTGAGTCAGTTGGAGGGAGAAAGTATAGGCGAGTCAGCTGAGGGTGAAAGTATAGGTGAGTCAGCTGGAGGGAGAAAGTATAGGCGAGTCAGCTGAGGGAGAAAGTATAGGCGAGTCAGCTGAGGGAGAAAGTATAGGCGAGTCAGTTGGAGGGAGAAAGTATAGGTGAGTCAGCTGAGGGAGAAAGTATAGGCGAGTCAGTTGGAGGGAGAAAGTATAGGCGAGTCAGTTGGAGGGAGAAAGTATTGGCGAGTCAGTTGGAGGGAGAAAGTATAGTTGAGTCAGCTGAGGGAGAAAGTATAGGCGAGTCAGTTGGAGGGAGAAAGTATAGGTGAGTCAGTTGGAGGGAGAAAGTATAGGCGAGTCAGCTGGAGGGAGAAAGTATAGGCGAGTCAGTTGGAGGGAAAAAGCATAGGCGAGTCAGCTGGAGGGAGAAAGTATAGGCGAGTCAGTTGGAGGGAGAAAGCATAGGTGAGTCAGTTGGAGGGAGAAAGAATAGGCGAGTCAGTTGGAGGGAGAAAGTATAGGTGAGTCAGCTGAGGGAGAAAGTTTAGGCGAGTCAGCTGAGGGAGAAAGTATAGGTGAGTCAGCTGGAGGGAGAAAGTATAGGTGAGTCAGTTGGAGGGAGAAAGAATAGGTGAGACAGTTGGAGGGAGAAAGTATAGGCGAGTCAGCTGAGGGAGAAAGCATAGGCGAGTCAGTTGCATGGAGAAAGTATAGGCGAGTCAGCTGAGGGAGAAAGTATAGGTGAGTCAGCTGAGGGAAAAAGTATAGGCGAGTCAGCTGGAGGGAGAAAGTATAGGCGCGTCAGTTGGTGGGAGAAAGTATAGGCGAGTCAGCTGGAGGGAGATAGCATAGGCGAGTCAGTTGGAGGGAGAAAGTATAGGCGAGTCAGTTGGAGGGAGAAAGT
The DNA here is from genome assembly GCA_964017155.1 of Oasisia sp. SBJ-2009. Classification (NCBI taxonomy): domain Eukaryota; kingdom Metazoa; phylum Annelida; class Polychaeta; order Sabellida; family Siboglinidae; genus Oasisia; species Oasisia sp. SBJ-2009. The sequence continues at coordinate 44,383,101 of OZ024854.1, forward strand.
ATAGGCGAGTCAGCTGAGGGAGAAAGTATAGGTGAGTCAGTTGGAGGGAGAAAGTATAGGCGAGTCAGTTGGAGGGAGAAAGTATAGGCGAGTCAGCTGAGGGAGAAAGTATAGTCGAGTCAGTTGGAGGGAGAAAGTATAGGCGAGTCAGCTGAGGGAGAAAGAATAGGTCAGTCAGTTGGAGGGAGAAAGTATAGGCGAGTCAGTTGGAGGGAGAAAGTATTGGCGAGTCAGTTGGAGGGAGAAAGTATAGTTGAGTCAGCTGAGGGAGAAAGTATAGGCGAGTCAGTTGGAGGGAGAAAGTATAGGTGAGTCAGTTGGAGGGAGAAAGTATAGGCGAGTCAGCTGGAGGGAGAAAGTATAGGCGAGTCAGTTGGAGGGAAAAAGCATAGGCGAGTCAGCTGGAGGGAGAAAGTATAGGCGAGTCAGTTGGAGGGAGAAAGCATAGGTGAGTCAGTTGGAGGGAGAAAGAATAGGCGAGTCAGTTGGAGGGAGAAAGTATAGGTGAGTCAGCTGAGGGAGAAAGTTTAGGCGAGTCAGCTGAGGGAGAAAGTATAGGTGAGTCAGCTGGAGGGAGAAAGTATAGGTGAGTCAGTTGGAGGGAGAAAGAATAGGTGAGACAGTTGGAGGGAGAAAGTATAGGCGAGTCAGCTGAGGGAGAAAGCATAGGCGAGTCAGTTGCATGGAGAAAGTATAGGCGAGTCAGCTGAGGGAGAAAGTATAGGTGAGTCAGCTGAGGGAAAAAGTATAGGCGAGTCAGCTGGAGGGAGAAAGTATAGGCGCGTCAGTTGGTGGGAGAAAGTATAGGCGAGTCAGCTGGAGGGAGATAGCATAGGCGAGTCAGTTGGAGGGAGAAAGTATAGGCGAGTCAGTTGGAGGGAGAAAGTATAGGCGAGTCAGCTGAGGGAGAAAGTATAGGTGAGTCAGTTGGAGGGAGAAAGTATAGGCGAGTCAGTTGGAGGGAGAAAGTATAGGCGAGTCAGCTGAGGGAGAAAGTATAGTCGAGTCAGTTGGAGGGAGAAAGTATAGGCGAGTCAGCTGAGGGAGAAAGAATAGGTCAGTCAGTTGGAGGGAGAAAGTATAGGCGAGTCAGTTGGAGGGAGAAAGAATAGGTGAGTCAGTTGGAGAGAGAAAGTATAGGCGAGTCAGTTGAGGGAGAAAGTATAGGCGAGTCAGCTGGAGGGAGAAAGTATAGGCGAGTCAGCTGAGGGAGAAAGTATAGTCGAGTCAGTTGGAGGGAGAAAGTATAGGCGAGTCAGCTGGAGGGAGAAAGTATAGGCGAGTCAGTTGGAGGGACAAAGTATAGGCGAATCAGCTGGAGGGAGAAAGAATAGGCAAGTCAGTAGGAGGGAGAGAGGTTAGGCGAGTCAGTTGGAGGGAGAAAGTATAGGCGAGTCAGTTCGAGGGAGAAAGTATAGGCGAGTCAGTTGGAGGGAGAAAGCATAGGCGAGTCAGTTGGAGGGAGAAAGTATAGGTGAGTCAATTGGAGGGAGAAAGTATAGGCGAGTCAGTTGGAGGGAGAAAGTATAGGTGAGTCAGTTGGAGGGAGAGAGTATAGGTGAGTCAGTTGGAGGGAGAAAGTATAGGCGAGTCAGCTGAGGGAGAAAGTATAGGTGAGTCAGCTGGAGGGAGAAAGTATAGGCGAGTCAGCTGAGGGAGAAAGTATAGGCGAGTCAGCTGAGGGAGAAAGTATAGGCGAGTCAGTTGGAGGGAGAAAGTATAGGTGAGTCAGCTGAGGGAGAAAGTATAGGCGAGTCAGTTGGAGGGAGAAAGTATAGGCGAGTCAGTTGGAGGGAGAAAGTATTGGCGAGTCAGTTGGAGGGAGAAAGTATAGTTGAGTCAGCTGAGGGAGAAAGTATAGGCGAGTCAGTTGGAGGGACAAAGTATAGGCGAGTCAGTTGGAGGGAGAAAGTATAGGTGAGTCAGTTGGAGGGAGAAAGTATAGGCGAGTCAGCTGGAGGGAGAAAGTATAGGCGAGTCAGTTGGAGGGAAAAAGCATAGGCGAGTCAGCTGGAGGGAGAAAGTATAGGCGAGTCAGTTGGAGGGAGAAAGCATAGGTGAGTCAGTTGGAGGGAGAAAGAATAGGCGAGTCAGTTGGAGGGAGAAAGTATAGGTGAGTCAGCTGAGGGAGAAAGTTTAGGCGAGTCAGCTGAGGGAGAAAGTATAGGTGAGTCAGCTGGAGGGAGAAAGTATAGGTGAGTCAGTTGGAGGGAGAAAGAATAGGTGAGACAGTTGGAGGGAGAAAGTATAGGCGAGTCAGCTGAGGGAGAAAGCATAGGCGAGTCAGTTGCATGGAGAAAGTATAGGCGAGTCAGCTGAGGGAGAAAGTATAGGTGAGTCAGCTGAGGGAAAAAGTATAGGCGAGTCAGCTGGAGGGAGAAAGTATAGGCGCGTCAGTTGGTGGGAGAAAGTATAGGCGAGTCAGCTGGAGGGAGATAGCATAGGCGAGTCAATTGGAGGGAGAAAGTATAGGCGAGTCAGTTGGAGGGAGAAAGTATAGGCGAGTCAGCTGAGGGAGAAAGTATAGGTGAGTCAGTTGGAGGGAGAAAGTATAGGCGAGTCAGTTGGAGGGAGAAAGAATAGGTGAGTCAGTTGGAGAGAGAAAGTATAGGCGAGTCAGTTGAGGGAGAAAGTATAGGCGAGTCAGCTGGAGGGAGAAAGTATAGGCGAGTCAGCTGAGGGAGAAAGTATAGTCGAGTCAGTTGGAGGGAGAAAGTATAGGCGAGTCAGCTGGAGGGAGAAAGTATAGGCGAGTCAGTTGGAGGGACAAAGTATAGGCGAATCAGCTGGAGGGAGAAAGAATAGGCAAGTCAGTAGGAGGGAGAGAGGTTAGGCGAGTCAGTTGGAGGGAGAAAGTATAGGCGAGTCAGTTCGAGGGAGAAAGTATAGGCGAGTCAGTTGGAGGGAGAAAGTATAGGCGAGTCAGTTGGAGGGAGAAAGTATTGGCGAGTCAGTTGGAGGGAGAAAGTATAGTTGAGTCAGCTGAGGGAGAAAGTATAGGCGAGTCAGTTGGAGGGACAAAGTATAGGCGAGTCAGTTGGAGGGAGAAAGTATAGGTGAGTCAGTTGGAGGGAGAAAGTATAGGCGAGTCAGCTGGAGGGAGAAAGTATAGGCGAGTCAGTTGGAGGGAAAAAGCATAGGCGAGTCAGCTGGAGGGAGAAAGTATAGGCGAGTCAGTTGGAGGGAGAAAGCATAGGTGAGTCAGTTGGAGGGAGAAAGAATAGGCGAGTCAGTTGGAGGGAGAAAGTATAGGTGAGTCAGCTGAGGGAGAAAGTTTAGGCGAGTCAGCTGAGGGAGAAAGTATAGGTGAGTCAGCTGGAGGGAGAAAGTATAGGTGAGTCAGTTGGAGGGAGAAAGAATAGGTGAGACAGTTGGAGGGAGAAAGTATAGGCGAGTCAGCTGAGGGAGAAAGCATAGGCGAGTCAGTTGCATGGAGAAAGTATAGGCGAGTCAGCTGAGGGAGAAAGTATAGGTGAGTCAGCTGAGGGAAAAAGTATAGGCGAGTCAGCTGGAGGGAGAAAGTATAGGCGCGTCAGTTGGTGGGAGAAAGTATAGGCGAGTCAGCTGGAGGGAGATAGCATAGGCGAGTCAATTGGAGGGAGAAAGTATAGGCGAGTCAGTTGGAGGGAGAAAGTATAGGCGAGTCAGCTGAGGGAGAAAGTATAGGTGAGTCAGTTGGAGGGAGAAAGTATAGGCGAGTCAGTTGGAGGGAGAAAGAATAGGTGAGTCAGTTGGAGAGAGAAAGTATAGGCGAGTCAGTTGAGGGAGAAAGTATAGGCGAGTCAGCTGGAGGGAGAAAGTATAGGCGAGTCAGCTGAGGGAGAAAGTATAGTCGAGTCAGTTGGAGGGAGAAAGTATAGGCGAGTCAGCTGGAGGGAGAAAGTATAGGCGAGTCAGTTGGAGGGACAAAGTATAGGCGAATCAGCTGGAGGGAGAAAGAATAGGCAAGTCAGTAGGAGGGAGAGAGGTTAGGCGAGTCAGTTGGAGGGAGAAAGTATAGGCGAGTCAGTTCGAGGGAGAAAGTATAGGCGAGTCAGTTGGAGGGAGAAAGTATAGGCGAGTCAGTTGGAGGGAGAAAGTATAGGTGAGTCAATTGGAGGGAGAAAGTATAGGCGAGTCAGTTGGAGGGAGAAAGTATAGGTGAGTCAGTTGGAGGGAGAGAGTATAGGTGAGTCAGTTGGAGGGAGAAAGTATAGGCGAGTCAGCTGAGGGAGAAAGTATAGGTGAGTCAGCTGGAGGGAGAAAGTATAGGCGAGTCAGCTGAGGGAGAAAGTATAGGCGAGTCAGCTGAGGGAGAAAGTATAGGCGAGTCAGTTGGAGGGAGAAAGTATAGGTGAGTCAGCTGAGGGAGAAAGTATAGGCGAGTCAGTTGGAGGGAGAAAGTATAGGCGAGTCAGTTGGAGGGAGAAAGTATTGGCGAGTCAGTTGGAGGGAGAAAGTATAGTTGAGTCAGCTGAGGGAGAAAGTATAGGCGAGTCAGTTGGAGGGAGAAAGTATAGGTGAGTCAGTTGGAGGGAGAAAGTATAGGCGAGTCAGCTGGAGGGAGAAAGTATAGGCGAGTCAGTTGGAGGGAAAAAGCATAGGCGAGTCAGCTGGAGGGAGAAAGTATAGGCGAGTCAGTTGGAGGAAGAAAGCATAGGTGAGTCAGTTGGAGGGAGAAAGAATAGGCGAGTCAGTTGGAGGGAGAAAGTATAGGTGAGTCAGCTGAGGGAGAAAGTATAGGCGAGTCAGTTGGAGGGAGAAAGTATAGGCGAGTCATTTGGAGGGAGAAAGAATAGGTGAGTCAGTTGGAGAGAGAAAGTATAGGCGAGTCAGTTGAGGGAGAAAGTATAGGCGAGTCAGCTGGAGGGAGAAAGTATAGGCGAGTCAGCTGAGTGAGAAAGTATAGTCGAGTCAGTTGGAGGGAGAAAGTATAGGCGAGTCAGCTGGAGGGAGAAAGTATAGGCGAGTCAGTTGGAGGGACAAAGTATAGGCGAATCAGCTGGAGGGAGAAAGAATAGGCAAGTCAGTAGGAGGGAGAGAGGTTAGGCGAGTCAGCTGAGGGAGAAAGTATAGGTGAGTCAGCTGGAGGGAGAAAGTATAGGCGAGTCAGCTGAGGGAGAAAGTATAGGCGAGTCAGCTGAGGGAGAAAGTATAGGCGAGTCAGTTGGAGGGAGAAAGTATAGGTGAGTCAGCTGAGGGAGAAAGTATAGGCGAGTCAGTTGGAGGGAGAAAGTATAGGCGAGTCAGTTGGAGGGAGAAAGTATTGGCGAGTCAGTTGGAGGGAGAAAGTATAGTTGAGTCAGCTGAGGGAGAAAGTATAGGCGAGTCAGTTGGAGGGACAAAGTATAGGCGAGTCAGTTGGAGGGAGAAAGTATAGGTGAGTCAGTTGGAGGGAGAAAGTATAGGCGAGTCAGCTGGAGGGAGAAAGTATAGGCGAGTCAGTTGGAGGGAAAAAGCATAGGCGAGTCAGCTGGAGGGAGAAAGTATAGGCGAGTCAATTGGAGGGAGAAAGTATAGGTGAGTCAGTTGGAGGGAGAAAGAATAGGCGAGTCAGTTGGAGGGAGAAAGTATAGGTGAGTCAGCTGAGGGAGAAAGTATAGGCGAGTCAGTTGGAGGGAGAAAGTATAGGTGAGTCAGTTGGAGGGAGAAAGTATAGGCGAGTCAGCTGGAGGGAGAAAGTATAGGCGAGTCAGTTGGAGGGAAAAAGCATAGGCGAGTCAGCTGGAGGGAGAAAGTATAGGCGAGTCAGTTGGAGGGAGAAAGTATCGGTGAGTCAGTTGGAGGGAGAAAGTATAGGTGAGTCAGTTGGAGGGAAAAAGCATAGGTGAGTCAGTTGGAGGGAGAAAGTATAGGTGAGTCAGTTGGATGGAGAAAGTATAGGTCAGTCAGTTGGAGGGAGAAAGTATAGGCGAGTCAGTTGGAGGAAGAAAGTATAGGTGAGTCAGTTGGAGGGAGAAAGTATAGGTGAGTCAGTTGGATGGAGAAAGTATAGGTGAGTCAATTGGAGGGAGAAAGTTTAGGCGAGTCAGCTGAGGGAGAAAGTATAGGCGAGTCAGCTGAGGGAGAAAGCATAGGCGAGTCAGTTGCAGGGAGAAAGTATAGGCGAGTCAGCTGAGGGAGAAAGTATAGGTGAGTCAGCTGAGGGAAAAAGTATAGGCGAGTCAGCTGGAGGGAGAAAGTATAGGCGAGTCAGTTGGAGGGAGAAAGTATAGGCGAGTCAGCTGGAGGGAGATAGTATAGGCGAGTCAGTTGGAGGGAGAAAGTATAGGCGAGTCAGTTGGAGGGAGAAAGTATAGGTGAGTCAGTTGGAGGGAGAGAGTATAGGTGAGTCAGTTGGAGGGAGAAAGTATAGGCGAGTTAGTTGGAGGGAAAAAGCATAGGTGAGTCAGTTGGAGGGAGAAAGTATAGGTGAGTCAGTTGGATGGAGAAAGTATAGGTGAGTCAATTGGAGGGAGAAAGTTTAGGCGAGTCAGTTGGAGGGAGAAAGTATAGGCGAGTCAGCTGAGGGAGAAAGTATAGGTGAGTCAGCTGGAGGGAGAAAGTATAGGCGAGTCAGCTGAGGGAGAAAGTATAGGCGAGTCAGCTGAGGGAGAAAGTATAGGCGAGTCAGTTGGAGGGAGAAAGTATAGGTGAGTCAGCTGAGGGAGAAAGTATAGGCGAGTCAGTTGGAGGGAGAAAGTATAGGCGAGTCAGTTGGAGGGAGAAAGTATTGGCGAGTCAGTTGGAGGGAGAAAGTATAGTTGAGTCAGCTGAGGGAGAAAGTATAGGCGAGTCAGTTGGAGGGAGAAAGTATAGGTGAGTCAGTTGGAGGGAGAAAGTATAGGCGAGTCAGCTGGAGGGAGAAAGTATAGGCGAGTCAGTTGGAGGGAAAAAGCATAGGCGAGTCAGCTGGAGGGAGAAAGTATAGGCGAGTCAGTTGGAGGAAGAAAGCATAGGTGAGTCAGTTGGAGGGAGAAAGAATAGGCGAGTCAGTTGGAGGGAGAAAGTATAGGTGAGTCAGCTGAGGGAGAAAGTATAGGCGAGTCAGTTGGAGGGAGAAAGTATAGGTGAGTCAGTTGGAGGGAGAAAGTATAGGCGAGTCAGTTGGAGGGAAAAAGCATAGGCGAGTCAGCTGGAGGGAGAAAGTATAGGCGAGTCAGTTGGAGGGAGAAAGCATAGGTGAGTCAGTTGGAGGGAGAAAGAATAGGCGAGTCAGTTGGAGGGAGAACGTACAGGTGAGTCAGCTGAGGGAGAAAGTATAGGCGAGTCAGTTGGAGGGAGAAAGTATAGGTGAGTCAGTTGGAGGGAGAAAGTATAGGCGAGTCAGCTGGAGGGAGAAAGTATAGGCGAGTCAGTTGGAGGGAAAAAGCATAGGCGAGTCAGCTGGAGGGAGAAAGTATAGGCGAGTCAGTTGGAGGGAGAAAGTATCGGTGAGTCAGTTGGAGGGAGAAAGTATAGGCGAGTCATTTGGAGGGAGAAAGCATAGGCGAGTCAGTTGGAGGGAGAAAGCATAGGTGAGTCAGCTGAGGTAGAAAGAATAGGCGAGTCAGTTGCAGGAGAAAGTATAGGCGAGTCAGTTGGAGGGAGAAAGTATAGGTGAGTCAGTTGGAGGGAGAGAGTATAGGTGAGTCAGTTGGAGGGAGAAAGTATAGGCGAGTCAGTTGGAGGGAAAAAGCATAGGTGAGTCAGTTGGAGGGAGAAAGTATAGGTGAGTCAGTTGGATGGAGAAAGTATAGGTGAGTCAATTGGAGGGAGAAAGTTTAGGCGAGTCAGCTGAGGGAGAAAGTATAGGTGAGTCAGCTGGAGGGAGAAAGTATAGGTGAGTCAGTTGGAGGGAGAAAGTATAGGTGAGACAGTTGGAGGGAGAAAGTATAGGCGAGTCAGCTGAGGGAGAAAGCATAGGCGAGTCAGTTGCAGGGAGAAAGTATAGGCGAGTCAGCTGAGGGAGAAAGTATAGGTGAGTCAGCTGAGGGAAAAAGTATAGGCGAGTCAGCTGGAGGGAGAAAGCATAGGCGAGTCAGTTGGGGGGAGAAAGTATAGGCGAGTCAGCTGGAGTGAGATAGCATAGGCGAGTCAGTTGGAGGGAGAAAGAATAGGCGAGTCAGTTGGAGGGAGAAAGTATAGGCGAGTCAGCTGAGGGAGAAAGTATAGGTGAGTCAGTTGGAGGGAGAAAGTATAGGCGAGTCAGTTGGAGGGAGAAAGAATAGGTGAGTCAGTTGGAGAGAGAAAGTATAGGCGAGTCAGTTGAGGGAGAAAGTATAGGCGAGTCAGCTGGAGGGAGAAAGTATAGGCGAGTCAGCTGAGTGAGAAAGTATAGTCGAGTCAGTTGGAGGGAGAAAGTATAGGCGAGTCAGCTGGAGGGAGAAAGTATAGGCGAGTCAGTTGGAGGGACAAAGTATAGGCGAATCAGCTGGAGGGAGAAAGAATAGGCAAGTCAGTAGGAGGGAGAGAGGTTAGGCGAGTCAGCTGAGGGAGAAAGTATAGGTGAGTCAGCTGAGGGAGAAAGTATAGGTGAGTCAGCTGGAGGGAGAAAGTATAGGCGAGTCAGCTGAGGGAGAAAGTATAGGTGAGTCAGTTGGAGGGAGAAAGTATAGGCGAGTCAGTTGGAGGGAGAAAGTATAGGCGAGTCAGCTGAGGGAGAAAGTATAGGCGAGTCAGTTGGAGGGAGAAAGTATAGGTGAGTCAGCTGAGGGAGAAAGTATAGGCGAGTCAGTTGGAGGGAGAAAGTATAGGCGAGTCAGTTGGAGGGAGAAAGTATTGGCGAGTCAGTTGGAGGGAGAAAGTATAGTTGAGTCAGCTGAGGGAGAAAGTATAGGCGAGTCAGTTGGAGGGACAAAGAATAGGCGAGTCAGTTGGAGGGAGAAAGTATAGGTGAGTCAGTTGGAGGGAGAAAGTATAGGCGAGTCAGCTGGAGGGAGAAAGTATAGGCGAGTCAGTTGGAGGGAGAAAGCATAGGTGAGTCAGTTGGAGGGAGAAAGAATAGGTGAGTCAGCTGAGGGAGAAAGTATAGGCGAGTCAGCTGAGGGAGAAAGTTTAGGCGAGTCGGCTGAGGGAGAAAGTATAGGTGAGTCAGCTGGAGGGAGAAAGTATAGGTGAGACAGTTGGAGGGAGAAAGAATAGGTGAGACAGTTGGAGGGAGAAAGTATAGGCGAGTCAGCTGAGGGAGAAAGTATAGGCGAGTCAGTTGGAGGGAGAAAGTATAGGTGAGTCAGCTGAGGGAGAAAGTATAGGCGAGTCAGTTGGAGGGAGAAAGTATAGGCGAGTCAGTTGGAGGGAGAAAGTATTGGCGAGTCAGTTGGAGGGAGAAAGTATAGTTGAGTCAGCTGAGGGAGAAAGTATAGGCGAGTCAGTTTGAGGGACAAAGTATAGGCGAGTCAGTTGGAGGGAGAAAGTATAGGTGAGTCAGTTGGAGGGAGAAAGTATAGGCGAGTCAGCTGGAGGGAGAAAGTATAGGCGAGTCAGTTGGAGGGAGAAAGCATAGGTGAGTCAGTTGGAGGGAGAAAGAATAGGCGAGTCAGTTGGAGGGAGAAAGTATAGGTGAGTCAGCTGAGGGAGAAAGTTTAGGCGAGTCAGCTGAGGGAGAAAGTATAGGTGAGTCAGCTGGAGGGAGAAAGTATAGGTGAGTCAGTTGGAGGGAGAAAGAATAGGTGAGACAGTTGGAGGGAGAAAGTATAGGCGAGTCAGCTGAGGGAGAAAGCATAGGCGAGTCAGTTGCATGGAGAAAGTATAGGCGAGTCAGCTGAGGGAGAAAGTATAGGTGAGTCAGCTGAGGGAAAAAGTATAGGCGAGTCAGCTGGAGGGAGAAAGTATAGGCGAGTCAGTTGGTGGGAGAAAGTATAGGCGAGTCAGCTGGAGGGAGATAGCATAGGCGAGTCAGTTGGAGGGAGAAAGTATAGGCGAGTCAGTTGGAGGGAGAAAGTATAGGCGAGTCAGCTGAGGGAGAAAGTATAGGTGAGTCAGTTGGAGGGAGAAAGTATAGGCGAGTCAGTTGGAGGGAGAAAGAATAGGTGAGTCAGTTGGAGAGAGAAAGTATAGGCGAGTCAGTTGAGGGAGAAAGTATAGGCGAGTCAGCTGGAGGGAGAAAGTATAGGCGAGTCAGCTGAGGGAGAAAGTATAGTCGAGTCAGTTGGAGGGAGAAAGTATAGGCGAGTCAGCTGGAGGGAGAAAGTATAGGCGAGTCAGTTGGAGGGACAAAGTATAGGCGAATCAGCTGGAGGGAGAAAGAATAGGCAAGTCAGTAGGAGGGAGAGAGGTTAGGCGAGTCAGTTGGAGGGAGAAAGTATAGGCGAGTCAGTTCGAGGGAGAAAGTATAGGCGAGTCAGTTGGAGGGAGAAAGTATAGGCGAGTCAGTTGGAGGGAGAAAGTATAGGTGAGTCAATTGGAGGGAGAAAGTATAGGCGAGTCAGTTGGAGGGAGAAAGTATAGGTGAGTCAGTTGGAGGGAGAGAGTATAGGTGAGTCAGTTGGAGGGAGAAAGTATAGGCGAGTCAGCTGAGGGAGAAAGTATAGGTGAGTCAGCTGGAGGGAGAAAGTATAGGCGAGTCAGCTGAGGGAGAAAGTATAGGCGAGTCAGCTGAGGGAGAAAGTATAGGCGAGTCAGTTGGAGGGAGAAAGTATAGGTGAGTCAGCTGAGGGAGAAAGTATAGGCGAGTCAGTTGGAGGGAGAAAGTATAGGCGAGTCAGTTGGAGGGAGAAAGTATTGGCGAGTCAGTTGGAGGGAGAAAGTATAGTTGAGTCAGCTGAGGGAGAAAGTATAGGCGAGTCAGTTGGAGGGACAAAGTATAGGCGAGTCAGTTGGAGGGAGAAAGTATAGGTGAGTCAGTTGGAGGGAGAAAGTATAGGCGAGTCAGCTGGAGGGAGAAAGTATAGGCGAGTCAGTTGGAGGGAAAAAGCATAGGCGAGTCAGCTGGAGGGAGAAAGTATAGGCGAGTCAGTTGGAGGGAGAAAGCATAGGTGAGTCAGTTGGAGGGAGAAAGAATAGGCGAGTCAGTTGGAGGGAGAACGTACAGGTGAGTCAGCTGAGGGAGAAAGTATAGGCGAGTCAGTTGGAGGGAGAAAGTATAGGTGAGTCAGTTGGAGGGAGAAAGTATAGGCGAGTCAGCTGGAGGGAGAAAGTATAGGCGAGTCAGTTGGAGGGAAAAAGCATAGGCGAGTCAGCTGGAGGGAGAAAGTATAGGCGAGTCAGTTGGAGGGAGAAAGTATCGGTGAGTCAGTTGGAGGGAGAAAGTATAGGCGAGTCATTTGGAGGGAGAAAGCATAGGCGAGTCAGTTGGAGGGAGAAAGTATAGGTGAGTCAGCTGAGGTAGAAAGAATAGGCGAGTCAGTTGCAGGAGAAAGTATAGGCGAGTCAGTTGGAGGGAGAAAGTATAGGTGAGTCAGTTGGAGGGAGAGAGTATAGGTGAGTCAGTTGGAGGGAGAAAGTATAGGCGAGTCAGTTGGAGGGAAAAAGCATAGGTGAGTCAGTTGGAGGGAGAAAGTATAGGTGAGTCAGTTGGATGGAGAAAGTATAGGTGAGTCAATTGGAGGGAGAAAGTTTAGGCGAGTCAGCTGAGGGAGAAAGTATAGGTGAGTCAGCTGGAGGGAGAAAGTATAGGTGAGTCAGTTGGAGGGAGAAAGTATAGGTGAGACAGTTGGAGGGAGAAAGTATAGGCGAGTCAGCTGAGGGAGAAAGCATAGGCGAGTCAGTTGCAGGGAGAAAGTATAGGCGAGTCAGCTGAGGGAGAAAGTATAGGTGAGTCAGCTGAGGGAAAAAGTATAGGCGAGTCAGCTGGAGGGAGAAAGCATAGGCGAGTCAGTTGGGGGGAGAAAGTATAGGCGAGTCAGCTGGAGTGAGATAGCATAGGCGAGTCAGTTGGAGGGAGAAAGAATAGGCGAGTCAGTTGGAGGGAGAAAGTATAGGCGAGTCAGCTGAGGGAGAAAGTATAGGTGAGTCAGTTGGAGGGAGAAAGTATAGGCGAGTCAGTTGGAGGGAGAAAGAATAGGTGAGTCAGTTGGAGAGAGAAAGTATAGGCGAGTCAGTTGAGGGAGAAAGTATAGGCGAGTCAGCTGGAGGGAGAAAGTATAGGCGAGTCAGCTGAGTGAGAAAGTATAGTCGAGTCAGTTGGAGGGAGAAAGTATAGGCGAGTCAGCTGGAGGGAGAAAGTATAGGCGAGTCAGTTGGAGGGACAAAGTATAGGCGAATCAGCTGGAGGGAGAAAGAATAGGCAAGTCAGTAGGAGGGAGAGAGGTTAGGCGAGTCAGCTGAGGGAGAAAGTATAGGTGAGTCAGCTGGAGGGAGAAAGTATAGGCGAGTCAGCTGAGGGAGAAAGTATAGGTGAGTCAGTTGGAGGGAGAAAGTATAGGCGAGTCAGTTGGAGGGAGAAAGTATAGGCGAGTCAGCTGAGGGAGAAAGTATAGGCGAGTCAGTTGGAGGGAGAAAGTATAGGTGAGTCAGCTGAGGGAGAAAGTATAGGCGAGTCAGTTGGAGGGAGAAAGTATAGGCGAGTCAGTTGGAGGGAGAAAGTATTGGCGAGTCAGTTGGAGGGAGAAAGTATAGTTGAGTCAGCTGAGGGAGAAAGTATAGGCGAGTCAGTTGGAGGGACAAAGTATAGGCGAGTCAGTTGGAGGGAGAAAGTATAGGTGAGTCAGTTGGAGGGAGAAAGTATAGGCGAGTCAGCTGGAGGGAGAAAGTATAGGCGAGTCAGTTGGATGGAAAAAGCATAGGCGAGTCAGCTGGAGGGAGAAAGTATAGGCGAGTCAGTTGGAGGGAGAAAGTATAGGTGAGTCAGTTGGAGGGAGAAAGAATAGGCGAGTCAGTTGGAGGGAGAAAGTATAGGTGAGTCAGCTGAGGGAGAAAGTATAGGCGAGTCAGTTGGAGGGAGAAAGTATAGGTGAGTCAGTTGGAGGGAGAAAGTATAGGCGAGTCAGCTGGAGGGAGAAAGTATAGGCGAGTCAGTTGGAGGGAAAAAGCATAGGCGAGTCAGCTGGAGGGAGAAAGTATAGGCGAGTCAGTTGGAGGGAGAAAGTATAGGCGAGTCAGTTGGAGGGAGAAAGCATAGGCGAGTCAGTTGGAGGGAGAAAGTATAGGTGAGTCAGCTGAGGTAGAAAGAATAGGCGAGTCAGTTGCAGGAGAAAGTATAGGCGAGTCAGTTGGAGGGAGAAAGTATAGGTGAGTCAGTTGGAGGGGGAGAGTATAGGTGAGTCAGTTGGAGGGAGAAAGTATAGGCGAGTCAGCTGGAGGGAGAAAGTATAGGTGAGTCAGTTGGAGGGAAAAAGCATAGGTGAGTCAGTTGGAGGGAGAAAGTATAGGTGAGTCAGTTGGATGGAGAAAGTATAGGTCAGTCAGTTGGAGGGAGAAAGTATAGGCGAGTCAGTTGGAGGGAGAAAGTATAGGTGAGTCAGTTGGATGGAGAAAGTATAGGTGAGTCAATTGGAGGGAGAAAGTTTAGGCGAGTCAGCTGAGGGAGAAAGTATAGGTGAGTCAGCTGGAGGGAGAAAGTATAGGTGAGTCAGTTGGAGGGAGAAAGTATAGGTGAGACAGTTGGAGGGAGAAAGTATAGGCGAGTCAGCTGAGGGAGAAAGCATAGGCGAGTCAGTTGCATGGAGAAAGTATAGGCGAGTCAGCTGAGGGAGAAAGTATAGGTGAGTCAGCAGAGGGAAAAAGTATAGGCGAGTCAGCTGGAGGGAGAAAGTATAGGCGAGTCAGTTGGTGGGAGAAAGTATAGGCGAGTCAGCTGGAGGGAGATAGCATAGGCGAGTCAGTTGGAGGGAGAAAGTATAGGCGAGTCAGTTGGAGGGAGAAAGTATAGGCGAGTCAGCTGAGGGAGAAAGAATAGGTCAGTCAGTTGGAGGGAGAAAGTATAGGCGAGTCAGTTGGAGGGAGAAAGAATAGGTGAGTCAGTTGGAGAGAGAAAGTATAGGCGAGTCAGTTGAGGGAGAAAGTATAGGCGAGTCAGCTGGAGGGAGAAAGTATAGGCGAGTCAGCTGAGGGAGAAAGTATAGTCGAGTCAGTTGGAGGGAGAAAGTATAGGCGAGTCAGCTGGAGGGAGAAAGTATAGGCGAGTCAGTTGGAGGGACAAAGTATAGGCGAATCAGCTGGAGGGAGAAAGAATAGGCAAGTCAGTAGGAGGGAGAGAGGTTAGGCGAGTCAGCTGAGGGAGAAAGTATAGGTGAGTCAGCTGGAGGGAGAAAGTATAGGCGAGTCAGCTGAGGGAGAAAGTATAGGTGAGTCAGTTGGAGGGAGAAAGTATAGGCGAGTCAGTTGGAGGGAGAAAGTATAGGCGAGTCAGCTGAGGGAGAAAGTATAGGCGAGTCAGTTGGAGGGAGAAAGTATAGGTGAGTCAGCTGAGGGAGAAAGTATAGGCGAGTCAGTTGGAGGGAGAAAGTATAGGCGAGTCAGTTGGAGGGAGAAAGTATTGGCGAGTCAGTTGGAGGGAGAAAGTATAGTTGAGTCAGCTGAGGGAGAAAGTATAGGCGAGTCAGTTGGAGGGACAAAGTATAGGCGAGTCAGTTGGAGGGAGAAAGTATAGGTGAGTCAGTTGGAGGGAGAAAGTATAGGCGAGTCAGCTGGAGGGAGAAAGTATAGGCGAGTCAGTTGGATGGAAAAAGCATAGGCGAGTCAGCTGGAGGGAGAAAGTATAGGCGAGTCAGTTGGAGGAAGAAAGCATAGGTGAGTCAGTTGGAGGGAGAAAGAATAGGCGAGTCAGTTGGAGGGAGAAAGTATAGGTGAGTCAGCTGAGGGAGAAAGTATAGGCGAGTCAGTTGGAGGGAGAAAGTATAGGCGAGTCATTTGGAGGGAGAAAGAATAGGTGAGTCAGTTGGAGAGAGAAAGTATAGGCGAGTCAGTTGAGGGAGAAAGTATAGGCGAGTCAGCTGGAGGGAGAAAGTATAGGCGAGTCAGCTGAGTGAGAAAGTATAGTCGAGTCAGTTGGAGGGAGAAAGTATAGGCGAGTCAGCTGGAGGGAGAAAGTATAGGCGAGTCAGTTGGAGGGACAAAGTATAGGCGAATCAGCTGGAGGGAGAAAGAATAGGCAAGTCAGTAGGAGGGAGAGAGGTTAGGCGAGTCAGCTGAGGGAGAAAGTATAGGTGAGTCAGCTGGAGGGAGAAAGTATAGGCGAGTCAGCTGAGGGAGAAAGTATAGGCGAGTCAGCTGAGGGAGAAAGTATAGGCGAGTCAGTTGGAGGGAGAAAGTATAGGTGAGTCAGCTGAGGGAGAAAGTATAGGCGAGTCAGTTGGAGGGAGAAAGTATAGGCGAGTCAGTTGGAGGGAGAAAGTATTGGCGAGTCAGTTGGAGGGAGAAAGTATAGTTGAGTCAGCTGAGGGAGAAAGTATAGGCGAGTCAGTTGGAGGGACAAAGTATAGGCGAGTCAGTTGGAGGGAGAAAGTATAGGTGAGTCAGTTGGAGGGAGAAAGTATAGGCGAGTCAGCTGGAGGGAGAAAGTATAGGCGAGTCAGTTGGAGGGAAAAAGCATAGGCGAGTCAGCTGGAGGGAGAAAGTATAGGCGAGTCAATTGGAGGGAGAAAGTATAGGTGAGTCAGTTGGAGGGAGAAAGAATAGGCGAGTCAGTTGGAGGGAGAAAGTATAGGTGAGTCAGCTGAGGGAGAAAGTATAGGCGAGTCAGTTGGAGGGAGAAAGTATAGGTGAGTCAGTTGGAGGGAGAAAGTATAGGCGAGTCAGCTGGAGGGAGAAAGTATAGGCGAGTCAGTTGGAGGGAAAAAGCATAGGCGAGTCAGCTGGAGGGAGAAAGTATAGGCGAGTCAGTTGGAGGGAGAAAGTATCGGTGAGTCAGTTGGAGGGAGAAAGTATAGGTGAGTCAGTTGGAGGGAAAAAGCATAGGTGAGTCAGTTGGAGGGAGAAAGTATAGGTGAGTCAGTTGGATGGAGAAAGTATAGGTCAGTCAGTTGGAGGGAGAAAGTATAGGCGAGTCAGTTGGAGGAAGAAAGTATAGGTGAGTCAGTTGGAGGGAGAAAGTATAGGTGAGTCAGTTGGATGGAGAAAGTATAGGTGAGTCAATTGGAGGGAGAAAGTTTAGGCGAGTCAGCTGAGGGAGAAAGTATAGGCGAGTCAGCTGAGGGAGAAAGCATAGGCGAGTCAGTTGCAGGGAGAAAGTATAGGCGAGTCAGCTGAGGGAGAAAGTATAGGTGAGTCAGCTGAGGGAAAAAGTATAGGCGAGTCAGCTGGAGGGAGAAAGTATAGGCGAGTCAGTTGGAGGGAGAAAGTATAGGCGAGTCAGCTGGAGGGAGATAGTATAGGCGAGTCAGTTGGAGGGAGAAAGTATAGGCGAGTCAGTTGGAGGGAGAAAGTATAGGTGAGTCAGTTGGAGGGAGAGAGTATAGGTGAGTCAGTTGGAGGGAGAAAGTATAGGCGAGTTAGTTGGAGGGAAAAAGCATAGGTGAGTCAGTTGGAGGGAGAAAGTATAGGTGAGTCAGTTGGATGGAGAAAGTATAGGTGAGTCAATTGGAGGGAGAAAGTTTAGGCGAGTCAGTTGGAGGGAGAAAGTATAGGCGAGTCAGCTGAGGGAGAAAGTATAGGTGAGTCAGCTGGAGGGAGAAAGTATAGGCGAGTCAGCTGAGGGAGAAAGTATAGGCGAGTCAGCTGAGGGAGAAAGTATAGGCGAGTCAGTTGGAGGGAGAAAGTATAGGTGAGTCAGCTGAGGGAGAAAGTATAGGCGAGTCAGTTGGAGGGAGAAAGTATAGGCGAGTCAGTTGGAGGGAGAAAGTATTGGCGAGTCAGTTGGAGGGAGAAAGTATAGTTGAGTCAGCTGAGGGAGAAAGTATAGGCGAGTCAGTTGGAGGGAGAAAGTATAGGTGAGTCAGTTGGAGGGAGAAAGTATAGGCGAGTCAGCTGGAGGGAGAAAGTATAGGCGAGTCAGTTGGAGGGAAAAAGCATAGGCGAGTCAGCTGGAGGGAGAAAGTATAGGCGAGTCAGTTGGAGGAAGAAAGCATAGGTGAGTCAGTTGGAGGGAGAAAGAATAGGCGAGTCAGTTGGAGGGAGAAAGTATAGGTGAGTCAGCTGAGGGAGAAAGTATAGGCGAGTCAGTTGGAGGGAGAAAGTATAGGTGAGTCAGTTGGAGGGAGAAAGTATAGGCGAGTCAGTTGGAGGGAAAAAGCATAGGCGAGTCAGCTGGAGGGAGAAAGTATAGGCGAGTCAGTTGGAGGGAGAAAGCATAGGTGAGTCAGTTGGAGGGAGAAAGAATAGGCGAGTCAGTTGGAGGGAGAACGTACAGGTGAGTCAGCTGAGGGAGAAAGTATAGGCGAGTCAGTTGGAGGGAGAAAGTATAGGTGAGTCAGTTGGAGGGAGAAAGTATAGGCGAGTCAGCTGGAGGGAGAAAGTATAGGCGAGTCAGTTGGAGGGAAAAAGCATAGGCGAGTCAGCTGGAGGGAGAAAGTATAGGCGAGTCAGTTGGAGGGAGAAAGTATCGGTGAGTCAGTTGGAGGGAGAAAGTATAGGCGAGTCATTTGGAGGGAGAAAGCATAGGCGAGTCAGTTGGAGGGAGAAAGCATAGGTGAGTCAGCTGAGGTAGAAAGAATAGGCGAGTCAGTTGCAGGAGAAAGTATAGGCGAGTCAGTTGGAGGGAGAAAGTATAGGTGAGTCAGTTGGAGGGAGAGAGTATAGGTGAGTCAGTTGGAGGGAGAAAGTATAGGCGAGTCAGTTGGAGGGAAAAAGCATAGGTGAGTCAGTTGGAGGGAGAAAGTATAGGTGAGTCAGTTGGATGGAGAAAGTATAGGTGAGTCAATTGGAGGGAGAAAGTTTAGGCGAGTCAGCTGAGGGAGAAAGTATAGGTGAGTCAGCTGGAGGGAGAAAGTATAGGTGAGTCAGTTGGAGGGAGAAAGTATAGGTGAGACAGTTGGAGGGAGAAAGTATAGGCGAGTCAGCTGAGGGAGAAAGCATAGGCGAGTCAGTTGCAGGGAGAAAGTATAGGCGAGTCAGCTGAGGGAGAAAGTATAGGTGAGTCAGCTGAGGGAAAAAGTATAGGCGAGTCAGCTGGAGGGAGAAAGCATAGGCGAGTCAGTTGGGGGGAGAAAGTATAGGCGAGTCAGCTGGAGTGAGATAGCATAGGCGAGTCAGTTGGAGGGAGAAAGAATAGGCGAGTCAGTTGGAGGGAGAAAGTATAGGCGAGTCAGCTGAGGGAGAAAGTATAGGTGAGTCAGTTGGAGGGAGAAAGTATAGGCGAGTCAGTTGGAGGGAGAAAGAATAGGTGAGTCAGTTGGAGAGAGAAAGTATAGGCGAGTCAGTTGAGGGAGAAAGTATAGGCGAGTCAGCTGGAGGGAGAAAGTATAGGCGAGTCAGCTGAGTGAGAAAGTATAGTCGAGTCAGTTGGAGGGAGAAAGTATAGGCGAGTCAGCTGGAGGGAGAAAGTATAGGCGAGTCAGTTGGAGGGACAAAGTATAGGCGAATCAGCTGGAGGGAGAAAGAATAGGCAAGTCAGTAGGAGGGAGAGAGGTTAGGCGAGTCAGCTGAGGGAGAAAGTATAGGTGAGTCAGCTGGAGGGAGAAAGTATAGGCGAGTCAGCTGAGGGAGAAAGTATAGGTGAGTCAGTTGGAGGGAGAAAGTATAGGCGAGTCAGTTGGAGGGAGAAAGTATAGGCGAGTCAGCTGAGGGAGAAAGTATAGGCGAGTCAGTTGGAGGGAGAAAGTATAGGTGAGTCAGCTGAGGGAGAAAGTATAGGCGAGTCAGTTGGAGGGAGAAAGTATAGGCGAGTCAGTTGGAGGGAGAAAGTATTGGCGAGTCAGTTGGAGGGAGAAAGTATAGTTGAGTCAGCTGAGGGAGAAAGTATAGGCGAGTCAGTTGGAGGGACAAAGAATAGGCGAGTCAGTTGGAGGGAGAAAGTATAGGTGAGTCAGTTGGAGGGAGAAAGTATAGGCGAGTCAGCTGGAGGGAGAAAGTATAGGCGAGTCAGTTGGAGGGAGAAAGCATAGGTGAGTCAGTTGGAGGGAGAAAGAATAGGCGAGTCAGTTGGAGGGAGAAAGTATAGGTGAGTCAGCTGAGGGAGAAAGTTTAGGCGAGTCGGCTGAGGGAGAAAGTATAGGTGAGTCAGCTGGAGGGAGAAAGTATAGGTGAGTCAGTTGGAGGGAGAAAGAATAGGTGAGACAGTTGGAGGGAGAAAGTATAGGCGAGTCAGCTGAGGGAGAAAGTATAGGCGAGTCAGTTGGAGGGAGAAAGTATAGGTGAGTCAGCTGAGGGAGAAAGTATAGGCGAGTCAGTTGGAGGGAGAAAGTATAGGCGAGTCAGTTGGAGGGAGAAAGTATTGGCGAGTCAGTTGGAGGGAGAAAGTATAGTTGAGTCAGCTGAGGGAGAAAGTATAGGCGAGTCAGTTTGAGGGACAAAGTATAGGCGAGTCAGTTGGAGGGAGAAAGTATAGGTGAGTCAGTTGGAGGGAGAAAGTATAGGCGAGTCAGCTGGAGGGAGAAAGTATAGGCGAGTCAGTTGGAGGGAGAAAGCATAGGTGAGTCAGTTGGAGGGAGAAAGAATAGGCGAGTCAGTTGGAGGGAGAAAGTATAGGTGAGTCAGCTGAGGGAGAAAGTTTAGGCGAGTCAGCTGAGGGAGAAAGTATAGGTGAGTCAGCTGGAGGGAGAAAGTATAGGTGAGTCAGTTGGAGGGAGAAAGAATAGGTGAGACAGTTGGAGGGAGAAAGTATAGGCGAGTCAGCTGAGGGAGAAAGCATAGGCGAGTCAGTTGCATGGAGAAAGTATAGGCGAGTCAGCTGAGGGAGAAAGTATAGGTGAGTCAGCTGAGGGAAAAAGTATAGGCGAGTCAGCTGGAGGGAGAAAGTATAGGCGAGTCAGTTGGTGGGAGAAAGTATAGGCGAGTCAGCTGGAGGGAGATAGCATAGGCGAGTCAGTTGGAGGGAGAAAGTATAGGCGAGTCAGTTGGAGGGAGAAAGTATAGGCGAGTCAGCTGAGGGAGAAAGTATAGGTGAGTCAGTTGGAGGGAGAAAGTATAGGCGAGTCAGTTGGAGGGAGAAAGAATAGGTGAGTCAGTTGGAGAGAGAAAGTATAGGCGAGTCAGTTGAGGGAGAAAGTATAGGCGAGTCAGCTGGAGGGAGAAAGTATAGGCGAGTCAGCTGAGGGAGAAAGTATAGTCGAGTCAGTTGGAGGGAGAAAGTATAGGCGAGTCAGCTGGAGGGAGAAAGTATAGGCGAGTCAGTTGGAGGGACAAAGTATAGGCGAATCAGCTGGAGGGAGAAAGAATAGGCAAGTCAGTAGGAGGGAGAGAGGTTAGGCGAGTCAGTTGGAGGGAGAAAGTATAGGCGAGTCAGTTCGAGGGAGAAAGTATAGGCGAGTCAGTTGGAGGGAGAAAGTATAGGCGAGTCAGTTGGAGGGAGAAAGTATAGGTGAGTCAATTGGAGGGAGAAAGTATAGGCGAGTCAGTTGGAGGGAGAAAGTATAGGTGAGTCAGTTGGAGGGAGAGAGTATAGGTGAGTCAGTTGGAGGGAGAAAGTATAGGCGAGTCAGCTGAGGGAGAAAGTATAGGTGAGTCAGCTGGAGGGAGAAAGTATAGGCGAGTCAGCTGAGGGAGAAAGTATAGGCGAGTCAGCTGAGGGAGAAAGTATAGGCGAGTCAGTTGGAGGGAGAAAGTATAGGTGAGTCAGCTGAGGGAGAAAGTATAGGCGAGTCAGTTGGAGGGAGAAAGTATAGGCGAGTCAGTTGGATGGAGAAAGTATTGGCGAGTCAGTTGGAGGGAGAAAGTATAGTTGAGTCAGCTGAGGGAGAAAGTATAGGCGAGTCAGTTGGAGGGACAAAGTATAGGCGAGTCAGTTGGAGGGAGAAAGTATAGGTGAGTCAGTTGGAGGGAGAAAGTATAGGCGAGTCAGCTGGAGGGAGAAAGTATAGGCGAGTCAGTTGGAGGGAAAAAGCATAGGCGAGTCAGCTGGAGGGAGAAAGTATAGGCGAGTCAGTTGGAGGGAGAAAGCATAGGTGAGTCAGTTGGAGGGAGAAAGAATAGGCGAGTCAGTTGGAGGGAGAACGTACAGGTGAGTCAGCTGAGGGAGAAAGTATAGGCGAGTCAGTTGGAGGGAGAAAGTATAGGTGAGTCAGTTGGAGGGAGAAAGTATAGGCGAGTCAGCTGGAGGGAGAAAGTATAGGCGAGTCAGTTGGAGGGAAAAAGCATAGGCGAGTCAGCTGGAGGGAGAAAGTATAGGCGAGTCAGTTGGAGGGAGAAAGTATCGGTGAGTCAGTTGGAGGGAGAAAGTATAGGCGAGTCATTTGGAGGGAGAAAGCATAGGCGAGTCAGTTGGAGGGAGAAAGTATAGGTGAGTCAGCTGAGGTAGAAAGAATAGGCGAGTCAGTTGCAGGAGAAAGTATAGGCGAGTCAGTTGGAGGGAGAAAGTATAGGTGAGTCAGTTGGAGGGAGAGAGTATAGGTGAGTCAGTTGGAGGGAGAAAGTATAGGCGAGTCAGTTGGAGGGAAAAAGCATAGGTGAGTCAGTTGGAGGGAGAAAGTATAGGTGAGTCAGTTGGATGGAGAAAGTATAGGTGAGTCAATTGGAGGGAGAAAGTTTAGGCGAGTCAGCTGAGGGAGAAAGTATAGGTGAGTCAGCTGGAGGGAGAAAGTATAGGTGAGTCAGTTGGAGGGAGAAAGTATAGGTGAGACAGTTGGAGGGAGAAAGTATAGGCGAGTCAGCTGAGGGAGAAAGCATAGGCGAGTCAGTTGCAGGGAGAAAGTATAGGCGAGTCAGCTGAGGGAGAAAGTATAGGTGAGTCAGCTGAGGGAAAAAGTATAGGCGAGTCAGCTGGAGGGAGAAAGCATAGGCGAGTCAGTTGGGGGGAGAAAGTATAGGCGAGTCAGCTGGAGTGAGATAGCATAGGCGAGTCAGTTGGAGGGAGAAAGAATAGGCGAGTCAGTTGGAGGGAGAAAGTATAGGCGAGTCAGCTGAGGGAGAAAGTATAGGTGAGTCAGTTGGAGGGAGAAAGTATAGGCGAGTCAGTTGGAGGGAGAAAGAATAGGTGAGTCAGTTGGAGAGAGAAAGTATAGGCGAGTCAGTTGAGGGAGAAAGTATAGGCGAGTCAGCTGGAGGGAGAAAGTATAGGCGAGTCAGCTGAGTGAGAAAGTATAGTCGAGTCAGTTGGAGGGAGAAAGTATAGGCGAGTCAGCTGGAGGGAGAAAGTATAGGCGAGTCAGTTGGAGGGACAAAGTATAGGCGAATCAGCTGGAGGGAGAAAGAATAGGCAAGTCAGTAGGAGGGAGAGAGGTTAGGCGAGTCAGCTGAGGGAGAAAGTATAGGTGAGTCAGCTGGAGGGAGAAAGTATAGGCGAGTCAGCTGAGGGAGAAAGTATAGGTGAGTCAGTTGGAGGGAGAAAGTATAGGCGAGTCAGTTGGAGGGAGAAAGTATAGGCGAGTCAGCTGAGGGAGAAAGTATAGGCGAGTCAGTTGGAGGGAGAAAGTATAGGTGAGTCAGCTGAGGGAGAAAGTATAGGCGAGTCAGTTGGAGGGAGAAAGTATAGGCGAGTCAGTTGGAGGGAGAAAGTATTGGCGAGTCAGTTGGAGGGAGAAAGTATAGTTGAGTCAGCTGAGGGAGAAAGTATAGGCGAGTCAGTTGGAGGGACAAAGTATAGGCGAGTCAGTTGGAGGGAGAAAGTATAGGTGAGTCAGTTGGAGGGAGAAAGTATAGGCGAGTCAGCTGGAGGGAGAAAGTATAGGCGAGTCAGTTGGATGGAAAAAGCATAGGCGAGTCAGCTGGAGGGAGAAAGTATAGGCGAGTCAGTTGGAGGGAGAAAGTATAGGTGAGTCAGTTGGAGGGAGAAAGAATAGGCGAGTCAGTTGGAGGGAGAAAGTATAGGTGAGTCAGCTGAGGGAGAAAGTATAGGCGAGTCAGTTGGAGGGAGAAAGTATAGGTGAGTCAGTTGGAGGGAGAAAGTATAGGCGAGTCAGCTGGAGGGAGAAAGTATAGGCGAGTCAGTTGGAGGGAAAAAGCATAGGCGAGTCAGCTGGAGGGAGAAAGTATAGGCGAGTCAGTTGGAGGGAGAAAGTATAGGCGAGTCAGTTGGAGGGAGAAAGCATAGGCGAGTCAGTTGGAGGGAGAAAGTATAGGTGAGTCAGCTGAGGTAGAAAGAATAGGCGAGTCAGTTGCAGGAGAAAGTATAGGCGAGTCAGTTGGAGGGAGAAAGTATAGGTGAGTCAGTTGGAGGGGGAGAGTATAGGTGAGTCAGTTGGAGGGAGAAAGTATAGGCGAGTCAGCTGGAGGGAGAAAGTATAGGTGAGTCAGTTGGAGGGAAAAAGCATAGGTGAGTCAGTTGGAGGGAGAAAGTATAGGTGAGTCAGTTGGATGGAGAAAGTATAGGTCAGTCAGTTGGAGGGAGAAAGTATAGGCGAGTCAGTTGGAGGGAGAAAGTATAGGTGAGTCAGTTGGATGGAGAAAGTATAGGTGAGTCAATTGGAGGGAGAAAGTTTAGGCGAGTCAGCTGAGGGAGAAAGTATAGGTGAGTCAGCTGGAGGGAGAAAGTATAGGTGAGTCAGTTGGAGGGAGAAAGTATAGGTGAGACAGTTGGAGGGAGAAAGTATAGGCGAGTCAGCTGAGGGAGAAAGCATAGGCGAGTCAGTTGCATGGAGAAAGTATAGGCGAGTCAGCTGAGGGAGAAAGTATAGGTGAGTCAGCAGAGGGAAAAAGTATAGGCGAGTCAGCTGGAGGGAGAAAGTATAGGCGAGTCAGTTGGTGGGAGAAAGTATAGGCGAGTCAGCTGGAGGGAGATAGCATAGGCGAGTCAGTTGGAGGGAGAAAGTATAGGCGAGTCAGTTGGAGGGAGAAAGTATAGGCGAGTCAGCTGAGGGAGAAAGAATAGGTCAGTCAGTTGGAGGGAGAAAGTATAGGCGAGTCAGTTGGAGGGAGAAAGAATAGGTGAGTCAGTTGGAGAGAGAAAGTATAGGCGAGTCAGTTGAGGGAGAAAGTATAGGCGAGTCAGCTGGAGGGAGAAAGTATAGGCGAGTCAGCTGAGGGAGAAAGTATAGTCGAGTCAGTTGGAGGGAGAAAGTATAGGCGAGTCAGCTGGAGGGAGAAAGTATAGGCGAGTCAGTTGGAGGGACAAAGTATAGGCGAATCAGCTGGAGGGAGAAAGAATAGGCAAGTCAGTAGGAGGGAGAGAGGTTAGGCGAGTCAGCTGAGGGAGAAAGTATAGGTGAGTCAGCTGGAGGGAGAAAGTATAGGCGAGTCAGCTGAGGGAGAAAGTATAGGTGAGTCAGTTGGAGGGAGAAAGTATAGGCGAGTCAGTTGGAGGGAGAAAGTATAGGCGAGTCAGCTGAGGGAGAAAGTATAGGCGAGTCAGTTGGAGGGAGAAAGTATAGGTGAGTCAGCTGAGGGAGAAAGTATAGGCGAGTCAGTTGGAGGGAGAAAGTATAGGCGAGTCAGTTGGAGGGAGAAAGTATTGGCGAGTCAGTTGGAGGGAGAAAGTATAGTTGAGTCAGCTGAGGGAGAAAGTATAGGCGAGTCAGTTGGAGGGACAAAGTATAGGCGAGTCAGTTGGAGGGAGAAAGTATAGGTGAGTCAGTTGGAGGGAGAAAGTATAGGCGAGTCAGCTGGAGGGAGAAAGTATAGGCGAGTCAGTTGGATGGAAAAAGCATAGGCGAGTCAGCTGGAGGGAGAAAGTATAGGCGAGTCAGTTGGAGGAAGAAAGCATAGGTGAGTCAGTTGGAGGGAGAAAGAATAGGCGAGTCAGTTGGAGGGAGAAAGTATAGGTGAGTCAGCTGAGGGAGAAAGTATAGGCGAGTCAGTTGGAGGGAGAAAGTATAGGCGAGTCATTTGGAGGGAGAAAGAATAGGTGAGTCAGTTGGAGAGAGAAAGTATAGGCGAGTCAGTTGAGGGAGAAAGTATAGGCGAGTCAGCTGGAGGGAGAAAGTATAGGCGAGTCAGCTGAGTGAGAAAGTATAGTCGAGTCAGTTGGAGGGAGAAAGTATAGGCGAGTCAGCTGGAGGGAGAAAGTATAGGCGAGTCAGTTGGAGGGACAAAGTATAGGCGAATCAGCTGGAGGGAGAAAGAATAGGCAAGTCAGTAGGAGGGAGAGAGGTTAGGCGAGTCAGCTGAGGGAGAAAGTATAGGTGAGTCAGCTGGAGGGAGAAAGTATAGGCGAGTCAGCTGAGGGAGAAAGTATAGGCGAGTCAGCTGAGGGAGAAAGTATAGGCGAGTCAGTTGGAGGGAGAAAGTATAGGTGAGTCAGCTGAGGGAGAAAGTATAGGCGAGTCAGTTGGAGGGAGAAAGTATAGGCGAGTCAGTTGGAGGGAGAAAGTATTGGCGAGTCAGTTGGAGGGAGAAAGTATAGTTGAGTCAGCTGAGGGAGAAAGTATAGGCGAGTCAGTTGGAGGGACAAAGTATAGGCGAGTCAGTTGGAGGGAGAAAGTATAGGTGAGTCAGTTGGAGGGAGAAAGTATAGGCGAGTCAGCTGGAGGGAGAAAGTATAGGCGAGTCAGTTGGAGGGAAAAAGCATAGGCGAGTCAGCTGGAGGGAGAAAGTATAGGCGAGTCAATTGGAGGGAGAAAGTATAGGTGAGTCAGTTGGAGGGAGAAAGAATAGGCGAGTCAGTTGGAGGGAGAAAGTATAGGTGAGTCAGCTGAGGGAGAAAGTATAGGCGAGTCAGTTGGAGGGAGAAAGTATAGGTGAGTCAGTTGGAGGGAGAAAGTATAGGCGAGTCAGCTGGAGGGAGAAAGTATAGGCGAGTCAGTTGGAGGGAAAAAGCATAGGCGAGTCAGCTGGAGGGAGAAAGTATAGGCGAGTCAGTTGGAGGGAGAAAGTATCGGTGAGTCAGTTGGAGGGAGAAAGTATAGGTGAGTCAGTTGGAGGGAAAAAGCATAGGTGAGTCAGTTGGAGGGAGAAAGTATAGGTGAGTCAGTTGGATGGAGAAAGTATAGGTCAGTCAGTTGGAGGGAGAAAGTATAGGCGAGTCAGTTGGAGGAAGAAAGTATAGGTGAGTCAGTTGGAGGGAGAAAGTATAGGTGAGTCAGTTGGATGGAGAAAGTATAGGTGAGTCAATTGGAGGGAGAAAGTTTAGGCGAGTCAGCTGAGGGAGAAAGTATAGGCGAGTCAGCTGAGGGAGAAAGCATAGGCGAGTCAGTTGCAGGGAGAAAGTATAGGCGAGTCAGCTGAGGGAGAAAGTATAGGTGAGTCAGCTGAGGGAAAAAGTATAGGCGAGTCAGCTGGAGGGAGAAAGTATAGGCGAGTCAGTTGGAGGGAGAAAGTATAGGCGAGTCAGCTGGAGGGAGATAGTATAGGCGAGTCAGTTGGAGGGAGAAAGTATAGGCGAGTCAGTTGGAGGGAGAAAGTATAGGTGAGTCAGTTGGAGGGAGAGAGTATAGGTGAGTCAGTTGGAGGGAGAAAGTATAGGCGAGTTAGTTGGAGGGAAAAAGCATAGGTGAGTCAGTTGGAGGGAGAAAGTATAGGTGAGTCAGTTGGATGGAGAAAGTATAGGTGAGTCAATTGGAGGGAGAAAGTTTAGGCGAGTCAGTTGGAGGGAGAAAGTATAGGCGAGTCAGCTGAGGGAGAAAGTATAGGTGAGTCAGCTGGAGGGAGAAAGTATAGGCGAGTCAGCTGAGGGAGAAAGTATAGGCGAGTCAGCTGAGGGAGAAAGTATAGGCGAGTCAGTTGGAGGGAGAAAGTATAGGTGAGTCAGCTGAGGGAGAAAGTATAGGCGAGTCAGTTGGAGGGAGAAAGTATAGGCGAGTCAGTTGGAGGGAGAAAGTATTGGCGAGTCAGTTGGAGGGAGAAAGTATAGTTGAGTCAGCTGAGGGAGAAAGTATAGGCGAGTCAGTTGGAGGGAGAAAGTATAGGTGAGTCAGTTGGAGGGAGAAAGTATAGGCGAGTCAGCTGGAGGGAGAAAGTATAGGCGAGTCAGTTGGAGGGAAAAAGCATAGGCGAGTCAGCTGGAGGGAGAAAGTATAGGCGAGTCAGTTGGAGGAAGAAAGCATAGGTGAGTCAGTTGGAGGGAGAAAGAATAGGCGAGTCAGTTGGAGGGAGAAAGTATAGGTGAGTCAGCTGAGGGAGAAAGTATAGGCGAGTCAGTTGGAGGGAGAAAGTATAGGTGAGTCAGTTGGAGGGAGAAAGTATAGGCGAGTCAGTTGGAGGGAAAAAGCATAGGCGAGTCAGCTGGAGGGAGAAAGTATAGGCGAGTCAGTTGGAGGGAGAAAGCATAGGTGAGTCAGTTGGAGGGAGAAAGAATAGGCGAGTCAGTTGGAGGGAGAACGTACAGGTGAGTCAGCTGAGGGAGAAAGTATAGGCGAGTCAGTTGGAGGGAGAAAGTATAGGTGAGTTAGTTGGAGGGAGAAAGTATAGGCGAGTCAGCTGGAGGGAGAAAGTATAGGCGAGTCAGTTGGAGGGAAAAAGCATAGGCGAGTCAGCTGGAGGGAGAAAGTATAGGCGAGTCAGTTGGAGGGAGAAAGTATCGGTGAGTCAGTTGGAGGGAGAAAGTATAGGCGAGTCATTTGGAGGGAGAAAGCATAGGCGAGTCAGTTGGAGGGAGAAAGCATAGGTGAGTCAGCTGAGGTAGAAAGAATAGGCGAGTCAGTTGCAGGAGAAAGTATAGGCGAGTCAGTTGGAGGGAGAAAGTATAGGTGAGTCAGTTGGAGGGAGAGAGTATAGGTGAGTCAGTTGGAGGGAGAAAGTATAGGCGAGTCAGTTGGAGGGAAAAAGCATAGGTGAGTCAGTTGGAGGGAGAAAGTATAGGTGAGTCAGTTGGATGGAGAAAGTATAGGTGAGTCAATTGGAGGGAGAAAGTTTAGGCGAGTCAGCTGAGGGAGAAAGTATAGGTGAGTCAGCTGGAGGGAGAAAGTATAGGTGAGTCAGTTGGAGGGAGAAAGTATAGGTGAGACAGTTGGAGGGAGAAAGTATAGGCGAGTCAGCTGAGGGAGAAAGCATAGGCGAGTCAGTTGCAGGGAGAAAGTATAGGCGAGTCAGCTGAGGGAGAAAGTATAGGTGAGTCAGCTGAGGGAAAAAGTATAGGCGAGTCAGCTGGAGGGAGAAAGCATAGGCGAGTCAGTTGGGGGGAGAAAGTATAGGCGAGTCAGCTGGAGTGAGATAGCATAGGCGAGTCAGTTGGAGGGAGAAAGAATAGGCGAGTCAGTTGGAGGGAGAAAGTATAGGCGAGTCAGCTGAGGGAGAAAGTATAGGTGAGTCAGTTGGAGGGAGAAAGTATAGGCGAGTCAGTTGGAGGGAGAAAGAATAGGTGAGTCAGTTGGAGAGAGAAAGTATAGGCGAGTCAGTTGAGGGAGAAAGTATAGGCGAGTCAGCTGGAGGGAGAAAGTATAGGCGAGTCAGCTGAGTGAGAAAGTATAGTCGAGTCAGTTGGAGGGAGAAAGTATAGGCGAGTCAGCTGGAGGGAGAAAGTATAGGCGAGTCAGTTGGAGGGACAAAGTATAGGCGAATCAGCTGGAGGGAGAAAGAATAGGCAAGTCAGTAGGAGGGAGAGAGGTTAGGCGAGTCAGCTGAGGGAGAAAGTATAGGTGAGTCAGCTGGAGGGAGAAAGTATAGGCGAGTCAGCTGAGGGAGAAAGTATAGGTGAGTCAGTTGGAGGGAGAAAGTATAGGCGAGTCAGTTGGAGGGAGAAAGTATAGGCGAGTCAGCTGAGGGAGAAAGTATAGGCGAGTCAGTTGGAGGGAGAAAGTATAGGTGAGTCAGCTGAGGGAGAAAGTATAGGCGAGTCAGTTGGAGGGAGAAAGTATAGGCGAGTCAGTTGGAGGGAGAAAGTATTGGCGAGTCAGTTGGAGGGAGAAAGTATAGTTGAGTCAGCTGAGGGAGAAAGTATAGGCGAGTCAGTTGGAGGGACAAAGAATAGGCGAGTCAGTTGGAGGGAGAAAGTATAGGTGAGTCAGTTGGAGGGAGAAAGTATAGGCGAGTCAGCTGGAGGGAGAAAGTATAGGCGAGTCAGTTGGAGGGAGAAAGCATAGGTGAGTCAGTTGGAGGGAGAAAGAATAGGCGAGTCAGTTGGAGGGAGAAAGTATAGGTGAGTCAGCTGAGGGAGAAAGTTTAGGCGAGTCGGCTGAGGGAGAAAGTATAGGTGAGTCAGCTGGAGGGAGAAAGTATAGGTGAGTCAGTTGGAGGGAGAAAGAATAGGTGAGACAGTTGGAGGGAGAAAGTATAGGCGAGTCAGCTGAGGGAGAAAGTATAGGCGAGTCAGTTGGAGGGAGAAAGTATAGGTGAGTCAGCTGAGGGAGAAAGTATAGGCGAGTCAGTTGGAGGGAGAAAGTATAGGCGAGTCAGTTGGAGGGAGAAAGTATTGGCGAGTCAGTTGGAGGGAGAAAGTATAGTTGAGTCAGCTGAGGGAGAAAGTATAGGCGAGTCAGTTTGAGGGACAAAGTATAGGCGAGTCAGTTGGAGGGAGAAAGTATAGGTGAGTCAGTTGGAGGGAGAAAGTATAGGCGAGTCAGCTGGAGGGAGAAAGTATAGGCGAGTCAGTTGGAGGGAGAAAGCATAGGTGAGTCAGTTGGAGGGAGAAAGAATAGGCGAGTCAGTTGGAGGGAGAAAGTATAGGTGAGTCAGCTGAGGGAGAAAGTTTAGGCGAGTCAGCTGAGGGAGAAAGTATAGGTGAGTCAGCTGGAGGGAGAAAGTATAGGTGAGTCAGTTGGAGGGAGAAAGAATAGGTGAGACAGTTGGAGGGAGAAAGTATAGGCGAGTCAGCTGAGGGAGAAAGCATAGGCGAGTCAGTTGCATGGAGAAAGTATAGGCGAGTCAGCTGAGGGAGAAAGTATAGGTGAGTCAGCTGAGGGAAAAAGTATAGGCGAGTCAGCTGGAGGGAGAAAGTATAGGCGAGTCAGTTGGTGGGAGAAAGTATAGGCGAGTCAGCTGGAGGGAGATAGCATAGGCGAGTCAGTTGGAGGGAGAAAGTATAGGCGAGTCAGTTGGAGGGAGAAAGTATAGGCGAGTCAGCTGAGGGAGAAAGTATAGGTGAGTCAGTTGGAGGGAGAAAGTATAGGCGAGTCAGTTGGAGGGAGAAAGAATAGGTGAGTCAGTTGGAGAGAGAAAGTATAGGCGAGTCAGTTGAGGGAGAAAGTATAGGCGAGTCAGCTGGAGGGAGAAAGTATAGGCGAGTCAGCTGAGGGAGAAAGTATAGTCGAGTCAGTTGGAGGGAGAAAGTATAGGCGAGTCAGCTGGAGGGAGAAAGTATAGGCGAGTCAGTTGGAGGGACAAAGTATAGGCGAATCAGCTGGAGGGAGAAAGAATAGGCAAGTCAGTAGGAGGGAGAGAGGTTAGGCGAGTCAGTTGGAGGGAGAAAGTATAGGCGAGTCAGTTCGAGGGAGAAAGTATAGGCGAGTCAGTTGGAGGGAGAAAGTATAGGCGAGTCAGTTGGAGGGAGAAAGTATAGGTGAGTCAATTGGAGGGAGAAAGTATAGGCGAGTCAGTTGGAGGGAGAAAGTATAGGTGAGTCAGTTGGAGGGAGAGAGTATAGGTGAGTCAGTTGGAGGGAGAAAGTATAGGCGAGTCAGCTGAGGGAGAAAGTATAGGTGAGTCAGCTGGAGGGAGAAAGTATAGGCGAGTCAGCTGAGGGAGAAAGTATAGGCGAGTCAGCTGAGGGAGAAAGTATAGGCGAGTCAGTTGGAGGGAGAAAGTATAGGTGAGTCAGCTGAGGGAGAAAGTATAGGCGAGTCAGTTGGAGGGAGAAAGTATAGGCGAGTCAGTTGGAGGGAGAAAGTATTGGCGAGTCAGTTGGAGGGAGAAAGTATAGTTGAGTCAGCTGAGGGAGAAAGTATAGGCGAGTCAGTTGGAGGGACAAAGTATAGGCGAGTCAGTTGGAGGGAGAAAGTATAGGTGAGTCAGTTGGAGGGAGAAAGTATAGGCGAGTCAGCTGGAGGGAGAAAGTATAGGCGAGTCAGTTGGAGGGAAAAAGCATAGGCGAGTCAGCTGGAGGGAGAAAGTATAGGCGAGTCAGTTGGAGGGAGAAAGCATAGGTGAGTCAGTTGGAGGGAGAAAGAATAGGCGAGTCAGTTGGAGGGAGAACGTACAGGTGAGTCAGCTGAGGGAGAAAGTATAGGCGAGTCAGTTGGAGGGAGAAAGTATAGGTGAGTCAGTTGGAGGGAGAAAGTATAGGCGAGTCAGCTGGAGGGAGAAAGTATAGGCGAGTCAGTTGGAGGGAAAAAGCATAGGCGAGTCAGCTGGAGGGAGAAAGTATAGGCGAGTCAGTTGGAGGGAGAAAGTATCGGTGAGTCAGTTGGAGGGAGAAAGTATAGGCGAGTCATTTGGAGGGAGAAAGCATAGGCGAGTCAGTTGGAGGGAGAAAGTATAGGTGAGTCAGCTGAGGTAGAAAGAATAGGCGAGTCAGTTGCAGGAGAAAGTATAGGCGAGTCAGTTGGAGGGAGAAAGTATAGGTGAGTCAGTTGGAGGGAGAGAGTATAGGTGAGTCAGTTGGAGGGAGAAAGTATAGGCGAGTCAGTTGGAGGGAAAAAGCATAGGTGAGTCAGTTGGAGGGAGAAAGTATAGGTGAGTCAGTTGGATGGAGAAAGTATAGGTGAGTCAATTGGAGGGAGAAAGTTTAGGCGAGTCAGCTGAGGGAGAAAGTATAGGTGAGTCAGCTGGAGGGAGAAAGTATAGGTGAGTCAGTTGGAGGGAGAAAGTATAGGTGAGACAGTTGGAGGGAGAAAGTATAGGCGAGTCAGCTGAGGGAGAAAGCATAGGCGAGTCAGTTGCAGGGAGAAAGTATAGGCGAGTCAGCTGAGGGAGAAAGTATAGGTGAGTCAGCTGAGGGAAAAAGTATAGGCGAGTCAGCTGGAGGGAGAAAGCATAGGCGAGTCAGTTGGGGGGAGAAAGTATAGGCGAGTCAGCTGGAGTGAGATAGCATAGGCGAGTCAGTTGGAGGGAGAAAGAATAGGCGAGTCAGTTGGAGGGAGAAAGTATAGGCGAGTCAGCTGAGGGAGAAAGTATAGGTGAGTCAGTTGGAGGGAGAAAGTATAGGCGAGTCAGTTGGAGGGAGAAAGAATAGGTGAGTCAGTTGGAGAGAGAAAGTATAGGCGAGTCAGTTGAGGGAGAAAGTATAGGCGAGTCAGCTGGAGGGAGAAAGTATAGGCGAGTCAGCTGAGTGAGAAAGTATAGTCGAGTCAGTTGGAGGGAGAAAGTATAGGCGAGTCAGCTGGAGGGAGAAAGTATAGGCGAGTCAGTTGGAGGGACAAAGTATAGGCGAATCAGCTGGAGGGAGAAAGAATAGGCAAGTCAGTAGGAGGGAGAGAGGTTAGGCGAGTCAGCTGAGGGAGAAAGTATAGGTGAGTCAGCTGGAGGGAGAAAGTATAGGCGAGTCAGCTGAGGGAGAAAGTATAGGTGAGTCAGTTGGAGGGAGAAAGTATAGGCGAGTCAGTTGGAGGGAGAAAGTATAGGCGAGTCAGCTGAGGGAGAAAGTATAGGCGAGTCAGTTGGAGGGAGAAAGTATAGGTGAGTCAGCTGAGGGAGAAAGTATAGGCGAGTCAGTTGGAGGGAGAAAGTATAGGCGAGTCAGTTGGAGGGAGAAAGTATTGGCGAGTCAGTTGGAGGGAGAAAGTATAGTTGAGTCAGCTGAGGGAGAAAGTATAGGCGAGTCAGTTGGAGGGACAAAGTATAGGCGAGTCAGTTGGAGGGAGAAAGTATAGGTGAGTCAGTTGGAGGGAGAAAGTATAGGCGAGTCAGCTGGAGGGAGAAAGTATAGGCGAGTCAGTTGGATGGAAAAAGCATAGGCGAGTCAGCTGGAGGGAGAAAGTATAGGCGAGTCAGTTGGAGGGAGAAAGTATAGGTGAGTCAGTTGGAGGGAGAAAGAATAGGCGAGTCAGTTGGAGGGAGAAAGTATAGGTGAGTCAGCTGAGGGAGAAAGTATAGGCGAGTCAGTTGGAGGGAGAAAGTATAGGTGAGTCAGTTGGAGGGAGAAAGTATAGGCGAGTCAGCTGGAGGGAGAAAGTATAGGCGAGTCAGTTGGAGGGAAAAAGCATAGGCGAGTCAGCTGGAGGGAGAAAGTATAGGCGAGTCAGTTGGAGGGAGAAAGTATAGGCGAGTCAGTTGGAGGGAGAAAGCATAGGCGAGTCAGTTGGAGGGAGAAAGTATAGGTGAGTCAGCTGAGGTAGAAAGAATAGGCGAGTCAGTTGCAGGAGAAAGTATAGGCGAGTCAGTTGGAGGGAGAAAGTATAGGTGAGTCAGTTGGAGGGGGAGAGTATAGGTGAGTCAGTTGGAGGGAGAAAGTATAGGCGAGTCAGCTGGAGGGAGAAAGTATAGGTGAGTCAGTTGGAGGGAAAAAGCATAGGTGAGTCAGTTGGAGGGAGAAAGTATAGGTGAGTCAGTTGGATGGAGAAAGTATAGGTCAGTCAGTTGGAGGGAGAAAGTATAGGCGAGTCAGTTGGAGGGAGAAAGTATAGGTGAGTCAGTTGGATGGAGAAAGTATAGGTGAGTCAATTGGAGGGAGAAAGTTTAGGCGAGTCAGCTGAGGGAGAAAGTATAGGTGAGTCAGCTGGAGGGAGAAAGTATAGGTGAGTCAGTTGGAGGGAGAAAGTATAGGTGAGACAGTTGGAGGGAGAAAGTATAGGCGAGTCAGCTGAGGGAGAAAGCATAGGCGAGTCAGTTGCATGGAGAAAGTATAGGCGAGTCAGCTGAGGGAGAAAGTATAGGTGAGTCAGCAGAGGGAAAAAGTATAGGCGAGTCAGCTGGAGGGAGAAAGTATAGGCGAGTCAGTTGGTGGGAGAAAGTATAGGCGAGTCAGCTGGAGGGAGATAGCATAGGCGAGTCAGTTGGAGGGAGAAAGTATAGGCGAGTCAGTTGGAGGGAGAAAGTATAGGCGAGTCAGCTGAGGGAGAAAGAATAGGTCAGTCAGTTGGAGGGAGAAAGTATAGGCGAGTCAGTTGGAGGGAGAAAGAATAGGTGAGTCAGTTGGAGAGAGAAAGTATAGGCGAGTCAGTTGAGGGAGAAAGTATAGGCGAGTCAGCTGGAGGGAGAAAGTATAGGCGAGTCAGCTGAGGGAGAAAGTATAGTCGAGTCAGTTGGAGGGAGAAAGTATAGGCGAGTCAGCTGGAGGGAGAAAGTATAGGCGAGTCAGTTGGAGGGACAAAGTATAGGCGAATCAGCTGGAGGGAGAAAGAATAGGCAAGTCAGTAGGAGGGAGAGAGGTTAGGCGAGTCAGCTGAGGGAGAAAGTATAGGTGAGTCAGCTGGAGGGAGAAAGTATAGGCGAGTCAGCTGAGGGAGAAAGTATAGGTGAGTCAGTTGGAGGGAGAAAGTATAGGCGAGTCAGTTGGAGGGAGAAAGTATAGGCGAGTCAGCTGAGGGAGAAAGTATAGGCGAGTCAGTTGGAGGGAGAAAGTATAGGTGAGTCAGCTGAGGGAGAAAGTATAGGCGAGTCAGTTGGAGGGAGAAAGTATAGGCGAGTCAGTTGGAGGGAGAAAGTATTGGCGAGTCAGTTGGAGGGAGAAAGTATAGTTGAGTCAGCTGAGGGAGAAAGTATAGGCGAGTCAGTTGGAGGGACAAAGTATAGGCGAGTCAGTTGGAGGGAGAAAGTATAGGTGAGTCAGTTGGAGGGAGAAAGTATAGGCGAGTCAGCTGGAGGGAGAAAGTATAGGCGAGTCAGTTGGATGGAAAAAGCATAGGCGAGTCAGCTGGAGGGAGAAAGTATAGGCGAGTCAGTTGGAGGGAGAAAGTATAGGTGAGTCAGTTGGAGGGAGAAAGAATAGGCGAGTCAGTTGGAGGGAGAAAGTATAGGTGAGTCAGCTGAGGGAGAAAGTATAGGCGAGTCAGTTGGAGGGAGAAAGTATAGGTGAGTCAGTTGGAGGGAGAAAGTATAGGCGAGTCAGCTGGAGGGAGAAAGTATAGGCGAGTCAGTTGGAGGGAAAAAGCATAGGCGAGTCAGCTGGAGGGAGAAAGTATAGGCGAGTCAGTTGGAGGGAGAAAGTATAGGCGAGTCAGTTGGAGGGAGAAAGCATAGGCGAGTCAGTTGGAGGGAGAAAGTATAGGTGAGTCAGCTGAGGTAGAAAGAATAGGCGAGTCAGTTGCAGGAGAAAGTATAGGCGAGTCAGTTGGAGGGAGAAAGTATAGGTGAGTCAGTTGGAGGGGGAGAGTATAGGTGAGTCAGTTGGAGGGAGAAAGTATAGGCGAGTCAGCTGGAGGGAGAAAGTATAGGTGAGTCAGTTGGAGGGAAAAAGCATAGGTGAGTCAGTTGGAGGGAGAAAGTATAGGTGAGTCAGTTGGATGGAGAAAGTATAGGTCAGTCAGTTGGAGGGAGAAAGTATAGGCGAGTCAGTTGGAGGGAGAAAGTATAGGTGAGTCAGTTGGATGGAGAAAGTATAGGTGAGTCAATTGGAGGGAGAAAGTTTAGGCGAGTCAGCTGAGGGAGAAAGTATAGGTGAGTCAGCTGGAGGGAGAAAGTATAGGTGAGTCAGTTGGAGGGAGAAAGTATAGGTGAGACAGTTGGAGGGAGAAAGTATAGGCGAGTCAGCTGAGGGAGAAAGCATAGGCGAGTCAGTTGCATGGAGAAAGTATAGGCGAGTCAGCTGAGGGAGAAAGTATAGGTGAGTCAGCAGAGGGAAAAAGTATAGGCGAGTCAGCTGGAGGGAGAAAGTATAGGCGAGTCAGTTGGTGGGAGAAAGTATAGGCGAGTCAGCTGGAGGGAGATAGCATAGGCGAGTCAGTTGGAGGGAGAAAGTATAGGCGAGTCAGTTGGAGGGAGAAAGTATAGGCGAGTCAGCTGAGGGAGAAAGAATAGGTCAGTCAGTTGGAGGGAGAAAGTATAGGCGAGTCAGTTGGAGGGAGAAAGAATAGGTGAGTCAGTTGGAGAGAGAAAGTATAGGCGAGTCAGTTGAGGGAGAAAGTATAGGCGAGTCAGCTGGAGGGAGAAAGTATAGGCGAGTCAGCTGAGGGAGAAAGTATAGTCGAGTCAGTTGGAGGGAGAAAGTATAGGCGAGTCAGCTGGAGGGAGAAAGTATAGGCGAGTCAGTTGGAGGGACAAAGTATAGGCGAATCAGCTGGAGGGAGAAAGAATAGGCAAGTCAGTAGGAGGGAGAGAGGTTAGGCGAGTCAGTTGGAGGGAGAAAGTATAGGCGAGTCAGTTCGAGGGAGAAAGTATAGGCGAGTCAGTTGGAGGGAGAAAGCATAGGCGAGTCAGTTGGAGGGAGAAAGTATAGGTGAGTCAATTGGAGGGAGAAAGTATAGGCGAGTCAGTTGGAGGGAGAAAGTATAGGTGAGTCAGTTGGAGGGAGAGAGTATAGGTGAGTCAGTTGGAGGGAGAAAGTATAGGCGAGTCAGCTGAGGGTGAAAGTATAGGTGAGTCAGCTGGAGGGAGAAAGTATAGGCGAGTCAGCTGAGGGAGAAAGTATAGGCGAGTCAGCTGAGGGAGAAAGTATAGGCGAGTCAGTTGGAGGGAGAAAGTATAGGTGAGTCAGCTGAGGGAGAAAGTATAGGCGAGTCAGTTGGAGGGAGAAAGTATAGGCGAGTCAGTTGGAGGGAGAAAGTATTGGCGAGTCAGTTGGAGGGAGAAAGTATAGTTGAGTCAGCTGAGGGAGAAAGTATAGGCGAGTCAGTTGGAGGGACAAAGTATAGGCGAGTCAGTTGGAGGGAGAAAGTATAGGTGAGTCAGTTGGAGGGAGAAAGTATAGGCGAGTCAGCTGGAGGGAGAAAGTATAGGCGAGTCAGTTGGAGGGAAAAAGCATAGGCGAGTCAGCTGGAGGGAGAAAGTATAGGCGAGTCAGTTGGAGGGAGAAAGCATAGGTGAGTCAGTTGGAGGGAGAAAGAATAGGCGAGTCAGTTGGAGGGAGAAAGTATAGGTGAGTCAGCTGAGGGAGAAAGTTTAGGCGAGTCAGCTGAGGGAGAAAGTATAGGTGAGTCAGCTGGAGGGAGAAAGTATAGGTGAGTCAGTTGGAGGGAGAAAGAATAGGTGAGACAGTTGGAGGGAGAAAGTATAGGCGAGTCAGCTGAGGGAGAAAGCATAGGCGAGTCAGTTGCATGGAGAAAGTATAGGCGAGTCAGCTGAGGGAGAAAGTATAGGTGAGTCAGCTGAGGGAAAAAGTATAGGCGAGTCAGCTGGAGGGAGAAAGTATAGGCGCGTCAGTTGGTGGGAGAAAGTATAGGCGAGTCAGCTGGAGGGAGATAGCATAGGCGAGTCAGTTGGAGGGAGAAAGTATAGGCGAGTCAGTTGGAGGGAGAAAGTATAGGCGAGTCAGCTGAGGGAGAAAGTATAGGTGAGTCAGTTGGAGGGAGAAAGTATAGGCGAGTCAGTTGGAGGGAGAAAGTATAGGCGAGTCAGCTGAGGGAGAAAGTATAGTCGAGTCAGTTGGAGGGAGAAAGTATAGGCGAGTCAGCTGAGGGAGAAAGAATAGGTCAGTCAGTTGGAGGGAGAAAGTATAGGCGAGTCAGTTGGAGGGAGAAAGAATAGGTGAGTCAGTTGGAGAGAGAAAGTATAGGCGAGTCAGTTGAGGGAGAAAGTATAGGCGAGTCAGCTGGAGGGAGAAAGTATAGGCGAGTCAGCTGAGGGAGAAAGTATAGTCGAGTCAGTTGGAGGGAGAAAGTATAGGCGAGTCAGCTGGAGGGAGAAAGTATAGGCGAGTCAGTTGGAGGGACAAAGTATAGGCGAATCAGCTGGAGGGAGAAAGAATAGGCAAGTCAGTAG
Organism: Oasisia sp. SBJ-2009; assembly: GCA_964017155.1. Classification (NCBI taxonomy): domain Eukaryota; kingdom Metazoa; phylum Annelida; class Polychaeta; order Sabellida; family Siboglinidae; genus Oasisia; species Oasisia sp. SBJ-2009. The sequence continues at coordinate 44,420,547 of OZ024854.1, forward strand.
GAGGGAGAGAGGTTAGGCGAGTCAGTTGGAGGGAGAAAGTATAGGCGAGTCAGTTCGAGGGAGAAAGTATAGGCGAGTCAGTTGGAGGGAGAAAGCATAGGCGAGTCAGTTGGAGGGAGAAAGTATAGGTGAGTCAATTGGAGGGAGAAAGTATAGGCGAGTCAGTTGGAGGGAGAAAGTATAGGTGAGTCAGTTGGAGGGAGAGAGTATAGGTGAGTCAGTTGGAGGGAGAAAGTATAGGCGAGTCAGCTGAGGGAGAAAGTATAGGTGAGTCAGCTGGAGGGAGAAAGTATAGGCGAGTCAGCTGAGGGAGAAAGTATAGGCGAGTCAGCTGAGGGAGAAAGTATAGGCGAGTCAGTTGGAGGGAGAAAGTATAGGTGAGTCAGCTGAGGGAGAAAGTATAGGCGAGTCAGTTGGAGGGAGAAAGTATAGGCGAGTCAGTTGGAGGGAGAAAGTATTGGCGAGTCAGTTGGAGGGAGAAAGTATAGTTGAGTCAGCTGAGGGAGAAAGTATAGGCGAGTCAGTTGGAGGGACAAAGTATAGGCGAGTCAGTTGGAGGGAGAAAGTATAGGTGAGTCAGTTGGAGGGAGAAAGTATAGGCGAGTCAGCTGGAGGGAGAAAGTATAGGCGAGTCAGTTGGAGGGAAAAAGCATAGGCGAGTCAGCTGGAGGGAGAAAGTATAGGCGAGTCAGTTGGAGGGAGAAAGCATAGGTGAGTCAGTTGGAGGGAGAAAGAATAGGCGAGTCAGTTGGAGGGAGAAAGTATAGGTGAGTCAGCTGAGGGAGAAAGTTTAGGCGAGTCAGCTGAGGGAGAAAGTATAGGTGAGTCAGCTGGAGGGAGAAAGTATAGGTGAGTCAGTTGGAGGGAGAAAGAATAGGTGAGACAGTTGGAGGGAGAAAGTATAGGCGAGTCAGCTGAGGGAGAAAGCATAGGCGAGTCAGTTGCATGGAGAAAGTATAGGCGAGTCAGCTGAGGGAGAAAGTATAGGTGAGTCAGCTGAGGGAAAAAGTATAGGCGAGTCAGCTGGAGGGAGAAAGTATAGGCGCGTCAGTTGGTGGGAGAAAGTATAGGCGAGTCAGCTGGAGGGAGATAGCATAGGCGAGTCAATTGGAGGGAGAAAGTATAGGCGAGTCAGTTGGAGGGAGAAAGTATAGGCGAGTCAGCTGAGGGAGAAAGTATAGGTGAGTCAGTTGGAGGGAGAAAGTATAGGCGAGTCAGTTGGAGGGAGAAAGAATAGGTGAGTCAGTTGGAGAGAGAAAGTATAGGCGAGTCAGTTGAGGGAGAAAGTATAGGCGAGTCAGCTGGAGGGAGAAAGTATAGGCGAGTCAGCTGAGGGAGAAAGTATAGTCGAGTCAGTTGGAGGGAGAAAGTATAGGCGAGTCAGCTGGAGGGAGAAAGTATAGGCGAGTCAGTTGGAGGGACAAAGTATAGGCGAATCAGCTGGAGGGAGAAAGAATAGGCAAGTCAGTAGGAGGGAGAGAGGTTAGGCGAGTCAGTTGGAGGGAGAAAGTATAGGCGAGTCAGTTCGAGGGAGAAAGTATAGGCGAGTCAGTTGGAGGGAGAAAGTATAGGCGAGTCAGTTGGAGGGAGAAAGTATAGGTGAGTCAATTGGAGGGAGAAAGTATAGGCGAGTCAGTTGGAGGGAGAAAGTATAGGTGAGTCAGTTGGAGGGAGAGAGTATAGGTGAGTCAGTTGGAGGGAGAAAGTATAGGCGAGTCAGCTGAGGGAGAAAGTATAGGTGAGTCAGCTGGAGGGAGAAAGTATAGGCGAGTCAGCTGAGGGAGAAAGTATAGGCGAGTCAGCTGAGGGAGAAAGTATAGGCGAGTCAGTTGGAGGGAGAAAGTATAGGTGAGTCAGCTGAGGGAGAAAGTATAGGCGAGTCAGTTGGAGGGAGAAAGTATAGGCGAGTCAGTTGGAGGGAGAAAGTATTGGCGAGTCAGTTGGAGGGAGAAAGTATAGTTGAGTCAGCTGAGGGAGAAAGTATAGGCGAGTCAGTTGGAGGGAGAAAGTATAGGTGAGTCAGTTGGAGGGAGAAAGTATAGGCGAGTCAGCTGGAGGGAGAAAGTATAGGCGAGTCAGTTGGAGGGAAAAAGCATAGGCGAGTCAGCTGGAGGGAGAAAGTATAGGCGAGTCAGTTGGAGGAAGAAAGCATAGGTGAGTCAGTTGGAGGGAGAAAGAATAGGCGAGTCAGTTGGAGGGAGAAAGTATAGGTGAGTCAGCTGAGGGAGAAAGTATAGGCGAGTCAGTTGGAGGGAGAAAGTATAGGCGAGTCATTTGGAGGGAGAAAGAATAGGTGAGTCAGTTGGAGAGAGAAAGTATAGGCGAGTCAGTTGAGGGAGAAAGTATAGGCGAGTCAGCTGGAGGGAGAAAGTATAGGCGAGTCAGCTGAGTGAGAAAGTATAGTCGAGTCAGTTGGAGGGAGAAAGTATAGGCGAGTCAGCTGGAGGGAGAAAGTATAGGCGAGTCAGTTGGAGGGACAAAGTATAGGCGAATCAGCTGGAGGGAGAAAGAATAGGCAAGTCAGTAGGAGGGAGAGAGGTTAGGCGAGTCAGCTGAGGGAGAAAGTATAGGTGAGTCAGCTGGAGGGAGAAAGTATAGGCGAGTCAGCTGAGGGAGAAAGTATAGGCGAGTCAGCTGAGGGAGAAAGTATAGGCGAGTCAGTTGGAGGGAGAAAGTATAGGTGAGTCAGCTGAGGGAGAAAGTATAGGCGAGTCAGTTGGAGGGAGAAAGTATAGGCGAGTCAGTTGGAGGGAGAAAGTATTGGCGAGTCAGTTGGAGGGAGAAAGTATAGTTGAGTCAGCTGAGGGAGAAAGTATAGGCGAGTCAGTTGGAGGGACAAAGTATAGGCGAGTCAGTTGGAGGGAGAAAGTATAGGTGAGTCAGTTGGAGGGAGAAAGTATAGGCGAGTCAGCTGGAGGGAGAAAGTATAGGCGAGTCAGTTGGAGGGAAAAAGCATAGGCGAGTCAGCTGGAGGGAGAAAGTATAGGCGAGTCAATTGGAGGGAGAAAGTATAGGTGAGTCAGTTGGAGGGAGAAAGAATAGGCGAGTCAGTTGGAGGGAGAAAGTATAGGTGAGTCAGCTGAGGGAGAAAGTATAGGCGAGTCAGTTGGAGGGAGAAAGTATAGGTGAGTCAGTTGGAGGGAGAAAGTATAGGCGAGTCAGCTGGAGGGAGAAAGTATAGGCGAGTCAGTTGGAGGGAAAAAGCATAGGCGAGTCAGCTGGAGGGAGAAAGTATAGGCGAGTCAGTTGGAGGGAGAAAGTATCGGTGAGTCAGTTGGAGGGAGAAAGTATAGGTGAGTCAGTTGGAGGGAAAAAGCATAGGTGAGTCAGTTGGAGGGAGAAAGTATAGGTGAGTCAGTTGGATGGAGAAAGTATAGGTCAGTCAGTTGGAGGGAGAAAGTATAGGCGAGTCAGTTGGAGGAAGAAAGTATAGGTGAGTCAGTTGGAGGGAGAAAGTATAGGTGAGTCAGTTGGATGGAGAAAGTATAGGTGAGTCAATTGGAGGGAGAAAGTTTAGGCGAGTCAGCTGAGGGAGAAAGTATAGGCGAGTCAGCTGAGGGAGAAAGCATAGGCGAGTCAGTTGCAGGGAGAAAGTATAGGCGAGTCAGCTGAGGGAGAAAGTATAGGTGAGTCAGCTGAGGGAAAAAGTATAGGCGAGTCAGCTGGAGGGAGAAAGTATAGGCGAGTCAGTTGGAGGGAGAAAGTATAGGCGAGTCAGCTGGAGGGAGATAGTATAGGCGAGTCAGTTGGAGGGAGAAAGTATAGGCGAGTCAGTTGGAGGGAGAAAGTATAGGTGAGTCAGTTGGAGGGAGAGAGTATAGGTGAGTCAGTTGGAGGGAGAAAGTATAGGCGAGTTAGTTGGAGGGAAAAAGCATAGGTGAGTCAGTTGGAGGGAGAAAGTATAGGTGAGTCAGTTGGATGGAGAAAGTATAGGTGAGTCAATTGGAGGGAGAAAGTTTAGGCGAGTCAGTTGGAGGGAGAAAGTATAGGCGAGTCAGCTGAGGGAGAAAGTATAGGTGAGTCAGCTGGAGGGAGAAAGTATAGGCGAGTCAGCTGAGGGAGAAAGTATAGGCGAGTCAGCTGAGGGAGAAAGTATAGGCGAGTCAGTTGGAGGGAGAAAGTATAGGTGAGTCAGCTGAGGGAGAAAGTATAGGCGAGTCAGTTGGAGGGAGAAAGTATAGGCGAGTCAGTTGGAGGGAGAAAGTATTGGCGAGTCAGTTGGAGGGAGAAAGTATAGTTGAGTCAGCTGAGGGAGAAAGTATAGGCGAGTCAGTTGGAGGGAGAAAGTATAGGTGAGTCAGTTGGAGGGAGAAAGTATAGGCGAGTCAGCTGGAGGGAGAAAGTATAGGCGAGTCAGTTGGAGGGAAAAAGCATAGGCGAGTCAGCTGGAGGGAGAAAGTATAGGCGAGTCAGTTGGAGGAAGAAAGCATAGGTGAGTCAGTTGGAGGGAGAAAGAATAGGCGAGTCAGTTGGAGGGAGAAAGTATAGGTGAGTCAGCTGAGGGAGAAAGTATAGGCGAGTCAGTTGGAGGGAGAAAGTATAGGTGAGTCAGTTGGAGGGAGAAAGTATAGGCGAGTCAGCTGGAGGGAGAAAGTATAGGCGAGTCAGTTGGAGGGAAAAAGCATAGGCGAGTCAGCTGGAGGGAGAAAGTATAGGCGAGTCAGTTGGAGGGAGAAAGTATCGGTGAGTCAGTTGGAGGGAGAAAGTATAGGCGAGTCATTTGGAGGGAGAAAGCATAGGCGAGTCAGTTGGAGGGAGAAAGTATAGGTGAGTCAGCTGAGGTAGAAAGAATAGGCGAGTCAGTTGCAGGAGAAAGTATAGGCGAGTCAGTTGGAGGGAGAAAGTATAGGTGAGTCAGTTGGAGGGAGAGAGTATAGGTGAGTCAGTTGGAGGGAGAAAGTATAGGCGAGTCAGTTGGAGGGAAAAAGCATAGGTGAGTCAGTTGGAGGGAGAAAGTATAGGTGAGTCAGTTGGATGGAGAAAGTATAGGTGAGTCAATTGGAGGGAGAAAGTTTAGGCGAGTCAGCTGAGGGAGAAAGTATAGGTGAGTCAGCTGGAGGGAGAAAGTATAGGTGAGTCAGTTGGAGGGAGAAAGTATAGGTGAGACAGTTGGAGGGAGAAAGTATAGGCGAGTCAGCTGAGGGAGAAAGCATAGGCGAGTCAGTTGCAGGGAGAAAGTATAGGCGAGTCAGCTGAGGGAGAAAGTATAGGTGAGTCAGCTGTGGGAAAAAGTATAGGCGAGTCAGCTGGAGGGAGAAAGTATAGGCGAGTCAGTTGGGGGGAGAAAGTATAGGCGAGTCAGCTGGAGGGAGATAGCATAGGCGAGTCAGTTGGAGGGAGAAAGTATAGGCGAGTCAGTTGGAGGGAGAAAGTATAGGCGAGTCAGCTGAGGGAGAAAGTATAGGTGAGTCAGTTGGAGGGAGAAAGTATAGGCGAGTCAGTTGGAGGGAGAAAGAATAGGTGAGTCAGTTGGAGAGAGAAAGTATAGGCGAGTCAGTTGAGGGAGAAAGTATAGGCGAGTCAGCTGGAGGGAGAAAGTATAGGCGAGTCAGCTGAGTGAGAAAGTATAGTCGAGTCAGTTGGAGGGAGAAAGTATAGGCGAGTCAGCTGGAGGGAGAAAGTATAGGCGAGTCAGTTGGAGGGACAAAGTATAGGCGAATCAGCTGGAGGGAGAAAGAATAGGCAAGTCAGTAGGAGGGAGAGAGGTTAGGCGAGTCAGCTGAGGGAGAAAGTATAGGTGAGTCAGCTGGAGGGAGAAAGTATAGGCGAGTCAGCTGAGGGAGAAAGTATAGGCGAGTCAGCTGAGGGAGAAAGTATAGGCGAGTCAGTTGGAGGGAGAAAGTATAGGTGAGTCAGCTGAGGGAGAAAGTATAGGCGAGTCAGTTGGAGGGAGAAAGTATAGGCGAGTCAGTTGGAGGGAGAAAGTATTGGCGAGTCAGTTGGAGGGAGAAAGTATAGTTGAGTCAGCTGAGGGAGAAAGTATAGGCGAGTCAGTTGGAGGGACAAAGTATAGGCGAGTCAGTTGGAGGGAGAAAGTATAGGTGAGTCAGTTGGAGGGAGAAAGTATAGGCGAGTCAGCTGGAGGGAGAAAGTATAGGCGAGTCAGTTGGAGGGAAAAAGCATAGGCGAGTCAGCTGGAGGGAGAAAGTATAGGCGAGTCAATTGGAGGGAGAAAGTATAGGTGAGTCAGTTGGAGGGAGAAAGAATAGGCGAGTCAGTTGGAGGGAGAAAGTATAGGTGAGTCAGCTGAGGGAGAAAGTATAGGCGAGTCAGTTGGAGGGAGAAAGTATAGGTGAGTCAGTTGGAGGGAGAAAGTATAGGCGAGTCAGCTGGAGGGAGAAAGTATAGGCGAGTCAGTTGGAGGGAAAAAGCATAGGCGAGTCAGCTGGAGGGAGAAAGTATAGGCGAGTCAGTTGGAGGGAGAAAGTATCGGTGAGTCAGTTGGAGGGAGAAAGTATAGGTGAGTCAGTTGGAGGGAAAAAGCATAGGTGAGTCAGTTGGAGGGAGAAAGTATAGGTGAGTCAGTTGGATGGAGAAAGTATAGGTCAGTCAGTTGGAGGGAGAAAGTATAGGCGAGTTAGTTGGAGGAAGAAAGTATAGGTGAGTCAGTTGGAGGGAGAAAGTATAGGTGAGTCAGTTGGATGGAGAAAGTATAGGTGAGTCAATTGGAGGGAGAAAGTTTAGGCGAGTCAGCTGAGGGAGAAAGTATAGGCGAGTCAGCTGAGGGAGAAAGCATAGGCGAGTCAGTTGCAGGGAGAAAGTATAGGCGAGTCAGCTGAGGGAGAAAGTATAGGTGAGTCAGCTGAGGGAAAAAGTATAGGCGAGTCAGCTGGAGGGAGAAAGTATAGGCGAGTCAGTTGGAGGGAGAAAGTATAGGCGAGTCAGCTGGAGGGAGATAGTATAGGCGAGTCAGTTGGAGGGAGAAAGTATAGGCGAGTCAGTTGGAGGGAGAAAGTATAGGTGAGTCAGTTGGAGGGAGAGAGTATAGGTGAGTCAGTTGGAGGGAGAAAGTATAGGCGAGTTAGTTGGAGGGAAAAAGCATAGGTGAGTCAGTTGGAGGGAGAAAGTATAGGTGAGTCAGTTGGATGGAGAAAGTATAGGTGAGTCAATTGGAGGGAGAAAGTTTAGGCGAGTCAGCTGAGGGAGAAAGTATAGGTGAGTCAGCTGGAGGGAGAAAGTATAGGTGAGTCAGTTGGAGGGAGAAAGTATAGGTGAGACAGTTGGAGGGAGAAAGTATAGGCGAGTCAGCTGAGGGAGAAAGCATAGGCGAGTCAGTTGCAGGGAGAAAGTATAGGCGAGTCAGCTGAGGGAGAAAGTATAGGTGAGTCAGCTGAGGGAAAAAGTATAGGCGAGTCAGCTGGAGGGAGAAAGTATAGGCGAGTCAGTTGGGGGGAGAAAGTATAGGCGAGTCAGCTGGAGGGAGATAGCATAGGCGAGTCAGTTGGAGGGAGAAAGTATAGGCGAGTCAGTTGGAGGGAGAAAGTATAGGCGAGTCAGCTGAGGGAGAAAGTATAGGTGAGTCAGTTGGAGGGAGAAAGTATAGGCGAGTCAGTTGGAGGGAGAAATAATAGGTGAGTCAGTTGGAGAGAGAAAGTATAGGCGAGTCAGTTGAGGGAGAAAGTATAGGCGAGTCAGCTGGAGGGAGAAAGTATAGGCGAGTCAGCTGAGTGAGAAAGTATAGTCGAGTCAGTTGGAGGGAGAAAGTATAGGCGAGTCAGCTGGAGGGAGAAAGTATAGGCGAGTCAGTTGGAGGGACAAAGTATAGGCGAATCAGCTGGAGGGAGAAAGAATAGGCAAGTCAGTAGGAGGGAGAGAGGTTAGGCGAGTCAGTTGGAGGGAGAAAGTATAGGCGAGTCAGTTCGAGGGAGAAAGTATAGGCGAGTCAGTTGGAGGGAGAAAGTATAGGCGAGTCAGTTGGAGGGAGAAAGTATAGGTGAGTCAATTGGAGGGAGAAAGTATAGGCGAGTCAGTTGGAGGGAGAAAGTATAGGTGAGTCAGTTGGAGGGAGAGAGTATAGGTGAGTCAGTTGGAGGGAGAAAGTATAGGCGAGTCAGCTGAGGGAGAAAGTATAGGTGAGTCAGCTGGAGGGAGAAAGTATAGGCGAGTCAGCTGAGGGAGAAAGTATAGGCGAGTCAGCTGAGGGAGAAAGTATAGGCGAGTCAGTTGGAGGGAGAAAGTATAGGTGAGTCAGCTGAGGGAGAAAGTATAGGCGAGTCAGTTGGAGGGAGAAAGTATAGGCGAGTCAGTTGGAGGGAGAAAGTATTGGCGAGTCAGTTGGAGGGAGAAAGTATAGTTGAGTCAGCTGAGGGAGAAAGTATAGGCGAGTCAGTTGGAGGGAGAAAGTATAGGCGAGTCAGTTGGAGGGAGAAAGTATAGGTGAGTCAGTTGGAGGGAGAAAGTATAGGCGAGTCAGCTGGAGGGAGAAAGAATAGGCGAGTCAGTTGGAGGGAAAAAGCATAGGCGAGTCAGCTGGAGGGAGAAAGTATAGGCGAGTCAGTTGGAGGGAGAAAGTATAGGTGAATCAGTTGGAGGGAGAAAGAATAGGCGAGTCAGTTGGAGGGAGAAAGTATAGGTGAGTCAGCTGAGGGAGAAAGTATAGGCGAGTCAGTTGGAGGGAGAAAGTATAGGTGAGTCAGTTGGAGGGAGAAAGTATAGGCGAGTCAGCTGGAGTGAGAAAGTATAGGCGAGTCAGTTGGAGGGAGAAAGTATCGGTGAGTCAGTTGGAGGGAGAAAGTATAGGCGAGTCAGTTGGAGGGAGAAAGCATAGGCGAGTCAGTTGGAGGGAGAAAGTATAGGTGAGTCAGCTGAGGTAGAAAGAATAGGCGAGTCAGTTGCAGGAGAAAGTATAGGCGAGTCAGTTGGAGGGAGAAAGTATACGTGAGTCAGTTGGAGGGAGAGAGTATAGGTGAGTCAGTTGGAGGGAGAATGTATAGGCGAGTCAGCTGAGGGAGAAAGTATAGGTGAGTCAGTTGGAGGGAGAAAGTATAGGCGAGTCAGTTGGAGGGAGAAATAATAGGTGAGTCAGTTGGAGAGAGAAAGTATAGGCGAGTCAGTTGAGGGAGAAAGTATAGGCGAGTCAGCTGGAGGGAGAAAGTATAGGCCAGTCAGCTGAGTGAGAAAGTATAGTCGAGTCAGTTGGAGGGAGAAAGTATAGGCGAGTCAGCTGGAGGGAGAAAGTATAGGCGAGTCAGTTGGAGGGACAAAGTATAGGCGAATCAGCTGGAGGGAGAAAGAATAGGCAAGTCAGTAGGAGGGAGAGAGGTTAGGCGAGTCAGTTGGAGGGAGAAAGCATAGGCGAGTCAGTTCGAGGGAGAAAGTATAGGCGAGTCAGTTGGAGGGAGAAAGTATAGGCGAGTCAGTTGGAGGGAGAAAGTATAGGTGAGTCAATTGGAGGGAGAAAGTATAGGCGAGTCAGTTGGAGGGAGAAAGTATAGGTGAGTCAGTTGGAGGGAGAGAGTATAGGTGAGTCAGTTGGAGGGAGAAAGTATAGGCGAGTCAGCTGAGGGAGAAAGTATAGGTGAGTCAGCTGGAGGGAGAAAGTATAGGCGAGTCAGCTGAGGGAGAAAGTATAGGCGAGTCAGCTGAGGGAGAAAGTATAGGCGAGTCAGTTGGAGGGAGAAAGTATAGGTGAGTCAGCTGAGGGAGAAAGTATAGGCGAGTCAGTTGGAGGGAGAAAGTATAGGCGAGTCAGTTGGAGGGAGAAAGTATTGGCGAGTCAGTTGGAGGGAGAAAGTATAGTTGAGTCAGCTGAGGGAGAAAGTATAGGCGAGTCAGTTGGAGGGACAAAGTATAGGCGAGTCAGTTGGAGGGAGAAAGTATAGGTGAGTCAGTTGGAGGGAGAAAGTATAGGCGAGTCAGCTGGAGGGAGAAAGTATAGGCGAGTCAGTTGGAGGGAAAAAGCATAGGCGAGTCAGCTGGAGGGAGAAAGTATAGGCGAGTCAGTTGGAGGGAGAAAGTATAGGTGAGTCAGTTGGAGGGAGAAAGAATAGGCGAGTCAGTTGGAGGGAGAAAGTATAGGTGAGTCAGCTGAGGGAGAAAGTATAGGCGAGTCAGTTGGAGGGAGAAAGTATAGGTGAGTCAGTTGGAGGGAGAAAGTATAGGCGAGTCAGCTGGAGTGAGAAAGTATAGGCGAGTCAGTTGGAGGGAGAAAGTATCGGTGAGTCAGTTGGAGGGAGAAAGTATAGGCGAGTCAGTTGGAGGGAGAAAGCATAGGCGAGTCAGTTGGAGGGAGAAAGTATAGGTGAGTCAGCTGAGGTAGAAAGAATAGGCGAGTCAGTTGCAGGAGAAAGTATAGGCGAGTCAGTTGGAGGGAGAAAGTATACGTGAGTCAGTTGGAGGGAGAGAGTATAGGTGAGTCAGTTGGAGGGAGAAAGTATAGGCGAGTCAGCTGGAGGGAGAAAGTATAGGTGAGTCAGTTGGATGGAGAAAGTATAGGTCAGTCAGTTGGAGGGAGAAAGTATAGGCGAGTCAGTTGGAGGAAGAAAGTATAGGTGAGTCAGTTGGAGGGAGAAAGTATAGGTGAGTCAGTTGGATGGAGAAAGTATAGGTGAGTCAATTGGAGGGAGAAAATTTAGGCGAGTCAGCTGAGGGAGAAAGTATAGGCGAGTCAGCTGAGGGAGAAAGCATAGGCGAGTCAGTTGCAGGGAGAAAGTATAGGCGAGTCAGCTGAGGGAGAAAGTATAGGTGAGTCAGCTGAGGGAAAAAGTATAGGCGAGTCAGCTGGAGGGAGAAAGTATAGGCGAGTCAGTTGGAGGGAGAAAGTATAGGCGAGTCAGCTGGAGGGAGATAGTATAGGCGAGTCAGTTGGAGGGAGAAAGTATAGGCGAGTCAGTTGGAGGGAGAAAGAATAGGTGAGTCAGTTGGAGAGAGAAAGTATAGGCGAGTCAGCTGAGGGAGAAAGTATAGGCGAGTCAGCTGGAGGGAGAAAGTATAGGCGAGTCAGCTGAGTGAGAAAGTATAGTCGAGTCAGTTGGAGGGAGAAAGTATAGGCGAGTCAGCTGGAGGGAGAAAGTATAGGCGAGTCAGTTGGAGGGACAAAGTATAGGTGAGTCAGTTGGATGGAGAAAGTATAGGTGAGTCAGTTGGAGGGAGAAAGTATAGGCGAGTCAGCTCAGGGAGAAAGTATAGGTGAGTCAGCTGGAGGGAGAAAGTATACGTGAGTCAGTTGGAGGGAGAAAGTATAGGCGAGTCAGCTGGAGGGAGAAAGAATAGGTAAGTCAGTTGGAGGGAGAGAGGTTAGGCGAGTCAGTTGGATGGAGAAAGTATAGGCGAGTCAGTTCGAGGGAGAAAGTATAGGTGAGTCAGTTGGAGGGAGAAAGTATAGGCGAGTCAGTTGGAGGGAGAAAGTATAGGTGAGTCAATTGGAGGGAGAAAGTATAGGCGAGTCAGTTGGAGGGAGAAAGTATAGGTGAGTCAGTTGGAGGGAGAGAGTAGAGGTGAGTCAGTTGGAGGGAGAAAGTATAGGCGAGTCAGCTGAGGGAGAAAGTATAGGTGAGTCAGCTGGAGGGAGAAAGTATAGGCGAGTCAGCTGAGGGAGAAAGTATAGGCGAGTCAGCTGAGGGAGAAAGTATAGGCGAGTCAGTTGGAGGGAGAAAGTATAGGTGAGTCAGCTGAGGGAGAAAGTATAGGCGAGTCAGTTGGAGGGAGAAAGTATAGACGAGTCAGTTGGAGGGAGAAAGTATTGGCGAGTCAGTTGGAGGGAGAAAGTATAGGTGAGTCAGCTGAGGGAGAAAGTATAGGCGAGTCAGTTGGAGGGACAAAGTATAGGCGAGTCAGTTGGAGGGAGAAAGTATAGGCGAGTCAGCTGGAGGGAGAAAGTATAGGCGAGTCAGTTGGAGGGAAAAAGCATAGGCGAGTCAGCTGGAGGGAGAAAGTATAGGCGAGTCAGTTGGAGGGAGAAAGTATAGGTGAGTCAGTTGGAGGGAGAAAGAATAGGCGAGTCAGTTGGAGGGAGAAAGTATAGGTGAGTCAGCCGAGGGAGAAAGTATAGGCGAGTCAGTTGGAGGGAGAAAGAATAGGTGAGTCAGTTGGAGGGAGAAAGTATAGGCGAGTCAGCTGGAGGGAGAAAGTATAGGCGAGTCAGTTGGAGGGAAAAAGCATAGGCGAGTCAGCTGGAGGGAGAAAGTATAGGCGAGTCAGTTGGAGGGAGAAAGTATCGGTGAGTCAGTTGGAGGGAGAAAGTATAGGCGAGTCAGTTGGAGGGAGAAAGCATAGGCGAGTCAATTGGAGGGAGAAAGTATAGGTGAGTCAGCTGAGGTAGAAAGAATAGGCGAGTCAGTTGGAGGAGAAAGTATAGGCGAGTCAGTTGGAGGGAGAGAGTATAGGTGAGTCAGTAGGAGGGAGAAAGTATAGGCGAGTCAGCTGGAGGGAGAAAGTATAGGTGAGTCAGTTGGAGGGAAAAAGCATAGATGAGTCAGTTGGAGGGAGAAAGTATAGGTGAGTCAGTTGGATGGAGAAAGTATAGGTCAGTCAGTTGGAGGGAGAAAGTATAGGCGAGTCAGTTGGAGGAAGAAAGTATAGGTGAGTCAGTTGGATGGAGAAAGAATAGGTGAGTCAGTTGGATTGAGAAAGTATAGGTGAGTCAATTGGAGGGAGAAAGTTTAGGCGAGTCAGCTGAGGGAGAAAGTATAGGTGAGTCAGCTGGAGGGAGAAAGTATAGGTGAGTCAGTTGGAGGGAGAAAGTATAGGTGAGACAGTTGGAGGGAGAAAGTATAGGCGAGTCAGCTGAGGGAGAAAGCATAGGCGAGTCAGTTGCAGGGAGAAAGTATAGGCGAGTCAGCTGAGGGAGAAAGTATAGGTGAGTCAGCTGAGGGAAAAAGTATAGGCGAGTCAGCTGAGGGAGAAAGTATAGGCGAGTCAGTTGGAGGGAGAAAGTATAGGCGAGTCAGTTGGAGGGAGAAAGTATTGGCGAGTCAGTTGGAGGGAGAAAGAATAGGTGAGTCAGTTGGAGAGAGAAAGTATAGGCGAGTCAGCTGAGGGAGAAAGTATAGGCGAGTCAGCTGGAGGGAGAAAGTATAGGCGAGTCAGCTGAGTGAGAAAGTATAGTCGAGTCAGTTGGAGGGAGAAAGTATAGGCGAGTCAGCTGGAGGGAGAAAGTATAGGCGAGTCAGTTGGAGGGACAAAGTATAGGTGAGTCAGTTGGATGGAGAAAGTATAGGTGAGTCAGTTGGAGGGAGAAAGTATAGGCGAGTCAGCTCAGGGAGAAAGTATAGGTGAGTCAGCTGGAGGGAGAAAGTATACGTGAGTCAGTTGGAGGGAGAAAGTATAGGCGAGTCAGCTGGAGGGAGAAAGAATAGGTAAGTCAGTTGGAGGGAGAGAGGTTAGGCGAGTCAGTTGGATGGAGAAAGTATAGGCGAGTCAGTTCGAGGGAGAAAGTATAGGTGAGTCAGTTGGAGGGAGAAAGTATAGGCGAGTCAGTTGGAGGGAGAAAGTATAGGTGAGTCAATTGGAGGGAGAAAGTATAGGCGAGTCAGTTGGAGGGAGAAAGTATAGGTGAGTCAGTTGGAGGGAGAGAGTAGAGGTGAGTCAGTTGGAGGGAGAAAGTATAGGCGAGTCAGCTGAGGGAGAAAGTATAGGTGAGTCAGCTGGAGGGAGAAAGTATAGGCGAGTCAGCTGAGGGAGAAAGTATAGGCGAGTCAGCTGAGGGAGAAAGTATAGGCGAGTCAGTTGGAGGGAGAAAGTATAGGTGAGTCAGCTGAGGGAGAAAGTATAGGCGAGTCAGTTGGAGGGAGAAAGTATAGGCGAGTCAGTTGGAGGGAGAAAGTATTGGCGAGTCAGTTGGAGGGAGAAAGTATAGGTGAGTCAGCTGAGGGAGAAAGTATAGGCGAGTCAGTTGGAGGGACAAAGTATAGGCGAGTCAGTTGGAGGGAGAAAGTATAGGCGAGTCAGCTGGAGGGAGAAAGTATAGGCGAGTCAGTTGGAGGGAAAAAGCATAGGCGAGTCAGCTGGAGGGAGAAAGTATAGGCGAGTCAGTTGGAGGGAGAAAGTATAGGTGAGTCAGTTGGAGGGAGAAAGAATAGGCGAGTCAGTTGGAGGGAGAAAGTATAGGTGAGTCAGCCGAGGGAGAAAGTATAGGCGAGTCAGTTGGAGGGAGAAAGAATAGGTGAGTCAGTTGGAGGGAGAAAGTATAGGCGAGTCAGCTGGAGGGAGAAAGTATAGGCGAGTCAGTTGGAGGGAAAAAGCATAGGCGAGTCAGCTGGAGGGAGAAAGTATAGGCGAGTCAGTTGGAGGGAGAAAGTATCGGTGAGTCAGTTGGAGGGAGAAAGTATAGGCGAGTCAGTTGGAGGGAGAAAGCATAGGCGAGTCAATTGGAGGGAGAAAGTATAGGTGAGTCAGCTGAGGTAGAAAGAATAGGCGAGTCAGTTGGAGGAGAAAGTATAGGCGAGTCAGTTGGAGGGAGAGAGTATAGGTGAGTCAGTAGGAGGGAGAAAGTATAGGCGAGTCAGCTGGAGGGAGAAAGTATAGGTGAGTCAGTTGGAGGGAAAAAGCATAGGTGAGTCAGTTGGAGGGAGAAAGTATAGGTGAGTCAGTTGGATGGAGAAAGTATAGGTCAGTCAGTTGGAGGGAGAAAGTATAGGCGAGTCAGTTGGAGGAAGAAAGTATAGGTGAGTCAGTTGGATGGAGAAAGAATAGGTGAGTCAGTTGGATGGAGAAAGTATAGGTGAGTCAATTGGAGGGAGAAAGTTTAGGCGAGTCAGCTGAGGGAGAAAGTATAGGTGAGTCAGCTGGAGGGAGAAAGTATAGGTGAGTCAGTTGGAGGGAGAAAGTATAGGTGAGACAGTTGGAGGGAGAAAGTATAGGCGAGTCAGCTGAGGGAGAAAGCATAGGCGAGTCAGTTGCAGGGAGAAAGTATAGGCGAGTCAGCTGAGGGAGAAAGTATAGGTGAGTCAGCTGAGGGAAAAAGTATAGGCGAGTCAGCTGAGGGAGAAAGTATAGGCGAGTCAGTTGGAGGGAGAAAGTATAGGCGAGTCAGTTGGAGGGAGAAAGTATTGGCGAGTCAGTTGGAGGGAGAAAGTATAGGTGAGTCAGCTGAGGGAGAAAGTATAGGCGAGTCAGTTGGAGGGACAAAGTATAGGCGAGTCAGTTGGAGGGAGAAAGTATAGGCGAGTCAGCTGGAGGGAGAAAGTATAGGCGAGTCAGTTGGAGGGAAAAAGCATAGGCGAGTCAGCTGGAGGGAGAAAGTATAGGCGAGTCAGTTGGAGGGAGAAAGTATAGGTGAGTCAGTTGGAGGGAGAAAGAATAGGCGAGTCAGTTGGAGGGAGAAAGTATAGGCGAGTCAGTTGGAGGGAGAAAGAATAGGTGAGTCAGTTGGAGGGAGAAAGTATAGGCGAGTCAGCTGGAGGGAGAAAGTATAGGCGAGTCAGTTGGAGGGAAAAAGCATAGGCGAGTCAGCTGGAGGGAGAAAGTATAGGCGAGTCAGTTGGAGGGAGAAAGTATCGGTGAGTCAGTTGGAGGGAGAAAGTATAGGCGAGTCAGTTGGAGGGAGAAAGCATAGGCGAGTCAATTGGAGGGAGAAAGTATAGGTGAGTCAATTGGAGGGAGAAAGTTTAGGCGAGTCAGCTGAGGGAGAAAGTATAGGTGAGTCAGCTGGAGGGAGAAAGTATAGGTGAGTCAGTTGGAGGGAGAAAGTATAGGTGAGACAGTTGGAGGGAGAAAGTATAGGCGAGTCAGCTGAGGGAGAAAGCATAGGCGAGTCAGTTGCAGGGAGAAAGTATAGGCGAGTCAGCTGAGGGAGAAAGTATAGGTGAGTCAGCTGAGGGAAAAAGTATAGGCGAGTCAGCTGAGGGAGAAAGTATAGGCGAGTCAGTTGGAGGGAGAAAGTATAGGCGAGTCAGTTGGAGGGAGAAAGTATTGGCGAGTCAGTTGGAGGGAGAAAGAATAGGTGAGTCAGTTGGAGAGAGAAAGTATAGGCGAGTCAGCTGAGGGAGAAAGTATAGGCGAGTCAGCTGGAGGGAGAAAGTATAGGCGAGTCAGCTGAGTGAGAAAGTATAGTCGAGTCAGTTGGAGGGAGAAAGTATAGGCGAGTCAGCTGGAGGGAGAAAGTATAGGCGAGTCAGTTGGAGGGACAAAGTATAGGTGAGTCAGTTGGATGGAGAAAGTATAGGTGAGTCAGTTGGAGGGAGAAAGTATAGGCGAGTCAGCTCAGGGAGAAAGTATAGGTGAGTCAGCTGGAGGGAGAAAGTATACGTGAGTCAGTTGGAGGGAGAAAGTATAGGCGAGTCAGCTGGAGGGAGAAAGAATAGGTAAGTCAGTTGGAGGGAGAGAGGTTAGGCGAGTCAGTTGGATGGAGAAAGTATAGGCGAGTCAGTTCGAGGGAGAAAGTATAGGTGAGTCAGTTGGAGGGAGAAAGTATAGGCGAGTCAGTTGGAGGGAGAAAGTATAGGTGAGTCAATTGGAGGGAGAAAGTATAGGCGAGTCAGTTGGAGGGAGAAAGTATAGGTGAGTCAGTTGGAGGGAGAGAGTAGAGGTGAGTCAGTTGGAGGGAGAAAGTATAGGCGAGTCAGCTGAGGGAGAAAGTATAGGTGAGTCAGCTGGAGGGAGAAAGTATAGGCGAGTCAGCTGAGGGAGAAAGTATAGGCGAGTCAGCTGAGGGAGAAAGTATAGGCGAGTCAGTTGGAGGGAGAAAGTATAGGTGAGTCAGCTGAGGGAGAAAGTATAGGCGAGTCAGTTGGAGGGAGAAAGAATAGGCGAGTCAGTTGGAGGGAGAAAGTATTGGCGAGTCAGTTGGAGGGAGAAAGTATAGGTGAGTCAGCTGAGGGAGAAAGTATAGGCGAGTCAGTTGGAGGGACAAAGTATAGGCGAGTCAGTTGGAGGGAGAAAGTATAGGCGAGTCAGCTGGAGGGAGAAAGTATAGGCGAGTCAGTTGGAGGGAAAAAGCATAGGCGAGTCAGCTGGAGGGAGAAAGTATAGGCGAGTCAGTTGGAGGGAGAAAGTATAGGTGAGTCAGTTGGAGGGAGAAAGAATAGGCGAGTCAGTTGGAGGGAGAAAGTATAGGTGAGTCAGCCGAGGGAGAAAGTATAGGCGAGTCAGTTGGAGGGAGAAAGAATAGGTGAGTCAGTTGGAGGGAGAAAGTATAGGCGAGTCAGCTGGAGGGAGAAAGTATAGGCGAGTCAGTTGGAGGGAAAAAGCATAGGCGAGTCAGCTGGAGGGAGAAAGTATAGGCGAGTCAGTTGGAGGGAGAAAGTATCGGTGAGTCAGTTGGAGGGAGAAAGTATAGGCGAGTCAGTTGGAGGGAGAAAGCATAGGCGAGTCAATTGGAGGGAGAAAGTATAGGTGAGTCAGCTGAGGTAGAAAGAATAGGCGAGTCAGTTGGAGGAGAAAGTATAGGCGAGTCAGTTGGAGGGAGAGAGTATAGGTGAGTCAGTAGGAGGGAGAAAGTATAGGCGAGTCAGCTGGAGGGAGAAAGTATAGGTGAGTCAGTTGGAGGGAAAAAGCATAGGTGAGTCAGTTGGAGGGAGAAAGTATAGGTGAGTCAGTTGGATGGAGAAAGTATAGGTCAGTCAGTTGGAGGGAGAAAGTATAGGCGAGTCAGTTGGAGGAAGAAAGTATAGGTGAGTCAGTTGGATGGAGAAAGAATAGGTGAGTCAGTTGGATGGAGAAAGTATAGGTGAGTCAATTGGAGGGAGAAAGTTTAGGCGAGTCAGCTGAGGGAGAAAGTATAGGTGAGTCAGCTGGAGGGAGAAAGTATAGGTGAGTCAGTTGGAGGGAGAAAGTATAGGTGAGACAGTTGGAGGGAGAAAGTATAGGCGAGTCAGCTGAGGGAGAAAGCATAGGCGAGTCAGTTGCAGGGAGAAAGTATAGGCGAGTCAGCTGAGGGAGAAAGTATAGGTGAGTCAGCTGAGGGAAAAAGTATAGGCGAGTCAGCTGAGGGAGAAAGTATAGGCGAGTCAGTTGGAGGGAGAAAGTATAGGCGAGTCAGTTGGAGGGAGAAAGTATTGGCGAGTCAGTTGGAGGGAGAAAGTATAGGTGAGTCAGCTGAGGGAGAAAGTATAGGCGAGTCAGTTGGAGGGACAAAGTATAGGCGAGTCAGTTGGAGGGAGAAAGTATAGGCGAGTCAGCTGGAGGGAGAAAGTATAGGCGAGTCAGTTGGAGGGAAAAAGCATAGGCGAGTCAGCTGGAGGGAGAAAGTATAGGCGAGTCAGTTGGAGGGAGAAAGTATAGGTGAGTCAGTTGGAGGGAGAAAGAATAGGCGAGTCAGTTGGAGGGAGAAAGTATAGGTGAGTCAGCCGAGGGAGAAAGTATAGGCGAGTCAGTTGGAGGGAGAAAGAATAGGTGAGTCAGTTGGAGGGAGAAAGTATAGGCGAGTCAGCTGGAGGGAGAAAGTATAGGCGAGTCAGTTGGAGGGAAAAAGCATAGGCGAGTCAGCTGGAGGGAGAAAGTATAGGCGAGTCAGTTGGAGGGAGAAAGTATCGGTGAGTCAGTTGGAGGGAGAAAGTATAGGCGAGTCAGTTGGAGGGAGAAAGCATAGGCGAGTCAATTGGAGGGAGAAAGTATAGGTGAGTCAGCTGAGGTAGAAAGAATAGGCGAGTCAGTTGGAGGAGAAAGTATAGGCGAGTCAGTTGGAGGGAGAGAGTATAGGTGAGTCAGTAGGAGGGAGAAAGCATAGGCGAGTCAGCTGGAGGGAGAAAGTATAGGTGAGTCAGTTGGAGGGAAAAAGCATAGGTGAGTCAGTTGGAGGGAGAAAGTATAGGTGAGTCAGTTGGATGGAGAAAGTATAGGTCAGTCAGTTGGAGGGAGAAAGTATAGGCGAGTCAGTTGGAGGAAGAAAGTATAGGTGAGTCAGTTGGATGGAGAAAGAATAGGTGAGTCAGTTGGATGGAGAAAGTATTGGTGAGTCAATTGGAGGGAGAAAGTTTAGGCGAGTCAGCTGAGGGAGAAAGTATAGGTGAGTCAGCTGGAGGGAGAAAGTATAGGTGAGTCAGTTGGAGGGAGAAAGTATAGGTGAGACAGTTGGAGGGAGAAAGTATAGGCGAGTCAGCTGAGGGAGAAAGCATAGGCGAGTCAGTTGCAGGGAGAAAGTATAGGCGAGTCAGCTGAGGGAGAAAGTATAGGTGAGTCAGCTGAGGGAAAAAGTATAGGCGAGACAGCTGGAGGGAGAAAGTATAGGCGAGTCAGTTGGAGGGAGAAAGTATAGGCGAGTCAGTTGGAGGGAGAAAGAATAGGTGAGTCAGTTGGAGAGAGAAAGTATAGGCGAGTCAGCTGAGGGTGAAAGTATAGGCGAGTCAGCTGGAGGGAGAAAGTATAGGCGAGTCAGCTGAGTGAGAAAGTATAGTCGAATCAGTTGGAGGGAGAAAGTATAGGCGAGTCAGCTGGAGGGAGAAAGTATAGGCGAGTCAGTTGGAGGGACAAAGTATAGGCGAATCAGCTGGAGGGAGAAAGAATAGGCAAGTCAGTTGGAGGGAGAGAGGTTAGGCGAGTCAGTTGGAGGGAGAAAGTATAGGCGAGTCAGTTCGAGGGAGAAAGTATAGGCGAGTCAGTTGGAGGGAGAAAGTATAGGCGAGTCACTTGGAGGGAGAAAGTATAGGTGAGTCAATTGGAGGGAGAAAGTATAGGCGAGTCAGTTGGAGGGAGAAAGTATAGGTGAGTCAGTTGGAGGGAGAGAGTATAGGTGAGTCAGTTGGAGGGAGAAAGTATAGGCGATTCAGCTGAGGAAGAAAGTATAGGTGAGTCAGCTGGAGGGAGAAAGTATAGGCGAGTCAGCTGAGGGAGAAAGTATAGGCGAGTCAGCTGAGGGAGAAAGTATAGGCGAGTCAGTTGGAGGGAGAAAGTATTGGCGAGTCAGTTGGAGGGAGAAAGTATAGGTGAGTCAGCTGAGGGAGAAAGTATAGGCGAGTCAGTTGGAGGGACAAAGTATAGGCGAGTCAGTTGGAGGGAGAAAGCATAGGTGAGTCAGTTGGAGGGAGAAAGTATAGGCGAGTCAGCTGGAGGGAGAAAGTATAGGCGAGTCAGTTGGAGGGAAAAGCATAGGCGAGTCAGCTGGATGGAGAAAGTATAGGCGAGTCAGTTGGAGGGAGAAAGTATAGGTGAGTCAGTTGGAGGGAGAAAGAATAGGCGAGTCAGTTGGAGGGAGAAAGTATAGGCGAGTCAGTTGGAGGGTTGGAGGGAGAAAGTATAGGTGAGTCAATTGGAGGGAGAAAGTATAGGCGAGTCAGTTGGAGGGAGAAAGTATAGGTGAGTCAGTTGGAGGGAGAGAGTATAGGTGAGTCAGTTGGAGGGAGAAAGTATAGGCGAGTCAGCGGAGGGAGAAAGTATATGTGAGTCAGCTGGAGGGAGAAGGTATAGGCGAGTCAGCTGAGGGAGAAAGTATAGGCGAGTCAGCTGAGGGAGAAAGTATAGGCGAGTCAGTTGGAGGGAGAAAGTATAGGTGAGTCAGCTGAGGGAGAAAGTATAGGCGAGTCAGTTGGAGGGAGAAAGTATAGGCGAGTCAGTTGGAGGGAGAAAGTATTGGCGAGTCAGTTGGAGGGAGAAAGAATAGGCGAGTCAGTTGGAGGGAGAAAGCATAGGCGAGTCAATTGGAGGGAGAAAGTATAGGTGAGTCAGCTGAGGTAGAAAGAATAGGCGAGTCAGTTGGAGGAGAAAGTATAGGCGAGTCAGTTGGAGGGAGAGAGTATAGGTGAGTCAGTAGGAGGGTGAAAGTATAGGCGAGTCAGCTGGAGGGAGAAAGTATAGGTGAGTCAGTTGGAGGGAAAAAGCATAGGTGAGTCAGTTGGAGGGAGAAAGTATAGGTGAGTCAGTTGGATGGAGAAAGTATAGGTCAGTCAGTTGGAGGGAGAAAGTATAGGCGAGTCAGTTGGAGGAAGAAAGTATAGGTGAGTCAGTTGGATGGAGAAAGAATAGGTGAGTCAGTTGGATGGAGAAAGTATAGGTGAGTCAATTGGAGGGAGAAAGTTTAGGCGAGTCAGCTGAGGGAGAAAGTATAGGTGAGTCAGCTGGAGGGAGAAAGTATAGGTGAGTCAGTTGGAGGGAGAAAGTATAGGTGAGACAGTTGGAGGGAGAAAGTATAGGCGAGTCAGCTGAGGGAGAAAGCATAGGCGAGTCAGTTGCAGGGAGAAAGTATAGGCGAGTCAGCTGAGGGAGAAAGTATAGGTGAGTCAGCTGAGGGAAAAAGTATAGGCGAGTCAGCTGAGGGAGAAAGTATAGGCGAGTCAGTTGGAGGGAGAAAGTATAGGCGAGTCAGTTGGAGGGACAAAGTATAGGTGAGTCAGTTGGATGGAGAAAGTATAGGTGAGTCAGTTGGAGGGAGAAAGTATAGGCGAGTCAGCTCAGGGAGAAAGTATAGGTGAGTCAGCTGGAGGGAGAAAGTATACGTGAGTCAGTTGGAGGGAGAAAGTATAGGCGAGTCAGCTGGAGGGAGAAAGAATAGGTAAGTCAGTTGGAGGGAGAGAGGTTAGGCGAGTCAGTTGGATGGAGAAAGTATAGGCGAGTCAGTTCGAGGGAGAAAGTATAGGTGAGTCAGTTGGAGGGAGAAAGTATAGGCGAGTCAGTTGGAGGGAGAAAGTATAGGTGAGTCAATTGGAGGGAGAAAGTATAGGCGAGTCAGTTGGAGGGAGAAAGTATAGGTGAGTCAGTTGGAGGGAGAGAGTAGAGGTGAGTCAGTTGGAGGGAGAAAGTATAGGCGAGTCAGCTGAGGGAGAAAGTATAGGTGAGTCAGCTGGAGGGAGAAAGTATAGGCGAGTCAGCTGAGGGAGAAAGTATAGGCGAGTCAGCTGAGGGAGAAAGTATAGGCGAGTCAGTTGGAGGGAGAAAGTATAGGTGAGTCAGCTGAGGGAGAAAGTATAGGCGAGTCAGTTGGAGGGAGAAAGAATAGGCGAGTCAGTTGGAGGGAGAAAGTATTGGCGAGTCAGTTGGAGGGAGAAAGTATAGGTGAGTCAGCTGAGGGAGAAAGTATAGGCGAGTCAGTTGGAGGGACAAAGTATAGGCGAGTCAGTTGGAGGGAGAAAGTATAGGCGAGTCAGCTGGAGGGAGAAAGTATAGGCGAGTCAGTTGGAGGGAAAAAGCATAGGCGAGTCAGCTGGAGGGAGAAAGTATAGGCGAGTCAGTTGGAGGGAGAAAGTATAGGTGAGTCAGTTGGAGGGAGAAAGAATAGGCGAGTCAGTTGGAGGGAGAAAGTATAGGTGAGTCAGCCGAGGGAGAAAGTATAGGCGAGTCAGTTGGAGGGAGAAAGAATAGGTGAGTCAGTTGGAGGGAGAAAGTATAGGCGAGTCAGCTGGAGGGAGAAAGTATAGGCGAGTCAGTTGGAGGGAAAAAGCATAGGCGAGTCAGCTGGAGGGAGAAAGTATAGGCGAGTCAGTTGGAGGGAGAAAGTATCGGTGAGTCAGTTGGAGGGAGAAAGTATAGGCGAGTCAGTTGGAGGGAGAAAGCATAGGCGAGTCAATTGGAGGGAGAAAGTATAGGTGAGTCAGCTGAGGTAGAAAGAATAGGCGAGTCAGTTGGAGGAGAAAGTATAGGCGAGTCAGTTGGAGGGAGAGAGTATAGGTGAGTCAGTAGGAGGGAGAAAGTATAGGCGAGTCAGCTGGAGGGAGAAAGTATAGGTGAGTCAGTTGGAGGGAAAAAGCATAGGTGAGTCAGTTGGAGGGAGAAAGTATAGGTGAGTCAGTTGGATGGAGAAAGTATAGGTCAGTCAGTTGGAGGGAGAAAGTATAGGCGAGTCAGTTGGAGGAAGAAAGTATAGGTGAGTCAGTTGGATGGAGAAAGAATAGGTGAGTCAGTTGGATGGAGAAAGTATAGGTGAGTCAATTGGAGGGAGAAAGTTTAGGCGAGTCAGCTGAGGGAGAAAGTATAGGTGAGTCAGCTGGAGGGAGAAAGTATAGGTGAGTCAGTTGGAGGGAGAAAGTATAGGTGAGACAGTTGGAGGGAGAAAGTATAGGCGAGTCAGCTGAGGGAGAAAGCATAGGCGAGTCAGTTGCAGGGAGAAAGTATAGGCGAGTCAGCTGAGGGAGAAAGTATAGGTGAGTCAGCTGAGGGAAAAAGTATAGGCGAGTCAGCTGAGGGAGAAAGTATAGGCGAGTCAGTTGGAGGGAGAAAGTATAGGCGAGTCAGTTGGAGGGAGAAAGTATTGGCGAGTCAGTTGGAGGGAGAAAGTATAGGTGAGTCAGCTGAGGGAGAAAGTATAGGCGAGTCAGTTGGAGGGACAAAGTATAGGCGAGTCAGTTGGAGGGAGAAAGTATAGGCGAGTCAGCTGGAGGGAGAAAGTATAGGCGAGTCAGTTGGAGGGAAAAAGCATAGGCGAGTCAGCTGGAGGGAGAAAGTATAGGCGAGTCAGTTGGAGGGAGAAAGTATAGGTGAGTCAGTTGGAGGGAGAAAGAATAGGCGAGTCAGTTGGAGGGAGAAAGTATAGGTGAGTCAGCCGAGGGAGAAAGTATAGGCGAGTCAGTTGGAGGGAGAAAGAATAGGTGAGTCAGTTGGAGGGAGAAAGTATAGGCGAGTCAGCTGGAGGGAGAAAGTATAGGCGAGTCAGTTGGAGGGAAAAAGCATAGGCGAGTCAGCTGGAGGGAGAAAGTATAGGCGAGTCAGTTGGAGGGAGAAAGTATCGGTGAGTCAGTTGGAGGGAGAAAGTATAGGCGAGTCAGTTGGAGGGAGAAAGCATAGGCGAGTCAATTGGAGGGAGAAAGTATAGGTGAGTCAGCTGAGGTAGAAAGAATAGGCGAGTCAGTTGGAGGAGAAAGTATAGGCGAGTCAGTTGGAGGGAGAGAGTATAGGTGAGTCAGTAGGAGGGAGAAAGCATAGGCGAGTCAGCTGGAGGGAGAAAGTATAGGTGAGTCAGTTGGAGGGAAAAAGCATAGGTGAGTCAGTTGGAGGGAGAAAGTATAGGTGAGTCAGTTGGATGGAGAAAGTATAGGTCAGTCAGTTGGAGGGAGAAAGTATAGGCGAGTCAGTTGGAGGAAGAAAGTATAGGTGAGTCAGTTGGATGGAGAAAGAATAGGTGAGTCAGTTGGATGGAGAAAGTATTGGTGAGTCAATTGGAGGGAGAAAGTTTAGGCGAGTCAGCTGAGGGAGAAAGTATAGGTGAGTCAGCTGGAGGGAGAAAGTATAGGTGAGTCAGTTGGAGGGAGAAAGTATAGGTGAGACAGTTGGAGGGAGAAAGTATAGGCGAGTCAGCTGAGGGAGAAAGCATAGGCGAGTCAGTTGCAGGGAGAAAGTATAGGCGAGTCAGCTGAGGGAGAAAGTATAGGTGAGTCAGCTGAGGGAAAAAGTATAGGCGAGACAGCTGGAGGGAGAAAGTATAGGCGAGTCAGTTGGAGGGAGAAAGTATAGGCGAGTCAGTTGGAGGGAGAAAGAATAGGTGAGTCAGTTGGAGAGAGAAAGTATAGGCGAGTCAGCTGAGGGTGAAAGTATAGGCGAGTCAGCTGGAGGGAGAAAGTATAGGCGAGTCAGCTGAGTGAGAAAGTATAGTCGAATCAGTTGGAGGGAGAAAGTATAGGCGAGTCAGCTGGAGGGAGAAAGTATAGGCGAGTCAGTTGGAGGGACAAAGTATAGGCGAATCAGCTGGAGGGAGAAAGAATAGGCAAGTCAGTTGGAGGGAGAGAGGTTAGGCGAGTCAGTTGGAGGGAGAAAGTATAGGCGAGTCAGTTCGAGGGAGAAAGTATAGGCGAGTCAGTTGGAGGGAGAAAGTATAGGCGAGTCACTTGGAGGGAGAAAGTATAGGTGAGTCAATTGGAGGGAGAAAGTATAGGCGAGTCAGTTGGAGGGAGAAAGTATAGGTCAGTCAGTTGGAGGGAGAAAGTATAGGCGAGTCAGTTGGAGGAAGAAAGTATAGGTGAGTCAGTTGGATGGAGAAAGAATAGGTGAGTCAGTTGGATGGAGAAAGTATAGGTGAGTCAATTGGAGGGAGAAAGTTTAGGCGAGTCAGCTGAGGGAGAAAGTATAGGTGAGTCAGCTGGAGGGAGAAAGTATAGGTGAGTCAGTTGGAGGGAGAAAGTATAGGTGAGACAGTTGGAGGGAGAAAGTATAGGCGAGTCAGCTGAGGGAGAAAGCATAGGCGAGTCAGTTGCAGGGAGAAAGTATAGGCGAGTCAGCTGAGGGAGAAAGTATAGGTGAGTCAGCTGAGGGAAAAAGTATAGGCGAGTCAGCTGAGGGAGAAAGTATAGGCGAGTCAGTTGGAGGGAGAAAGTATAGGCGAGTCAGTTGGAGGGAGAAAGTATTGGCGAGTCAGTTGGAGGGAGAAAGTATAGGTGAGTCAGCTGAGGGAGAAAGTATAGGCGAGTCAGTTGGAGGGACAAAGTATAGGCGAGTCAGTTGGAGGGAGAAAGTATAGGCGAGTCAGCTGGAGGGAGAAAGTATAGGCGAGTCAGTTGGAGGGAAAAAGCATAGGCGAGTCAGCTGGAGGGAGAAAGTATAGGCGAGTCAGTTGGAGGGAGAAAGTATAGGTGAGTCAGTTGGAGGGAGAAAGAATAGGCGAGTCAGTTGGAGGGAGAAAGTATAGGTGAGTCAGCCGAGGGAGAAAGTATAGGCGAGTCAGTTGGAGGGAGAAAGAATAGGTGAGTCAGTTGGAGGGAGAAAGTATAGGCGAGTCAGCTGGAGGGAGAAAGTATAGGCGAGTCAGTTGGAGGGAAAAAGCATAGGCGAGTCAGCTGGAGGGAGAAAGTATAGGCGAGTCAGTTGGAGGGAGAAAGTATCGGTGAGTCAGTTGGAGGGAGAAAGTATAGGCGAGTCAGTTGGAGGGAGAAAGCATAGGCGAGTCAATTGGAGGGAGAAAGTATAGGTGAGTCAGCTGAGGTAGAAAGAATAGGCGAGTCAGTTGGAGGAGAAAGTATAGGCGAGTCAGTTGGAGGGAGAGAGTATAGGTGAGTCAGTAGGAGGGAGAAAGCATAGGCGAGTCAGCTGGAGGGAGAAAGTATAGGTGAGTCAGTTGGAGGGAAAAAGCATAGGTGAGTCAGTTGGAGGGAGAAAGTATAGGTGAGTCAGTTGGATGGAGAAAGTATAGGTCAGTCAGTTGGAGGGAGAAAGTATAGGCGAGTCAGTTGGAGGAAGAAAGTATAGGTGAGTCAGTTGGA
Organism: Oasisia sp. SBJ-2009; assembly: GCA_964017155.1. Taxonomy (NCBI): domain Eukaryota; kingdom Metazoa; phylum Annelida; class Polychaeta; order Sabellida; family Siboglinidae; genus Oasisia; species Oasisia sp. SBJ-2009. Next base: position 44,446,538 of record OZ024854.1, read on the forward strand.
TGGAGAAAGAATAGGTGAGTCAGTTGGATGGAGAAAGTATTGGTGAGTCAATTGGAGGGAGAAAGTTTAGGCGAGTCAGCTGAGGGAGAAAGTATAGGTGAGTCAGCTGGAGGGAGAAAGTATAGGTGAGTCAGTTGGAGGGAGAAAGTATAGGTGAGACAGTTGGATGGAGAAAGTATAGGCGAGTCAGCTGAGGGAGAAAGCATAGGCGAGTCAGTTGCAGGGAGAAAGTATAGGCGAGTCAGCTGAGGGAGAAAGTATAGGTGAGTCAGCTGAGGGAAAAAGTATAGGCGAGACAGCTGGAGGGAGAAAGTATAGGCGAGTCAGTTGGAGGGAGAAAGTATAGGCGAGTCAGTTGGAGGGAGAAAGAATAGGTGAGTCAGTTGGAGAGAGAAAGTATAGGCGAGTCAGCTGAGGGTGAAAGTATAGGCGAGTCAGCTGGAGGGAGAAAGTATAGGCGAGTCAGCTGAGTGAGAAAGTATAGTCGAATCAGTTGGAGGGAGAAAGTATAGGCGAGTCAGCTGGAGGGAGAAAGTATAGGCGAGTCAGTTGGAGGGACAAAGTATAGGCGAATCAGCTGGAGGGAGAAAGAATAGGCAAGTCAGTTGGAGGGAGAGAGGTTAGGCGAGTCAGTTGGAGGGAGAAAGTATAGGCGAGTCAGTTCGAGGGAGAAAGTATAGGCGAGTCAGTTGGAGGGAGAAAGTATAGGCGAGTCACTTGGAGGGAGAAAGTATAGGTGAGTCAATTGGAGGGAGAAAGTATAGGCGAGTCAGTTGGAGGGAGAAAGTATAGGTGAGTCAGTTGGAGGGAGAGAGTATAGGTGAGTCAGTTGGAGGGAGAAAGTATAGGCGATTCAGCTGAGGAAGAAAGTATAGGTGAGTCAGCTGGAGGGAGAAAGTATAGGCGAGTCAGCTGAGGGAGAAAGTATAGGCGAGTCAGCTGAGGGAGAAAGTATAGGCGAGTCAGTTGGAGGGAGAAAGTATTGGCGAGTCAGTTGGAGGGAGAAAGTATAGGTGAGTCAGCTGAGGGAGAAAGTATAGGCGAGTCAGTTGGAGGGACAAAGTATAGGCGAGTCAGTTGGAGGGAGAAAGCATAGGTGAGTCAGTTGGAGGGAGAAAGTATAGGCGAGTCAGCTGGAGGGAGAAAGTATAGGCGAGTCAGTTGGAGGGAAAAGCATAGGCGAGTCAGCTGGATGGAGAAAGTATAGGCGAGTCAGTTGGAGGGAGAAAGTATAGGTGAGTCAGTTGGAGGGAGAAAGAATAGGCGAGTCAGTTGGAGGGAGAAAGTATAGGCGAGTCAGTTGGAGGGTTGGAGGGAGAAAGTATAGGTGAGTCAATTGGAGGGAGAAAGTATAGGCGAGTCAGTTGGAGGGAGAAAGTATAGGTGAGTCAGTTGGAGGGAGAGAGTATAGGTGAGTCAGTTGGAGGGAGAAAGTATAGGCGAGTCAGCGGAGGGAGAAAGTATAGGTGAGTCAGCTGGAGGGAGAAGGTATAGGCGAGTCAGCTGAGGGAGAAAGTATAGGCGAGTCAGCTGAGGGAGAAAGTATAGGCGAGTCAGTTGGAGGGAGAAAGTATAGGTGAGTCAGCTGAGGGAGAAAGTATAGGCGAGTCAGTTGGAGGGAGAAAGTATAGGCGAGTCAGTTGGAGGGAGAAAGTATTGGCGAGTCAGTTGGAGGGAGAAAGTATAGGTGAGTCAGCTGAGGGAGAAAGTATAGGCGAGTTAGTTGGAGGGACAAAGTATAGGCGAGTCAGTTGGAGGGAGAAAGTATAGGTGAGTCAGTTGGAGGGAGAAAGTATAGGCGAGTCAGCTGGAGGGAGAAAGTATAGGCGAGTCAGTTGGAGGGAAAAAGCATAGGCGAGTCAGCTGGAGGGAGAAAGTATAGGCGAGTCAGTTGGAGGGAGAAAGTATAGGTGAGTCAGCTGAGGGAGAAAGAACAGGCGAGTCAGTTGGAGGAGAAAGTATAGGCGAGTCAGTTGGAGGGAGAAAGTATAGGTGAGTCAGTTGGAGTGAGAGAGTATAGGTGAGTCAGTTGGATGGAGAAAGTATAGGTCAGTCACTTGGAGGGAGAAAGTATAGGCGAGTCAGTTGGAGGAAGAAAGTATAGGTGAGTCAGTTGGAGGGAGAAAGTATAGGTGAGTCAGTTGGATGGAGAAAGTATAGGTGAGTCAATTGGAGGGAGAAAGTTTAGGCGAGTCAGCTGAGGGAGAAAGTACAGGTGAGTCAGTTGGAGGGAGAAAGTATAGGCGAGTCAGTTGGAGGGAGAAAGAATAGGTGAGTCAGTTGGAGAGAGAAAGTATAGGCGAGTCAGCTGAGGGAGAAAGTATAGGCGAGTCAGCTGGAGGGAGAAAGTATAGGCGAGTCAGCTGAGTGAGAAAGTATAGTCGAGTCAGTTGGAGGGAGAAAGTATAGGCGAGTCAGCTGGAGGGAGAAAGTATAGGCGAGTCAGTTGGAGGGACAAAGTATAGGTGAGTCAGTTGGATGGAGAAAGTATAGGTGAGTCAGTTGGAGGGAGAAAGTATAGGCGAGTCAGCTCAGGGAGAAAGTATAGGTGAGTCAGCTGGAGGGAGAAAGTATACGTGAGTCAGTTGGAGGGAGAAAGTATAGGCAAGTCAGCTGGAGGGAGAAAGAATAGGCAAGTCAGTTGGAGGGAGAGAGGTTAGGCGAGTCAGTTGGATGGAGAAAGTATAGGCGAGTCAGCTGGAGGGAGAAAGTATAGGCGAGTCAGTTGGAGGGAGAAAGTATAGGTGAGTCAGTTGGAGGGAGAAAGTATAGGCGAGTCAGCTGGAGGGAGAAAGTATAGGCGAGTCAGTTGGAGGGAAAAAGCATAGGCGAGTCAGCTGGAGGGAGAATGTATAGGCGAGTCAGTTGGAGGGAGAAAGTATAGGTGAGTCAGTTGGAGGGAGAAAGAATAGGCGAGTCAGTTGGAGGGAGAAAGTATAGGTGAGTCAGCTGAGGGAGAAAGTATAGGCGAGTCAGTTGGAGGGAGAAAGTATAGGTGAGTCAGTTGGAGGGAGAAAGTATAGGCGAGTCAGCTGGAGGGAGAAAGTATAGGCGAGTCAGTTGGAGGGAAAAAGCATAGGCGAGTCAGCTGGAGGGAGAAAGTATAGGCGAGTCAGTTGGAGGGAGAAAGTATCGGTGAGTCAGTTGGAGGGAGAAAGTATAGGCGAGTCAGTTGGAGGGAGAAAGCATAGGCGAGTCAGTTGGAGGGAGAAAGTATAGGTGAGTCACCTGAGGTAGAAAGAATAGGCGAGTCAGTTGCAGGAGAAAGTATAGGCGAGTCAGCTGGAGGGAGAAAGTATAGGTGAGTCAGTTGGAGGGAAAAAGCATAGGTGAGTCAGTTGGAGGGAGAAAGTATAGGTGAGTCAGTTGGATGGAGAAAGTATAGGTCAGTCAGTTGGAGGGAGAAAGTATAGGCGAGTCAGTTGGAGGAAGAAAGTATAGGTGAGTCAGTTGGATGGAGAAAGTATAGGTGAGTCAGTTGGAGGGAGAAAGTATAGGCGAGTCAGCTCAGGGAGAAAGTATAGGTGAGTCAGCTGGAGGGAGAAAGTATACGTGAGTCAGTTGGAGGGAGAAAGTATAGGCAAGTCAGCTGGAGGGAGAAAGAATAGGCAAGTCAGTTGGAGGGAGAGAGGTTAGGCGAGTCAGTTGGATGGAGAAAGTATAGGCGAGTCAGCTGGAGGGAGAAAGTATAGGCGAGTCAGTTGGAGGGAGAAAGTATAGGTGAGTCAGTTGGAGGGAGAAAGTATAGGCGAGTCAGCTGGAGGGAGAAAGTATAGGCGAGTCAGTTGGAGGGAAAAAGCATAGGCGAGTCAGCTGGAGGGAGAATGTATAGGCGAGTCAGTTGGAGGGAGAAAGTATAGGTGAGTCAGTTGGAGGGAGAAAGAATAGGCGAGTCAGTTGGAGGGAGAAAGTATAGGTGAGTCAGCTGAGGGAGAAAGTATAGGCGAGTCAGTTGGAGGGAGAAAGTATAGGTGAGTCAGTTGGAGGGAGAAAGTATAGGCGAGTCAGCTGGAGGGAGAAAGTATAGGCGAGTCAGTTGGAGGGAAAAAGCATAGGCGAGTCAGCTGGAGGGAGAAAGTATAGGCGAGTCAGTTGGAGGGAGAAAGTATCGGTGAGTCAGTTGGAGGGAGAAAGTATAGGCGAGTCAGTTGGAGGGAGAAAGCATAGGCGAGTCAGTTGGAGGGAGAAAATATAGGTGAGTCACCTGAGGTAGAAAGAATAGGCGAGTCAGTTGCAGGAGAAAGTATAGGCGAGTCAGCTGGAGGGAGAAAGTATAGGTGAGTCAGTTGGAGGGAAAAAGCATAGGTGAGTCAGTTGGAGGGAGAAAGTATAGGTGAGTCAGTTGGATGGAGAAAGTATAGGTCAGTCAGTTGGAGGGAGAAAGTATAGGCGAGTCAGTTGGAGGAAGAAAGTATAGGTGAGTCAGTTGGAGGGAGAAAGTATAGGTGAGTCAGTTGGATGGAGAAAGTATAGGTGAGTCAATTGGAGGGAGAAAGTTTAGGCGAGTCAGCTGAGGGAGAAAGAATAGGTGAGTCAGCTGAGGGAAAAAGTATAGGCGAGTCAGCTGGAGGGAGAAAGTATAGGCGAGTCAGCTGAGTGAGAAAGTATAGTCGAATCAGTTGGAGGGAGAAAGTATAGGCGAGTCAGCTGGAGGGAGAAAGTATAGGCGAGTCAGTTGGAGGGACAAAGTATAGGCGAATCAGCTGGAGGGAGAAAGAATAGGCAAGTCAGTTGGAGGGAGAGAGGTTAGGCGAGTCAGTTGGAGGGAGAAAGTATAGGCGAGTCAGTTCGAGGGAGAAAGTATAGGCGAGTCAGTTGGAGGGAGAAAGTATAGGCGAGTCACTTGGAGGGAGAAAGTATAGGTGAGTCAATTGGAGGGAGAAAGTATAGGCGAGTCAGTTGGAGGGAGAAAGTATAGGTGAGTCAGTTGGAGGGAGAGAGTATAGGTGAGTCAGTTGGAGGGAGAAAGTATAGGCGATTCAGCTGAGGAAGAAAGTATAGGTGAGTCAGCTGGAGGGAGAAAGTATAGGCGAGTCAGCTGAGGGAGAAAGTATAGGCGAGTCAGCTGAGGGAGAAAGTATAGGCGAGTCAGTTGGAGGGAGAAAGTATTGGCGAGTCAGTTGGAGGGAGAAAGTATAGGTGAGTCAGCTGAGGGAGAAAGTATAGGCGAGTCAGTTGGAGGGACAAAGTATAGGCGAGTCAGTTGGAGGGAGAAAGCATAGGTGAGTCAGTTGGAGGGAGAAAGTATAGGCGAGTCAGCTGGAGGGAGAAAGTATAGGCGAGTCAGTTGGAGGGAAAAGCATAGGCGAGTCAGCTGGATGGAGAAAGTATAGGCGAGTCAGTTGGAGGGAGAAAGTATAGGTGAGTCAGTTGGAGGGAGAAAGAATAGGCGAGTCAGTTGGAGGGAGAAAGTATAGGCGAGTCAGTTGGAGGGTTGGAGGGAGAAAGTATAGGTGAGTCAATTGGAGGGAGAAAGTATAGGCGAGTCAGTTGGAGGGAGAAAGTATAGGTGAGTCAGTTGGAGGGAGAGAGTATAGGTGAGTCAGTTGGAGGGAGAAAGTATAGGCGAGTCAGCGGAGGGAGAAAGTATAGGTGAGTCAGCTGGAGGGAGAAGGTATAGGCGAGTCAGCTGAGGGAGAAAGTATAGGCGAGTCAGCTGAGGGAGAAAGTATAGGCGAGTCAGTTGGAGGGAGAAAGTATAGGTGAGTCAGCTGAGGGAGAAAGTATAGGCGAGTCAGTTGGAGGGAGAAAGTATAGGCGAGTCAGTTGGAGGGAGAAAGTATTGGCGAGTCAGTTGGAGGGAGAAAGAATAGGCGAGTCAGTTGGAGGGAGAAAGCATAGGCGAGTCAATTGGAGGGAGAAAGTATAGGTGAGTCAGCTGAGGTAGAAAGAATAGGCGAGTCAGTTGGAGGAGAAAGTATAGGCGAGTCAGTTGGAGGGAGAGAGTATAGGTGAGTCAGTAGGAGGGTGAAAGTATAGGCGAGTCAGCTGGAGGGAGAAAGTATAGGTGAGTCAGTTGGAGGGAAAAAGCATAGGTGAGTCAGTTGGAGGGAGAAAGTATAGGTGAGTCAGTTGGATGGAGAAAGTATAGGTCAGTCAGTTGGAGGGAGAAAGTATAGGCGAGTCAGTTGGAGGAAGAAAGTATAGGTGAGTCAGTTGGATGGAGAAAGAATAGGTGAGTCAGTTGGATGGAGAAAGTATAGGTGAGTCAATTGGAGGGAGAAAGTTTAGGCGAGTCAGCTGAGGGAGAAAGTATAGGTGAGTCAGCTGGAGGGAGAAAGTATAGGTGAGTCAGTTGGAGGGAGAAAGTATAGGTGAGACAGTTGGAGGGAGAAAGTATAGGCGAGTCAGCTGAGGGAGAAAGCATAGGCGAGTCAGTTGCAGGGAGAAAGTATAGGCGAGTCAGCTGAGGGAGAAAGTATAGGTGAGTCAGCTGAGGGAAAAAGTATAGGCGAGTCAGCTGAGGGAGAAAGTATAGGCGAGTCAGTTGGAGGGAGAAAGTATAGGCGAGTCAGTTGGAGGGAGAAAGTATTGGCGAGTCAGTTGGAGGGAGAAAGTATAGGTGAGTCAGCTGAGGGAGAAAGTATAGGCGAGTCAGTTGGAGGGACAAAGTATAGGCGAGTCAGTTGGAGGGAGAAAGTATAGGCGAGTCAGCTGGAGGGAGAAAGTATAGGCGAGTCAGTTGGAGGGAAAAAGCATAGGCGAGTCAGCTGGAGGGAGAAAGTATAGGCGAGTCAGTTGGAGGGAGAAAGTATAGGTGAGTCAGTTGGAGGGAGAAAGAATAGGCGAGTCAGTTGGAGGGAGAAAGTATAGGTGAGTCAGCCGAGGGAGAAAGTATAGGCGAGTCAGTTGGAGGGAGAAAGAATAGGTGAGTCAGTTGGAGGGAGAAAGTATAGGCGAGTCAGCTGGAGGGAGAACGTATAGGCGAGTCAGTTGGAGGGAAAAAGCATAGGCGAGTCAGCTGGAGGGAGAAAGTATAGGCGAGTCAGTTGGAGGGAGAAAGTATCGGTGAGTCAGTTGGAGGGAGAAAGTATAGGCGAGTCAGTTGGAGGGAGAAAGCATAGGCGAGTCAATTGGAGGGAGAAAGTATAGGTGAGTCAGCTGAGGTAGAAAGAATAGGCGAGTCAGTTGGAGGAGAAAGTATAGGCGAGTCAGTTGGAGGGAGAGAGTATAGGTGAGTCAGTAGGAGGGAGAAAGCATAGGCGAGTCAGCTGGAGGGAGAAAGTATAGGTGAGTCAGTTGGAGGGAAAAAGCATAGGTGAGTCAGTTGGAGGGAGAAAGTATAGGTGAGTCAGTTGGATGGAGAAAGTATAGGTCAGTCAGTTGGAGGGAGAAAGTATAGGCGAGTCAGTTGGAGGAAGAAAGTATAGGTGAGTCAGTTGGATGGAGAAAGAATAGGTGAGTCAGTTGGATGGAGAAAGTATTGGTGAGTCAATTGGAGGGAGAAAGTTTAGGCGAGTCAGCTGAGGGAGAAAGTATAGGTGAGTCAGCTGGAGGGAGAAAGTATAGGTGAGTCAGTTGGAGGGAGAAAGTATAGGTGAGACAGTTGGATGGAGAAAGTATAGGCGAGTCAGCTGAGGGAGAAAGCATAGGCGAGTCAGTTGCAGGGAGAAAGTATAGGCGAGTCAGCTGAGGGAGAAAGTATAGGTGAGTCAGCTGAGGGAAAAAGTATAGGCGAGACAGCTGGAGGGAGAAAGTATAGGCGAGTCAGTTGGAGGGAGAAAGTATAGGCGAGTCAGTTGGAGGGAGAAAGAATAGGTGAGTCAGTTGGAGAGAGAAAGTATAGGCGAGTCAGCTGAGGGTGAAAGTATAGGCGAGTCAGCTGGAGGGAGAAAGTATAGGCGAGTCAGCTGAGTGAGAAAGTATAGTCGAATCAGTTGGAGGGAGAAAGTATAGGCGAGTCAGCTGGAGGGAGAAAGTATAGGCGAGTCAGTTGGAGGGACAAAGTATAGGCGAATCAGCTGGAGGGAGAAAGAATAGGCAAGTCAGTTGGAGGGAGAGAGGTTAGGCGAGTCAGTTGGAGGGAGAAAGTATAGGCGAGTCAGTTCGAGGGAGAAAGTATAGGCGAGTCAGTTGGAGGGAGAAAGTATAGGCGAGTCACTTGGAGGGAGAAAGTATAGGTGAGTCAATTGGAGGGAGAAAGTATAGGCGAGTCAGTTGGAGGGAGAAAGTATAGGTGAGTCAGTTGGAGGGAGAGAGTATAGGTGAGTCAGTTGGAGGGAGAAAGTATAGGCGATTCAGCTGAGGAAGAAAGTATAGGTGAGTCAGCTGGAGGGAGAAAGTATAGGCGAGTCAGCTGAGGGAGAAAGTATAGGCGAGTCAGCTGAGGGAGAAAGTATAGGCGAGTCAGTTGGAGGGAGAAAGTATTGGCGAGTCAGTTGGAGGGAGAAAGTATAGGTGAGTCAGCTGAGGGAGAAAGTATAGGCGAGTCAGTTGGAGGGACAAAGTATAGGCGAGTCAGTTGGAGGGAGAAAGCATAGGTGAGTCAGTTGGAGGGAGAAAGTATAGGCGAGTCAGCTGGAGGGAGAAAGTATAGGCGAGTCAGTTGGAGGGAAAAGCATAGGCGAGTCAGCTGGATGGAGAAAGTATAGGCGAGTCAGTTGGAGGGAGAAAGTATAGGTGAGTCAGTTGGAGGGAGAAAGAATAGGCGAGTCAGTTGGAGGGAGAAAGTATAGGCGAGTCAGTTGGAGGGTTGGAGGGAGAAAGTATAGGTGAGTCAATTGGAGGGAGAAAGTATAGGCGAGTCAGTTGGAGGGAGAAAGTATAGGTGAGTCAGTTGGAGGGAGAGAGTATAGGTGAGTCAGTTGGAGGGAGAAAGTATAGGCGAGTCAGCGGAGGGAGAAAGTATAGGTGAGTCAGCTGGAGGGAGAAGGTATAGGCGAGTCAGCTGAGGGAGAAAGTATAGGCGAGTCAGCTGAGGGAGAAAGTATAGGCGAGTCAGTTGGAGGGAGAAAGTATAGGTGAGTCAGCTGAGGGAGAAAGTATAGGCGAGTCAGTTGGAGGGAGAAAGTATAGGCGAGTCAGTTGGAGGGAGAAAGTATTGGCGAGTCAGTTGGAGGGAGAAAGTATAGGTGAGTCAGCTGAGGGAGAAAGTATAGGCGAGTTAGTTGGAGGGACAAAGTATAGGCGAGTCAGTTGGAGGGAGAAAGTATAGGTGAGTCAGTTGGAGGGAGAAAGTATAGGCGAGTCAGCTGGAGGGAGAAAGTATAGGCGAGTCAGTTGGAGGGAAAAAGCATAGGCGAGTCAGCTGGAGGGAGAAAGTATAGGCGAGTCAGTTGGAGGGAGAAAGTATAGGTGAGTCAGCTGAGGGAGAAAGAACAGGCGAGTCAGTTGGAGGAGAAAGTATAGGCGAGTCAGTTGGAGGGAGAAAGTATAGGTGAGTCAGTTGGAGTGAGAGAGTATAGGTGAGTCAGTTGGATGGAGAAAGTATAGGTCAGTCACTTGGAGGGAGAAAGTATAGGCGAGTCAGTTGGAGGAAGAAAGTATAGGTGAGTCAGTTGGAGGGAGAAAGTATAGGTGAGTCAGTTGGATGGAGAAAGTATAGGTGAGTCAATTGGAGGGAGAAAGTTTAGGCGAGTCAGCTGAGGGAGAAAGTACAGGTGAGTCAGTTGGAGGGAGAAAGTATAGGCGAGTCAGTTGGAGGGAGAAAGAATAGGTGAGTCAGTTGGAGAGAGAAAGTATAGGCGAGTCAGCTGAGGGAGAAAGTATAGGCGAGTCAGCTGGAGGGAGAAAGTATAGGCGAGTCAGCTGAGTGAGAAAGTATAGTCGAGTCAGTTGGAGGGAGAAAGTATAGGCGAGTCAGCTGGAGGGAGAAAGTATAGGCGAGTCAGTTGGAGGGACAAAGTATAGGTGAGTCAGTTGGATGGAGAAAGTATAGGTGAGTCAGTTGGAGGGAGAAAGTATAGGCGAGTCAGCTCAGGGAGAAAGTATAGGTGAGTCAGCTGGAGGGAGAAAGTATACGTGAGTCAGTTGGAGGGAGAAAGTATAGGCAAGTCAGCTGGAGGGAGAAAGAATAGGCAAGTCAGTTGG